>OW052243.1:89894069-91094069 GCA_932526585.2 Philonthus cognatus
ACTCACTTCAGGCGCCATGCGTATACTTTTACTTCAGGCGCCATGCGTATACCACAGTGAATTATTGTGAAATTCAAAATAATCTTATTTAGCGCTATATTTTTCATCCTACTTTATCAGTTTATTTGTAATACTGATTTGGCAGTATATTTTAAATTTCACAATATTTCAGTGTTTAATACGCGTGGCGCATTCAGGAAAATTTTGAGTTTAGAAAAGACTGGAACATTTGGTTTGGTAGCGCGACCAAACCAAATTATCAGGTTTTTCTAAACTCGAAATTTTCCTTAATGCTTAATCAAGGACTGGAAACTCTCGTTCGGAACTTCCATTTCAACGCTTATAAAAAAACCAATGAATGCCTAAAATTTTACAGCGAATCCATCGGAATATGTACACTTAAAGGAAAAATTCTCTGTATGTATAAATAATTTAAATAGGTTATGTTTTAAATGTAAAGTTTTATTAACTGGTACAAATCCATTGAGCAAAAAGATTTAAATAATGTTTGATCAACACAAACATATAATGTTATTGTTTTCTGGCCACGAATTCAAGTCCATATGCCCAGCTCTAGAAATTGTTATAATGTTGACCATACATTACTTAAATGCGTTTGCTTAATGTTGCTAGTAGGTGAATTTGTATCTAAAATCTAGCTGCTAATTTATAAACATTTACATTAATTACATTGTTTGTATACAAAACAGATAGCAGTTTCATTAACATCTCATGTACCGTAGTGGAACAAACCTTTAGTAATTCATAGACGAATAGCTTAACGGCGCTAAATTTAAATTCTGCAGCAATAGCACACACACGTTTGTTTTCTCTTTATACTATGTACTGCTTGCTTTATATAATATAAATGTCCTTGCCTACGGCAGAGATTATTTTCAGTGGGTTGTGTAATAACCAGACCGGTTTTCCAATGTTTTGAAAAATTGATTGAACGGTTTTGATTCGAATGACAAAAGAAATCGAAGGAAACCAATTTGAGAACGCCAATTGTATTATTTGATTGGAAAATATCGATCTCAATGAAAATACTATTCTAGTTATAATTTTTATAATAGTGTTCCTATCTAGAACTTTATTACATCAGAATCGTCTTCAAATAAACACGATTTTAAAACAGATTTTATAAACTGTAACTATTAGTATCAGTAATAATTATTTAATAGATAGGTTTTCAATTAAATTCACTTGGTTTGTTTTACTAATAAATTGTTTTATTTTCAACTAGTTTCGGCTTAATGCCATTTTCAAGAATGATGATCATTCTTAAAAATGACATTAAGCTGGAACTAGTTGAACATGTAAATGGTTTCATTTTCAACTAGTTCCGGCTTAACTAGCCGGAACTAGTTGAAAATTAAACCATTTATTAGTTAAACACACTTAGTGAATTCAATTAAAAACCTATACAACGTTTTAATGGATTGTATGGACAAACTTCTAAGGCTTGCAAAACAGAACAAAGCAAATAACTTTTGTTGATAAATGTGTAGTCAAAAGTGTTTGCTCTAGAAAACAGAGTATCTTAAAGATTCTTTAAAATATACCTGAAAACAGGCAACCCACATTGCATTTTCAATTATTTTGCACAGTTCACATAGAATAAAAAAAAATTGCAGGCATTCAAATAACATCAATTTTGACATAATTCGATATTTTTCGACTTCTTTTGCATTAATTTCCATCGTAATGAAAACAGATGGTGGGTAGTAAATTGAGTTGCCTACATTTAGGCGTTTCTTAAAAAATCTTTCGAGAATCTCTATCCCTGAAAGGAAACACTTTTGACCATACATTTATTAACAAAAAATGCTATTTGTATGTATACATTAAGCCCTAGAAGTTTGTCCCTGCAATTCATTAACAAGCTGTATATTAATAGAAATGTTTTACCAAGTGATATTATAATATTTATATTAAATGCCGGCGTATCAATAAAAGTCAAAGTATATGGGAAATAAATAATAATTTATAACGTTTATCTTTAAACCAACGACACACCGGATTTAGATTTTTTTTTTAATTAGTCATTTAGTGAAACTTGAATGGCCGTTTGAAGTCCGAATCTCTGCACGAACAATATAATAAATAACACATAGAAATGTGCCCGACGACTCTTGATGATCTGATTATTCATTTACCTGTACTAATTGCGCATAGTTTTAATTAGAGGTGGTATTAAACCTGCCTAATGATATTTAATAAATTGTACTTTTGAAGAGGGGGTGTATTGAATGGATGACTCATTCGATACACCCTTCTCAAAAGGGCAATCACCGTGCTCACCGATTTTAAATTGGCTGTTTTTGTGGTATAAAATGTAGATTTTTTGTACGGTCTAGGAGCTTTTATCTCTAAGTCGTTTTAAGGGAATTTTTCGAGCAAGATAATATTTTTTTTATTATTATCATTCCAATTCAATAGGATAACATTTCTAAAGATAATTTTATATTCCGTACTAAATTGATATTATTTGCATTAAAATTTGAAATCATTATTAAATCAAAATGAGAACTATTGTCTACAAAAATACTATAATATCCTCAGTAAAAATGAAACAAATTACAACAATAATTGCTCATTTAAGAGGCGTTTTGTCTTAAATGTTGCCTTTTTCGCATGCGCTGCACATTTTTAGGTAAAACTCACATTTGTATTTTGTGAATTTCACAATATTATGTGGATACCGACGCTGGAAAGCGAAGCGGATCGACCAAACCAAATTTTCAGGTTTTTCTAAGCTCGAAATTTTACTTCATACGCCACGCGTATAAATCACTGAAATATTATGTACTTCCTAATAATAATAATACATAACAAGATTAAAGAAATAATACTAATGAAAATCATCAACATTAAACAAAGTTGGTTAGAACTTTATCTAAGAAAATGAATATTTCGAATTCAAAACTATTTTAAATTCGGAAAAATAAGCTATCGCTTCTTTTAGTTTGCAGAACTTTAAACATAATATATAAAATTACGATAATATTTGTACAAACTGCTAACAATAATTAATAAGACTACTAAGACAATATTTATTCGTTGAAACAACTACTTCCCATGCAAATACATCGTCGGATATTGAACTATACAATATCTAAGAATGTCAATTTGGGCGAACTTTCTTTTAAAATCCATCTAAGTGGACCCACTACCTTATATTTGGAACATCCCTTTGAACCATATTCACAGTCATAATTTAAAATCACCGGTGAAGTGGAAGATCAGGTTAAGCTGACTGGACTTTGCCTACACTTCCAAGATTTTTTTTGTATATCTTTTATTTGATGAATAAAGGCGTTTATGATTATTATTATATAAAAAGGAGCAATCACAAGTAGCAAAGAAACTCAAAAGTAGCAGTTATGTCCATCTCTTTCATCTCTAACATAAGTCTAATTATGCGTGTTTGCCTAGATATGAAGTTAAACATTTAGGAATGCCTATATACACACATATGAGCTATCGTATGCGGAATTATATCTAGCCTAAAGAGAATGTAAGTTGGATTGCCTACATGTGTAGAATAATCTAAGTTAAGAATTTAGGATTGCCTATCGATAAATGTCATAAAGAAATTTGTTGTAATTATGCCTCTCTAACTTTAGTTTGTTCACTGACAGTGATGTTTTATAAATATTTAATGACAACAAATAGACTCATTTATAAAATGTCAATTCTAGATTTTTCATTTTTTGCTCCAAATTATATATCTAGACACAGGACTTACATTAGTACTAGTACCACTTTTAAAACTGGTGATAGACTGAATTTGTTAAAATGAATCTACTAGTATCAAGTTACATTAGATTAAATTAAGTTACTAATTTAAAGATCATTTTTGTGAAATATAAGTATTCATTAAATGAATTACAGCAACATAAAATCAAGATCTGGACAAAATGAAGAGATCCTCTTCAGAGAATAGGCCTAATAAAAGTGATTGATTCTGGCAGAAGAAGGTCCCCTTTTCAATGCTCGGCAACATTTACAGAATTAGTAATCGATCTCAAATAAACGGTCTGAAACTTTAGTCCTTGTTCGTGATCGGCAAAACGATTAGTGGTCTTTGTTTTATTAAGAGACATTGTGGTGAGGGTCGTTCATGCCCACATATGTTCCTCGGATTTGATGCCCCCCAATGTTGGATTATACACTTCTTCATGTTTTTGTTGGAAATTATGTCTAGCATATGATAATTGTTATTTTTAAACGGATGCCCGGCGTTTGGAGAGGAGAATGAGTAAATATGCATGGATTGTGATTTATGTTTAATTTGAAGGATTAGTAGAATCGAATGGGAAACTAGGACAGGTTCAGGCTCGCACGAAGCTGAGCAATCATTAGTTTGAGTGAAATGCTAAAAAGGATTTATATACCTTTAGGATAGTTGAAACATTCGGTATGCGATGTGGTTTATGTGAGGGACGGTGCAGCTATAAAACTGGATGTTGAAGAGACGTGGCTTTTCGTATACTGTGGCTACGTGCATGCGAGTTGTTTTCTGGATTTTGTTTACCTATATCGGTTGTTGTCAAATTAATGTTTAAAGTTGATTCTTGCATTCTCAGAATTTAGCATTTGAAAATATATTGTTATTGAGAGAAGTTTATGTTTCCCTTTTATATCGTCTGCCTTATTAAAATTTAACCTGCTTTTTCACTCACTCACCCGGGGGGTTGGAATACCCGCCTAGAGAGTGTTAAGAAGTATTGATTTTTTAAGTTGGTATTTGTAACCCATGTTGATGTATGGAATCACACATGTGTGTGTTCTATTGTAGCTATCTAGCAATTATAGCGAGATAAGGGTGAGTATACCGTTCGCGGCTTTTTTGGGATTCCCGACTGTTCAATATCTGACCCTTATTTGGATTCCCAGCTTTAATCAATCTGTTAAATATTTATCGAAGCGTGTATATTGAGTGTGCCGTGTTCGATTACCGGCGTGTTTATTGCCACAAATTGAAAATCCTTAAGCCCGCGAATCCTCAATTCTGCCTAGATTGCGTGTCGCCTGACCACACCACTGCCACTCATCGGTTAATATTTGCTTAATGCCTGTACCTTGATCGCATTTTGCAATCAAAGCATAAAACCGCCCTTTCTTTGACGCACCCTCCCGCGAATGCTGCTTCTATCTAACGGATAGTGTGTGGTACAGGCTATGTTTCCCGTTCATTCGATCTACATAAAAGTAAGTTGTCTGAGGCTTTCAGCGTGGAGAAGTTTTCGCTTCTTTCTGAAGTTCACATTTCACATTCCTAACTTTGGTCCCGGTCCCAGCCAACCATTCACCTTACGACGGTATCGGCGGCTTCCATTGTGTCCCGACTTACAATATGCGTATTGTAATATTTCCCCGCGCTGTAATATTTTATATTTTATTCCGACCTAATCCGGGTCCCCTCTGTAGCCTCCCTAAGGTAATACGGGCACGTCGAAATGCAATGTGAATTTATTTATTATTATTTATATGAAAGCGAAATACACTCATATTCCATCCACCTTTACTTCCATCCTTCATATCGACCGTATGTCCTTTGTTTCCATTAGGTCTTTTACACTCATGACATTATATATATCTACAGGGTGATTTTTTTTTTCATGTTCTCTATGGGAATCTCGGAAACTTTAAGAGATAGACATTTTTTCAACATGACCTAATTCGCTGTTACTTCTTATTTGGTACTTATAAGTGGGTCGTTAATTCTAATTTGTCTACGTTTTGGCAGTATCACTTCTGCCATCATCAGGAGGTTCTTTATACTGAGTGATAGATGTTACTGTCAGTACACATGTTTTATAAACTAGGGACTTGTAGTCTAGATATGCTGCGTGTCATTGGTCCACTGAATGTGGAAGTTACTAAATGTTAGTTCAAAACTACGAACAGTGATTCATCCTTCAACTTTCTCACGGTCAATATCAATACGACAGTATTATTATTGGTGGTAACAGCCTCATACACATACAGCACTATTTTTTCTTCTTTTTAAAGCGAATGGTATGCCCTAAACCTGGGAATGGAAAACTCTCGTTTAAAGGTTTAAATTGAACTCTTATAAACAAAAACAACGAATATCTGAAGATTTACAGCATATAATCTAGATATGTATACTTAAAAGAAAAACTCCGTGTATAAACTGTAGAAAGATATCAAATTTTCGATATCTTGGCGCATGAAGTAAAATTTCAAGTTTAGAAAAGGCAGAAAATTTGGTTTGATCGCTCCGCTACGCGAAGCGGTCAAACCAAATTTTAAGGCTTTTCTAAACTCGAAATTTTACTGCATGCTTAGTCTGGGAGTGGAAAACACTCGTTTAAAGCTTCAAATTGTACTCTTTTAAAGAAAAGCAACGAATATCTGAACATTTACAGCATTACATTGAGATATGTATACTTAAAAGAAAACCTCCATGTATAGTTAAACTGTAGACAGAAATGACTTTTGAGAAAATGTTAATGGATAGATACTTTCTCTCAAAAAAACTCATTCATATGTAATTCCTTCTTATATGAAATTATAATTCGGCTAAAGAGCGGCGTGACTCGTTCACTCGTTCGGGATTTACAATTTAAAACTTAAAAGAACGGGAAATGGGATGCTAAAATTCAGCACGAGCTTTTAATGATTTTCCACTTTATTTTTCCATAATCCTATAAAGCGGAACCGCCACTTTATCGAACATATCGGCGCTTAATGAAATAAGTGATTTCGACGCGACCTAAACTAATTGGCATCCAATGCGATTGTCACGTTACAATCAATTTTGGTATGGCGCACGCATATTTAGTATGATTTTCGAAAATTCAATCGTTTCCATCCTAATTTCAACCATTTCTACTAAATATGAATCTATTCAAATATTTAAAATCTCTCATTGTGAATAATCAACTACTAATACAAAAATGTGTACAATAGAGGCCATTCAAGATTCATATGCGTGAATTTTGTATCAATAATATTAGCCTCCCTGGGCAATATGTGATTTAAATCTATACAAAATAAATAATTTTCTCTCCTCCTATTTTCCTATTTTCACCCAAGTATTCAAGTACCTCTTTTGAATTTGAATTTAAAAAAAATGTGAATCCAGGATGCAAGTCTAGATTAGACTACCCTAATGTACAGTCGGGTCTTGATAGACCCGACTGTACACTACGATGGACGATGGACCCGACTGTACAGGGTGGTCTAATTTCGATGTTGCTTATGGGCATCTCGGTAAAGAGTTAGAACAAAAAAGATGGCGCAATCGCGATCTCTTTTTTCGAGACTAGGATAATGCCGAAAACAAAAATGCAACATCTTGTTTTTTCAGAAGTTATGGGGCAAAATCGGGGTTTCTTGATTATTTACTTTAATAATAACTTGCTTAATTTGTAAGATAGATAAAAACTACAAATACATTCCTAAGACAATTTTTTATTTTATGCACACATTTTGGCGTTATGGCCAAATTATTATTTTTTTAAATGTAAATCATAGTTGGCTTTGACACAGTTAAAAAGAGTGTTTTTCACTGATTTAGAAAATATATACTTTTGTGAATTTATCTTTAAAAACAATGTTACTATATAATAGAAACTAGCTTTTAATCTGCCAAATAATATAATATTGAAGATAATAGCCATTTTTTAATATTTGCATGCTTAATTTTAATTAATTAAGTAAAATGTTTAGTTAACAGTATTTTGTTTAAAATTTTATATTTGCATATGTAAATATTGTTTTATTAAATGACAAAGTAATTCAATTAATTTAAATTTATTTCCCCTAAGTGTTAGATAAACATCTTATTACAATTTTCAATAATACGTCTGATCAGGGCATGCTTTGCATCCGAAGACCTATGTTTATGCCAAGAGTGTGAGGTTTCGCTGAAAGAAAAAAACAAATATTGGAAGATACGTTTATTTTACTCACGACCTTTGAATAGTGCGAAGGGTCAGGATCGCAGGTATATTTTGAGCCGGCAGAAGGAGAAACAGCAAACCAAACCATTTAGCGTCTTTGTCGTCCCGGTCCAACTACCCCCCGCACTGGTCACCGGCAGTGCCGGTAGCCGCAAGGTTGTATAATGATTATAATTTTATTGAGGGTATTCAAGTTCGAATTTTATTGCTCAGCAAAGGAGCGATGAATACACTATACACTAGAGTGATCTAATACAGATTTGAATCCTTTTGAGTCTAGAAAAGTTTTCTAAACTCGAAATTTTACTTCATGCGTCAGACGTATAAAACACTGAAATATAGTGAAGTTGGAAATATTACACAAAAATAAGATGAAATTGAAAACCTTGATATGAACCTTCCAAATGTGTATTTGTATACTTGGATGTCATATTTATATATATTTATTCATCAGTGCAACAATTTATATATTGAGATTTATGCATATACAGATTGTGCTCTTTGAACGCCTATCGAGCCGTAGTGTTATATATAATAATATTTATATGATATTCAAAACGTAATTAGGCATTATTTAGAAAAAGGTAAATCAGTTAATGAATTATAATTACAAATATATTGAAAACATCAATTTAATTTAAAAATAATAAATTATAAAGGTCTGCTTTTAGTTTTATAATTTCACTTTAAATAACGTCATATAAAAACATCCACAAGCTTTTCATTTCTTTTTTTTTAATAAATTTAATAACCCTTCAAGTCATTATAAATGAAACCCCCGCGTATTTGAATAAAATTTATCAAACATTCCCGCGTACATTCGAAAATGCTTACACCTTCTTCCATTCATTACTCCTATTTGTTTTTATCCTAACCAAATAGTTACACATGTTTACTCGATAAACTCGATTTTTAATTAAACCATTAAACCGTTTCGACTTACTGTAATCAATTTAAAAGCAATGGATCATAAAGATTTTATAGCTCTTTTGCTCTAAATCCTTTTTAATGCCCGCCATGCTTTTATTTACATTATATCCGCCACTGTATAAAAGACTTACGTAACTTTATGGTGCTAATGAATATATGAAGTTATTGTATGAATCATTTGTGACATACGCGGAGTGAGGCAATATTGCGTTGATTAATAACAATTCACCTACTAATGAATAGACACCCAATGATTGGGATGAGTAAGGAATTGTTTTCGGCTTTAACAATTTGGTTTGGTTCAAAACTATCCTTGTTAGGGTTAATTAAACAGCCACATGTAAACATCACTTGATGATCTGAATTTGTAAACAAATTCCTCGACTTATTTTGTCGACTTATTGATATTTATTTGTGTTCATGTGCGGAGTGCAAAATGTTTTTTTTTCCATTTTGACGAAGATTTGATCTTTGTGGAAATTTAAATATATCGGCGCTATATTTCACAGTGTGTCAATGGATCGAGTTATTGTTCAAATTTAGTGCGTCGATATACTGAATATATAGTTTTATTCGCTAGGAATAAATGTTATCAACTGGAACATTGAAAATAAATTATCCCTATTGTTATTATCTAAAATAGTAATAAACTCTTTCAAACTGCTTTAACAGATGACTTTATTGTTAACCGAAAACTAAAATTATGTATATATTACCAAGAATTAATTGTACCTCTAATGGATCTAATGATACTGAGGCAAGGCGCTCTGGTTATTTGTATTTAATTTTAAAAAATATTTACATAGTTATTGAGGTGATTGAGCATGATTTATTTTATCGCAAAAATATGTTTATTGAGAAATCAACAAAACTAATATGCACAACGTCTAGTAAACCGTAATATAGTTAATCGTGGGAAAACAGAAATAAACGATTTTAAATGGTTTTTCTTTAATTTGGGTTACAAGTTTATATTTATTCTCCGGAGATAAGCGTTTTTTACACTCATAGTCCTCTTAACAGATGGCATAAATTAGATTTAATAAGCTTTATTTATTAATCAAATAGAAAATATAATAGTAAATACACATTTAAATCATTCAATAGGATTTTAACAATATATTGGATCACATATAAAACAATGATTAGTGGGTTAATTAATTAATTGAGCCAATAAAACAAAACACTTTAACTTTGTTTGTGTAACACACTATTATACTATTATACAATTACAATTATACAAACAAAGTTAGTCTTTTATATTATTAAATTAACATGCATAACGAAGTAGGAGCCTTCACCGTTAATACTTAATTAAGTATTAATAATAATTAGCAATGTGTTTGAGTTCGCTGATGAATGAGCGCGTATTTATTTACTCGATACTCCAAATAGTTCTCCTGCTTTGATATCAAATTACTATACTCATTGAATGAATGAATAAGATGTAGGTCAAATACAAGTGGTGTTTATGTTAAGTGTGGACATAATTTTTGTTGATGACTAATAAACTCACAATTGTAAAAAAAAGATACAGGGTGTTTTTTTTAAGTATATATATATCCTAATTACAGAGTATATACTGTAAATCTTAAGATAATCGTTATTTTTTTAAATGAGTTCAATGTGAAGCTTTAAACGAGTGTTACTCACTGCCAGGTTAAGCATGCAGTAAAATTTCGAGTTTAGAAAATCCTTAAAATTTAGTTTGACTTTTCTGGCTTTTCTAAACTCGAAATTTTACTGAATGCATCATGCGTATAACACTGAAATATTGTAAAGTTTACAATATGCTACTAAAACAGTTAACTGTAGACGTGTATTTTGAACTTTACTTAAAACCAGTGATTTATACGCGTGGCATATGAAGTAAAATTTCGAGTTTCGAAAAGCCTGAATTTGAATTTGGACGACAAATCCAAACGTTCAGGCTTTTCTAAACTCGAAATTTTACTCCATGCTTCAAGCAGTGGAAAACACTTGTTAGAAACTTCAAATTGAACGCTTTTATGAAGTCAATAAATGTCTAAAAATTTACAGCGTATATATCGGAATATGTATACTCAAATGAAAATAATCTGTATAATATTAGAAGAAGTAATATTATACAGATCATCTTCATTTAAGTATACATATCTCGATATACACGCTGTATATTTTCAGACATTGATTGACTTTAATAAAGCGTTTAACTTAAAGCTTCTAAGGAGTGTTTTCCACTCCCCCATTAAGCATGAAGTAAAATTTCGAGTTTAGAAAAGCCTGACCGTTTGTATTTGGACGCGTAGCGTCCAAACCTATATTCAGGCTTTTCTACACTCGAAAATTTACTCCATGCGCCACGCGTATAACCCTGGTTTCAAGTAAAGTTCAAAATATACGGCTACAGTTAACTGCTTTAGTAGCATATGGTCGATAGAAATTTGTAATTCCAAGGTAAATGTATGTTCACTATAGAGTAGAGCTGGTCACCGCAAATTGCTTCGAGGGCTCCACCTCAGATTTTTTGCAAAATCAAGTTTTCTTCATATTTCAGAACGGATTCTTTAGGCCTAAGATCAATAAATGTGTTCACATTCAATCTGATTGTCACTTGAAAAACCCAGAAAAATAATAAGAATTAATAAATAAGCATTAATTCAACAATTTGGTAAGAAATCTTCTCATAAAATACAATAAATTGACATAAATAGTCTTGTTATGACTTATATTGTAGTAAACTAATTGGCAATCTCTCTGTGTGATCACGGGCGCCACGCACAACAAATTTTAAAAAAATGTGCAAGGCTTTAGAAATACTAGAAATACGGCAAAAAATATTTCAGAATGGGATTTCGTAGAACTTTGGCATACTTTAATGTCTGCGATTTGAATTAGAAACGATATATTAAATGTTCTAATAAGTTAATAACTTACTAATTTCATTTACATTTTTGAATACAGTTGTAATGCACTTACATGTTGTTTGTGATTAAATGTCACAAAATTAAAATATTTAAAAATTCTAAGAAAAGGGCACTTTTGAAAATTGCGCTTTCTTCCGTCGAAACAAGCACTCGATGTTACGCACAGGACGCTTAAGTGAGAATTAATTTAAAAAAAAGGGTCAATTGTAGGAGTCCAGATTAGAGCCCTGCACGGGCCGATTTTTTAGTCCCGGCCCGGCCCGATAGCAAATTTTGCAAGCCCGGCCCGGCCCGGTCATGCAATAATTAACTTGAGCCTGGCCCGGCCCGGCCCGAGTAAATAATAGAACAGGCTCGGCCCGGCCCGGTCAATATTTTAGTCTGAATAATTCAAAATTTTCACGAAGTTTAAAAACTTTATAAAGGTTTATCACACAAATGCAATTAAAAATATAAAAAACTTTCAAAACACAGTCAGGCCCAGCCCGGCCCGGCTCGGTCTTGTGTTTTGAATTGGAAGTCCGGCCCAGCCTGGCCCGGCCCGCTTGAAAAAATTCGAGGCCCGGCCCGTGTAGTGCCCTAGTCCAAATACCAACCTAACTATTTATGTACTTAAAAGTCTCAACGAGATGACATTTTTGCAAAAAGTCGATATTCATTTTAATTCGTTTTTATATTTCATTTCAAGTCTCCAAATTAAAATTTAAATTTAGAAGATTTTAGCCATATTTTTGGGACTCGGGACCAGTGTGGACCGCACAGAGTAGTTCCGAGGGCCATATGTTCTCTATTGCAATATACAAATATCAATAGATTCTTAGAAAATAATTTATGTTAATTTTATGATATTTAAAAGTAACAAATTGATTTTAATTGTAAATTAATGATAGGGTTTTTCAGGAAAAGCCCATCTGTCGATGTGATTCCCTGATTGCACCGGGAGTTGGATTCCGTGCGCTCAGGAGGTCGCCCGTCGCGTGATCTCATCTGGATTAGTCCCGTCTGCTGAGTCATGAAACACCCTGCTCACTTGGGAACTACCAGATTTTGCATCATCCCATATTGGGAGTTATCTAACGCCGTCACACAAGAGCAGTGACGTCATTTTTTAATTAAGCCACCCTTAGATTTTGATTCCTCTAAATAAAATGGAATCACTTCGTTTGGTCACGTGTCATTTGTATTTAACATCATACAAAGAGTATAGGCGCTTGGGAGAGAGCAAATGTATTTGTCATTTCAGGTTTATTAAATGAAATCGATTATTTCCAATTGGTAATCAGTATGTATGTACGTATAAATTTTGAATATTAGATTTCCTTGAAATGAGCGTACTTTAATATTGAAATTATTTCCAATACACGTTTGACAAGCCTTGATTGTGTTCAACATCAACGGTAATTAATTACGTCCCAATATATTATGTCATTTTTCAAATATTCAAACCCGCTATTGCTGTTTGTACATATTTAGCTCATTTGTATCAACAAGCTTTTTCTGCCTTTACTTTTGGGAACAATTTTCTGTCCTCCCACCTGAGCTCAATATGATTTCAATTCTATAATTTCATAAGATGGGACCATTCCCACGTCAAATTGCTGCGACATGTGCCCTTTGTAGTTCGCTCTTCAATCAGTTTAAAAGCACGAAAGAAAAAAAAAAAAACGCAGAGATATAGATACGTTACGCAAGAGTGAGCGCAAGTGCTCTCATTTTAAAAGGGTGTTTCGCATATACTGTGACAAATTTATCTTCCCGAACAGGTTTATAAAGAGCGTAATAAAAGTAGGGGTCAAAGTTTGTTCGGGTGTCAAGCTCTTTGGCATCCCTTATAATTATGCACCGTTTTTATCCCCTAACATCATCGGTCAGAAATGAAACGCCAGTTAATCAAGTGTGTGTATTATTTTGTGTGTGAATAAAATTTGAATTGAAGATCACTCTGAAATATAGTTTAAATATTATAAACAGTTAAGGAACCTAACATGTGTTTGGTCTTCTCTTAGAAACATGAAGTAAATATATTATTTTCAATAAATCGCATTCTCTTTGTTCAGATCAGGGGTGTAGCTACGGTGAACCAGATAGAGCAAACTGGTCTAGTGCTCAAATTTTGAAGGATCGCTATAATTGTTAAAAAATGTTGTTTAATCTGCAATTCGTCTGTTGGTAAACCTATCCGATTTCAAAACGTTATAAAATTAAAACCACTCAACTTGACAAAAAAATTTTTTTATTAACATATCGCAAATTTTATGCCATTTTTAAATTTAAGTTTTGAAAAGCACATCACTCAAATGTCGTCCTTGGGAGCGGACACACTGATTTAGGCGCTCGCGGTAGCTTTCCATGACTTTCACCGTCATTTCCACAGGAATTTCTTCAATTGCCCGAGCAATTTCCCTTCGTAAAGCAAGAAGGGTCCTTGGTCGATGCTGGAATACCTTCGATTTGAGGTAACCCCAAAGGAAGAAGTCACATGGAGTGAGATCCGGTGAGCGCGGCGGCCAGCCAATATCACCTCTCAGAGAAATGAGGCGTCCGGGAAACATTTCCCTGAGAATGTCCATTGATCGTCGCGATGTGTGGGCGGTTGCACCATCCTGTTGAAACCACACATTTTCCACGCCATTTTCTTCCATTTTGGGTTGAAGAAAATTTTCCAGCATGAAACAATAGCGCTCGCTGTTGACCGTTACGGTTTGCCCATTTTCTTCAAAAAAGTAAGGCCCCCAGACGCCTAGGCGGGAAAGAGCACACCACACAGTCACTTTTGGGCTTTGAAGGGGTTTCTGATGGATTTCCCGAGGATTTTCGTCACTCCAATATCGAAAATTCTGCCTGTTTACGGTGCCACAAAGGTGAAAATGGGCTTCGTCCGTGAAGAGCACAACATCGTCTATTGGGAGTTCTCGGAGATCGCGACACAGGTTCATACGGGTTTCAAAATCCCTTTCAATTAATTCCTGTGCAACAACCATTTTGTAGGGATGCATTTTGAGGTCCCGGTGCAAAATTCGCCGAATACTGCGGTTGGAAATCGCCAAAGCGAGCGAATGTTTTCGTGCCGAACGACGCGGGGAACGTTCAATCGCGGCTGTCACATTGGCCACGTTTTCAGGTCCTGTTGCTGTCCTGGGACGTCCAGGCGACTTCTATTTCAATGCTGAACCCGTCTGTCGAAAATTTGACACCCACACTTTATCGTAGCGTGATGTGGAACAGGATCATGACGAGCGAGTCCGAAATGAATTCGAAAAGCACGTTGTGTAGCAATTATCGAACCTCTCAATAACAAAAGCACGATGTTCACCAGACCAAGGCATGTTGACTAATGACAAATGGCATAAAACCGGCTTTCTAACGGTTTTTACCCCACTACTCTACCTGTTCCCTCTTCTAAGAAAAAGGGATTTGAAATCGGATAGCTTTTTCTGCCCCTCCCAGTATTTAAGAAACATGCGGGGATTTTTTCCAAAATAAATTGATTTTTTCCAAAACAAATTGCCTAAGGCGTTCGAATTAATCAAAATAAACATTTGTAAACTTAACATGAGATCAAACCCTAGCCGAAGTATATTTTTAACTTCACTTTAAATCAGTGTTTTAAACACGTGGCGCATGAAGTAAAATTTTGAGTTTAGAAAAGCCTGAACCAAATTTTCAGTCTTTTCAAAACTCGAAATTTTACTTTATGCTTAATCACGAATGGAAACACTAGTTAGAAGCTTAAATTTGTTAAAAAAAAAAAACAACGAATGCCCAACACAGAAGAGCAGGAAAGAATCAGAAGCTGTTGGTCCTTCGAAATTTTAAAAGTGTTATGTATAGAAAAAAATCCCTCTATCTAGTAGATGAAGAGACCTAGACACTAGAGATAATTAGAAATTTGATTTTCTATACAATATATATAAACAATTGCATTTATTCTGTATTTACATTTACTTAATTAAAACTATGAATGTAACTTTATAAATATTTATGTATTGTCTTTTAACATGTCGCGATGTAAGTAGACGCTGTAATTTTTAAGCTTCTAACGAGTGTTTTTCGCTCCCAGACTAGCTATGAAGTAACATTTCAAGTTTAGAAAAGCCTCAAATTTGGATTTGCGGGGCGCGTGGCGCGCCGGCAAATCCAAAATTTCAGGCTTTTTTAAACTCAAAATTTTACTTCGTACGCCACGCGTATAAAACACTGTTATATTGTGAACTTAAGAAAGTTGAGAAATTTTGAAAAACCGTTAGTTACTTATCAAAGTTTTAAAGGTTTTTAGTAAATTTAATGAATTTTTACCGCTTCTTATATTTTGTTAAGATTTCCTTTAATGTTTAAAATTCTGACGGTTTTCCTAAATTTTGTACATTATCGTTAATTTTAGACAGTTCAGTACATTCTATCTACTTTTTTTTAAATTACCGGAAACCTTGAATTTCATGAAAATTTTCAACATTTTTTAAGTTAACGAATATTTAAGAAATTCATGAAAATTGCCAAGAATTTAAAAATTAAAGGTAATTTTGAAAATTTAAAGATAGTATCGACATTTTTAAAGTTAACGGAAATTAAGGAAACTCAGGAAAACCGTCAATATTTTGAAAATGAAAGGAAATCTTGGAAATTTACGAAAAGCGTTAAAAATTAACTAAAACTTTGAAAATTCACCAAAAATCGTCGAAACTTTGAGAGTTAACTAAAGTCTTGAAAATGTATCTTATTTAATCCGGAACCCATCTACTTTTCGGTGTAGGGTTTATCAAAATTTTCATTCCCAGACTAAGCATGCAGTTAAATTTCGAGTTGAGAAAAGCCGTGGCGCATGAAGTAAAATTTCGAGTTTCGAAAAGCCTGTATTTAGATTTACACGCTTTGCGTCTAAATCCAAACGTTCAGTCTTATCTAAACTCGATATATTACTTCATGCTTAACCAGGGAGTGGAAACAAAAACTTTACATTGGCCGGTTTTGTAAAAGAAAGGTAATAAAGTAGATGCAACTATGTAGAATATGGAAAAAATCATTTGTAATGATATTTACAGCATTTTTCTTCTTATTAAAAAATAACTACAATTAAAAATACCAAAAACCAAAAGATTAATTAAAATAGTCAAGACAAGTCTAATTCAATATGTTGATTATATTATATTTATCTTCTGATTTTATAAAATGAGAAGACCAGTATATCACCATTAGATAATAATCATAAATTTTAACTAATAATTATTATTTTAAATAAAATCATCAAAAACAACAAATATCAAATTTTACAATAAGTTCAGAACTTTCAAAATCAGCACAAATGAACAAAAATGGAAAAATTGACAATTTCAATCAACAAAGAAATAATGATCAAAATTGACAAAAAATTAAATAGACAAATTCGACTAATTGTATGTTAAATAAAATAGCATTAAAATCTTTAATATGAAATATATATTACTTTACTTTTGAAAAAAAATCCTTAAAATTGATTGAAACTTAACCCAGTAACGGCAGAACAATTATATACTTAATTCTACAAGTTTATTTTAGGTAAATTCTGCACCAGTTTTTATGATTTCTATGAATGATTTATTAAATATACTGTTTGTTTTTTCTTTTAAATCTACATACTGCTGTAAATTTTCAGGCATTCGTCGATTTTATAAAAGCGTTTAATTTGACTTTCGAATGAGTGTTTCCACTCCTAGATTAAGCATGAAGTAAAATTTCTAGTTTAGAAAAGCCCGAAAATTTGATTCTTACAAATTAGTTCTGCTGAATTATTGAGATGCGATCTTGTCCATCACTAATAAATATACATTTAAGATCTAATTGTATGGCGACCCACCAAAAATAGAATCACGACCTATAGTTTAAGAAACGCTGCAAGTCAAAGGAATCCTGGTTGAAAAAGTTTTCCATATGTGGCACCTCCAAAATGCACTACCCTGTACATATAAATAAAACAAAATAATAAAAAAAGTATTGCACATTTTAGATTAGTCTGAGGAAAAATCTTTTGTTTTAAAAAATATATTTACATGCATCCTATTAAGGAAGCTATGAGATTACAACTCGGCTGGATGGTATTCTTTATGTCATGTTTCCTCTTACAACTTCTAATTTATAATATTTATATTCGTTATTAAAACAATGTGAGATGCATAAAGAATGATATATGCTCGCTCCCGCATCAAGTACATTTTTGTGCGGTAGGTGGAGGGTAGGAAATTTGTAAAGCCGGCGCCCCAGAGGGGATGGAAGCACGATGGGATGAATATCAAGTAAAAATAACTTAATAAAGTAATTAGAAAACGTATTCTGCGTCACCTTGAGCGCATCGCGGAATCAAGAGACTAGAGATTGTGTGAATGCAAATGAAGGATCCAATCTTGCATACCAAGCAAGAGTGCCGGTAATATGGGGTGGGTTTCACATCGGCGTACCGCAATTGCCGGAATGAGTGCCAGCTTCAAATAGTCAACTATGTCAAGCCGTGTTGACGGAGCAAATTGGAAATAAGAAACGACGGGCTAGGCTCTAGGCTCGGCTGAGAAAAGCCGGGTAGGGTGAATGGCGAAAAATCCGCAAGGAAAACTTACTGCTAGCTTTGACAAGACCATAAAAAAATGCACGCCACACGTAATTTATTCCCTGCGGGTGTAACCTCCATCATCAATGACCAGGCTACACTAATTCGAGAAAGGAGTCTATTTTTTTGCGACGCAAAAGTATATTTTGCGCTAGGTATTTTATGCTATGCAAAAACTCAGTAAAAGTATATTTTGCACGAGATATTATATGCTATGCAAAAACTCATCTATAAATCGATAGAAATCGCATTAAAATTCTTTGAATCTAATTCAACCGCGTAAACGTAATTTCGCTCAGAGCTCGACAATTCAATTGAGGATTATCATATATCCCCGTACACATATAATTAATCAACGCTGACGGCCGATTATTGAATTTTATATTAAAGACGGCATACGCATACACATACTTCAAACGCCACTTCAGAAATTTACATTAAAACATTTTCACGACGACAGTAAAATCTTAAATTTCCCGTATTTTATCAATAATCTTGAAAGCACTCAAATTTCATTGATATATTTTCTATTTAAATTTATGTTTCAATACAGGTGACACTGATACCTACATCATTTAAACACAAGACTGGAAAGATAAAATCTTTTAACGCGCCGATGAAAACCAGTGTTCTTATTTCCTTCCATAAAGACCCTTCTATTTAATTGCTATGATATATTTGAAGTGCGTCCAATATAATATATTCTTATAATTAACACAACTAACTAACGTAGCTTGCATGAAAGTCACTAATTAGATCCTGCAAACTAACGCTAGCTGAACGCGCCTGATGACAGTAATAACATCACGTTAGTGTTGGATACTATTCTATAAAAGTTAATTACGACATGGTCATATACCTCTTGTATCGTAAGAAATTTGTTATTAATATAAACACCTTATGAAGTGACTACATTTTATGATACATAACTTTAAAAGGTTAATTTTGTCTGAAATCACTTTTTAATTGCTAAAACAAGCTACCTGTAAAAAAAACAATTTTATAATAACTTCAGTTTTACTGTAGGGATAGTATCATCGTCTAATGTACAGGGAATTTTTCTTTTAGGTACACATTTACCGATGTTTACGCTGTAAATTTTCAGGCATTCATTGATTTTATAAAAGCGTTTAATTAAATGCTACTGACGAGTGTTTCCATTCTTTGATTAAGCATGAAGTAAAATTTTACTTTATGCTTTTAATCAAAGAGTGCAAACACTTCGAAGCTTCTATAAAAACAACAAATTCCTGCAGATTTACCAAACGCTCTAATTATCAGTATATGTACATAGAGGGAGTTTTTCTCTTAAGTATACATCCAATTATATGCTGTAAATCTTCAGATATTCGTTGTGTTTTTTAAAAGAGTTCAATTCGAAGTTTTAAACAAGGGTTTTCCACTCCCATGCTAAGCATAAAGTAAGATTTCGACCTTAAAATTTGGTTTGGTCGCTCCGCTTCGCGGAGCGACCAAACCAAATTTTCAGGCTTAGAGATAAACTCGACATTTTACTTCATGCGCAACGCGTGTAAGATACTGATTTCAAGTGAAGTTCACTAGTTCACAATATTTCCGTGTTTTCAGTGTTTAATACGAGTGGCGCATGAAGTAAAATTTCAAATTTAGAAAAGTCTGAAAATTTAGTTTGTCCGCGTAGCGTACCAAACCAAGTTTTTAGGCTTTTCTAAACTCGAAATTTTACTTTATGCCTAATCTGGGAGTGGAAAACACTCGTTTAAAGCTTCAAATTGAACTCTTAAAAAAAGCGAATGCATATGTATACTTAAAAGAAAAATTCCCTGTATACTTACAATAAAAATTCCTTCTATGTAAATAAAGGAGGGAAATGTTTAAAATGGTAGTATTTTATATAAAAAATAATCAATAATTAAAGTTATTCACTTAATCTACTCTGATATTTGATTAATTGTTCTATAAAAATCAACTATTTTACAGTAATTAATTCAACTTGAAAAAGTCGAGGGGGGACATCTGCACATGAAAGTGCCAAGACAACCGTCGACCACAGCTTGTGGCTGTCATGATAGCCTCAAGCTGTGGTCGGTACTGTGGTAGTGTGAATTGAGGTTAATCAGGGAGTTTCATGAATAGCGATAGAAAATGAGAGGAAATACATCAAACGGAATAATAAACATTGTAAGGTATTTAGTTATTGAATGTACCGATTAGCGATTGTAAATCTACCGACTTTTCAATTACCGGTAACTCTGTACATTTATGAAATAAAACTATTTACCGGTAAATTACCGATAAAACAAAATATTCGGTGTTTTAATGGTCAAAGTCAATAAATACTGGGAATTTTTAAAATTGAAGTATCCGAATATTTATTCTAAAACATATTTAAATATTCTAATTACTCGAATATTCTAATTATTCAAATATTTGAATACTCGAGTATTTTAAATATTTATATGTATACAATTATTTAAATATTCATTATTTCAAATATTTGAATATTCGATATTTCAAATATTTGAATATTCGAATTTGAATATTCGTTATTTCAAATATGTGAATATCCGATATTTCAAATATTTAAATATTCGAATTTGAATATGTTTTTGAATGAATATCGGAATACTTTAATTTAAAAAATCGCAGCATTAAGCAAAACATCATTATTTTATTTTAGTCTTGTGATAAATATTTGGACAGAATTAATTTGATATTATAATTATCTTGACTTGATTTATCTTCAATTTTTTTTTTTTAATATACATTTTATCATAATGGAAAATCCACTGAATTTGGCAAGCAACGTTTCTAAGAATGGTAACTGTTACACAAATAAGACACTTAAACTTTGTTTGTATAACTGAGGTTTTAATTGTAATTATGGTTTCGACAACTTTAACTTGTCATTATCCTAGTTTGATGGTGTTCTTTTGCACTTTTATAAACACAAATAAGACTTTGTGTTTATAAAAGTGCAAAAAAATCAACAGTTTATTTAATCAATATAAAAATCACTAAATGCATAAAAATAATGGATCTATACGTTTTTTTTATAAATAATTAAACAACATAAAATTCATTGCATTTTAATATTAACTATCTCAACTAGATTTTCATATATTTTAACTACTATCCGTTTCAAAAAGCGTATGGTATGCTGTACTTTAACAACAAAAATCATAGAAAGAAAATGAATACAAGTCTGCATTTCTTGAAATGTTCTTGATACTTTTAGAAAAAAAATATTTTAAATACAATTAGTAAATACATTTTGGTTAGCTTCAAAGGTTCGTAGAAATTGATTGACCGAGTATAGGAATAAGAAAAAAAAAAACTACAAATACACTGCTCTAAGAAGTTAAAGCACCAGCGTACAATTTCTTAAAGATGTCAACTTTTAAAATAAACGCAAGACTCAAAGCATTCTTCGTTATTTCAAAGACGCTTACGTAAAATACAGAAAAATAGTACACATTTCTAAAATTAAAGTGTTCAGGTTTTCCTAAACCCGAAATATTTACTTCGTGCTTAAAAAAGGATTGGAAAACCCTTGTGAAAAAACGAATAAAACCATTAATGACAACACCAGATTCTTAAAAAAATGAACAACAAAATAATTAACGAAACTTGTGAAGATTGTAAAAATAACTACGGTTTGTGTTTGTTTTTCCATTTTCTTTAAGAAAGCAGTGTGGTCGTTAAAGGTTCTAATAGCTGCCGAACAAGTGCTTTCCAATCGCAGATCAAGCATGAAGTAAAATTTCGAGTTTAGAAAAGCGCGAACGTTTGGCCTAAACGAATCCAAATTCAGTCTTTTCTAAACTCGAAATTTTACTTCATGCGCCAGGCGCGTAAAACACTGATTTCAAGCGAATTATAATATAAACTATTAAGGCTTGGAATTTTTTGAATTGAAGTATTAAATTACTCATTTAAAAACATATTCAAGTATTTGAATTGTTAGAATATTTAAATATTCATTCAAAAACATATTCCAATATTTGGATAATTGAATATTCAAATATATGAATAATTTAGTCATTGATAAATATTCATGTTTGAATTTTCCAATATTCGACTATTTGAATTATTTGTATTCGAATCCCAGCCTTAGTTTCCATCCCTAGTTTAAGCATGAAATGCATATTTCCTGCCTTAATATTAGACGTTAGCATACCGCTTTAACACTGTACTAAGGATGCTACTAACACTTTCGTATTAATGAAGCATTTTAGTAGATTTTAGTTTAAGGCACGAGATCCGTGTTATAGATAACCTCAAATGCCATAGCGAAATGAATTTATTTAATTATATTTCTATGATATATTTAAGATTTATAAATGTGCATACCTAAGCAGTATATTTTACGCTTCACGCGTGGCGCATGAAGTAAAATTTTGAGTTTAGAAAAGCCTGAAAATATGTTTTTTTCGCATATCAAACCAAATTTTAAGGCTTTTCTAAACTCGAAGTTATACTTCATGCTTAACGAGGGGGGAAATCATTCTTTAGAAATAAGTTTTGTTTGACAAACATAAACAATGTAACGTAACCTCTAAATGCTTAAAATTTAATTAGAATAAAGTTGGTACACATGAAAATGCAATGTTGCTACGTTCATTCTATCAATATTTTAAAAGTAACTTGTAGATTTTGTTCTTTTAATATGAAATTATAGTATCATATTTGTACGGGTTTCATAGAAATTAACTAGAATTAAACTATAATGATATTAGCGGCAATTCTAATAATAAGGCTGTTCGAGTTTAGAAAAGCCTGAATCCAAATTTTCAGGCTATTGTAAACTGAAAATATTTACTTCCTGCGCCAGGCATGTAACATTGATTAAAAGTAGAGTTCTAGACACCTTAAAACCTAATCTTTAATTACATTTTTGGGTAGAAAAATATTGTTTAATTAGCTTAAACATACGCAAAAATGCATTAATATGTACCGATAAAATAGCTTTATTTAATTTTCCGTAATATTAAAAACATCGACAAATTACCTGTAAATGTTGCAGAACCGTTTTTACGATTTACTGGTAAATCGGTACTCTAATCCCTAGTGCCGATATATTCTTATGAATAGAATTTGAATTATTTCCAAAAGTTTATTTCTTGATATAAGGTAACTGTCCATTCTACTATTCAAAAATTTACGTCAGATGGAAACTAAACTAGCACTTATTATCTTTAATTAATTTCTCATTTAACCCGTGGTGAAACATTTAAAATAATAAACTATTAATAAAAAACACTGGTATTGTTTCACCGAAACAATACCAAGTGTTTTATTTAATAGTCTATAGCACTTATAATTATTATTATTCATGATGAGCATTTCTTCTAATTAATGTTACCTATATGTAGAAATTGTTGAGTTCGTTAGAAAAAGATGTTTAATTTTGGGTTTTCAAGAAAACTTTTCATTTTTTTCATGTTGCATTGGAATCGCATGTGTTGCATGATGCGATAATTGTTACGTGCGTTAATGTACATTTCCTTGCGTACGCATAAATTAACGTTGAATGTAAAATAGAACGCAAATCTTAATATAATACCAATGTGATTTAAGCGGTCGTAGATTTTTTTGAGGGGAAAGGAAAGCATCGATAATCCGAAGATAATATACTTTCCGTGTGAGAAAATGGACTGCGACGCGTCGCGACGTGTCCATTGATTTATTAGTATTATCCATTTCAATTACAGAGAAAACGCTCAATAAGTAAAAGTTGTTTACTAAGAAAGTGAAAATATTTTTATAATTCCCCTATAATAGATGATGAGCAAGAGCAATGAGGAGAGCGGCTCTTGGTCTGTTCTTTCGTAACTATGGAGGGACAAAGGCGAAGATTTCAAAGGGCGAGCTTGCTCGACGGAATTGAGGGTTTTAGGTGTTAGGCTCCCGTTTCAACAATAGTGGGTATGAGTGTCTCTGGCACTATGTGTGCCAATTGTTTAGCAGTTCCAAACATCCTCACTTCCGCAATCCCAATAAGAAGCACTTGTGCCTAGCGTATTGTATCTAGAATATGTCGGAAGATATAGAGGCGGCGGTGTCAATTAAGAGATGTGCACTCGTGATAAAACAGCGGCAGCGGGTGGCGTCGCCGGAATACGGGGTCCGTACCCTGTACCAAGCCAGTGCGAAAAGCGAACGGAACGGAACGGGGTTATTAAGAGATGGGGTGATGGGCTGATGAGGAGTGCAGGCTCGGCTCTGCTCTGCTCTGCTCAGCTCCTCTTGCCCTGCTCGTCGGCTCCTCGCCTCGCTTAAGGGGGGTTGAGGGGTTTTGTCGTGAGGTGCGTCATATGCTACACATATCAATGAGGCATTATAATGCCAGCCCGGCGAGAGGGCATATTTCCTTCCAGCGGTTGAACAAGGGCGTGACAAGTGCAGGAACACCAACTTCAACTTACATAATATCGCGCTAGCATCAACACCTACTCTAACAAATGGTCATATCTTTCACCTAACTATTATTTATACAGTTTTTTAAACTTTTAAAACATTCCACTATATAACACATAACTATTATCTTCCATCCAGCAATTTCAAATAAAAGACGAAGCTTTTGTATGTGATATATTGACACGTCATATAGAGTATATGTACAGCCAGCGAACGGTAGTTGAAACTCACCGCAATTTGCGGTTTGTGTCGGTTATTTCATGCGATTTTATACAAAAATGTAACCATCCACAACTAAACCGCATTCATTGAGTTGTGGGATGTGTGAGTGGATCCTGAGCTACCCCATGTGTTATCTTATAAAAACATCAACTTTTGCGACCGATTCTGTTCATCATTAGATGGGTGCGAGTTGGTCCGTAATAATATTCAACTTGTCATAATCGACAACATTTTATTTTATTCTGTCTAATAAAAATTATATGATATTATAGTACATCCCAGTTTTACAATCTTTGGGTTTTTATTCCTTAACTTAATACTGTAAAACTGCAACCGAAAGTTGCTTTGTCGAAAGATAGTAAAAACGAATGTAGCTTACACTTGGGGAGTATTCAAAAATAGAATAGGAAAATATTCGAGTCAAGGTATTCGCTTTAAAATATTCTTAAACATTATCAGCCTCATTAATTTGTTTGTTAGTGCCCAGAATTTTAGATCTAATTATAGGTAAGATAAATTCAAATTCAAAACTATTTGAATTCGAGAAAATAAGCTTACGCTTCTTATAGTTTGCACACTTTAAACATAATATATAAAATTACGAAACTATTCGTGAAAATGCAAACAGTGTCTTAATTAATAAGACAATTTAAGACGATAAATATCCATTGAAAAAACTACTTCCCGTGCAAATACACCTCCGGATATTGAATTATACAATGAAATATTTAAAATCTTATATAATTTGATTTGTTACAACGCTCTATTAAAGTATATGTAACGTTTAGGTCAAATTCTCTTCAAACCAACTAACAATACAATTTAAAATGAAAGGAGAGATAGCAACAAATTAGAAGTGAAAGGACTTGGGTTAAAACTAATGTCTTAGGCCATCTATAGACGCGTTTCGAGATTTATCCCAAGTCCTTTAACTTCTATACATATACACCTATAGACCAAAATCGTTTGAGCTGTTGCTCCATCTTGTTCGAATAACAGGGCACCATATGAAATCAGCTCCAAATACCCCGGCACGAAAACTACTGTTAGCCTGTGTAGTTTAATAGTTTGAGGCACGAGATCTGTGTTATATACATTACTTTAAATCAATTTTGAGATGAGAAACGTTTGAAACATGTAAAATCCATACTATTGCACAAATGTTTGTTTCTCGCAATTTCTTGCAACTATTACTTACACTTAAAAGTGTGCACAATATATTGTTAAATTACATGCATATATTAATTTGTCATATACAGTTGATGATAACAATGTTGATCTTTTTATCTTCAGTTTAGCAAACTCTGAAAGTTTGGATTTTCAGGCGCGGCGAAGGCTTTTCGAAATATTTACATCTAAGATATCATTAAAAATCATGTTTAGAGTAGGCAGTGATTATATTCAAATATAATATACATATTAACTTAAATATAATTGTGTTTGTTTATAGCGTTAATTTATTTTGTTTATGTGTAAACATATCCTCACGTTTACAGAATTATAATCTAATGCAAAAATGCTTTTAAAACCCTTTAGATCATGTTTACATTTCCAAGCAAAATAATGATGATAAATGCTTTATTATAAATTATAATATTAATGCTGTTAATAGGTAGCTAGAACATCTATTTATCAAATTAATTAAAATAGGGAAAATATTATATTTATGTTAGTTGGTGTGTTCGCTGCACACACATATATTTTATGTGGTGCAAAACAGGCATATACGTAGCAGTAGCTATTAAAACGAACAGCATGGCTATATTACGAGAGATATATAAAACAACTAATGTGAAACACGTGTATGTTTTGGTTGCAAACTTGCACTTTTTCATATTTTAAACTTTCGAGATATGTCGTTTGAAGCAATAAAGACACACGGTATTAGCCTTATAACGCTCGGTTAATTCTGTCAATAGTCATAGGCCGTTTGTGCTAGCCCATCAAATTTGATGACTTCATTAAAAAAAAAAAATGAAAACACGCTCGCGTTTAAACGTTGGATTTTCAATTGTATCGCACAAAAGAAAATATATTCCAGATGCCGAAAACTGTAAGGAATGCCATACAAATTTCAAACGAGAGAGAAAGGAAATGGACCGGCGAACTGAGTCGTGTGTGTGTGTGTATATAATTTGTGTAAATAACTGTCAACAAAAGTGCAACTATTTCACCGCTCAAATTTTGTTGTTTCAACATCAAGTTAGGAATTTCTTAGGAGTTTTATTACTTGTGTTTGGAGGACTCGATCCCAGCGTATCATACTATTAACTAAAATAGTTTAAGGATCTCAAGTTAGTTGGTTTAGTGTTTATTATTGCTGGTAAGATCTTATAATTTGCGCGTGAATCGTAGGTAAACATATTTATTCATATCTCACAATAGCATGTGTGAATCACAATATCTAGGTTTTCATCCGCAGAGTCATGGAATTTCCAGTCTAAATTAATCCCGACCGGCGATTTACAGATGTAGGGTAAAATTGTCTAGAACGGTGTTTTTTTAACCACGAGTTTTATTCAAAGTTATACTAATAATTAAATATGTTTCACCACGGGTAAAGTGACAAATTAATTCATCATATAAGATGAAGTGTTTTGTGAAAACTTGAATATCGATGCAAAATGAAGAAGGTAATTAATAATTAAGACGGAAAAAAAGTAATGTGTACTTTCCCCGAGATGCGATCATATAATCAACATTTGGACATTGTCTGAAAACAAAACCAACAGCTGTCATAAAAAAGAATAAAATATCCAAAACCAAAACTAAAACCTTTAAATGTTAGGACTGTAGTATTTTTATACAATTCTAAAGCTCTTGTTTTTTTTACTATTCTCGTTTTTATAGATAATTAAACATATAATGGAGAGATTGCATTTTTGTAAATGAACCCCTCGTATTTTTCTAAACTCTAAATATTTTAATGTATATTGTAATATTCTTACTATTAAGTTATATTTCGTAAGTGGCCCGCCGTATATAATTAAAGATAAAGATAATGATAGAGATGCGTCACGCGTATAAAACAGATTTAATGAAGTTCAAAAATATATAATCATTTTTAGTAAAAATAATTCTCAATTAGGTGTTAAGTCTATCTTCGAGCAGACAAAATATCTAATTTAGAGTTATTTTTATTAATAATGATGTAGGGATATATTTTTGAACTTCACTAAATCTGTGTTTTATACGCGTGACGCATAAAATATTTACAGAATTATTAATAGAATTGCCGCCAATATCATTATAGTTTAATGCTAGGTTATTTCTATGAAACCCGTACAAACATGATACTATTAATTCGTATTAATAGAACAAAATTTACATGTTATTGGTTAGTTTTGAACTATTGATAGAATGAAACTTCAGTTCAATTAAATTTTAACCATTTAGAGGTTATGCTACATTGATTATGTTTGTGAAAATGTTTTTTCCGCTGAATTATTTTATTGAATTTCATATCTAGCGAATGATTCCACTCTTGTTTTAAGCATGAAGTAAAATTAACGTTGAGTTTAGAAGCCTTAACATTTGGTTTAGTGGCGTAGCGCTACGGGACCAAACAGGCTTACACGGATTTTAAGTAAAGTTCAAAATATACTGGTATGTACATTTATAAATCTTAAATAAATCATTGCATTATAATCAAATAAATCCGTTTTACTATGGCATTTAAAGTTATGTATACCACATATGCATACACTGTAAATGTCACGATATTTGTTGTTTTTTTAAAGAGTTTCATTTGAATCATTAAACGAGTGTTTTCCACTACCAGATTAAGCATGAAGAAAATTTCGAGCTTAGAAAAGCCCGAACGTTTGGATTTGGACGCGTAGTATGATCCAAATTCAGGCTTTTTTTATACACGAAATTTTATTTCATGTGCCATGCGTATACAACACTGATTTGATGTGAAGTTCAGAGAATACGTCTTTAGCATACTGGTTTAGTAGTATATTTTGAACTTCACTTGAAATCAGTGTTTTATACGCGTGGCGTATGAAGTAAAATTTCGAGTTTAGAAAAGCCTAAGTATCTTAGTACAGTATAAAAGCTGTATGCTAAGGTCTACTAATAAGGCAGTTAGAGTTTAGAAAAGCTTAAAAAATACGAGGACCGGATTTAGTCTTTTGATCGGGTTACTCGTGTAACATTAAGTTAAATTAAGCTGAATTTTAATTAGATTAGAATAAAAATAATTGAATTAAACTGTAAAAAATAAATAATAAACACTTTAAATTTGTGTAGATTTATTTATTCCCATGATAAATGATTATGTCAAATTACTTACATTTAATTTTTAATGTTGTTTTTATTATTTCGCGTCAGTAATAATCACTTTGGCAATTAAATCACCCCTTAAAATTAAAACCCACTCTAAAAACCAACCATAAAAGGACAATTTACATAATCTCTATTTATATCACAGTGTAAATGCACTAATTAAATGAAAATGTTACGGAAAGCGCGTGGATATAAATAATTTTAAATTCCTTTTTCCCTTAGCAGAGAAATATTTTAAATTGCACATGTAATATCACATTTTTTTCGCATAAATGTAGAAAAGTAAAACGGGGATTTTCGCGTTTCATGTTTTATTAATTACAACCAAACACACTTAAAAGAACCGAATATAAATAATTACATTTAAATGAACCGAATATAAATAAATTAATTCTATTACATTATAAAAATGCGATTTATCTCGCTTTC
Source organism: Philonthus cognatus (assembly GCA_932526585.2). Taxonomy (NCBI): domain Eukaryota; kingdom Metazoa; phylum Arthropoda; class Insecta; order Coleoptera; family Staphylinidae; genus Philonthus; species Philonthus cognatus. The sequence continues at coordinate 89,923,760 of OW052243.1, forward strand.
TACAAAAAGATTTGTCTCTTTGAGAATATTTCTGAACATTTGGTAGTCTCAAGCAGACATTTTTTTAAGTATACATATGAATTGAGAACTAAAGCATTCGAATACGGCGCCTGGTGGCAGGAAAAAATATTAGAGAAAGGAGTACTGGTATAAACAAAGTGTGTGCATTGAGAATGTTTTTTTGTATATTATTTGTCTCTTAATATTGAAATTAAACCGAAAAAGTGTAAAATCGCTGCCAAACTGTTGCTTACAGGAACGCAATTACATAGCAGGTTCAAATATGGCACTTAGCATCCATAGATTCCCAAACCGTGCAATTTTAGGTTATGTTATGCATCGGTGTTGCATTAACTAATAAAAATGGAATTAGTTTTTAATAAGTGAATTAAGTGTTAGTGAAAACGAGTGGCGAAGCTTACATATTGTGTCGAAAGAAGAAATAAAAATTCATTTTAGTTTCCATTACCGCTCAACGCGTTGATTTTCCCCGTTTATCATGAATTACATTAAAATTATCATCAAAAAAGGTCCTAGGACCCCTTCCGATGCTTCTATTTTGCACTGATATAAATATATTTCTACATTTTCCCTTATTAAAATTACACACACATTTGAGAGATTATATTTAAAATTTAAACAATTTAAAATTCTTAACTTCTGTAAGAAATTAACTCGTACCACTTGCATATTTGAACACTTAATATCTTGTAATTTTAAAAACACCGTTTCAAATACCCACAGAAGTGTAAATGGCCAGTTTAAATGCAGCCTTTTTAATTACTAAAACACCTAATAAATGGCCGGAACAGCTGATGGACAGTACTCTTTCCTAGGTGCGATGCCAGCGCCCTCATTGTTCATGTTAGTTCTCAACAGGGTTGTTAAAAAAAACTTTTTTTCGTTTCAATTAAAACAAACAGTTTTTTTAATAAAACATTAACAATAAAAAAACATGTTTAAAACGTGTTTAAAACATGTTTAAAGCGTGTTTCAAACAGAACATACAGGACATTTTTCTTTTGAGTATACATATCCCGATAATTACATCGTTTTTATAATTTACGGGAATTCGTTGTTCAAAAGCGGTTAATTTGAGGCTTTTAACGAGTGTTTTCCACTCCCAGGCGAAGCATGAAGTAAAATTTTAAGTTTAGAAAAGCCTAACAATTTGGATTGGCCACGTAGCGAAGCGGAGCGGCCCATCCAAATTAGGCTTTTCTAAACTCGAAATTTTACTTTATGCGCCACGCTTAAAAACACTGGTTTACACTGAAGTTAAAAAAACACACACATACAACAACGGTTATAGGCAATCTAATATACGTTAGAGTTATTGTGTTGCCTATAATCACTGTTTTAAACAATTTGTTTAGGGCCGAATTTGACTCACATTTTATTCACATCTACATATTGTGGCGTATGAAGTAAAATTTCGAGTTTAGAATAGCATAATTTGGATTGGCTGCTCCGCTTCGCTACGCGGCCAAATTTTCAGGCTTTTCTAAACTCGAAATTTTACTTCATGCTTAGTCTGGGAGTCGAAAACACTCGTTTAAATCTTTAATTTGAAACTTTTTTAGAAACAACGAATATCTGAAGATTTACAACGTAGATAGTAGATGAGATATGTATACTTAAAAAAACTCCCTGTATGTATATTTCTTAAATAAATTATAATAAAAAAAATTATTGACGAAAGGTGAAAGCAAAGATAGCATATGGATTTGAATAGGAAAACCGTCTGCGCTTCGCCCTTTTTCCTTATTTTTTTCCAGGAAATAAACAAACATCAAAGAGGAATGCAATTCGTGCATACACTTTTCGAAAAGGTCTTTTACAGGGGGGCTGTGGAAGCAGAGGAGGTGTGAAGGGGAAATAAAGGAATCTTGGGGAATTAATCAGTGCAGGATTCTATGAGCTCAGCGCAGCATGGGTTCGAGCCGTTTGGAGGGCTAAGTTTTGGAGGGAGGAACCGAAGATAGAAAAGAAAGGGAAGACACACGAGAGAATTTAATAACAAATGTTTACTAGACTGTTAATGATACGGATCAAACGTAGTGTGCATATTGCAATCAAGATTTCGTATTATTTCGAATGTACACTACATCAACGTAATGATTTATTGTGTATACTCTGCAGCAACAGCAAAACCTCGCCTTGAAAGAGGGTGCTAATAGAACGAAACAATAATAATTTAATACCAGTATTCATACAAGCTTCTAAATTTGATTGTTTCAGTTGTGAGCCAACAGATTTAATTATAGCTATTTAATTTACACACATGGAATTTTTCTTTCAAGTATACTTATTCCGATGATAACAACGTTTGGTAGTCCGGTGGAAATTTTACTTCATGCGCCACGCGTAATAAACACTGAAAATACTCAAATATTGTAAACAAGTGAACTTTACTTGAAATCAGTGTCTTATACGCGTGGCGCATGAAGTAAAATTTTGAGTTTTGAAGAGCTTGAAAATTTGTTTTTTTTCGGGTTTGGGACAATTTATTCAATAAATTGTGTCCTGCTATTAGTATTTCCTCCATTTTCTATCATTATCAGGTCAATTATAGAGATATTAAATGCGAGATAACCGCCCCTAAATTACCCAAATCCTCCACTTTTGTATTGAAAAACATAAGGAAATAAAATAAACTTATTTAATCTAAGTTATTCGTGCAATCCTATTTGTATATTGATTATATTCTATGCAGGGTAGTTGAAAAAACGCTTTTTCATTTTAATTAAAACAAACAGTTTTTTTTTAATAAAACATGTTTTTTCATTGAAACAGCGTTTAAAACATTAACAATTAAAAACGTATTTAAAACATGTTTAAAACACTGTTCTAAACAATTTGTTCAGCGCAGAACTTGACTCACGTTTTATTCACATCCTACATATTGGATTGCTTAAGCCGTATATTTCAAACTTTGCGATATTTTAGTGTATTATACGTGTTGCACATGAAGTATAATTTCGAGTTTAGAAAAGCCTAATTTGGATTGGCCGCTCCGCTTCGCTACGAGGCCATTCAAAATTTTCAGGCTTTTCTAAACTCGAAATTTTACTTCATGCTTAGTCTAGGAGTGGAAAACCCTTGTCTAAAAATTCAAATTAATTTTTTTTTAAAAAATAACGAATGTCGTAAAATTTACCGTGCATATATATACCTGAAAAAAAGTCCCTGTATTTAAAAATCACATTTATGCACACAAATTTGATATTTTCTTGAAATAAAATGTTTTGTTTAATAATGTAATTTGAAATATTTTCCACAATTTAGCTAAAATTTAAAAATGTAAACAAAAAATCTTAATGAAGTAGTATAAAATATAATTTACCAAATTTAAAATAATTAAAAAAAAACGTTTTAAATAAATTTAAAAATTTTAAAAATTTAAGATTTAAAACATGTTTAAAACAAAACCGTTTAAAACACGACGGCTGTTTTTAAACATGTTTAAAACACTGTTTTAAAACAAAGTGTTTTAAACATAACAACCCTGATTCTATGGTAATCTTTAATGTATAGAATCGACAGATTTCGATATTTGTATAAGATATTTTCTATAGTGATTACTATTTATTTAAAACAGATTAACATTCCACTTTTCTCTGCACATTACGGGTGTGGCCAGAGCTGGATTTTTCAATTTTTTTTTTCCGAAATAATTTTAAACATACAAGGAGTTTTTCATTTAGGTATACATATCCGAATTGTTGTCAATCTTTAAATATATACAAAATTATTAATTTTTTTTTAAGTCCAATTTGAAACTTTAAACGAGTGTTTTGCACTCCCAGATTAAGCATTAAGTAACGTTTCGAGTTAAGAAAAGTCTAAACGTTTGGATTGGATGTCGACGCGTAGCGTCCAAATCCAAATTCAGGCTCTTTTAAACTTGAAAAGCCAAGCATATAAGACACTGATTTTAAGTGAGGTTCACTTGTTGACAATCGCCCCGATTCAGAAAAAAATGATAAATTAAATGTAAATGTTATTAATTACCCTTACAATCTAAGTTTACATGTCACATGCGTTTAGTACGCACTTACACTGTGATGTTAAGGAATAACATGAACGTTAAATTCAACATTTCGTGTACGCAATAGCCCTGAATATTACAGTGCTTTCAGTGTTAAATACTCATACATTTCGAGTTTAGAAAAGCCTGAAAATTTGGTTTGGTCGCTAAACTCGAAATTTTACTTCATGCTAATCAAAGAGTGGAAACACTAGTTAAAATCTTTAGTTGCACGCATTTATAAAATCAACTAATGCCTGAAAAATTACAACGTATACTTAGGAATATGTGTACTCAAAAGACAATTTACCTGTATACATTAATTTGTAACAAATATTAACAAACAATCAATACAATAATCGTTTCTAAACATTGTCTATAATCAATTTCTTCATACTAACATGAATTATCATTAACCGCATTAGAGATATCGTGGCACTAGGTTATTATGTAATTTCTTATAAGTATTTAATATATGGATCCCTCGTAAGTGGAGATAGCGGGTTTTCCATTTATGAGGGGTATATACGATATTTTTCGACATTCAATTGCGTATTTTTAAACTTCTTAATCACATTGCTTTTATTTTTAAATTTTAGCTGAGTATACCGTACTAACTTTTTCCAAACAACCACTTTCCAAATTTGTCGGTACGGTGTGGACATGCAGGCACTAACCGCTTGATTTAATTGCTGGAGTAAATTAGTGCGAAAGCGGAGGCTAGTATTTGATCAAAGGACACACAATCACTGCAAACTGCAAAATCCCTCCAATTGCATGGTATCTATCGACCAACTACGCAACCCCCAGAACGGTGGGTGGCGATTTATCCACGCCCGATTCCATCGAATTATGACATTCCTAACAGCGATACCAACAATTAATAACCAGATCTAAATCAAACGTGCTGTGAAAGTGTTCGAAATCCACTGGTAATACCTTGTGTAATCGGGCCACTAGTCCAATTACATAATGTTATTAGTAGTTTGTAAACATTTGAGCATATATACACAAAAAATCTTGTAGGTTGTATGCGTTGTGTTGGATTTAAAGAGGTATTGTTAATTGCAGATAATATTAAAATGTCATAAAAGGCTTATAACCAAACGAAATCTTGAAACAGAATAATCAAAACGAGATATTTTTAGACAGTGTATAATATGACACAACATCTTACTTATGCTAGCATATTTATTTATGATACAATCAGGGGCGGACTGGCTCTATAAAAGTTACCAGGGACCATATGTTTGCAGTCCCCAAAATACTGATATTCGTATTTGATTGTATTTTTTTTAGGTTTCTCACAAAGCCACTAAGATCTAGGTCGATGGCCATTTGTAACTCTGTTAGTTGAGTTTAATGAAGTATATTATTATTATTATCAAATAATGCATGTCATTGGGGGCGTTCATCAGACATAGTTGAAAATTTACTGCCAACTGTTGAAAAATTTTGTGATGCAGGATCATCAACCAATGAATTTTGGATAAGTGATAGATAACAAGGTTTGCAAAAGTAGCGAACATCGGATGCCGACATTCATGCAAATATATAACTAAACATTTTGTAGCCAGCGTACTTCTTTTTGGAACCAAACATTTTATTTCTACACCATACATAAAATTAGGTAAAATATCATTTAATTAATTAATGTTATTTATTTCAGTATTAAGAACAAATGTATTTGATTGCATACATGTCTAAAAATAGGTCACTTTAATGAGAAAAAAATTACATTTGACACAAAAGAAATTCATAACTTTGACTAATCATTTTGTAGTTATTAGGGGCTAATATTTTCGTAGAAGTGCTAAAGAAAGACAATGAACATTATTTTTAAAAAAATTACGTTTTTATTCATTATTTAGTGTTCCTTAATAATTGTAAACATGATTTCACGTTAATTATCATTCATAGAAATATTTGAATGATTGCTAGAAAGATGATTCATACAGGGTGCTTTTCTTTTAAGTATACATATTCCAATTATATGCTGTAATTCTTCATATTTTCGATGTTTTTTTAAGAGTTTAATTTGAAGCTTTAAACGAATGTTTTCCACTACCAGGTTAAGGATAAAGTAAAATTTCGAGTTTAGAAAAGCCTGAAAATGTTTAGGCTTTTCTTAACTCGAAATTTTACTTCATGTTTAATCTGGGATTAGAAACACTCGTTAGACGCTTCAAATTGGAAACAAAATGAATGTAAATTTACAGTAATAATTCCCTGAATATTGCATTATATATCAAATTTATTAATTAATTAAATTGAAAATAATTATAAATTTGTGCAATAATTCTTAAAATATTCCTAATAAGAGAAATTAATTGAACATTTTATAAGTTGATGAAATCGTAGAACATTCACGAAACCTTATTAAAACCACAGATATTGGTTAAAATGGAAATAATATTTAACTGAAACCTTTGGAAATTGATGAAAAACTTAGAATAAGTAATCCTGCAAAAACGATCAAAGTTATTAGCTACAGAAAAATTAAAGTTCAGTTGATCATTAAAAAATTATTGAAAATTGAAGAAACCAACAAAATAAACTAAAAAAAATCGAATATTTTTAAAATGTTAATTATTTGTCTATGTTGTATTTTTGTGAGTTTGTCTTTTATTTATATTGACAAAACTTGACTCACCCATGAAAGTATCATTACTTCTATTTGGAAATAAATAAATTGGATTTGGTAGAATTGGGTTTCATGAAATCTCCATAACTGATATTACCCCTATAAAAATTAATCGAAATCTTAAATATTGACGAAAATCAACATGAAACTTTAGCGGGATTTCAGTTATTAAAACTTTCAGAGTATATGCTGCAAATCTTAAGATATTCGTTGTTTTTTTTTAAGAGTTAAATTTGAAGCTTTAAACAAGTGTTTTCCACTCCTAGATTAAGCGTAAAAAATTTCGAGTTGTGAGAAGCCTGAAAATTTAGTTTGGTCGCTCCAAACCGAATTTTCAGGCTTTTGTAAACTCGAAATTTTACTTCATGGCGCACGAATATTAATTAATTTCAATGTTTTTAATGTCAATGTTTTCGATCATCTTCACTATTAACAGTTTTAGATGATTTTTAACAATGGGTCAAAATAGATTCTGCGGGCGCCCATGTAACTTGTAGCGATAACAAACGGGCTGCAATATGATTGTTATTGATGATACATGTCTCATATGTCGATGAACGTATACAATGTTAACAACATATCAAGTCAGATATTTTTGAAGTAACATTATGGAATAAAATATAATATTGAATAACTTTTAGATAAGAAATTATTTTGTGTAACAATCCACTAATTTTCACAAATCAATACCCATCATAAACAATAATTCTTAGAAAAAATATATGATACTGTCGTATTTTTAATATTTTTTTATGAATTAATTATAACATAATATAAATAATAGTTTTCATATTTATAATTTAAATTTGTCAGAATCTAAAAAATCCTGGCGTTAGTGAAGTTCAGCCGAGAAAGCAAAAAGCAGGCACGATTTTTTTGTTGACATGAATGTGTGTATGTTTATATTTAACGTCCTTGACGAGATAACGCTGCGGCGGTTGCCGCAAGCAGTGTCGTTTGGAATCACATTCACCAAGAAGTTAAAAGCGATAAATACAGCTAGTGCGTGACGCTGAAAACCCTACCGGTTGCCACTCTTTGTAATAATTACTCAATGATTTTCTGAACAGTGCTTATTTATTCATTTCTTATTTACTGAAATAATTAAAAATGATTGAAAATAAGATAATAATTTTATAGCGCTTTTATTTCGTTCAAAATGGGATTATTGAGTCGTGAAAGTCAATTAAATTAAGAGTTGTATTTATTTAGGGAGAAGTCTGAGAAAAAAATAATTTAAACATTTTATCGTTGGCAAGACGTAATGGAATTTTATTTAGCGTCCAATCTACATTTTATCGAGTTCTCTATTACAAAGAAGTACCAAATTAAGTTCGGAAAAGTCTTATCACATTCACGCAAGAAAAGCGAGCATGGCTGCGTGAGGGTTTGGTTCAGTTCGGCTCAGTTCAGCAGGAGACCGTATCGCATTGCTGCCGGATACAATTTTAAGTTGATGAAGTCTCCACAATTCCTGCAGCAGTGCAACAAAGGTGTCATTTTCGCGTAATTGTAATATCGTTATTATGTTTGTATTTCAGCAGTATCTGTTTATGTCGCTATTCATAGGAATTTCTCCTATTATTGTTTTAATTACGCCTTTAGAGCAAAGTTGATGGCCTCCCATTCAGAGGCTCTTATGCTGATGCTTTATGCGGGGTTTGCTAAATAACTCTGATTTAAGCCTACTATATCCGCTATACCCTCGGAAAAATGCAATATCGTAGCCTGTGTGATTAAATTTTCCTCTCGCAAATTGCAGATAACCGAGGGTAGGTAGGCGGCGGCGATCGAACCTACATATCCCACCGGAAATATTTGCAGTAAATTTCGAAATGAAGAGTTGTAAATTTTTCGTAATTTGTTCGATATAGTTGATGGGTCTCATAAAATTCCGAAATGTTGCTGTAAAATTAAAAATTGATGAAATATGGTTTGCGCCGGTCTGGAAACCTTTTACTCAATCCCAGCTTCCTGCGCCTTCCGAATACATAATATTCAAAGTACCGTCCAAGTGATTTATCAGAATAGCAACGTCGCTTTTTCCTAGGCAATTACTAAATGGGAAATCATTGGAAACATGTCAATTCCGCTGCATGTTACGCCCTTCCATCCTTTCCTCCCACACACACACCGATTTTTTTTATTGTTTATTGGTTTGATGGTAACATCCCACGTCAAATTTTCGAACATTTTCAATCGCTAATAGAATCTCTCATTCGAGTTCCGATAGTAATTATTTGCCATTTTTGATGTCTATCTGGCATCAGTCCTTTAATCTATTTATACATATAACGGAGTTACACATTTGCACATACTATTCATCTTGTTAATTGAGCATTTAATTAGCACAAATATGTACCATATTAAGTGGCGAATAATAAATATATTAATGTATTATTATAAATATGAAGTAATTTTTTAACTTTACACTAAATCAGTGTATAATACGTCTGTCCCCTCGGGGGGATCCTGCCCCTACAGGGCGCGTCCCCAGGTGGCGGATAGGGGAACGCCGTCACTCTTTGAGGGTAGGAGGATTGTCCTCCCGCGGACCAACATAGAAGGAGGGAGTGAAGCGATGTTAAGATACCGTCTAGGTATCTCTAGCCTCTCCTCTCTCAAGATCGGCATGCGTGGTGACGAGCCACACCCGCACCCTAAAGGTGCAAGCATGTCGGATCTAGAGGAGTAAACCTCGATAAAAAATCCGTAATCCCCGGTGTTATTTGTACCGTGCCGATGGGATGAATGGCACTACGTTAGTGTGTCTTATAACGGTGACCTTCGGATATTTGGCGGCCTCCGGTTGCAATTAGCCTTCTATCGGTATGGGAGCACTGCCGGTGGTGACAGTTTATTTCTGCCCATCTCGTGGGAACAACATGAAACCTACAAATCAACTTAACAATTCGCCAAACCAGCAATTGACGAGGGAAAATTTCCCTCGGTTCTTGATGGTCAGTAAACCTGAAGGAAACTTCGAGAAAATGAGTCCGTTTGTAATCAGCAAGTCGCTGTATAGTATAGTCGGAGAACTAAAATGTATTAGAAAAGTTAAAGAGGGGTTACTAGTAGAAACGGTCAGTACAGCCCAATCTAAAAAGCTACTAGAAACCACTAAATTAGGGAACGATACAATCAAAGTAGCGGCACATAACACCCTAAACTATTGTAAGGGTATTATATATTGCAGAGATTTCTTAAACTGCACAGTTGAAGAAATAAAAGAAAATCTATCAAACCAAGGGGTAATTGAGGTAAGACGAATGATGTCCAAACGTGAAGGGGTATTGATTGATACTCCAAATCACATCCTCACGTTTGACAAAACGACTCTACCTCAACATATAAAAGGTGGTTTTCACAATCTTCCTGTCAGGGCGTACATTCCGGCACCACTAAGGTGCTTCAAATGTCAAGAATTTGGCCATACTGCAGTAAGATGCACAAAGGAAAGGGTCTGTGTGTGCGGGAAACCTCCACACACAGGCACAGACTGCCCCGATCCAATGATGTGCGTAAACTGTAAAGGAGGGCACTCGGCACGTTCCAGGAACTGCCCTCAATATAAAATTGAAATGGCTATTCAGGAAGTAAAAGTCAAGGAAAAAATCTCGTACTTTGAAGCAAAAAAGAAAGTGACTCCAAAAACCCCAACAACAGGTGTGTCTTACTCAGCGGCCGCAGCGTCAAAACCTGCTAATTTATTCGCTGACATGATGAAGGAATTCATGCCCCAACTGATCAGTACAAGTAAAGAAGTTGTAGCGCATGAATTGTCAAACCATAAAGATAGTGGCAAATCAATGCCACCATCACCAAAAGCACTGCAGAGGCCCAGTCTGGGTCCCTCTGCACATGCAAAACCTGCGGGGGCTAAACCGTCCGCGGCAAAACAGGGGACCACGACGGTAACCCCTGCTGTTGCACAGCAGGAAATCGGGAATGTGTCCCCTGCAGTCACAGACATTTTAGCAGCCGCACTTTCTGTGGCGGCTAAAACTGTCATAAAAGAGCAACCCGTCATAGACGCAGACGCCTATATGTCATCTTGCGAGTTGCAATGCAAAAGAAATGCCACTACAGCGTCACTCTCCTCTACGGACGATTACTCCGTTGAGGAGAGGGTCGGAGAGAGTGGCACTCTGACAAAGAAGGAGGTGAAAAGGAAGCCAGGCTGGCAGAAGGGAGTTCCCAGGAAATAGAACTACTGGGAATAAACTCTCCTATGTTTTGGTTCTTTCCCTTCTCTATGATTCTTTTCTATTTCCTTGTATTTAATTTTTACTTATTTATTATTTATTTACCTGTTGGAGTATTTTACAACTCCTGTAGTATTTGTGATATTAGGCTAAAGGTTTCTGTTGTGTTCGTTGTGGCATCGGAGCCTTTTACACCTCCGATGTCACCTGTGATATTAGTTTTAAGGTCTTGTGTTTGTCATGGCATTGGAGTTACTTTACAACTTCCATGTCTATTTATTTATTCAATTCTAATTTATTTACTGTTTCGTCGCGTTTGCTGTGATATTAGATTTAAGGTTTTGATTATGTTTGGTGTGGCATCGGAGACTTTTAGAACTCCGGTGTCACTTGTGATATTAGCTTTAAGGTCCTGTTGTGTTTGTTATGGCATCGGAGTCCCTTTACAACTCCGGTGTTACTTATCGTATGCTGTTATTAGTGTTATTTACTCTAATTTATTAATATCTGTCTGTGTGGTGTCTTATAAATTTCAAAAATGGTTGAGCAATTGATCCAATGGAACTGTAACGGTTGCAGAACACACTACTATGAGCTGAAATTACTCCTGTCTAGACACACGCCTTTCTGCGTGTGTCTACAGGAAACACATTTTAAACCGGAAGATGAGTTTCAGCTCAGAGGGTTTTCTGTGCTATGAAGGGATGTAGTGCCTGACGTACGAGCCAGGGTGGAGTCGCCATCCTTCTGAGAGAAGGCCTTCCTTATGGGGAGGTCCATCTCAGAACGAGGCTTTAGGCACTGGCAGTTCGTATAGCTCATCCCTTAGAAACCACTATCTGTACCGTCTACCTTCCAGAGTTCGATTGGACAATAAATGATATCGCTGAACTTGTAGACCAATTGCCCTCGCCATTCATCTTAGTGGGCGATTTTAATGCCCACAGCCCTCTGTGGGGGTCGAAGAGAAGAGATTCCCGTGGTCGCCTGATTGAGGATTTTCTTGATCAGAGTGACACGGTCCTCCTCAACTAGAGGGTCAGATTTTTCAGCGATAGATTGGCCACACGTCTTTCGTGGCAATTCTTCGACGACCTGCACGGCAGCAATCACTTCCCGATCGACGAGTAAGACAGTCAGTCCCTCGGAGATGGTGTCTCGACAAGGCAGACTGGCTTGGTTTTCAAGCCAGTTTTATCCCGCCTTCGTCACTTAGTGACAACGTCGAGACCGCCGTGCGGGATTTTACGCAACGGGTAACCGAAGCAGCTTATCGTTTTATCCCAAAGTGAAGTGGGAAAATCATCGGTCCACCTGTTCCCTGGTGGAACCATAGCGTAAGGGTGGCAATTGAGGAGAAAAAGAGGGCATTTTATAAATTCAGACGAACACCTACCCAGGAAAATTTAATTGCTTTCAAGAAGCGGCGAGCTATTGCACGCCGCGTAATTCTTGAAAGCAAAAAGTCATCATGGGAGAGCTACGTGTCGGCTATCACTCCGACCACGCCGGTCGGTGAGGTGTGGAGAAAGGTGGGTGCAATAGCAGGGAAGAAATTCCCAGCAGTAGCGCCCATCTTGCGAGTCCAAGGAGCTGATATTACCGACACACACGAGACAGCGGACGCAATCGCGTTTCAGTTTTGCACCGCTAGTAGCTCTCTAAACTATCAAGATACTTTCCTGGGAGCCAAGGGTGAATTAGAAGTCCCTCTGGATTTCTCCTCACCGGATCCCTTATGCTATAATTCGCCATTCTCAATAGGGGAACTTGAAGAGGCAGTCCGTTCAATGGGCGATTCCAGGGCCCCGGGTCCGGACGGCATCCCGTATCAGATGGTCCGACAACTCCCCTCTTCTATGAGGGAGCATTTGTTGGACATTTATAATCTGATATGGGACAGAGGCGTCTACCCCAGCCTCTGGAAAACGGCCATTATCCTGCCTCTTCTAAAACCGGGTAAGGATTCAACAAACGTCGAAAGTTACCGACCCATTTCATTGACAAGCTGCTTGGGAAAAGTCCTAGAGAGAATGGCCAACAATCGCCTGGTATGGATGCTGGAGACCAATGGTCTATTAGCAAAGTACCAGGCCGGTTTCCGTAAATTTCACTCCAAAGTTGACCAGTTAGTCCACCTGGAGAACTCCATCCAGGATGCCTTCCTAGATAGAAAGCACCTCGTTGCGGTGTTTTTTGACCTAGAGAAGGCATACGACATGACCTGGAGATACGGAGTTCTTCAAAAGTTGCACGAATGGGGACTAAGGGGCCGTCTGCTCCTCTTTGTACAATCTTTTATGGAAAATCGGTCGTTTAAAGTCAGAGTTGGGGATACCGAATCCGCACAGTTTGTGCTGGAAAACGGCATTCCCCAAGGCTCAACCATAAGTTACACTCTTTTCGCTATCGCTGTTAACGACATCGCTTTGTCTGTAAAATCCCCTGTAGAGAAATGTCTCTACGTCGATGACCTTGTAATATAAATAGCGGGAGATACCATCCCCGCCATAAATCGTCAACTTCAATCGGTCATCGACAAGGTGAACAGAGATGCTGAGTCTAAAGGTTTTCGTTTCTCCGAAACAAAAACCTCATATGTCCATTTCTGTAGACTCAGACATTCACATCGCGACCCTGGTCTGTCTCTCCGGGGTACCAGGAGAGGGCTGAGGTTCGATAGGACTCTTTCCTATCGGGCCCATATTGATGAGGTGGTCCAGCGGTCTCGAAAAGCACTAAACGTTATAAAGTGCTTGGCCAGCATCAACTGGGGCGCTAGAAGAGAAGTGCTGCTGCAGCTGTACACGGCTCTGGTTTTATCCAGAGTTGACTACGGCTGCGCAGTGTACTCTTCGGCAAGGAAGTCCTGGTTGAAAGCCCTAGACTCTGTTCACTATGCCGGTCTTAGATACGCCACAGGTGCATTTCGGACGAGTCCCACACCGAGTCTCTGCTGCGAGTCGGGTGTCCCTCCACTATCCGCACGTCGCAACCGCTTCGTGTTGCAATACGCGGCGGTAATGCGTGGGAGGAGGGGACACGTAAACCGACGACACTTTATTAGTGTCACAGAGCAGCAGAGGAAATACACTAGAAGACCTACCGTTAGTAGGCCGGTGTGCGTCCGCGCGAAGGAGCTTATGGAGAGTCTCAATATCAGTCTTCCAAGGGTATTCGAGGTCGGATTCCTGGAGGCTTATGCCAAGGGTTATGTGTCGGCTGGATCTGACCTCTGTTAAGAAGAGCGATATGAGCCCCTATATTCTTAGGGGCCGCTTCCTCCAAATTATCGCTGAATACCCGGACTCTCCGCGGTTGTCCACGGACGGCTCGAAATCCGATCACGGTGTGGGCTCTGCTGTCGTTATCGATGGCATCCCACATTCGTGGTCACTTCACGAGTCCGCCAGTGTGTACACCGCCGAACTATACGCTTTATATCAAGCCCTTCGCTATTGTATGATGAAAACCCACCAAAGCTCATTCGTGCCATCTAGAGTATATCGTCGGTCGTTATACTCAGTCGATCCGCTGGTCCAGCTCATACAAGCCTCGATATTCGAAGTGTCCCGGATGCGAAAGACGATCGTGCTTGTCTGGACTCAGGGGCACGTAGGTATCGAGGGTAATGAGCTGGCCGATAAAGCTGCTCGTCAAGTAGCCGAAGCGGACGACATAGACGATTTCACGTCGTCTGGTCTAACGGGTACCAGACGACGTGAAAGGGTACATCAAGAAGAAAATTACAGAGGATTGGCAGCAGAGTTGGAACGGCTCCGAGAGCAAGTTAAGGTCTGTAAAGCTCTCCGTGACTCCCTGGCGATCGCCGGTGACACTTACGAGGAGGGAGGAGGTTGCCCTGTGTCGTCTTCGCATAGGGCATACCAACTTAACCTCCTCGTATCTCCTTGCCGGCGATGAAGCGCCAGAGTGTCCATCCTGTCACGACCGGTTAACGGTGGAGCATATTTTAGTCGAATGCCCAGCCTACGCATTACAGCGAAATAGGCTGAGGCTTGGTGGTGATGTGGCGTCCATATTGGCAAATAGTAAGGGGTCCGTAGAAACATGTTTAACGTTTCTACGAAATACAAGTCTTTTAAAGCGACTAAAGCGATTCGTGAGTGTCTTTTAAGTGTTAATTTAATTTAAAGTTACAACTCGGTAACGCTTCGAATTAAGGTTATGTCAGCTGTTGCGTCTAATAATGACTTAATTAGCATAGTGTAAAATGGGCGAGCTCTTGACCAATCAGAGTTGTAGGTTTTGGCGCGTGAAATTTAAAACGCTCCTTCTAGTTATTAAACAGATTATAATAGTGAAATTCAGTCTTTGGCTCGTGGTAATTTAGTTACAGTTCGTTCTTTTATAGTGGCATCGAAGCTCCTGTACAACTTCAGTGTCACTTTTTAGTTTGTTTCTGTCCGCTCCAGAGTCCTTATACAACTCTGGAGCACATATTGTATATAGTTTGTAGGGTCCGGTATCGGGGTCCCTTTACAACTCCGATATCGTCTGTGATATTAGGTCTAGGTTGTCTTCCGTTACTTGTAGGGTCCGGCATCGGGGTCTTTTACAATCCCGATACCGTCCGCTTTGTGATATTAGGTTTAAGATGTGTGTGTACATTTTGTGTTTGATCGGTGACAGGGTCTTTCACAACCCTGCCACCACAATTTCTGTGATATTAGGTTTAGGTTTATTTATAATATTTTATCTTTTGTTTATTTAAGCAAATTGACTGTTTTTTTTTTGACATAAAACTCTCAAAATACTTGAGTAAACCGGCTAATGACCTTGCAGTCGAAGCCGGTAAGTGGGAGGGGTTTTTAGTCGGTAGTCCTTCAGTTTGGAGGGAGTCCAACACTCCGTCCGTAAATGGATTTTCCCCTCCCACACAAAAAAAATACGTCTGTCGCATGAAGTAAATATTTCGAGGTTAAAAAACCCGAACGTTTGGTTTGGTCACACTAAACTCTAAATATTTACTTCATGCTTAAACAAGGAGTGTGAACACTCGATTGAATATTATTGAACACTTCAATAAATATGAAGATCTAAAATGATCTAAAAATGAATTTTTAATATGATTAATAAATTAATAAATGTTTGCTAGCTTTAAAGAAAATTAACATGTTTTTCAAAATCAAGTAATTAAAGCGAATATTAAAATATCTAGGAAAATAAAAATATTAAATTTAACGAGATTATTATTGAATTAACGTTATCTTACTATATACAAAAGCCATGTAATAATATGTTTATCTGAACTAGCTTTTTTTAATTCAAT
Source organism: Philonthus cognatus (assembly GCA_932526585.2). Taxonomy (NCBI): domain Eukaryota; kingdom Metazoa; phylum Arthropoda; class Insecta; order Coleoptera; family Staphylinidae; genus Philonthus; species Philonthus cognatus. The sequence continues at coordinate 89,939,932 of OW052243.1, forward strand.
TTTGAAACATACCTTATTTCATAAAGAGAAAATCCACAAAAATGTTGAAAAAATGTGAAAAAAATATAACAGATTTGGTGGAAAGAGCTCCAGTCGATAGCCCGAATTGACAATAAAAATTCATTCGTTAAATTGATGTATAAAAGATTATTTAATCAACATGAAAATCACTCATGTATTTTCATTAGTCAAATTTGATGTTGTTTTCTTTTTGGTAACTTATAAGTATCTGGTTTTCTGAAATCTTAATTGTTTTTTTTTTAATTATGTTTAACTGGTTAATATACTCAGGAAACAAAATGTAGTCAAATTTTAGAATCCAGACAAATGCCTGTAAATTATTCAATATCAAAGGGTGAATTATTTTAGCTTTATAAGGAAAACGACAAAAATAATATGTTTTTGTTAACTTTAAATAACAGTTGAAAATAAAATTATTTCTTATATTTACGAGAAAATAATTAGTTGAATTCCTATTCGAAAATAATGAGATGAAGTTTCTAGTGAATTTCCACTACACAAGTGACTACATTACATTGCGGAGACATAATAAGTCAGACTGACAGTTAAGCCAAGCATTTAAAATCATACTGAAGAGGTCTTCTGTTTGTATACTTATATCGTACAAGGATTCTTTTAAGTTTACATATTCTTTTAAGTATACATGAGTCGGTCATTTTGAAAGTGGCATACATTTTTTGTTATTGACTGTAATAACCTTTATAATTTGAAGTTTGCCGTAATAAACAACAATTTGTTGTTAAGTATATTCAAAATATACAATAATTTTGAACAAATTAGTTTATATACTTAATTCAATAATTTTAAAAAAATATTTTGAAATTGGCTTAATTCCACTTCATTATTGATAATATCTAAAAGTGAATATTAGAATATTCGTTTTTAACGGATGAGAATGATTTTGACGTCGGAGAAATGTCATAGAAAAATAATCTACTGATTGTCCCCTAATTTTATTATAAATGATGGTATTAAAAAGTGAACGAATTGTAATAACTTTATTCTAAATTAAATCAAACAAAATAATTTTATATCAACAAGATTGTTTTTAATAGTTTAAAGAATTCTAAAAAAGAAACAATAAATTGGTTACAAATATAATTTTTTTTGTAAGACCAATGGATAAGATGCAGTTTAAAATCATGGATTTATTACCACGTCGAGATAGACCGAGAAAATTCAAAAATATTGAAAAAAATATAAGACCACTTACGACATCGAAATACATAAACACGATGGACGATGGACGATGGACTTACTACGATATATACAATTTCTTCAAATCCCGCATCGCATAATGTAGATACATTTTTAAAATAAAAAAATCATGAATTCTAAGAAAAATAGAGACAAAAGTCAAAACAACAAACATGGTTGAAGGTGTCAAAATGTAACATCTTTGCAATAATTTTTTTAAATTTAATTTGAAGCCTTAAACGAGTGTTTTTCACTCCTAGGTGAAGCATGAAGTAAAATTTCGAGTTTAGAAAAGTCCGAACATTTGGTTTGGTCGCTCCGCGAAACGGAGCGACCAAACCAAATTTTTAGGCTTTTCTAAACTCGAAATTTTACTTCATGCGTATTTAACACTGAAAGCACTGAAATATTGTGACTATGTGAACTGCGCTCACTTGAAATCAGTGTTTTATACGCTTGGCACATGAAGTAAAAATTTGAGTTTAGAAAAGCCTAATATCTAAACGTTCAGGCTTTTCTAAACTCGAAATTGTACTTCATGCTTAACCTGGGAGTGGAAATACTCGTTGAAAGCTTTAAATTTAACTCTTAGAAAAAACAACGCACATCTGGAGATTTACAGCATATAATTGGGATATGTATACTTAAAAGAAAAACTCCTTGTATTAATTATAGGTGTTTAATTGAAAAATCTGAAAAAGAAATCCAGCTCGGGCCACACCCGTAGTCAGTAGAGAAAAGTGGAATGTTGATCTCTTTTAAATAAATAGTAATCACTATCAAAAATATCTTATACAAATATCGAAATCTGTCGATTCTGTTCATCAAAGATTACCATAGAAGTATTACCAATTTGCAAATGGGCTTGCACGACTAACTTAAATTAAATAAGTTTTATTTTATTTCCTCATGTTTTCCAATACAAAAGTGGAGGATTTGGGTAATTAGGGGCGGTTATCTCGCATTTAATATCTCTATAATTGACCTGATAATAATAGAAAATGGGGGAAATACTAATAGCACGAAGTGACTGTGCGATTTATCGAATAAGTTGTCCCAAATTCGATTGGGGAACTTTTATTTCGAAGCAATTGTACAAACATTTGTAGAAAAGAGTCCCCATTTTCATGATACAACGCGCATAACGGCAAAAATACATAGATTAGTTTGGTCGTAAAGAAAAATTACTCATAATTCTCATACGTGAGCCGTTTATTGAAGTGCTGATTGGACTCACGATGAAGTTTGCATAGAATTACGCAAAAAAAAAACACTGAAATGATTATGTTTTAATAGATTTCCATCTTTCTTACGGATACAAAATTAAGCCGTATGCATATGGGATGCAATAAGATATCAACATATTTTAAACGAAATAAAATCATATTTATAATGGCTATTGATTAATAAAAACATATTTTCATGTATAAATGAAATTGAATACAGTGATGAAATAAAATATATTTCAATTTTTTAATAATATTATTTGCATATTTTTTTATTTAATCCCATTTAAATGACTAAAAGTATCAATGATCTGCACGAGCATTATTATTTAAAAATTTCAAACAATTTATATAACTTGTATAAAATATCAGTATTATTCTATATGTAATTAAGCTTTTCAGTTCTGTTTACAGCGTTACAATTAATAATTCTAATTTTATTAACAGAACTAAAAAGTTTAATTAATTTAATTTGATTAAAAGGGATGTTTTGACTCGGAATGACAGGCTTACCTCTACAGCACAATTTAAACTTGTTTTTATTAAATAGTTTGTTGCGCAGACCAACACAAGCAATTATTCGCTTAATTAAATTAAATTTCACTCTTTTCCAAGCCGGGTGAACAAATATCTATTCCACAAAATCCTCCGCACAAACTAACGTTAATAATCCCCAATGTGGTAAATTCGGAATTTTTAGATATAACAATTATGCCATGTCGGTGTCCACCCACTCGAGCGAACTCAAACTCGCGCTCGAACTCATTGCCTTAGCTTCAGAGCCCGGTATCACTTTGAGAGGTATTCGTCTGTGTACAATATGAGCATTTTAACATCCCGTACACGTTTCTGTAGGAAGTATAAAAGACAAGGAAAGGATGTGAATAATGCAAGTATATATTCTGAAATAGCCTAGCAAAATGGGAAGCGAATCTAAATTGTAGTTTTTCAAAACGCCCTCGCATATCCCCTACCCGTTGAAGGAGACCTAACTGGTAGTGAGTCGAGTCGAGTTATGTGTATAAGAAGCGTTTTTTGAAAATTCCATGGGTGTTGATTACGTACAATAGGTCATCTCCGTAAGTAAATGTTAGCAAGAGCGAAAATTATCGTGAGGAATGAACGGCCTCGTATTAGAAAGTGTTACTGCTGCGGATCGTCAAAGCAGAGCATTTGTTCAACAGTGCAGCGGTTTGAAATATGATGGTGAACTATTTTCAACTATTTTTTTTGTTTGCTTTCCTGTACCAATAAATGAAATAGCATGCTATTGATCATTAAAATATTACGTGAATTTTATAAAATTTTATATAGAAATTAAATTGGATCCATCATGAAATAACATACACAATTGAAGCGTTGTTTATATAACAAAAAAACAACACTCATTTACAAATTTGTTATAGAGTCTTTTCAAATATACTATCCATGTATACTTAACTTAAGATTTTAAAAGCACAACCGAAGGTTCAACACATTGGCTACCGTATGAATAATTCTTATGAGAGAACTAGAAATTGAGTAGAAAAGGAGAGATTGTGGTCAGCGAGTGAGGATCCGATCAAAACATCCACACAAGTCTCTCTGAATAATGCCTAAGAATGAAATTTTAAAGAGCAGAGATTTCTTTTACAAAATTAATTCTTTTGTTTAAGCAAAGTGGGCTTTAAAAACAAAACCAACAGGATTGGTTTTCAAGAAAATATTTACAATTCGCGAAACATTAAGCACACTACTTTTAATGTAAATTGCATAATTTAATGGACAAACTGCGAAATATTACAGGTATTTAAATTTCTTTAAGTTTTTAGATACAAATAAGTACTTTAATTTTTTATTTAAAAGAAAATATCAAAATTATGCCAAACAAATAGATAGAAGACTAGAATTCAGGCTGGAAAAAATAGTGTGGATGTTTTGATAGGGTCCCAGCGAGTGAAGAAAGAGTAAGATAGTTGTAATATACACCAATCACCAGTCTTGCATGCAGCAACAGCATCCAAACATGTTTTCCAAATGTTATTTTAGGGATGCATACATACGCTGTAAATGTTCTGATATTCGTAGTTTTTTCAAGTGTGGAAATTGAAGCTTTTAAACGAGTGTTTTATACTCCCAGATTAGACATGAAGTAACATTTCGAGTTCATGATTAGTCTGGGAGTGGTGAACACTTATTTAAGCTTTAATTTAAATTAAAAAAAAACAACGAATATCTGAAGATTTACAGCGTAATATAAAAATACCTAAAAGTTGTAAGATACACCAAGGGGAGCTAATGCTTATGGGAGAACTGTAAATCGAATAAAAAAAGCAGAGATTGTGGTCAGGAAATGGAGTAAGAGTAAGATAGTTGTAATATACACCAATCACCAGTCTTGCATCCAGCGACGGCATCCAATCGCGGTTTCTAAATGTTATATAAAGACTGGATATATATGAACTGTGGATATACCAAACATGTCTCTTAAATAAAAATTCAATTGCGTAAACTATTTGGGAATAAAATTGAAGAAGTACCAGTCAGTGATTGACACTAATTAAAGTTGTGGTGCAAGTGCGCATTAATGTTTCTATTCATCATGAAATAACTGCTACAAAATCATTCGTTGTTTTTAGCGACACGTTTGCTGTATTTGAAATAAACATTTGTCTGCCAGCGCGTTGGAGATTCCGGACATTCGCGTAAATAAATCATAACGTTTTAAGGCCCTCGAAAAGTTTTTGCTACGCCACTGAAACGAGCATCACTTTGGTTATCAAGATTTCCTATACAAACTTCGAAATCTTCACTATTTGTTATTGTTATTCAATAGATTACTATTGCAACTTGTTAACATTACGATTAGATAAGGTATTATGTGAAGCTATTCTTCACGAAAACCCGAATATACATGTGTTGTTTATTTTTAATTACCAAAATTCTCCAAATGTCTATAAACAATGGATTATTTTATCCGCATTAACATATATATTAAGGCCACAATGTTGATTTAATTAAAGCGAGTTGTGATTTATGATTGCTCAAATGAAGTTGCTAGTACGTAATCCTAATGGATGATTATGAAATAATTTTACGGAATTAGGTACTGTTTGTTTTCTGTTAAATGGGAGGTAAAATAATAGTAATTCATCAACTAAGCACTTTTGTTCTAATGACGTAAACCAGTATACATTTTTGTTGTTACATGAAGTGGTGATAACCGATATATACAGCGTGTAAACGAACTACTGTACAGGCTCTCTACCACATAAGGGGCAGCGTTTAAATAAACAATACCTGCATTTGAAATTACCATACCTTTAGTAGATAGCTCACAAATAATTATTAAAAATAATTAATAATAATAGGACACATGTTTGTGGTATCTGGTATACGCGCACATTGCGTATTTTAAGAGAGATTCCACATACACTGCTGGTTTTTAAACGATTTGGATATCGAATTACACCATCCAGAGAAAAGTGGGTCAGATTGTGAAGAATTATGTCTATGTTATCGTTTTCATAAGTACCCATTGCTGACTAAAGTTTAATGCGTGCGAAGTGATTTATGCGCCTCGCAGTAGTAAAAGTAAATAAAAATACAACAACTTACGTATCCACGAAAAATATCATGAACACAGGTAACCAGAAGTTCTCAAAAAGTAAAAAATGCATGAAAAATTATGAAAAATCCAATATTTCTTTTTCCGATTATATTTTTGCTGCAATTGGGGTCAAAATATTTTGTGTATACGCCCTTAAGAGGATGTACATTAGTTCGATTACACGCTGTATATATATATATATATATATATATATATATATATATATATATATACATATATATATATAACATATATGTGTATATATAAAAATACACGTATACAATCGATAGCTGAAATTGCTCACAGCAGCTTTTATTAGGAACATTTTCATGTACACTTATCACAAAACGAAATATTGACCTGTTACGTTACTTTTTGTGCACGCCGTATATATAGGGTGTAATAGTATTACTTTAACTCCCTACATTCTATTAGGTGTTCGTATGCCCATCGATATTACTTTATTTCGATTAATGTGGCATTGTTTGCTAGGGGAAGCTCCCCTAACCCGGGGTTTCGTCCAGTCTTTTTCGGAGGCGGCCGCAGAGGGATAGGGGGTGTTTCAGATCATACTCCCAGCATTCACACACCAGAAAATTATATTCAAGAGTATTTTAAAAAACACAACCACAGTACAGATGGAAAATTATGTTGAAGCTGGGAGTCTCATAGATCAATATACAGGGGAATTTTCTTTAAAGTATACACATGCATGCATACGCTGTAAAATTTTCGATATTCGCAGTTTTTTAAAGAGTTGAAATTGAAGCTTTAAACGAGTGTTTTCTACTCCCAGATTAGGCATGAAATAAAATTTCTAGTTTAGTAAAGCCTGAACGTTTGGATTTGGACGCGTAGCGTGCATATCCAAATTCAGACTTTTCTAAACTTGAAATTTTACTTTATGCGCCACGCATATAAAACACAGATTTAAATTGAAGTTCAAAATACATATACGTCTTTAGCATACTACTTTAACAGTATATTTTGAACTTTAATTTAAATCAGTGGTTTATACGCGTGGTGCATAAAGTAAAATTTCGAGTTCAGGTTTTTCTAAACTCAAAATTTTATTTCATGTTTATTCTGGGAGTGCAGAACATTCGTTAAAAGCTTTAATTTGAATTCCTAAAAAAAACAAATATCTGAAGATTTACAGCGTACATTGGAATATGTATACTTAACACAAAACTTTCTGTATAATCAGACCTTAAAAAAATATTGATTGTTTCTCATCTGTTGTGTACGTGCACTCATAAATTTATTATTTTAGCCAGAATTGACTTTTGCACAGAAATCGTAATTTTTTGTATTGATAATATCATTTACTTGCTTCTCATTGATCACTTCCGTTATACGAAAATCAACATTGAAAATACAAGATCGATATTACATAAAACTCACTGTATGTGTATGTTGAATTGCATATATTTCGATCTGAGTTTTGACGTGGCATAACCTCAAAAATACTAATTAGATTGTCATATGATGTAATAAGTGAAATAAGGTACCACTACGTTTTCTAAATAAAAGAATTACAGCTAGCTAGATACAAAATTTTGAAAAATTGGTTGGTTATTAAGCTTTAAATTATCCCTAAATCTACAGTGATTGGTTTTGGAAACACCCACCAAACTAAAATAAATCAAACAATATATGCATGTACTGGGTGCGGCAAAAGTTCCCGCACACATTCTTTCAATAATAACCTTTTTATCAGCAAGTAAAACACAACAACAAATTACATAAAAAGAAAGCCAAGAAAATTCTCTACAAGATTATTTGAACAGATGTTCAATATGTATGTATACCTTTAGCCGCCACACAGGACTCGCAACGCTTTCGAAAATGTTTGGCGATGCTCTTTAGTTGATGGTTTAAAATGTTGACCTCTTCTCGCCTTATTACCCTTTATGGATTCGAATGACTTGTTGTTGGTAGAGCAGGCTTTGTTTATCCAGATGGACAAAATGGAAAAATACATTGGGTTAAGGTCTGGCTAATTTGAATCCCATAAACTCTTGTAGCTTACACGTCGATTATCCATGCTCTTCGGAACAATCGATCGTCGAGCGTGCTGCTCAGTTCCGTTAGGGCGTCCAGCGTCCGGCTTTGAACAGTTTTTTACTCCAGAGGACCACAACGTCCTTTAAAATGCGTTGTATATTGACCTCGGCGTTGATCTTGACGCCTTGCTTGACAAAAACCAGCGGTGTCTTCCTATTTTTGCAAATTCCCGCCCACACCATCACAGATTTTTAAAATAGCATCGTTAAACGGATCTCTTTTTTGGAAATGGTCCCTGAACAAAATCGACCCAAATTACTTTTTTTAGGTGTTGAGCATTCTCGAGTCGTACGCGCTTCATTTAATCGCGATCAGTCAGAAGGATGGTCCGAATCAAACTGAAATGTCGTAGTTAAAAGCTAGGCACGACTCACTACTTGGCGATGCGTAGCTTCTAACTACGACATTGCATTTCAGTTTGATTCGGACCATCCTCCTGACTGATCTCTCGCTAATTTTCATCTCCTTGTCCTTGTCTCCAGTTATCTTATGCATTTTCCAGAATTTCGACGAATGCGACACCTGAGATTGTTTAGATTCTCTAGAGTGGTCGCAGGGTCATCCACTCCGAGGTCCTTTCTCAGTAGTATGCACATCTCTGTACCGCTTAATGGAGCCATAAACGGTCCTTCTTGGCACGTGAAGGTCCTTTCCGATGCTCCTGATTAGATCCTAATTAGATCTTTCTTAGAGCTCTTAGCTCGAAAAAGTTATAACGATTTGACAGATTAAAGAAACAAATAAAAATTGTTTCTGTAATTTTAAGGTCTACAAGATAGGCTATACGATAACGACACAAAATGCTAAAAACGGTACGTAAATTTGCATATATAAAGCCGGCTACACACATTGGCTCACATTGCCAGGCTATTCTTTCACACATCACAAGTGGGTATCTACATATTGGCTTAACAACCACCAACTTCTCGTCCTTTGACGCGGGACAAAAAAAACCGACAACCCAACGGCAAGTAGCAAGTGCCAACATACGACAACTAATTCACAAGCGCTAACTTCTCCATCCACACGTTGGCCAAGTGACACTGGCCATATCGTATGGCTAATGTGAAGAGTCGGCTTAAAATTTATGCGGGAACTTTCGCCGTAATGAAAAATTCGCAAGAGGTGTCCTGCGACATTTAAGTTCAAATTCAAATAACTATTATAATATGAGTTCCCCAGTTAAGAGAATTTGCTATAAGTTGCAATTGAGCACGCACAAGTAGAAGAAATAATGTTAATATGAAAATACCTTAAAGAAAAGTTGTACCCTAAATTAAAAATGTGTAATCATAGAGAGGTGTCCGTGAATTCTACTACTGTATACAATTATCCCATACATTCTTTAAATCTGAAGGATATTTTCAGTTAAAGAGGACACAATGTTAAACAGAAACTAACATTACACTTGTATTCTACGAATTCTTTAAATCTAGAGGTAATATTTAGAGGGAAAATACTTGAGTGGTAATAAAATTAATGTAATTATAAAAAAGTGTCACCACCTCATCACGGTTTAGGCACACTGTCGATAAGAAGTAGAATAATTTGAACGGAGTAGAAAACAAGGGGGGAGTATATTTACTTCATAAGCCGATTGCGGCTGGGGAAGCCACAAGCGCCTTCTTGCAAGACTATTTAAATTTGCTTTTACTCATTATGACCACCTGCTTTAGCCACAATTCAATGCTCTTATGTGCCCGAGCCATCTACTAGACTTCAGAAAAATTACCCGCATCTTACATTTTTATAATTAATACATTTAATTAAATTTTTCCCTTTCAGCTATTTCCCCTGCACGAAGGTTTTCCTGCTTATTTTTTTTTAAATAATGAAAGCTTGTTTCAGTTTACAAGCACAAGAGCTTATACGCCCTCTGGTATTTCAAACATCAAGTGGCGAGATGGCGGCTCTAAAAGTTTATTCCAGGCTCTAGGTAATCAGTACTAAAATGCGGACGAAGTATAATAAACAGGCTTTAAAATGCCTATACGTTCTAATAAGATTTGCAAGCAGAGTTGAGTTTTTTTTTTAATTTCTAGAACCTTCTAGAAATTATAATATAATTTAATTACCTATCAATTATGTTTATGTACTAAAAATCACATTTGGCACAATAGAAATTCATAACTTTGACTCATCATTTTGTAGTTATTAGGGGCTAATATTTTCCTAGTGTTTAAGAAAGACAATGACATTATTTTAAACAAATTCACATTTTCTATTAATTAATTATTGTTCCTTAATAATTATAAAAATAATTACACATTAATTATCATTCATACAAATATTTAAATGATCGCTAGAAAGGTGATTCATACAGGGTGCTTTTCTTTTAAGTATACATATCCCTATTATACGCTGCAAATCTTCAAATATTCGTTGTTTTTTAAGAGTTCAATTTAAAGCTTTAAACGAGTGTTTTTCACTCCCAGGTTAAGCATGAAGTAAAATTTCGAGTTTAGAAAAGCCTGAAAATTTGGTTTAGTCACTTCGCTTCGCGGCTTTTCTAAACTCGAAATTTTACTTCATGCTGAATCTGGGAGTAGATAACACTCGTTTAAAGATTTAAATTAAACTATTTAAAAAAAAGCGTGTGCATATGTATTCTTTAAAGAAAAACTCTCTGTCTATGAATACAATTTATTTGGCATATACCCATACTAATCACAATTATAATTATTTCAACTAAAATTAACAATACTTTATTAAATGCACTATGAATAAATGAATAAAGAATAATCCTTCTTCTCCACACCCCTTTCCTTAGCTACTCCTCTCTGGCCTTTGATTTACTACTTCTATTATCTCCCCCATACCCCGTCCACTATCACACACGTTTTTAAATTGACTCATACCTTTTATTCCATTCGTTACTTACAAACCCCTACATTCCCTCGTCCAGTGTTCCCATTCATCCTTCTCTGCCCCGCAAAACACACACTTCATGTATTCTTCTCCCATTCACCATGTCCTTCCTCTTTCTTCGTTCCCACATCTAAATTGTGCCAGTAGTCGTGCTTCTTCTTTGTCTAGTCTTTGAAAATAACCTGTAATTCTTTGTAATGTGGGTTCCATCCACTTCAATTCCTCTTCCTTTCTTCTTCCACCTGCGTTCTTACATACCATCCATTTTGTTTTTAATACACTCACAATTAGCTCCCTTTTTATTAAAATACCTCTCCAGTCTCCCGTTTATCTCGTTCAATTCAATCATAGTTCTAGCAATCAATACAACATCGTCCGCATACGCTAAGCTCCATATTTTCATTTTTCCCACTTGCCTGCCCCTGTTCCAATACCTTGTTCATATCCGCTACAAACAGGTTAAATAGTAGTAGGCTCAATGGATATCCTTGTCTTAATCTACGAACTACCCTGATACTTTCTGACTTACACTCACCCACTCTTAGCTTACACCACGTCTCCCCGTAGACCTCCCTCACTCTGCCGTGATTTTCATTTTTCCCACCACTATCCCACTTGCCTGCCCCTGTTCCAATACCTTGTTCATATCCGCTACAAACAGGTTAAATAGTAGTAGGCTCAATGGATATCCTTGTCTTAATCTACGAACTACCCTGATACTTTCTGACTTACACTCACCCACTCTTAGCTTACACCACGTCTCCCCGTAGACCTCCCTCACTCTGCCGTGATACCCTCTTACCTTTCAAACCCTCTACTAACAACTTTCTCTCAACCGAATCATACGCCGCTTTCAAATCTACAAATAACAAGTACACATTTTTCTTCCTCGCCATCTCTCTCTCAATTATCCAGTTCAAAGTAGCTATAGGATCCATTGTTGACCTTCCCTTTCCGAATCCGGCCTGTATTTCACATATTCTTTCAATAATAACCTTTTGATAAGCAAGTAAAACACAACAACAAATTACATCAAAAGAAGGCCACAAAAATTCACTAGAAGATTATTTGAACAGATTCTCTAAATGTCCACCTTTAGCCGCCACACAGGCCTCGCAATGCTTTCGAAAATGTTTGACGATGATCGTTAGTTGATGGTTTAAAATGTTGACCTCTTCTCGCCTTATTAACCTTTACGGATTCGATGGACTGGTCGTTGGTAGAGCAGGCTTTCTTTTATTCAGATGGACCAAATGGAAAAATACATCGGGTTTAGATCTGGCGAATTTAAAGGCCACAAACTCTTGTGGCCTACACGTCGATTATCCGTGCTCTTTGGAACAATCGATCATCGAGCGTGCTGCCCAGTCCCGTTTTACTCCAGGGGATCACAACGTCCTTTAAAATGCGTTGTATATAGACCTCGGCGTTGATCTTGACGCCTTGCTCGATAAAAACCAGCGGTGTCTTCCTATTTTTGCAAATTCCCGCTCATACTATCCCAGATTTTGGAAAGTGGCATCGTTGAACGGAGCTATTTTCTGGAAATGGTCCGTGAACAAAATCGACCAAAATTACTTTTTAAGAGGTGTTGCGCATTCTCGAGTCGTACGGACTTCATTTGAACGCAATCAATCAGAAGAATGATCCGGATCAAACTGACATGTCGTAGTTAAAAGCTAGGCATGACTCACTACTTGGCGATGCCTAGCTTCTAACTACGACATTTCAGTTTGAACCGGACCATCCTCCTGACTGATCTCTCGCTGATTTTCATTTCCTTGGCCAGTTTTCTCATGGATTTTTCAGGATTTCGTCGTATGCGACACCTGAGATTGTTTAGATTCTCTAGAGTAGTCGCAGTACTGGGTCATCCACTCTGAGGTCTGTTCTCAGTAGTGCCCGCATCTCTGTACTGCTTAGTGGCGTCATAAACGGTCCTTCTTGGCACGTGGAGGTCCTTTACGATGCCCGCGGCCGATTTCCCCGATTTGAAAAGTCTAATGCTCGTGATTAGATTAGATTAGAGCTCATAGCTCGAAAAAGTAATAACGATTTGACAGATCAAATAAACAAATAAACCAGTAAACAATGTTTCTAGAATTTCAAGGTCTACATGATAAGCTATACGATAAGTATACAAAATGCTAAAAACGGTACATAAATTTGCATGTATAAAGCCAGCTTCACACATTGGTTCACATTGGCAGGCTGTTCTTTCACACATCACAAGTGGGTATTCACATATTGGCTTAACAACCACCAACTTCTTACTTGGTCCTTTGACGTGGGACAAAAAACCGACAACCCAACGGCAAGTGGCAATTGTACAAATAACAAGTACACTTTTTCCTTCCTCGCCATCTCCCTCTCAATTATCCAGTTCAGAGTACCTATGTGATCCACTGTTGACCTTCCCTTTCTGAACCCGGCCTGTATTTCCGGTAGCAATCCCTTTTCTTCCACTTCTTCCTCCAATCTTTTCATGAGCATTGACATCATCTTATACAGCGTGTTTATCAATGTAATGCCCCTATAACTTTTTGGGTCCCTTTCATCTCCCGCTTTATAAACGGATACAATTATGCCCTTCCTCTATTTCTCCAGGAACTGTTCTTCGCCCCTTCATATACTATTTAAAATCTTCAGTATAGCCCTCTTCCCCTCTACACTGCACCATTTCCACGCCTTCCCCTGGATCCCGTCTGGTCCCGCCGATTTACCTCCAGTTATTCCTTGGAAAAGAACTCTTTCTAGCTCCTCCTCTTTGAAGTCTCCTGTTCTGTCAAATCTGTTTCCTTTATTCCTCCCTCCTTCTTTCTTATCCTCTTCCCTCAATAGTCCCTCGAAGTAGCTCCTCCACTGTACCATCTTTATATCTCCTTTATTTCTTCTATCATCCATTCCACTTTTCTACTCCTGCATACGCTCTCGTAGTTGAGCTTGGCTTGCTTTATTTTCGCCATTGTGCCCCTCCCTGTCCTCCACTTTTTGGTTACATATCTTGAACCCTTCCTCGCGTCTTTGCAACTGTTATCGTATCACCCTCTTTTGATCAATGTACCAACCCACTCTTTTGTCTCGTCATCGCTGTCTTTACTCCTCCTTTAGATTCTTTATTGAGCTTACCCCTTCGAAATCCACCTTTCCAATTTTTTCCATATAATTTATTTTCCCCTTCTCTGACTAGCACCATCTTTCTTTATTGTTGTTTGAATTTCCTTCCCCCCTCCTGCAATCTTTACCGTTACTAGAAAGTGATCCGATCTACTACAGTCTTCTACTACAAACGTTGTTACTTCTCTTCTCACATTTTCCTCTATGTAATCAATTACTGATTTTCCTCGTGGTCCGGTGTAAAGGTCACCTCTCCGTCCCAATCGCCTGATGTACAGCCATGCAATATTTCCAATCCCTCCTAATCCGCCCATTCAATCTATTCGTCTCCTTCTTTCTTTATAGTCACAACCTTGGACTTACTTATTGTAACGACTTTACCATCCTCATCTATGCTCTTTGTCTGTTGTCTTACATTAAAATCACCACCCACAATTAGGTTCAATGCCTTAACCGCGTCCCGCTGTGGCCATGATATATACCCCCTAATATCCTTCCGCTTGTTGGTTGTGCACCGTTTCCTGTATAACCATTTGAATTAACATTCAAATAATCAATTATATTACCATTTGAATGATCATTAATATTATCACTTGAATGATCATTCGAATGATAATAATAAATTATTAAATAATCGATGATTTTAATAATCGAATGATTCGATTATTCTTCCTCGAGTCGGCCCATCATTATTTGTTTCTAATGATATTATTTAAATATAAAAACAAGACCGTATAAAATGGGCGTAAAATCGAAATATTTACTTTATGCGCTAAACAATAACAACAACTTCTTTAACATAAATAAACTGAAGAACTATTAATGATTTGTTTTTCCGAGTTAATAAATCTCAAATTCCCGTCTGCTCTTTTGTTTTCAAGCATTTGAAAAGTTCAAGTAGTTCACTTTCGTTATCTTGAAACCTAAGGAAGTCGTTTAAAGATAATGAAAGTGAAGTAATTTGAGAATTAAGCCAAGCGATGAAATTCAAATCACGTTGTTAAAAAACCTGGAAAATTACATTAATAAATATAAATTTTATAAAATATTATAAGCATGCGAGTGTGTAAATAATTAATAACGAAAAACCGCTATTAAAATTGATCCTATTAACAAACTAAACGAGATTTAAAAACAGTTAATTCGGAATTTAATGGCGTTATTTGATAAAAGCAGACAATTGATGCGGATAATCTCAACAGCTAGCTAGGAACGTTTAAATTGAATTTTCCAACAGCGTGCTTCTAATTAACTGTATATACTATTCATCGGAATTACCTGATCCGATGTGATTTACCTGGGCATTTTAAAGTTATTACCGTCAATATCGCTTATGTATAGTAAAGCAATTTATTTTACCCTTACAGAATTTTCCAGGGTATTACGTGATGCTGCAAAAATTAACAAATAATCTGTAATTTTCATTTAAATGACAATATTACTTATCATTTAAATGGTAATATAAATGATAATTTAAATGGTTATACAGGAATTTTTTCTTTTAAGTATATATATGCATACGCTGTTTTAAAGAAAGTTCAATTTAAAGTTTTAAACGAGTGTTTTCCACTCCCAGATTAAGCATGAAGAAAAATTTGGAGTTTAGATAAGCCTGAACGTTCCAAATTCAGGTTTTTTTATACTCGAAATTTTACTTTATGTGCCACGCGTACTAAACACTGAAAACAGTGAAATATTGTGAGCATGTGAATTTCATTTGAAATCAGTGTCTTATACGCGTGGCACATGAAGTAAAATTTCGAGTTTAGAAAAGCTTGAGTTTGGATTTGGACGCTTCGTGTCCAAATCCAAGCGTTCAGGCTTTTCTAAACTCGAAATTATACTTCATGCTTAACCTAAGAGTGGAAAAACTTGTTTAAAGCTTCAAATTTAACAATTTAAAAAAACAACGAATATTTGAATATTTACAGCATATAATTGGGATCCGTATACTTAAAAGAAAAGCACTCTAGAATCATCTATCTAGCAATCGTTCAAATATTTGTATGAATTCTAATTAATGCGTAATCATTTTTATAATTATTGAGGAACAATAATTAGTTAACAGAAAACGTGAATTTGTTCAAAATAATGTTCATTGTCTTACTTGAGCACTTCAACGAAAAATTAAAATAATGGAGATTTTTCTATTAAGTTCAAGACGCATTAGCAATAGGCAAAAAAATGTTTAAAAATGTTAGTGCTAATGTAATTTGTTGTAATTTGCTGTAAAATTGAAATTTTAAAATTAGAGAAAGTTTAAAGTATAATATATTTTTTTAGAGCAAAATTGCGAATGTAAATACATCATTTTCGTTATCTCCTGATAAATAAACTAACGGAAACGTCAGAATATACCATAATGAAGGCGTGAATAAATGAATATATTTATAGCCGACATAAAGCGTCGTAAGGAGTTGAATACTTTCAATAAGATATTTACCATAAAGAGGACTGTATACAAGACGAACATGACTGCTAGAGCACTATTGATGTACACATTTGATGCCCCCGATGTGGCATAAAAATATTTCCCCAATGTCGTGAAAATATATATATATATATGTACTCGTAGAAAAGCTGTGTTTCCCTCGGACAATTGTATAAAATTGAATACAGAATTTCGGCACATAAATAACATACGTTGCGTATGCGTACCTGTATGTACACATGTGCAAAAGTGCGGCCGTGATTCCGGCGCGAGTACGATCCGGAATGTGAAAGTGCAGATGTCGTTTTGAACGGAGGAATCACAAGTATGCTACCAGTTGTTGCAGAATGGGTGGTGAATATGAATGTTTCAATTTCACAGTCCGTTGGAACGAAATCTACAGACACACATCTAAATATCAATCAATTTTCATTCAATAGGAGATGAAGATGAAGAAATATTAGGATGTCTGAGATACCGCTTTTAAAACAAAAACGCCATCGGTCCATATCACTTTTCCGATTGCAGTTTCACATCGCCGGTTTAAATACACCAAGGTGAAATAGAACAAGGAAAATGTAAACGTTCAAATCGTAAAGAAAGCATATCGGAGATGATGTTTGCGATAAGGCAGCGTTCGAGGGATATATCGCTTGAGAGGCACGAAGTTCTGATCAGCTTTTTTTATCCTCATTGAACATGTCTACACATTTTAATTTATTCTTTACAAAGTTTTCCATAATAATATATACTTTATCAATTATTTGTATCTACGAAGATCAGTTGAGTCGATGTGTTTCAACACCATTGACTTTTTTTATTGACATTTTTAGGGCGCTAAAAGGATGGCATATTGGCAAGAAATGGCAAATTTGTATAGAATAAAATGAC
This sequence comes from Philonthus cognatus, assembly GCA_932526585.2. NCBI lineage: Eukaryota > Metazoa > Arthropoda > Insecta > Coleoptera > Staphylinidae > Philonthus > Philonthus cognatus. Next base: position 89,957,339 of record OW052243.1, read on the forward strand.
AGAATTCCATATATTGCAGGTAGAAAGCGAATAGTCACCGAGGTAACATGTACTCACAATGACCTTGGTTTGATTTTCATATTATTCTATGCAATTTCTTACTAATGTGACAATTTATCAGCAAAATATATCTTTTGGGCTATATGATTTTCCCTTTTGTTAACTAAATAACTGATTAAAGTGAGTGAAAACATGTCAATATTAACATGTATTACAAAAACAACAAAAAAAAGGGGACTGTCTCTAACTTTAACGAACGGTAAATCATACAGACCTCTGTTTTTTTTACATATCAATATAATATTTGATTAGGAAATACATCTCTAATAATTCAATGACATTAGCTAGGCCCTTCGACCACCCTTAGATGTCAAAGAGTTTCTAGTCAATCTGAGGGTGGTCGAAGGGCCTAGTTTATAAGGCCATTAAATTAGAAGAAGAAGAACTCTATGACATTTAACAACTCTATGACATCTAACAACCGTATGACATCACTGATAAAATGACCTTGTTTGGTTTAAAATTAAATAATTTCAGTGCGACTTCTCATAGATGACAAATTGCATCAGTTTTGTTGTTTACTAATAATTTTTAGATGATTAGGTGTCTGGCACGACTACAAATATTAAATAAGGGTAGTAATAATACAGTTATAACTATACACACCTTTTATTAATATTAATATTTAATAATAATCTCTCGTTTTATAATTTTATGAATGTGAGCCCACAATAACTTAGTTTTTGATAAAAAGCAAATTATTGATATACAGGGTGATTTAATGTTTTAGAAATTAAATGGTGTGCAAAATTGAAAAAAAAAGTTAAATCTAAAGTTTCTCCTCACTCACTTATTTTTAAGAATCGGAGCTGTATTAATACAAACTTTTTTGCTTAAAATGACCTCCAGAATAAATCCCTTAAGTGGCGGGAAAACGTCTAGAATCACCCTGTATAGTAGAATTCACGAGAGGTGTCCTATGATTACAGATTTAAAATCGATGACACAACTTTTTTAAGGTATTTTCATAGTAACATCATTTTCTCTACTTGTGTGTGGTAAATTGCAATTTATGTTAGACTCTTTTAGTTAGGGGATTCATATTGTTATAGTTATTTTAATTTGAACTTAAATATCACACGACATCTCTCGTGAATTGGGCTATATCTTTGAAGTGTACATTAAATCTATAGTTATTGATTTATTGTACACTTTAAAGATATAGTTTATTCTCATCAACATCGGAAAATGTTTATTTTTTCAGTTCTTATGATTTTAGGCATAGAATTACGTACATTTCCACAATAATTGGGACGCTAATTGGGACTAATGCGTGACTAAGGTTTAGTAACTAAAATGCCTTAAATGCGTGGCGCATGAAGTAAAATTTCGAGTTTAGAAAACTCTGAATTTGGATGTTACAAATCCAAAATCCAAGTGTTCAGGATTTTCTGAGCTCGAAATTTTACTTCATGCTTAATCTGGGAGTGAAAAACTCGTTCTAAACATAAAATTGGACGCTTTTATAAAATCATAGACTGCCTAAAATTGTACGGCGTATACATTATGTATATATAAAAATTAAAAGAATCCTAGTATGTAATACAATAACTCATTTATAGAAATCATAAAAAAAAGTGCAAAATTGTACCTAAAATCAACTTTTAGAGTTAACTCTCTGATTCCTCGGCCGCTAAACTCGGGAATATAATAACGAAGGTTTAATTTATCGACCTGTTAGCCAAAGATTGTAAAAGTGAGCCTTGGTATTATTAATCTAATTCTAATCAATTAATATTAATATTACTGATTAGAATTATTTTCAGTAGTAAAAGTTTATCGTCAAAAATAGTGAAATTCTCAATTACTAAGACTACTAGGACAATTAATATTCATTGGAACAACTACTTCCCGTGCAAATACACCGCCAGATATTGAATTATACAATGAGCATTTATAAAATATTTGTTTTGTTACAGTGCTATTAATAGTATATATAACTTTTAGCTCAAATTTTCTACAAACCAACTTACAAACAATGAAAAAATGAGTAATTACAAGAAAAATTAAAATGAAAAACACTTAAAACCCATGTTACAGGCCATCTATAGACCCATTTCAAGATTTCTCTCTCTTCGGTATAGCTTTGCTTATAACTTTTAAAATTATAAATTTGAGAATAAAATTGAAATGTTAATCAATTAAAAAAAAACAAGAATAAGTACAGAGCACAGATGAAGAAAACAACATATTTCCCTCAATACCGTTAGCCCGAGATAGGAGTCAAAGCCCACAAATCCCGAGGTGAGGACAAAGAGAAAAAGGCCAGCACCTATTATTTAATTTTTTATGTAGATTTAAAATGTATATGTATTTTATATTATTGTAAATACAAAATTTATTGTTAAAAAAATTACTTGGAAAAAGTGATGTGCGTGGTATGAACAGGAAAACAGATATGGATTGAGTGAAAAATAAGGTCAGTATTTAAAGGCAAAGAGGTGGGATTATGTCATTAGTAGGTAAGAAGAATACAAGACCTGATTGTTTACTTTTCAGTACTGTTAAACCATAAGTATATTTTGAATTCAAATCAATTTTGAATTCAAAAACAATTGCTTACGTTTATACGTTTTTTTTAATATTTTACATTTAAAGTTTTGTGTAAGCAAGAAAATAATTTTGAATTCTAAATATATATATGGTGGCATTCTCTATGACGAGTTTAGATAACCACAAATATTCTAAAAATATTAAGTTTTCCAGAATTTTGATTTGGTTTTAGTAATAGTAGAACTTTAATTAAACCACTTGGTTTGTTTCGCTGATTTTTATTTTTACTTCAACTAGTTTTGACTCAGTAATGACCTTAGGTCAAAACTAGTTGATATAAAATTAATAATCTGTGAAACAAACCAAGTGTTTTAATGAAAGTTGAGAAAGGTGAGAAATTAAATCATCATATAGTTTTTAGTATTTTCTGAATTCCAAATGAAGAATGGAATGATCTTATAATTTACTAAATATTAAAATTGTGATATATTTCACGATATAAGGTTTACTTTTATTTGAATAAATTATTGGTTTTTGTTAATCCTAATAGTTTTTATTTGTTATTCGTTATTAATGTTTTATTCTTGACATTTATGAAGTACATTTGCATATTTTTTAGATGTACGAGAATTAATATTAGTAACAACAGATTTGAAACTTTTACCTAATTTATGATTTATTTGGAAAACGGTAATCATAAAGAATGTGTGATTTATTGCTAATACTTTTGTTAATAACAATTTGATGTTTTCTAATAAAAAAAATAAATTTGATATATAAAATTACGATGATGTTCGTATAAACTGCAAACAATATGTCTTAATTAATAAGACCAGGGTTGTTATGCTTAAAACACTTTGTTTTAAAAGTTAAATTAGTTTAAAACATGTTTTAAACGTTAATTATGTTCAAAAAGTTTTTTTTATTGTCTTATATTAGTTAAACTATATTTTATACAACTTTATTAAACATTATTTGTTTACGTTTTCAAATTTTATTTATATTATTATTGATATTGCAAATTACATTATTAAAAATAAAATGTTATTATAATGAAATATCACAATTATGTGTGCATACATGTGATTTAAAACGATGATTTAAACATTTTCAGCCTTATTAATAAAAGCAAAATCTACACGTTATTGCTAATTTTGAAATAATGATAGAAAGAACGTAGCAACATTACATTTTCATATGTTCTAACTTCATTGTAATCAAGTAATTTAGAAGGTATGTTACACTATTTTTTTTTATGTTTGTGAAAATATATTTCTTTTGATATATTATTAGATTGAATTGTATTTTTTATGAGTGTCTCAACTTCCAGACTAAGCATGAAGTAAAACTTCATGCGCCACGCGTATAAAACATTGATTTCAAGTGAAGTTCAAAACATACTGATGAAGTTTATACATTTATGATTTCATGTATTATTAAATAACCCTATTTTGTTATGACAGTTGAGGATATGTATAAGACCTTAACTAGAACTATTAAATTACACTGGTCGGCATGAAAATCGGCCCTGACACCATTCCTGCTGATTCTTATGTAAAATGACCTCCTGAATCCGAATATGACCCCCGTTTTCCCCCATCACCCACTGTTTTCGGGGGAGCCCCCCCCCACCTATTTTTATCACTTTTCGATAATTTGGAGGGATGAAAAGGATTATTTTAGCCTTTACGTTTCTTCTAAGGGGCTAGAGAGGTGAAAAGTTCCAAAACATGAACATTTGTAGCAAGGAGGTGGGTTTGGAGGGGGATTTGCCCCCTTAAATTGTAAAAAAATCCTTAAAAATGATCGATTTTTCCGTTTTTTTCAATTATTTTCTACATATTCCAGCTTCCATCCCCCCTCATCCTCCCCCAAACAATAAAAATATGTAGCAACAATACATAGCAACAATAATAAAAATATATAGCAACAATAATAAAAATATATAGCAACAGTTCGGAAGATTCACTGTACCACGCTGGCGATCTCAATACCTCGCGCGCACAGGTTTGCCCAGGAATTTTCATGCTTTGACAGGTTTAAACTTGCATTGCTCTTGTCAGTATAGACCTGCACTGTAATCCTTATCTTCCCTCAGTACATCTCTAGCGATCGTAGAGTCAACTTGTCGGTGCTCTAGGCGGGGATTCTGTGTTTCCAAGTTGTTTAAATTGTGTATAACGGTAGACATTTTTTAATTCCGGCTTTTTCCAAGTGAATTACAGTACGTGAGTGTGAGTTGTGATTAATATCGAGCATTTATTTACTGTTTAATTATGCCACGCGAGTGTAAAAATCATCCCGATAGCTTCTGCTATGTTTGCGGGGAATTGACTTTAAAAAACCCCTTTCTCCGCTTCTTAAAACTGCTTATAAATTTTACTTTGATTGCCAAGTTGGCGATCAGGACAAGAATTGGGCTCCAACAGTTTGTTTCACTACTTGTTACAGTAGCTTGACCAAATGGCTCAAAGGTACCCGTAAATCAATGCCATTTGCTGTGCCCATGGTTTGGCGCGAACCTCGCTGTCATCTCACAGATTGTTACTTTTGTATGACTTCCACCGTCGGGTTATCTAGCAAAAGTAAGCATACAATTCAGTATCCTAATATCCCTTCAGCTCTAAGACCAGTTCCTCACAACGAATCTTTGCCAATCCCAGTGCCCCCAAAAACCTATACTCTAGAGCCAGAAACGGATTTGAAAGACTTTGAGCCACAGCCTGGACCATCTTATGATACGTTCACCGATGATGAAGAGTGTTCTGCTGATTCAGCTCATCGAAAACCTCACCTCGTTACTCAGTCGAAATTGAATGATCTCGTCAGGGATTTGGAGTTACCTAAGAGTAAATCTCAACTTCTTGGATCTTGAATTCAGCAGTGGAATCTCTTAGAAAAGGGTGTAAAAATCTCTTCTTACAGGACTAGGCAGTCAACCCTGAAATTACTTTTTTCGGCAGATGAAGGCTTAGTGTTCTGCCCTAATTCAAATGCATTGATGATAGAACTGAAGATGCCATGTGACCCAGACAAATGGAGACTGTTTATAGACTCATCAAAGACTAGCTTGAAAGTTGTCCTATTGACCAATGGGAATGAGTTACCATCACTCCCGGTTGCATACTCTGTGGATATGAAGGAGACGTACGAAAACATCAGCCGGATCCTTGATAAAATCAAATACCATGATTATAATTGGAAACTTTGCGCTGACTTAAAAGTTGTTGCTCTACTCATGGGCCTGCAATCGGGCTTCACAAAATACTGCTGCTTCCTATGCGAATGGGATAGCCGAGCCCGAGACAACCATTACATCGTACGGAACTGGCCTCTGCGAGAAAGTTTTACTCCCGGTCAGAAAAACGTCGCTCACGATCCTCTGGTCCCGAAGGAAAATATTTACTTGCCGCCTTTGCACATCAAACTCGGATTGATCAAACAGTTTGTGAAAGCAATGGACAAGACCGGTGATGCATTTCAATTTTTGAAAACTAAATTCCCTCGTCTTAGTGAGGCTAAAATCAAGGAAGGAGTTTTCGTGGGCCCCCAGATTAGACAACTTTTCCAAGATTCGACGTTTATTGAACACCTGAATCGAAAAGAAAAACGAGCTTGGATTGCATTCCAAAACGTGTGTGAGAACTTTTTGGGTAACAACAAAAGTGATGATTATGTCGCTCATGTCGAGGAATTGCTGTCAGCGTACAAGGCCATGGGGTGTAACATGTCTCTTAAAGTGCATTTCCTTCACTCACACCTGGACTTCTTCCCTGAAAATTTAGGAGCAGTTTCGGATGAACACGGGGAACGGTTTCATCAAGACATCTCTAAGTTCGAGAGGAGATTTTCGGGGAAGTGGAATGCATGTTAGCAGAGTACTGCTGGTTTTTGATACGAGAAACTTCTACCTCAGGGTACAAAAGGAAAGCAAGCACCAAATGAAGGTACTTATCTTAGTTATTTATTATTCTTTACAGCTAAAATAATCCTTTTCACCCCTCCAATGGATGGGGGAAACGGGGGGAGTATTGAGAGCGCCAGCGTGGTACAGTGAATCTTCCGAACTGTTGCTATATATTTTTATTATTGTTGCTATATATTGTTGCAATATATTTTTATTATTTGGGGGTGTTTGGGGGAGGATGAGGGCGAATGGAAGCTGGAATATGTAGAAAATAAGTGAAAAAACTGCGAAAAAAACGGAAAAAATTGATCATTTTTAATGATTTTTTTACAATTTAAGGGGGCAAATCCCCCCCAAATCTACCTCCTTGCTACAAATGGTAATGTTTTGGAACTTCTCACCTCTCTAGCCCCTCAGAAGAAATGTAAAGGCTAAAATAATCCTTTTCATTCCTCCAAATTATCGAAAAGTGATCAAAATAGGTGGGGGGGCCTCCCCCGAAAACGGTGGGTGATGGGGGAAAACGGAGGTCATATTCGGATTCAGGAGGTCATTTTACATAAGATTCAGCAGGAATGGTGTCAGGGCTCGAAAAAAAAATTTTTTTTGCAGACCTGTGTTATTAGTTGTAAACTAACAACAGTAATCTACTAAAACGTTTTATTAATCTGAAAATGTCAATATCATTGTTAAAATTGTGTTAAAGCTGTATGCTAAGGTCTATTAATAAGGCTGATTATGTTTAATACATGTTTTAAACACGTTTTAAACATGTTTTTAATTATTAATGTTTTAAACACTGTTTTATTGAAAAAAACACGTTTTGTAAAAAAACTGTGTTTTAATTAAAATAAAAAAAAAAACGTTTTTTTTAACAACCTTCCCGTGTATATATTTCATTAATGTAGTTATTTCATATTTGAAGTTCTGCAAACTAAGAGAAGAGTAAGATTATTCTCACAAAATCAAATAGTTTTGAATTTTTAATATTTATGTATAGATAAATTTGTCTAAATACATCTTAACAAGTTTCTCATCTTTCAGGTGGTGAAAAATATTTAAGTATGATTTTAAAAAGAAAACACTTGGTTATATTTCACTAATATTTTGGTTTTTTATTCCAACTAGTTTCGACTTTGAGTCATTCTCAAGGAGTGACTCAAAGTCAAAACTAGTTGGAATAAAAAACCAAAATATTAGTGAAATTTAACCAAGTGTTTTCTTTTCTAAATCATTGCCTAAATACATTTTAACATTAATTTTACATACACGTCTCTAAAGGTAAAAAAGTTCCATAGCACTTACATCCTGAAATGATACTAATTCTAGGTAAACAAATAGTTTTACGCTAAATTGCACCTAAATTAAAGGAGATAATAATATTCCAGAATATGTGAAGTTATTGAGAGGAAAAACACTTGGTATTGCTTCACATATTAATTTACATTACATAGTGTACGATGTTTCACCAAGTGCCAGATGAGAAATTAAATCAAGAAAATATTCCAGAATATTTGGTAGCATTGTAGTATTTCTGTTGAATGTGTTATAACATCGCAAATCGAATTATTATATAGAAAGTCTTTCATGGAGTTTAGGTATTGGGGTAAGTTACGTTCAATTTGTCAGCTCTAACTGATTGAGTGGCTGATCAAGAGCTCCTAGACTGTCAGCATACACTGACGAAAAATAAGTTGAGAAATGAAATCCATTTGTCACAACTCAATCAAACTTAGCGGGGAGCTAAGAAAACTTCAGTTGTTTACCATGTATATACATTTAAGGTGTGCTCATTTGTATATTCCGTAATACGAGCAGGGAGGTCGCCGTATCGTAAATCGCTAGTGTCGTTAAGGGAATAAGAAAAGCAACAAACCTTCTTGAGATGTCCCGTGGCAGTGCCGACGAAGACGACTGTAAAATCGCCCGTAGAGGTAGCCGCGACAGCCGTCAGTCTCGTGTTGAAGAGCAGCACGGGCACTGCAGGGACAGGCTGCTCACCCCCCAAAGGCGTGTTCACATCCAGTCCGCAGAAATCCTCTCCGATGGTTTGCAGTTTCTGGAAAGAAACAGAACGTCACTTGGTTGAAGTCTCTCGAGAGTACATCTAGAGAATGTTTCTTATAATATCTTATAAACTACTTTCAAAAATACGTATGTGGAATACATATTCCGCGACTTTATCTTTTAAGTATACATGTCCCGATAATTACAGCGTTTAATTAATTTGCAGGAATTCATTGTTTTTATAAAAGCGATTAATTTAATGCTTCTAACAAGTGTTTCCACTCCTAGATTAATCGTGAAGTAAAATTTCGAGTTCAAAAATATTACTTCATGCGCTACGCGTATAAAACACTGATTTAAAGTTAAGTTCAAAATATTGTAAAATCAATGAATACCTGAAAATTTACAGCGTATACTTAATATAAAAAATCTCTGTATATATGTAACAGGGAATATTACAGCATACAGGACTAAACTGTGGGCAGTGCGAATATCTTATAATTGTGTACATGTGACAGTCTGTCAAATGGACAAAATGGCAAATAAAGTCCGCCGCACAAGTACAATTTACGCGACTGACATTCGCAAGGTTGTTATTGGCATCAAAGCTATGCTTTGTACTAACTGCCTACAGTTTAATGTAATAACTAGAGCAGGGGTGTCACCGGTGGACCGCGGGCAGCATGCCACCCACAGTGGTCGAAATGCCATAGTGGTCGAAATTCGTTATTTTAAATTAAACAACTATTCTGCAAATATTAAAAAATGGGGTATTATGCCAATACATAAAAATAGTAATGTGTCCATCATAGCACTTTTCCCATCACCTAAACAGTTGATAATTGACGTATTAAACTTATTTTACTTGTAAATTGGTTAAAGACCATTTCACATTAAATCATTGTTATATACGCGTGGCGCATGAAGTAAAATTTAGAATTTCAAAAGCCTAATTTGGCTCGGTCGCTCCGCTTCGCTACGCGCCCGGGCCAAATTTTCAGGCTTTTCTAAACTCGAAATTTTACTTCATGCTTAATCTGGGAGTGGAAGACACTCGTTTATTTCATCACTGAAATAATTGAAAATTGACGTAATAGGTTTATTGTCGTTTTTTAACGGAGAATGTCAATTTTGATACAAGTTAAAAAAAAGGATTCAAAAGATAATAGGTAAATTGCAATCAATTTTACTATCAAAATGCCAATATAGTGAAAATACGGTCGACTATAATGAAATACTAGATTATAATAGCAAACTTCAATAAATTACACGTAATGACAACCTAAAACTAACTAACAACATATTACCTTATCATAAAATAAATTATAGCTACTTCAATTTACATTTAATCAAATTTAAATGCGCATGAGGCTCAAAGCGAGTGTGAATGCTGTCAAAATTGCCAAATTCTTTGAAAAAATTAGTGAGGAATTAAGATTAAGATTAAGATATTTTGTCAAAAATATGGGCAATAGTAAACACATACAGGGAATTTTTCTTTAAAGTATATATATGCATACGCTTGTTTTAAAAGGGTTCAATTTAAATCTTCAAACGAGTGTTTTCCACTCCCAGGTTAATCATGAAGTAAAAACAACGAGTATTTGAAGATTTGCAGCATATACGCTGTAATTGGGATATGTATACTTAAAAGAATAACTCCCTGTATCATAAATACATCTATACTCTTCGAAATCAATAATTTCATTAGACAGAAAAAAACAAATACAAACAAATATGTATTAAAACGTAGCTATGCATAGATCGTATTTAGTAACACCTTAATTGCGATTAGTTAATTACATATTAGTAATAGTAATAGTAACCCACAATAGATCTGAAAAGGTCGCGGTGGTACAGGCCAATGAGGCCACCCCTACGAATATTTAATATCTACATATTAGTAACAGTTTAATCACAGGACTATGCATAAGCCAGTATATTTCCAACCAAATTTTTAGGCCGACTTATTCATTTTGTCCACATCTGCATTAAGAATTTAGTTTCAGCTCAAGAATCTTGTCCATACTGTTTGATATTTATAGAAATTCAATTTTAGAAAGTGACTTATTTCCTAATTAATAAACGTTAGCAGAAATTAAATCAGTTTATTTGTTTTGCATCTTTTTTAACGTCTACTAAAAATATTTCTTAGTACTTGTAACTATCTTACCAACTTAATTTATATCTATTGATAACACAATTTGAAATAGTTTAAATAAACATGTTTCCAATGCAACTGGTACAAAAATATCTTTATCAAAATACAAGGAGTTTTTCTTTTAAGTATACATACCCCATTATACTGTATACACCGTAAATCTTCAGATTCATTGTCTTCACAAAGAGTTTAAATTAATTATAGCTTTAGGTAGGTAAGGTAAAAAATGGCGATGTGTCGGTCATATTACTTTTCTCCTCAATACAGAGAATTTGTATTTTAAGTACACAGAAAATGTTTTTTTAGGTATACACATCCTGATGCATACACTGTACATTTTTAGGCGTTCGTTGTTTTAAAAAAAAAAGTGAAAAAAGAGCAATCTGAAATTTCGAAAGAGTGATTCCACTCCTTGATTAAGCATGAAGTAACATTTCAGTTTAGAGAATCCTAAAAATAGGACCTACTCATTTTGTGCACACAGGCTTGTCAAAGAAAAGTCGGTATAACATTAACCATTAGTTTGGTAATTAATAATTAATTCTAATCATTTCTAGAACCTACAACTTACCGATGGCTTGGCGCACAAATGTGTTAAGTGCAGTTTTGGCTAAAATGAGTTAAGTGTGCCATCTCAGATCAGATGTATGAGATAGCACACTCAACTCATTTAAGGCAAAAACTGCACTTAACACATTTGTACGCTAAGCCATCGTTACTATTCGTGTTTTATTACATATGTATACGCTGTAAATATTCAGAAATGTAAGCCTAAAACGAGTGTTTCTCACTCCTAGATTAAGCATGAATAAAATTTCGAGTTTAGAAAAGCCTGAAAATGTAGCTTTTCTAAACTCAAAATTTTACTTCATGCACCACGCGTATAAAAAACTGATTTGATGTGAAGTTCAAAATATATATGTTTTAAGCATACTGCTTTAGTAGTATATTTTACCTTAAATGTATGTACCATTTTTCACCTTGTATGGCCGCCTGATTGAAAGTTAATTCGTACTCGTTAATTTGTCTTGCACTTTTAATTTATTGAATAAAAGATATCTGGTAATAAGATACGAGATTGACAGATGGAAATTAAATTATATGCAGAACACTTTCCTTGTCATCAGTAAATTTCGTATGTACATATTTAATGCATCAATATTAATTTAGAGCTAAAATAAGCAGATCGATCGATAATCATGAATGAACATAAAATCTAATCTAATTATAAGAATTTGCATGTAATGAATAACGCCAATTAAGATTAATGAGTAATAGATAGGGGGCGTCTTGAACTTTTCCGAAGACATAGGTTCGATGTAAGGCCGTGATCGTGTTGGTTATAGGTCAGACCCAACCCAATACGTGCCATGCCCAGAGCACAGAGCACACACACCAGGTGATATTAGGTGTTTAAATCCCGTTGTTTGAGGTCGAGCGGTCGCTCAAATGCACGGATTCTCACGATCCACGATCCGTACTCTCGACCGTACACAATCTTGCAATATTTTTACAGATACCGCGGTGTGACTGCATTGGCACGCTGTGTAATTATTCTTAGAGTCGCCCTCTAAAAGATAGGCCAACGACTGGGTCAGCTATGTTGCCGTTTAACCCAAAGGTCACAATAACTTCTCTACTTTGATGCAGTTTCTATCAAAACAAAACAAGCAACGTGATGTGATGTTGTGGCTATCGACATGCACTCAACTCAACTATAACGTGATAATTATAAACACTGTTATTTTAATAAAAAAACAACGCAGATTTACATCACACGGTTATATATTTTAAATAAACCATTTAATTTCTAACAAAGATCCACGATATTTCACGATTAGTATTGAAAGCTAATAAAGTGCAGAATTCCCAAAACATACACTCGTAATTTTCTCCAAGGTGTTGATCCAACTGCAGGCGATGACCATACCGGCGTACAACGCTCATGACGTCAGGTCATGTGAGTTCAAGGTGCTATATTCCTGAAACTTCCAATTTCAAAGGTTGACCTTTCCTCTGACGTCATGTTGCCGTGATCTTAGCTCCCGCATCTCTACCACACATTAACTGTTTATGAATTAATCTAAAAGTTTGGTCCTCCGTTCAAATATTCGGACCGATTCTTTAAGCGAAATGTTAAAATGAATGTAGATATATGTTATTCCTGAACTTCACCTTATAAGTTGATTTGGTATTAAAAGTGCGACTCATTATAGATTGCATAAAGAGACAACAAATTTGTCTTACTCATTGTCCAGGTCTAGAAAAACTAAGCAGTTCCTAACAGATAACACCTAATATTTCCATCTATTATCAGAATGTTAGGGGTTTTGGCTCAAAAACAAATATTTTTACGACCGTGTCTGCACAAATAGTATTGATATATTTTGTTTAACAGAGACTTGGTTGCATTCAGGTATTCTTGACACTGAATTATTTCCTTCTCACTATTGTATATATAGATGTGATCGTATTAATAGATAGAGGGGCGGTGGCGCATTAATTTCTGTAAGCATTCGATATCAATCAGAACTAGTCTATAGTTCAAATTTAGAAAATTATGAATTAATAATCGTTAAAATATTGTTGGGTAGAAAAATTATATATTTGACTTGTGTATATATCTCGCCATCTTCGCCGGCGACTGATTATGATCGCGTTTTTAAAACCATAGAGAATAAAATAGATATGAAACAACATACACTTATATTTGGAGATTACCCAATCTGTACGCGCATTGGAAAACCGGAGATGGACTTAATGAACCACTTCAAATTTACAATAATTTTATTCAATTTAATAAACTTAGTCAGATTAGTGAACTCTTCTAATAAAATACTAGATCTTGTAATTTCAAGTGGCAATTTAACCTGTGATGTTTTTCATGAAACTGGTTTTGTACCCGAAGATTCATACCACCCTACATTATGTTGTGATATAGTCTTAGTGGAAAGTTCCATTTCCAATTTTAAATCTAATACATCATTTAATTCCTATGATTTCAAAAAAGCTGATTTACGTTTATTATATAATGAAATTTGTTTAATTAATTGGGGTAGTGTGATAAGTATTGCTGATCCTAATATTGCCTGTAATATGTTTTACGATTTGCTGTCTAAGACAATTGCAGTGTGTGCCTACTCGTAGTTTTAGATTACAGCGTAAATCTCCCATTTGGTTCAGTCTAGGATTACAAAAACTAATTAAACAAAAAAAAAATGCATAAAAATGTTCAAACAATACAAATTTACTTATTTAAGACTAAGCATCAGTAGACTTAGGCAAGAAATTCATAACCTTAGTAAATCTGACCATAAAAATTACATTAAGTATGTTGAACATAATGTCATGCGGGAACCTAAAAATATTTTTTCTTATGTTAATGTTAAAAAATCGAGTACACGAATTCCTGGCAATATGACCTATAATAATATTAATATTAATAATCCAAAGGACATTGTCAATGGTTTTGCTGGGTATTTTAGCAGTGTATATAAAAAAATCTAGTTCCAATTTTAATAATATTGATGTAACTGAACATGCCCCTGTTTGTGTAATTAACAATATCACTCAGTCAGATATTCTTCGTGTTGTTACTGAGTTAAAAGCCAATAATACTGCTGGAGCAGATGGAATTCCGGCGTTCTTAATAAAGGATTGTATTAGCTGTTTTCTTGAGCCTATAACCCACATTTTTAATTTAATTGTAAATTCGAGCGTTGTAAATATGGATGTTAGGTAAAGTTACGCCAGTTTTCAAGAGTGGAGAAAAGTCCAACATTTTGAACTATCGTCCAGTAACAATTATAAATAACTTTCCGAAATTATTTGAAATGATACTATATCGATATATGTACAATCACGTAAGTCCATTTATTACCACGCGCCAGCATGGTTTTGTTAAAAAGAGATCAATTGTATCGAATTTGTTGAATTTTACCGATTATATCTCGAATCATTTAGATCAACGGAAATAGGTCGATTCAGTTTGTACTGATTTCCAAAAAGCATTAGATACAATTAATCACTGCGTAATCATTAACAAACTTTCATCTTTTGGTTTTGCGGAGAGAACCGTTTCACTGACGCAATCATACCTACATAACAGAAGACAATTTGTCCAGTATATGGGGTATCGTTCCAGTGAATATACTGCGACATCTGGGGTTCCCCAGGGTACAAACCTGAGACCAGTCTTATTCATTATTTTTATTAATGATATTGTTGATGTAATCCGGTGTAACGTGCTCCTGTATGCGGATGATATGAAATTATTTAATATCATTGAGTCCAGGCATGATTGCATTCGGTTGCAGGAAGATATTAATAACATTCATAAATGGTGTGAGGTAAATGGATTATCGTTGAACTTATCAAAGTGTAAATGCATGTCATTTTATCGTAAAAAGGATATTGTTTTATATGATTATGGTATTAACAGTGTATTATTTGAACGAATAAACTCAATTAAAGATTTAGGAGTAACTTCTGATCATAAGTTGACATTTAATGGTCATATAAATAAGATTTGTGACAAAAGTATCAAACTGTTGGGCATTTTCCATCGCACTTGTAAGGACTTACATAACATTGACGCTTTGAAAAAATGTATTTTTCATACGTTTGATCTTACCTCGAATTTGCCTCTGTTATTTGGTCACCGTACTACGAAAATACTGTAAGTAGAATTAAAACAATTCAAAAAAAGTTCTTGAAAATGTTGTTTTTTAAAAAATATAGGGAATATCCATCTGTATCCATTACATATGATAACCTCTTGCAAACATTTAATGTCTAAAGATTAAGTGACAGGCGTACTAAATCTCTAATTCTATGTTTATACGGGGTAGTAAGTTACGAAATTGATGACCCTAACATCCTAGGTAAGCTGAAGTTTCAGGTTCCTAAACTAACATCTCGCAGTAATAACCTATTTTTTCAACCACATGCTAATACGCTAGCTCATTTTAATTCGCCCGTTATAAAAATGATTAGAACGTTTAATGGTTTAAATAATAGTAGATATTTTCGTAGATACCAGAAAATCCCTCATTGAAATAATGTCAGACTTATCGGTACCATTGACATTGTTGTAAGGCTTCAGGCTTTAAGTTTTTTTTTCTTTTCTCTTCTTTTCTTTCCTTTTTTCTTTTATATAACATAGTTGCACATTGTATGTATATTATAAAATTAGGTAGTATAGTATTATATAATATTAAGTTCCCTGTAATTGGATACTTGTATTTATCTGTTGGGAAATAAAGAATAATAAAAATAATAATAATAATAAATTTAATATATAAAATTACGAAAAAATTATTCGTGAATATGCAAACAATGTCTTAATTAATAAGACAATTTAAGACCTGTTCATTCCACACACAACACTTTTTCCAAGTAAGTTTGTTTTAATTTTATTCCTAATTTTTTTAACGTCATAAGCAAAGCTATACTGAAGAGAGATAAATCTCGAAACGATAGATGGCCTAAGACATTAGTTTTAATCCAAGTCCTTTCACTTCAATTTTTTTGTTATCTCTCCTTTCATTTTAAATTTGTATTTGTTAGTTGGTTTGAAGAAAATTTGACCTAAACGTTACATATACTTTAATAGAGCGTTGTAACAAATCAAATTAAATAAGATTTTAAATATTTCATTGTATAATTCAATATCCGGAGGTGTATTTGCACGGGAAGTAGTTGTTTCAATGGATATTTATCGTCTCAAATTGTCTTATTAATTAAGACATTGTTTGCATATTCACGAATAATTTTTTCATAATTTTATATATTATGTTTAAAGTTGCAAACTATAAGAAGCGTAAGCTTATTTTCTCGAATTCAAATAGTTTTGAATTTGAATTTATCTAATAATAAATTTGTTGTAGATTGCGTAAAATATTGCACTTTTATTGTTCTGAAGTATTCTACAACCAAGTATTGGCGATTTCATTCATACTTATGATTAACATATATTTAACAAAATATCAAGAAATATCTAAAACAAACGCTAAGGACCTTAAAATAGATATTTCCACTAACATTTTTGAATTGAAAACGCTTACGAAAACCATACTTCCCTTTGTATTACATACTGGGAAAGTAAAAAAATGACGTTGAGAAATCAAAGATGTTATTTGATGACCGATACGTCACAGAAGAGCGTCAGTGACAGATGGATTTAGCGGCACGACGAAGACACCTTCCAATAACGGAATACATATACCTTGGATTGTAGCCTGATGTAAAGTTATGTCGCAAGCCGTCAGTACACGAGTGCGAGTAAGGCACCCCTTGAATGCCGCGACCCTGGATGATGTGATAAAATACTAAGCGAACAATATAACAACTCTCGCGAAATAGGGAATTATTTCCGTATCTTATTAGTCACGACACTGATTATGCAGCAAGTGAAGAGCATGTAAATGTGCTATCGCTAACGTGAAATATGCTAAATGTTCTTATAGCTACAAGTAGGAATTAGTTAGCGAGACGAGTGCTCCCTGGGATTATGTGTATTTTCTTACGAAAGACGGAGCCGGATCCTTAGGCAAATTATACGTTTATTTGCGTTTGTAAATCTACACAAACATGACACTTAGCAAATATCATATGAAGTTATTCGCATCATGTCGCTGAGATTTCACCTGCTATTACGGCACGTAAGTGAAGTAGCGTAGGCGTGATATAAATACATCGGCGTTATAATGAAATAAAGGGGGGAAGAAAATTTATATCCATCAAGAAACGAAAGCTTTAAATACAAGTGAACTTACAAAGTATTAGGGATGAAAACTTCACAGCTTTGTCTACTGAAAATTTGCACAATATTAAGCCCAAGTTTATCTGAACTAAATTCAAATTGGGCAGGGATAATCAGAATGTATAATAAAGGGCTTATAAACAACAAGTACGGGACGGCTCCAACTACACGAATTTTAAAGAAATTAATTTATGTTAAAAACACATTTGTAATACAGTTCTAATAATTTCTTCCTTGAAATAACACTTTCCGCAGCGAACGATAAACTAAAGACCAACGGGGACATTATCATTACTATTAATTATAAAATTACATTGAATAATTGTAATTCCCTTAATTATTAGTAGAAAATACAATAGGCAAGGGTCTTCTTATGAACAGCAAAAGTATTAGCAAGGGCGCCCGCCTGCCTTGAGAAAACTACCACTACGTCTGTAAGCAATTCCTCGTATTTAGGCTAGCAACCTGCCCAGCTCCTGTTACGTACAAATTCTATGGCATAGCAATAAAAATAAAGCGAGGAAACTCGGAAGTAGTTATGTGCAGCTGAATAATGCCAGCTGCAAATTAAAACACTCGAATTTGCTTCTTTGAAACTCTTCCCATTTAGCAGCGGCTCGCAATAACTTCAGACAATGAGTTTACTCTCAGATAAGACTCGGCTCTGTTTCAATTGATCTGTCCAACTTGACAAATGTAAGACCGCACGTATGGCCGCGGTGGTTCTAATTATACAACTTCGAATTCGCATCAATGGTAATAGGAACGGAATGGTAACGGGTATGAAAGGGAGACCAACACAGAGGTGGATACACTCAAGCCCCAGTTCCACCCACTGAATCGCAAACGTGCAAGCTAAACCAAACCAAATCTCCCTTTATTCGTTATGCACATTCATAAACATGGAACACTGGCTACATTTTTATTGTACGCAACTCTTAAAATAAAAACACATTATCATTATGCGTTGTTTCAGCCATGTTTTAAATATACGATTATACATTGTATGCATACCAGGGAATCATAATTTCTCTTTACTCTAGTAATCCTATTCTCGAACAGAACGAACATAAGGGCATTTTACATTTCGTCGGGACAATCGATGTTAGAACTATGAATATATTAATGTATGTAAGTTTCAATAATCATAACAGCATGTATAACAAAATGGAAAGGTGATTTTAGAAAAGCATTATTTTAGCTATCAATAAACTAATGCTTTTCTAAAGAATATGTTGAATACGTACAACATTGGATTAGTGAAATATAATGAATGGATTTATGCAGTGAGCGAACTGTCAATTGACCGAGTTGGCAAATATTAAGCCACAGGGATCCTACGATCCATTTTAAGCCAAAACCCAAACATTAACTACTTAATAATACTAATTGTCGACCCTTATACAATCAGGTACTCCTCGATCGATAATTATACTGCTTCGGTGCGGGAAGGGTTTAATGCCTTCAACAATTTACAAATTACAACTTGTCAAAACTTGTATCCCCATTTAATTAAATCTCAGTCTATAAACTGCGAGGGTGCTTCTTTTTATTTACAGTCTATGGTATTAATCTCTCCAACATAATCAATACACCGAAAGTAATTCTTTTTCAGATGTAAACCCCGCCGTTTCGGCTCCCTATTGTTTGTTTATCTACTCATCTGGATGATCTTTCGTTAACATCAGTTGATGCATCACATCGGCAACTACCACATTTCTTAATATTGTCCAATTGGAGTACTGCTCAACATTTTTAGTATCTCTAGTTTGTTTAGGTCAGCTTAATTTGAATTATGTTAGTTTACTTTGCGTTAAGTTAACTCAAGATTAGATTATTTACATACAGTGATTTTTTTCTTTAAAGAATTAGTGAAGGGCGTTAACGAATGATTTCAATGATCGAATGATCAGTACTCGAATGATCTTAGTAATCGACTGATCATTTGAATGATCATTCGGATGATGATTCGAATGATAGTTCGAATAATCATTCGAATGATCAATTAAACGGTTATTCGAATTACCTATCTTTCTATCCTTTATTTTTTATGATTATAATTATCATTCATACAAATATTTAAATGATCGCTAGAAAGATGATGATACGGGGAAATTTTCTTTTAAGTATACATATTCCAATTATATGCTGTAACGAGTTTAAACGAGTGTTTTTCACTCCCAGGTTAAACATGAAGTAAAATTTCGAGTTTAGAAAAGCCCTAGAATTTGGTTTAGTCACTCCGCTTCGCGGAGCGATCAAACTAAATTTGAAGGCTTATCTAAACTCGAAATTTTACTTCATGCTTAGTCTGGGAGTAGATAACACTCGTTTAAAGCTTCAAACTAAACTATTTTGAAAAAAGCATATGTATACTAAAGAATAATTTCCTGTATAACCGTTTGAATCGTTCGGATGATCATTCATATTACTATTTGAATCATCACTCGAATGATCATCCAAATCATCATTCGAACGATAATAAACAAAATTTAAAAAATAAAAACACTTCGACTTTTTATTAAATACAAAGCCTCTTTACAAAAAAGTCGGCTGCAAACATTCAAAACAAAAATCAGTCGATTTTCTCCCGACTAGAAGCTTCAACGGCCGAAGAATTTGTATACCTAATGACATAACCTACAGTGACTAGAGTTAATCAACAAAGTCAACGGAACGTAAATAACCACCATAAACATCGCAATAGAGATATTATACATCGACAAACAGAGCAGAGCAGTCGCCATTTCAAACAGCGCCAAAATATTCAAAAAGTTATGCTGCGATAGCACTGTTTTTTTTTAAAACAAACGGCAGCGGAACCGCCAGCCCGAAAACCTTTGCGATATGTATTTTGGAAAATCCTTCAAGAGGAAACCCGGGATTTGCGAGGAGACGAAAACTAGGCAAACGTGGCCTAGGCTAATGTCGTTTTTCGTGTAAGGGGATTCCTTCTCGCACTCCTTGTAAAATTTCTTCTTCCAATCGTTCAGGTTTATTTTCTTATGCGCGAGAAAAGAGTTGTCGCTCCTAGCGTTTGGTAGAGATGGTTCACTAAGTGGTAAATGTTCGTAGAGTTGGCACCATTTGGCATAGGATTTGATAAACAACCACTAATAAACAAATTGCCGGAATGTATAAACCTATTGTCATGTATCTGTCGGTCGACGGAAGCAAATAGAAGAAAAAACTCTGATGGAACCTCTCCAGTAGATTGCTCAAACTCTTAAAGGTCCCCTTCAAAATCCTGCCCGCCGTGTAAAACAAGCCCTTTGCGACCCTGTGCGAAACCAGCGGAAAACATTTGAGGGTGATCGTCTAGATTCCGAAACGGAAATAAAGTCCATGGTTTCCATTAGGAATTCCAGTCGCTTGTGTGGCGACCATGTTCATCAGAGTTTTGAAATTGTAGCTCCACTGTTTGGGGAAGGTTGACATTTTCTTTTCGGGAACATCGACGATAAATTCCAAAAACATGTGGCTCACCTGCACTATGGTACTATTTTTAAACGTGCACTGCAACCCTTCATTCATGCAGGATGTGCACCAAATTGAAAGATACAGATTCGGCATTTGTCGAATAATACAGCCTATACATCGGGATATGTATATTTAAAAAAAAAATCCCTGTATTCGTGTTATGGATTACGCTTGAATTGAACTTAATTGCACCTAGTTCTCACGAGTTGATGTAGACAATTATCAACTATCTTCACATACTAAAATATTTGACGCGTACACAATTTATGGCAAGAATACCTTGGGCTTCACGGGAGTGGGAGCCTGCAAATTCGCTAATCAAGGCATCCTTATTACAATATACTCGATCGTCCTAGTGTTAGTTAGCGAACTTTAGATAATATTAATAAACAGAGAGCGAACACAATAGTCCTTAGGAAGAACCGAATCCGATCTGCATGATGCAAATCGACATGGTTGGCATATCGCGTCAATTCACGCACATTATTCGACCTCGCATATAGATTGTATCTCGACGCTATTATGTCCATTGCCTGTTGCCCATTCTATGCGGTGTCTATGAACGCAGTGGCTGGTGAGCTAACTTGTGAGGATGAACACCAAGGTATAATGCTGAGGTTGGAAACACTGCATACACAGTTTGTTATTCAATACGTGTTACGCCAGAGAACTCAATTATGACGATTCTAAAGACAAAACGAACTCACCTTTTACTAATAGGATTAACAGCCATCTAGAGTTTTAGTGATACTCAAGATAAGTTAGCAAGATGTGCAAAGATTGTCCATTTGTTTAAGGGGGAAAATGAGGTCCTCGAAAAATAAAAATAAATTTGTATTATTATTTTTTGAAGGAAGGATAGGGGTATGTTGGATAGTAGGGAATTATGACCGGCGTAGAATGAGAATGAGGACGGTAGGTGCGGACGTGGTCGGAAAGCAGAAATAAAGGGAGAACCGTAAAAGTGGTTTCCAGCTATGAACAGAAAAATATTTTTTATTTGCATCGCTGCCAAGGCGAGTCAATAATATTAACAGGTTAGGAACGATTCAAGTATTTGTGGCATTAGGCACGGTGTGTAGGTCGCGACCGGTATTATCCACGGATTTCAAAAGAATGAGGAGGCTGAATCGGTGTTGGCCGAGGCCGGCCTGACAATGGGATAAAACCTATACGGACACGGGAGTTGAGTTCCTAGCGCCGGAAATCACATCTCTCATAAAATCGGAACAGCTTTAAGATTCGTTCCGCTGCCTTCGAGATCAAAAGATCATGGTTTGTTCTACTCTTTTATTCCAATCTATGACCGCGGTCTTTGTTCAGCACGGTATAGCCTTATTCTGCACTTATTTTATTCCTGAATTTACATGTTCCTTTGTAGCGGCATTATTTGATATGCGTTTGGAATACCTAAACATTTTACTTCTGAAGATCCGTTATTTCCGACAAGACGCAAACTAAAAGCTTAAAGACAACCCACCTATTTATTTACCCTGCTACATTTAAAGCCTCCACCGTAATTAAGCTCCTAAGAACATTTCTTAATAATAAATGTAACATTTCTTAATGATAAATGAAACATTTTTTAAATTAATAGCTCATATAAACATGTTATTCGTTTTAAACGAGTATATTAAACATCTACATAAATGTTTTGAAATGTTTTCAATCGCGTGTAATGCAATCCCGTCGAACGCAAGAAAGTGTTGCGCGGGTGAGTGAAGGAAACAAGAAACCTACACATCTTTATTAAAACAAAAATGTGATATTGCGCAAGAGTCATAAAAATAACTCATCGTAGACGTTGTTGTGTGGTGAGATGGATTTTAAAATTAATGTGAGACAATGGCGCCTACGCAGCCTACCACAATTTACGTTGCATAATATATTCAAATAAGGGACGGATGAGGATTAGAAACATCCAAACACCATAGTGTCAATATTTCTGTAACAAAAAATGAATTTACAGTAATTGTAATAATTACGTGAGATAGTGCTGTTGCGGTTCCAATGCAAAAATTAGCTGATTTAGTACCACTTCAATTTTTTATAAGTAGAAGGCGACACTTATTGGAGGCTTACAGAGAAATTCTGAATTAATCAAATCTATAATTATTATCTGGTTAGAGAAGATTGAATTATACTTGGCTAGAGGCCAGAACCTACTGAGCATGATTTACCATTAAAGTACAGATTTGCTAAAACGCACAGATTGGACTTAATCCCTATCCGAAAAAAGCTTTGTCCGCTCTCCTCCAGTGACATTGTGCTCGTATGTAGTGATCAGCCGACTCGAGTGAGAACAATCGCATTATTCGATTATTAAAATCATCGATAATTTATTAATCTATTATTATTTTTCTTTTCAGTATACACATGCATACGCTTTTTTTAAAATAGTTCAGTTTGAAGTTTTGAACGAGTGTTTTCCACTCCCAGATTAAGCATGAAGTAAAATTTCGAGTTTAGAAAAGCCTGAAAATTTGGTTTGACCGAAGCAGAGCGGCCAAACCAAATTTTCACGCTTTTCTAAACTCGAAATTTTACTTCATGCGCCACGCGTATTAAACACTGACAACACTGAAATATTGTGAACAAGTGAACTTCACTTGAAATCAGTGCCTTATAGGCATAGCGCATAAAGTAAAATTTTGGAGTTTAGAAAAGCCTGAAAATTTTAAGGGTTTTCTAAACTCGAAATTTTACTTCATGCTTAACCTGGGAGTGTGGAAAACACTTGTTTAACGCTTCATATTAAACTCTTTAGAAAAATATTTGATTATTAAAATCATTGATTATTTAATAATCTATTATTATCGTTTGAAGATCATTCAAATAATAATATTAATGATCATTTGAATAGTAATGTGAATGATCATTCGAACGATCATTTAAATTACCATTTGAATGATCAATCGAATGATTATTAAAATAGTTATACAGGGAATTTTTCTTTTCAGTACACATTTGCATACGCTTCTTCTAAAAATAGTTCAATTTGAAGCTTTAAACGAGTATTTTCTACTCCCAGATTAAGCATAAAGTAAAATTTCGAGTTTAGAAAAGCCTGAACGTTTGAATTTGAACGCGTAGCGTCAAAATCCATATTCAGGCTTTTCTAAACTCGAAATTTTACTTCATGCGCCACGCGTATTAAACACTGAAATATTGTGAAAAAGTAAACTTCACTTGAAATCAGTGTCAGTAAAATTTCGAATTTAGCAAAGTCTGAAAATTTGGTTTGGTCACACTGCTTCGCAGATCAACCAAACCAAATTTTCTGGCTTTTATAAATCGAAACTTTAATTCATGCTGGGAGTGAAAAACACTCGTTTAACGCATCAAATTGAACTCATTAAAAAACAAAGAATATCTAAAGATTTACAGCATATAATTGGGATATGTATACTTAAAAGAGAGCCATTATTCAAATATTTGTATGAATGATAATTAATGTATAATTTTTATAATTATTAAGGAACAATAACTAATTAATAGAAAACGTAAATTTGTTCAAAATAATGTTTATTGCCTTACTTGAGCACTTCTACGAAAATATTAGCCCCTAATAACTACAAAATTGTTAGTCAAAGTTTTCAAATTCTATTGTGTCAAACGTGACATAATTTTTTTTTTTCTTGCTTTCTCTCAAAAGTCAACGATTTTCACGACTAGTCTGACGATATATAACTCGTATATTATATTTATTTTTATTTTATATATGTCGAGCATTCATTCACCCATAAACAACAAATAAATAAATACACAGCCACATGAAATACACCATATATTTTAAATTAATGAAATGTATCGAATTCTATAAATATTTTTTAATCAATTGATGTACATATTTGACTTCAAACGTTTCAATAAATTTGATTGTGAATTGTTATATGGGACGCTTTACAAATCCACTACCGGAATCTGAAATAAGCGGCTCTATTATGATATTGCAATACCAGTGATATATGATGATATAGGTCGAATAGGGCGTAACGATACTTTGCTGGTCCCTTGGTGATCTTCGTTCGCCGACTGCCAATAAAATGGCCTCTGCAATTTCGCCACATTCATAAATAAATAAATGATATGCCGGCGAATTATTTTTAGAAGGAAAGGAATATTGATCCGGGGAGTATAGCGTGGCAGCAATGGACGGAAAAAAGGTAAACATATTTTAAAACTTTTTTAAAGTTATGAATTTGTGAATAATGTATTAATTGGGTATCTTTGTTGGGAAAATGTTTCATTAAATCTTGATAATATCCCTTATATAGGACCAACATGGAGTCGTTGGCATTCACCGAGCCGGGAAGTACGAGCACCTTAGTTGGTAATCATGTTAATTTATGATTTCCATAATATTAACAATATTGTGAATTAGCGCAGATTGACAATGTTGCAGATGGTGCAATGTGCAGTGTTATATTTAATATCTGAGAACAATGAATTGATATAGATAATAGTCGGATTCAGTGCGGCCCCGGACGACTGATGCTGGCGAAATGTGCGCAATGCCTTAAATGGCACAAATTGAATAACGGGCTTATTAATGGCACGTTGTTTCAGTTCGTTGATTGTTAAGATGTGTATGAAAAGTAACCCTAGATGCCGGTGAAAGCTTCCCGTTGTAATTCGGCGTAGCACTTAACCTAAACAATACATAAGGTAATACAGTTGGATAGTTAGTATTCTGGAGGTTGTAGACATCTTAATGTTGTGGTCTGCCGGCACAGAAATGCTCCGTGTAAAGCTTCAAAGGGTTATATGTTTTAATGCTCGACGGATCACAGTTTATATACTAAATAAACGTTAGAATTGTGTTGGGTTGATGGCGGTTTCATGCGTGGCTGTATTCAAAGGGCTGGAATCGGTGATTTTAAATAAAACGTTCAGTTGAAACAACTATGTAGATTGAGAGCCAATATTGTATCGCATCGGGAATAGCACCCTCGCCCACGCCGGCCTGGGCTGTTAGCCAGGAGTTTAAATGTTTGGGAGTAGACCTAAAGGAAAGGACAGGAAAGGACAGGAAAGGAGAAGAAGCGTTGAGGGCGTCAAACTGCGCCCAATTCATTCCAAAGCAATATTGATCAAGGAGGCGAGATATTTGAAATTTTTAATGTAGTTTTAGGAGTTTATTTGAGCCAGCCGGTATCACAAAAGGGGCTTGAGGAAACGTATTAAATGCCAGATTTGAAAACCCCCCTTATAAGTACGGGAAAATGAAACATTTTACTTTCAAACGCGCTCCTCCGCTTTCCATTTAAAATATCATATAGCTACAATTACAAAATTCTATTATTTAAATTTTCCATTTACATCTGGAATTGATAATTAAACAAAGTATTCAATCTATCGATTGAATACTTTATCACTTTACTTTATCATTGACATCTTTTTGATACTTTCAACTGAAATAAAATTAAACCGAAATGGCAACCGAAAGAATTTTACAATCCCGAGAAAGTGCTCAAACGGGTATGCGAATCTACCTCACCATATCGAACCTTGTTATTAAATTTCCTCACATCACATTACAACTGAATACAACAAGAGTACGTGACTGCTCGCAAAATGTAAGACGCGAAGGCGAACTAGAACTATCGCCAGTTGTGTATTTCAGCTAATTTCGTGGAGAAGAGAAGAAGGAGGGAAGGTCTACATATCAGATATCCCACTAACTGGAAAATGATACTTTTGTATCAAATAAAGACCACTTCGGTTTTAATCCCATTTTGCATGGAAGGATGTAATGAGGCGGCCACCGGACGCGGTGCTTTCACGTTCGCGCCAATAATCTTGCCGAAGCTGGGAAAAGCTTTTACATCATAAATATCACAATGGAAAATGTGTTTTAATCTTTACAACTTTAATCTTTATGAGCGCTTTATTCATACATATAACAGATTAAATGGAAATGCGAATTATATTGGTGAGTTGAGTTGTAAATACTAAGAATCCTGAAATATTAGTGCCCGGTTTCACATTTCCACTGAAAGTGCATTCGTTCAAAATCGGCTTTTATTATATAAATACATAGGTATATACAGGGTTGGGCAAAAATATGGGAACACCGGATTTCTGGTTAAACTATACGTGCTATAAAAAAAGACTCGTAATATAAATTGTTGTAGTCGTTTTAATCTATTCAAGGACGTAATGTGATTTCCAACAGCTATCCTATTTCTCAACATATGACGTCAACGGTGTTTTTTTTAAATGGAACACCTTGCACATTTTGAACTTTTTGTATAAACACTTGGTAAAAAATTACAATGATGTCGGGTTTGGTTTAAATTGTGTCTTAGAAAGATTGGTTCGAAAATGTGGCCACGAGTTATCTGATGGAAACTAGTGCAATAATAACAGCGACTGTTACTTTTAGATTTACATTTGTTTGTAAGACGAGACAAGCAACAGTAAGCAGCTATTTATTCCTTTTATTACTTTATTTATTAATGTGAAAACCACAAGTCGCACACCGACAAAATTCGACATCATTGTAATTGTTTAACAAGTGTTTATCCAAAAAGTTTAAAATATACAGGGTGTGATTTCCAACAGCTATCCTATTTCTCAACATATGACGTCATCGGTGTTTTTTTTTATATGGAACACCTTGCAGATTTTGAACTTTTTGTATAAACACTTGGTAAAAAATTACAATGATGTCGGGTTTGGTGTGTGCGACTTGCGGTTTTTACATTTTTAAATAAAATAATTATAGGAAAAGATAGCTGGTTTACTATTGTTTGATTATCGTTTAAATTGTGTCTTAGAAAGATTGGTTCGAAAATGTGGCCTCGAGTTATCTGATGGAAACTAGTGCAATAATAACAGCGACTATTACTTTTAGATTTACATTTGTTTGTAAGAGGAGACAAGCAACAGTAAGCAGCTATCTATTCCTTTTATTACTTTATTTATTAATGTGAAAACCACAAGTCGCACACCGGCAAATGTTGTCATCGATTTAATCGGTTAGGTAGGTTGAAAAGTGCAAAAACCCATCTGCAGTCAAATTGTCTTCGTAAATGTACAAGCCAATGATCTTATCGCCAAATAAACTAACCCATAGGTAGTCGTTCTTGGTGTTCGTGTGGATTTTCAACGGAACGTTAGAAAAAAAATGGGGTTTTGCAATAACAGCGTCATGATGTTCCTACAAAACGTCTTCTTCGTTCAGTGTCTCCTGGATGCAAAACTTGCGTGATATGAATTTTAAAGGGACAATACTTATGGTTTTTTTAAGACTCTCGACACTACCTGATGAAATACATTCATTTCTTCTGCTATAGCCCTTGTCGAAGTAGAAGATTTATTTTGAATCTAATGGAGAATTAAATTTAAAAGCTTTTATTATTTTTCAGAAGGTTTTAACATTTTACCTACTGCTTGTAAAATTTCCATTTCATTTCCGTTGAGCCTATAAACACGTCTTCTAGGCTTAGACAATGCACCAAACTCAGCTAAATTTCTAAGAAGAATCAGAAAATAATTTTGAGCAGGTTGTCTTTCTGGATACCTCCAACTCCAACACATGACACATCACCGTAATCAGAAAAAAGCTGTATTTGAAAACGTAAAAATCCAAAATGGCGCCCATAAGAAAAAACAAAGTTGATGATGTTTGCGGAAAATCAAAACGTCGAATTTTTATTATGATGTCACCACGTTGTAGAGCGTACAAAGTGGCAATGATAAAAGGTAAATTGTTTTGAAGTATCTCTTCAAATAGTCTAAAAAAAAATAAAAACATTTTTTCGAAAATTTCGTTTTTTTTCGGATATCTTTGGAAGTATTCGGAATATTTTATGTTTTAAAACGGCATTATGTTATACTCCAGATTGGGCAACTTTGTCCTAATTTAACCGACCTTGTATCTCTTAAAATAACCGAGATCCCCATGCTTGAGCTCCAAAAACGGGCACCCCGTATACCGCATAGAATTTTATATAGGCTTTGAGCTTCAAGTGGGATAATTTCTTTTGGAGTTCAAAGTAAATTTTGAATTTTTGTATGTGTATTAAGTTCTAATATTGTATTTCGAGATGACTTTTCCGATTTTATCCGTTATTCCTTTAATTGCAACAAGGATTTTCTCTTCTTGTCTCGGGATTTTTGTCTCTGTTTAATTTATTAATCTGTTTTTTGGAAAACCCATTTTAGATTAATGCATTGTTGACAATCTATATTTTATTATTTAAGTGGTATTCGTCCGATAAGGTACGTGCTCTCTTAGAAGCGATTTGACTACAGACGCTATTTGAGCTGGATAGTAATGTGATTTCGCATTTAAGTACCTGTTTTGGTGTAGATTTTCGGTATACGGTGTAATTTAAGTGTCTATTCGAATTTCGGATAATTAAGTGTAGAGAAAGGGCAAACGCTTGTTTTCTTCAATTTCCATTGTGAATTGAATTTTGTTGTGGATATTATTTAGATGCGATAAAAAATGGTTGCGATTCTCAATACCACGTTGCCCAATTACGAACGTATCATTCACTTATCGTAATCAAAGCTTAGGGGTAGAGGGTTTCGAAATCTACCATAAATTTTCAACTATTGGCGATAGAGCAGAACCCAGTGGTGCACTTTCCAATTGTTTGAATTTTCGTCCTTTGTGTGCGAAGAAAGTATTTTTAAGGCAGTATGACGCAAGGTCTAACTATTTGTTTAACTGATTATACTTGGATTTTATTATTGCTATCGTCTTGTCAATTAGGTTTTCGAATTGAAAATATAATGCACCAGAGCCAAGAAAATACACGGGGCCAAACCCAAAGAAACTGTTCAACATATATACACAGGGTGATTTTTTTTCATGTTCTCTATGGAGATCTCGAAAACTGTTTTTTTCAAAATCAGCTCTTTTTCCAAATCAAATTGTCAGACTGATCGTGGAAGCAATTAAGAGGCACACCCGCGCGCGGTATAGTGGTGCCAACCCCCGTCAGTACGACGACCTAGGCGGGCACCACCGCAACATTCAACCGAGCTGTGTAATTAAGTCACTTTTGAATTAACAGCTCGGGTGGATGTTGCGGTGGTGCCGGCCTATGTCGTCGTACTGACAGCTTAGGGGTGTTGGTTGGCACCACTGTACCGCGCGCGGGTGTGCCACTCAATTGCTTCCGTGCTGTCAATTTTAAAATTTGCTGCCTTGGTGGGGAGGAGGTGCGGTGTGTTGACTTTTTCGGTGTATTGACAACACACCGAGGGGCTAGCAATACTGTTGTGTTCCTCTTGCTGAGTGCGAGTCTTTGATCTAGGCTTAACCTAGAATTTAATCATGCCGCGCAAATAACCACGTAAAGCCGGCGTCGCATTCACACAACAATGGTTTTTAGAATGTTTGTGCTGTCCCCAGTAAACATAGTGTTTCTGTTGTAATCAATTTATGACGAATAGTGGTATGTACTTTTGCGCTGATGCACCAGTTTACTGGATTAAAATGTACGTTTCTGTAAGTAATTTTTATTGTAATGATAGGTTATGTATGTTAAAAGTAAATTAAATTTTACAGTTTCCCTGAGAAAGCCGACACGGTTGGCGAAATATTTGATTTGAAAAAAAAAACTTTGCTTACAGCCCTAGTCGTTATTATACTCACTTCCGCTTACTTCATTCTTCAAATAACGGCGTTACTTACCTAAATATATATATATATATATATATATATATATATATATATATATATATATATATATATATATATATATATATATACACATATATATCGTTTAACGTGAGGTAAATATAAGCGAAGAACGGTTTGTTCGGATCAGATTAGCAATCTACAGGAAATCCCTCGTATAATTGAAATATCTAGTTGGATATTAATCCCACTAGAGGGTCGCAGGAAAAGGCGACGAAGGAAAGATCCAATACGCATACATCCCTTTAACAACCTGTAGACAGATTTGTTCGTCAAACATAAACATGCAATAATTATACCCGTAAGGTATTGATTTGTTTACTACTCCCAATCTTAAAAAAATTAGGACAAAATGATTCGAAAAAAATGTATTAAGTGTCTTTCCTTTTTCAATAAAGATGTCATAATAAAATTAATAAGTTGCAATAACATATTTGAAGAGAAAGTCAACAAACAAAATAATAATTAGTATTACTTCAATAAAACAAGTATAACACAGCGATTTTTAAGGTTATGTATTACAAACAGAAACGGATCAATCTGTGCATGCTTGCATGTCAAACCAGTACTAAAAATAATTGTACATAGAAGAATTCCATTTCAGCCCAGTTTGTGCATTGCAAATTAAATTAATTTGTTTCACTCATAATTTTCTAAAAATGAGATTTGGATTACTCTCGATTGGAAGAATCCCAAATACTGGATCCAAACCAGGTGCAAACAATAAAAAAATAAACACAAATATTTTTTTTAACAATTTACGATTTTATTTCATAAATTATTAAATTATAAATTGTAATCAAGTGCCATTAGTGCAATAACGCTAATTTGGTACTTGTATTATTTTACCTGACTTGAGAATGTAAGAAGAAAAATCTAAATATTTTATTATTTAAATATTTCGGTTATTACTTAATTTTTGAAAAATCAGTATTTGTCAGTGTAATTTTAATTTCTCAATATTTTAGTGTTTTATACGGGTGGCGCATGAAGTAAAATTACAAGATTTGGTTTTCGCGACGTAATCAAATTTTAAGGATTTTCTAAACTTGAAATTTTATTTCATGCTTAGCTTGGTAGTGGAAACACTCGTTCGAAACTTTAAATTTAACGCCTTTAAAAAATCGGCCAATGCCCGAAAATGTACAGCGTATAAATTATGTACATTTAAAAGAAAAATTCGCAGTATGCGATATAACAAGTCATTCATAGAAATCATAAAAAGAAGTGCAAATTTTAACTAAAACCAACTTCTAGAATTAACTCTATAATTGGTGGGCCATTAATGGGTTAAATTTTAAGAAATTGAATTATTTAATTATAAAAATGTGTGCTCTTCGTGAGACAATTTTCCTGGAAAAAACGCTTAAATGACGGAAAGCGTAAGATTCGGTGTATGGCTGGTGGCTCCATCCTGTTGAAACCAGGTTTCCTCAAACTTGCTAACCCATGACCAGGTCGTCTGGATGCTTGCGCATTGGTGGATATTGTTTAAATTGAAATTATGTCTGATTCTACGGCGCACAGCAGTCGCACAATTGTTGAGGTAATACTCTCAAACACAAAAAGCAGGCTGCTCTTCCGTAAAAATCTGCATGGTGAATAAATTTCCCAGGTTCCTACTGTCATTTAAGATATTTCCCATTACTTGACCACAGCTAGCTATGATCTTATAGCGAAAACAAAAGTTAAGAACACTTTGGACCACCTTATATTACATACTGGGAATTTGTCTTTTAAATATTTGTCTTTTAAATATACATACTGTACATACTTTCAGGCATTCGACGATTTTATAAAAGCGTTTGATTTGAAATAACATTTCAAACGAGTAGTTCCACTCCCAGGTTAAGGATGAAGTAAAATTTCAAGAAAAAATATTCACAATATTTTAGTGTTTTGTACGCGTGGCGCATAAAGTAAAATTTCTAGTTTAGAAAAGCTTGAAAATTTAGTATGGCGGCTCCGCTTCGCTACTCGACCAAACTAAAATTTGGCTTTTCTAAACTCGAAATTTTACTTCATGCTTAATCTGGGAGTGGAAAACACTGGTTTAAAGTTTTAAATTGAAAAATTTAAATGAAGCGTATGCATATGCATAACGAATATAATAAAGATTATATCTTTGTTTACTTTACCAGGTTTTTACATGAAAAGCAGGTTACGAAAATTAAAGTTTTGGAAACGCTGGTGGACCCTAACGATAATTCCTATCAGCGCCAATTAAACTCTCATTTTCATTATTCAATCTATTTAATACAAACAAATATTCTTATAATGGAACACATTATCGTTTCAGTAACATTATGTAGTTATCTAGTATATTTACTATAATTTTTTAAATCAAGTCTGTTTAATCCGCAGTTAGTCTTTTTAGGCGTGGGAGGTGAAAATATGCGACCTCCTACACATGTCTAGTTACTTGTTACGGAGGGTATAAAACGGACTGAATTACAGTTATGTTTTATAATTCGGTCGGATTACACACGAGTTAATCAAAATATTTCGTGATGTTGTGGGATGCGCACAAGCGCAAATTAGGGCGTTGTTAAACGATCTTGAAATTAATAGCAATTTGTTGTAGTACACTGCTTATTAATTTGCAACTCACTATCCGGAACGAGAGAGATAAAAAAGAACAGTTTACAGTGGATTTTCCGGCAAATTAGTAATAAGCGTGAATTGATGCGTGATGATGTATTGTTTCACATTCATGTCACGTAGTCGACATTTTGAGTTTAATTCGACGTTTCAGTGGGTTTAAAATGCTAGAGATTTATATAGCATGGCTAATTAAAATAACAGGGTATGGTGGTCATAATCCGTTTCCGGTCCCATTATATTAGAAACATGGAAGTGGATGGGTCGTGCACTTACTTGGAATTATTGGAAAGTGGATGTTACATATTAGATGAATTAATGGTAGATCACTCTTTGTGTAAATTTCAACATGGAAATGCCATTTACTTATTTCGCGATTAAAGGATTAACGCAGCCTAGGCTTTCCATCTTGTATAATTAAATTAGTGTATTGAGCTTAATTAAAC
Source organism: Philonthus cognatus (assembly GCA_932526585.2). Taxonomy (NCBI): domain Eukaryota; kingdom Metazoa; phylum Arthropoda; class Insecta; order Coleoptera; family Staphylinidae; genus Philonthus; species Philonthus cognatus. The sequence goes on from OW052243.1 coordinate 89,990,918, forward strand.
ATTTATTAAATAATTAGCTATGCTACGTACGAACTTCGGAGAAGAAAATATTTTACGTAAACTGGGGTATACCAATGTCCCAGTGGAAAAAATTATCACAGGCCATTATATTTTATTCGATTGCCATTAGCAATTAAATCTCTTGCACTGTCACCTTTAAAAAAACAATAACAAAATTACTATGTAACAAAGCGTACTGAAGAGTATCTCGAGGATTAAATGTTTTCGCAGACTTTTCAATGTATTGGGACACGTAAAAGTTTCTTAGTGTGTATCAAACTTTGGACTTATCAGTTAATTATCATTTGATATGTCAAAATGAAAATCCCTTTCTGTTTCGAAAACTCCTTTCATTTACATATTTTTATTGTCACTCCATATTATAACCTTTCTTTAAAAGAAACCGACTTTATTGGTATAAATTTGATAATGTTTGACATCCAATTTTTGATTTGTCCCAACATTTTATGTTCACCGATGGTGTCTATACTTTATTTAATGTATTATGTTTTCGCAGACTTTTGAATGTCTTTACCTATACTATACAGGGTGCGCCGTTAATGTGGGAAAATGGCTTAACCATAGATTCCAAATATGATGATTTAACATAACTTATCTATATCCAAAAGTTTACGGTTAAGCCGCAATTAGTCTTCAAAATTCAAAAAAATATTATTAATTTTATTTATAACAATTGAACGCTTTATTCGATCCGACTAAAATTTATTATGGTTGGTTATCATAATATAACACTTAATTTCAATTTTTATGGTCATCATTGATTGACAAGAAGTATAATAAACAATAGTACCACAACATAAAAACTAAAATATGTTTTTATTGGCGCACCTTATAAAAAATTAAAAAATACATCTTGAAAGATTAGTCCATTTAAAAGGTTCTTTGTCGCGTATAAAACACTAAAATATTGTGAAATTTATGTATATTTAAACTTCACTTGAAATCTGTTTTATACTCGTGGCGCATGAAGTAAAATTTCGAATTTAGAAAAGCCCAGAAAATTTTCACGGGGCTTTTCTAAACTCGAAATTTTACTTCATGCTTAGTCTGGGAGTGGAAAACCCTCGTTTAAATTTTCAAATTAAGCTTAAAAAAACAAGGAATATATAAAGATTTACAGAAAATAGGCTGAATTTGGAATACGTACGTGTGATTTTACTATTATCTTCACGGGGCTTTTCTAAACTCGAAATTGTATTTCATTCTTAATCTGGGAGTGGAAAATACTCGTTTAAAGCTTCAAATTGATTTTTTTCAAAACAACGGATGTCGGAAAATGTACAGCTTATGCATATGTTTACCTAAAAGCTTGTACTAGGATTTTGCCAAGGAAATTGAGAATATCATTATTCATATTTTATATTTTTGTGGCAAACATTATTAATAGACAAAAAAGCTTTCAAATGAACCAATCTTTGAAGTCGTATTTTTTTAATTTATAATAGGTGCGCCAGTAAAAACATATTGTAGTTTTTATGTTGTGGTACTACTGTTTTTTATACTTCATGTCAATCAATGATGACCATAATAACTTAAATGATGTGTTATATTATAATAATCAACCATAATAAATTTCAGTTAAATCGAATATAGGGCTCAATCGTTACAAATAAAATTAATAATATTTTTTTAAACTTAAAGACTACTTTCGGCTTAACTGTTAAGTTTTGGATATAGATAAGTTATGTTAAATCGTCATATTTTTATCCCAGCAATCTATGGTTAAGCCATTTACCCCATTGACGGGACACTGTATTTAATGTACTATGTATTAATTTTGTAATTTTTGTAACACAAATAAAGTTGTTATTACTATTATTATTATTTATAAAAAAATGCTTAAATTGACAATCAAGCTTTACACAAAAATAATTACTCGGTTTTCAAAATAACTACTTGACTTGAGTCAATCTACTTAAAAAATGTAATAAAAAATGTGAATGACTTTCAAAATTGTTGACTGAATATTAAACAGTTAATAATTGACATACTAAATTTATTTCACTCTTATCAATTGCTTAAAGATTTCACTGGAAATCAGTATTTTATACGCGTGGCGTATGAAGTAAAATTTCGAGTTTAGAGAAGCCTGAAAATGTTGAGGCTTTTCTAAACTCGAAATTTTACTTCATGCTTAATCTGGGAGTGAAAACACTCGTTACAAACTTATAATTGAACGCTTTCATACAAACAAAGAATATTTGAAAAATCACCACTTATTCACCAGGTTACGCAAACGGGGAAGAAGAAATCCCTGTATGAAATAACTAGTTGAAACATTTAACTTTTCTTTAAATAATGTCAAAATTGATTTAATTCTGTGTAAATACAGTGAATTTTTTGACCAAATAAATTGCTAATTTTGCACATTTTGTGTAATTCCTATTTTCCCCTAATTTTGTTTTTATTTCACTTTAACATATTAACTTTAGTTAATTTAAAAGAAAATCGTGTCGAGGTGTTTTAATTATCTATAAAAAAAGCAAATTTATCATTTTTCTGCAAACATTTTTTTCCCGCTAATCCTTGAGATTATAGCGAAGAACAGGGTGAACTATTTCGTCAAGATATTTATTTTTACGAACCATAGCGCGCTATCAAGGTCGATGAGACGACATATGCTGACAGATTACTGCTGGTCTTTGCAACGAGATCTATCTCAATCAATTCACTCTAAAAAAAACCGTATAGAACAATGTTTTGTGGTGATTTTAAATAATTTTATTTTAAAAATACATAAAATTACAGTTGTTTTCTATTTATTTTATAATTTCTCGAAAATAAAACAAAACTAGAGCTTCTAAAAAAAGGTAGGAATATTTTTGTAATCTGCACTATAGATATAATTAAGAACAGCTTTTGGATTTTAAGAAATAATTTTAGTGTGACCAGTGTTATCAAATCAAAATAAAATTTATAGAATCTAAATGAATAAACTTTGATTGGCTATAATTAAAATTTAAATATCGTCACAGGATATTACAAAATAATAAATCAAAGTTAAGTTTTTATTTACAATACAGTAAAGCTCTGCTAATCCGAACTCCAATAATCCGGATTCTCCAGTAATCCGGACGAAATTAAAATATTAGTTATTTACATTATGTACTCCAAAATGTGATTCCGTAATCCGGATCATACGTTGCGCGCGGTTCCCTATATGAACTGTAACCTCGTGTTAAAAGCCTAAAAACGATCAGTCGGAATTTCCCTAATGGTTAAAAAGCACCATGGCGCCAAAGAGACCACACAAAAAATGAACTCTAGCGTATTTTTGTGACTTTTAAAAAGGTTTCCATAATCCGAATATTTCACTAATTCGGATTGCCTCGGTTTTCAAATTTATTCACTTTGAAGAATTTCTAATCATTTTGAACTTTTGCAATTTTGTTAAAAAATATTTGGCTATAAGAACGAACAACGATTAATCTTCCACAATAATGAAAATAGATCTTTGAAACTTACGCATATTGCACATTGAAGCTTTGCGAATAAATTGACAATATTCATTTTTGAAAAAAAATTTTTCTTAGGTTATATATAAATCAAATAATGGAACCATCTTAAATGATCACATAAATCTGTGCAATACTTTCATAGACAACATTATTTCTTCTTCATATTGCTTTAATTTATTGAAGTAATTATAATAAACATGTTGTAATAAATAGATTAATCTAAAATAAATGATAAATAAAATTAATCGTTGCTTAGAAATCTCCATAAAAGCAATGCAAATTTTGATTATGCTCTTAATAAATAGGGAGCAGCATCGTGCTATTTTAGTAATATCTTAAACTTATACTGTAATTTCCAAAAACATGTCAAAAGAAATTGGGTTTGATATTTATTTATTTATTTATGCCGGTATATGTTGATTCAGGTGATGAGACGAAAAATTCCTTTTTCGTTTATTTATCAAATTGACTGTGCGACATTCGGCGATTTGATTACCGAGGCACTTAGTCAGCTTAGCGTCTAGAGTTCGAATTGGGTAATTGTAATTTCTAATTTTTTGTGCGGCGCGCGGCGGCTTAGCCTACTGAGCTTGAAGTGTCGCCTACCCAGCTTAGAGGGTAGACCTCCTCTCGTGTTCGCATCTATTCCTGTTGTGTGCTTCATTGCAAATTACCAAATTAAGGAGTGCAGCACGCGACAGTCATGTATGATCTATGATTTTTGATAGTAATCATTTAAATCACATATGTAGTTGCAAATAACATTAATATATATTTTATGTTGCCGGAATTTAACTGTTTGTCTACAATATAAATACAGGGAATTTTTCTTTTAGGTAAACATATGCATAAGCTATAAATTTTCCGACATCCGTTGCTTTTTAAAAGAGTTCAATTAGAAGCTTCAAACGAGTGTTTTCCACTCCCAGACTATGCATGAAGTAAAATTTTGAGTTTAGAAAAACCCCGTGAAAATTTGTCGAGGATCTCACGGCGACCCAAGACAAATTTTCTGGGATTTTCTAAACTGGAAATTTTACTTCATGCGTAACGCGTATAAAACACTAATTTCAAGTGAGGTTCAAATATAGATAAATTTCACAGTATTTTAATGTTTTATACGCGTGGCGCATGAAGTAAAATTTCGAGTTTAGAAAAGCCCAGAAAATCGAAATTTTACTTCATGCTTAGTCTGGGCGTGGAAAACACTCGTTTAAAGTTTCAAATTGACTCGTTTAAAAAACAACGAATATCTAAATATTTAAAGAAAATAATCTGATTTCAGAACGTGTATAGTTTCTAGAAAAACTCCCTGTATATACTCATATGGAATATCAAACAAAAATCATTAATGGTGAAGGCATCTAGTCAAAACTACTTTTTGCAATTTTGCTATTTCTGCGCCATCTTGTATCCCAGAAACACACAACCAGCAAAAATTGGCCCTCTTAATGTGTGATTTTACTATTAAAATTAGTTCTTTCGTAGTTTATTTATTAAGCTTTATTTTACATAATTTCAGTATAATTAAAGCGTTTCCAATTTGTTTAGTAACATACAAATAATGCACAGGAATTTGTTTTTGTTCTAAATTTTAACTAAAAAGTAACATCATCTCTATTTATTTTATGTTATAAATTTGACAATAAATTAAACTGCAAGATAGGTTTCTTATGAACGGCTCCCAGATTAAGCATGAAGTAAAACGTCGAGTTAAGAAAAGCTTCTCTAAACTCGAAATTTTACTTCATGCGCCACGCTTATAAATCACTAACTTAAAGGGAAATCTTTAACTAATTGGTTAGAGTAAAATAAATTTAGTATGATGGACACTTCACCATTTTGTTAAATTTTATTTAATATTATTTGATGTACCAAATTCGTGCTCCGAAAAGAAATAACAATTTGTCAATTCATTAATCGTATTATTTGCATATTTATTAGTATTATGATTTGAATATTCCCTGACTTTTCGGTAAAAAGGCCGAATTTCCCTGACTTGTCCAAAACTTTTTATGCTAAATAAAATCCGCTGACTTTCCCGGTTGTTCACCGACTCAAAATTAGTCGGAGAGAATAAAACCAGTAGTGAAACAAACCAAGTATCTTATATTGAATTATCAATATTATAAACATATTTCATCAAGTGATTAATGGAACCAAATTGAAGATAATATAAATATGTTTTATTTGTTATTATATAAAATGTTAATTGCTTATTAATGCCCATTATACCCATACCCAAAGACAACATTGCTCGGGGGCCCCTGCATTAAGAGGTCTTGCACACCCTAGTTACGCCGCTGCTATGGTTTAGTTTCGATCGTTCTACATTCAGAATTTAAAAAGAACAGCATTACAAATGTAAGTAATTGCAACGCAAATTGTAGACATCCTAGTATAAAAGGCATTATGAGAAATATTTTCACGATTAGAAACCTATAGCGCATTTCGTATTTCGAAACGTGTAGAGCGTGACCACCGAGCGGGCGATTTTGGCCCTAGCGTGAGCTTTCTTTTCCCGGGTTTGTATTTAATTAATCGAATAAGTATTACGTTGCAAATAAACTAAATTTCCAATCGTTAATTGCACGGGCACTAATTAGCAGAAAAAAGCGCGATATTGTTTCACTAAAACCCAGAGAAATTCGTGAAAGTTACATTCGGCGGCGGAAACTCGTAAATCGGCTGAGTTTACATTTTTTTCAATTAAATTCTCTTTATGTTAACATTCGATAAAATGTTATATTATTCTCCGATTTGTGGGAGAGAAAGTTTGCATATGGAATTGATATTTTCCGAAGAAGTAATTCAACTTTAAAAAAAATTATACTCACACCGTTTGGAAAGTTTTAAATTTATGCGCATTGTGCGAATTTCAGAGTCAATCTTTTGTTGTCAATAGTTCGAGTTTAGTAGGGCAAAAGGTCTAATAGATTTCAGTTGGAAATTGCCAATTTTATTATAAACACAGAATTTCACAGCTGTACGCTCCATAAATCATTCCACTTCTTAATAGATTTATTAATTAACGAATACTGCTTCAATAATAATATGTAATTACACTGCTTCGCATCCAGTGCATCTTTAATTTATTTTTTGTTACTTATTAACCAATGAAAAAGATGTTCAAATACCAATCGTTGGGCCATTTTTTATGCATCAAAATGTATATTACTTTTAAAATAATTGAACTAATGAATTCTGATTTTTTGCGGGAAAAATAATAACAATAGTAAGTATATTTTCTGTAAAATTATATTTGTTCACTTTACATGTATTTAATACAAAGGGAAAGTATTTTTACGTAAACATTTTCAAATCAAAAATGCTTGCGAAAATATCGGTTTGAGGTCTCCTGAGTCGATTAAAAAGAGGTCGACCGCTATGTATAAAACTTAGCATATTGTCGTCTTAACCGCATCTTTATTTAGAGATTAAATATTTAAAAAAAATTAGCATAATTTTAGGAAACTGCAATCTTTATGCCTGTCTCAGTAGAGTATTCCCTACTTTTGCCGTTATTTTATAAAAAAGTAACGCGTCTTAAATTATATTTTTCCGCAATATTTAAGATTCCCTTACGAAGAATTTAAAAAAATTGAAAATCAGTTTTACGCGCGACAGCCTGGGGAGTTTATTTTAGTCAAATAAATACATAAAAAAATACATATCTTTACAAGGGAACTTTCTACAATGCGACTAAATTAGTTTTCCAATATTTTTTATAGGTATTCTAGAAAAAAATAAAATTTAAGACGCGATTACGCTAGTTTACCAATGTTAAATATTTTTTTATAAAATAACGGTTAAAGCAGGAAATAATTTATTAAGAAAGGCATAAAGATTGTACTTTCCTTAAAAGTATACCTATTTTTTAAATATTTCATCCCTAAATAAGGATGTAGGTAACACGAAAATATGCTTAGTTTTATACGTTTAGATAGCGGTCGACTTCCTCTTAAGACTATTTGTGAAAAATGTCTATCTCTGGCTCTGTGTAGATGTGTTTCCGCGTAGATGTTTGTCTGCCGACGCTGTACAGCAAAAACCGCTGAAGATATTGAAATGAAACTCATAAAATGATACACACCTTGATGCGTGTGTGTATCACTTTATGACTTTAAATTGTATGTAATATTATTCTTTTAGTTACGTGAAGTTGTTTCTAGTATTTTTTAGTGTTTTATTATTTAAATTTTGATTTAAGCCTACTAAATAATCTCCTCCTTGAAATTTTTGTTTGAGTGACACTGTCAATTAATCAAATAAACACTATTGTCATTTAGCTATTGAAAATAGTCACTTCGTGTTCGGCATAGGCAAAATATAATGAAAGTATAGCATCTATACCTGTAAAATGTCTAGAGTTGCGAACAATAAATCCCAAGAAGCGATTGGCAAAAGACACTATATTTTCAGTATGACTATTAAATGTTAGTTTGTTATCAAATACGATACCAAGTTTTTTAATCTGTCCGACCCACGACAGTGAAGCTCCATTTATATTATAGTCATAAGACATTACATGGTTATTACATAAAAATGATATTACCTTACAACACCATCCGTGAAGAGTATTAATACTACCCTGTAAAGCTATGTAGTCTATTATAGAGTAGATAGGCTTGAAAAGTTTCATGTCATCTGCAAATATCAAACATATCCAACTCTTCAACAATATCATTGATGGAGCAATTAAAAAATACTGGGCCAAGAACCGAACCCTGAGGTACACTAGATATAGTATAAAATACATTAGATCTTTAACCTTTGTATTCCACAATGATTTGTACAAACTTTGAAAAGTCGTGTTTTAATAATTAATATTCGCACTTGCCGTCGAAGGTTGGATAGTTTTAATTTAAAGAATTGACTAAAAATTTTACTTCATGCGCCACGCGTATACAACACTAATGTGTTGTGAAGTTTAAAACATACTTTAAAACCTAAAGTAGTATATTTTGAACTTAACGTCGGTGTTTTATACGCGTAGCGCATAAAGTAAAATTTCAAGTTTAGAAAAGCCTGAACATTTTCAGGCTTTTCTAAACTCGTAATTTTTCTTCATGCTTAATCAAGGAGTGGAAACACTCATTAGAAGTTTCAAATTGAACCAACGAATGCTTAAACATTTACAAAGTATGCATTTTGATGTATATACTTAAAAGAAAAATGTCCGCATATATAAACCTTACCCACCTTACCCATTATGATAAAACTGTCACTCTAGTGGTACTGGTATTTGTAGCTTACCTGAAATAAAAAAATAGAAATTAGTAACATCGCATACAAATATTATTTACTATTTTGCGAAATCGGACGGTTAAAAAAAATCAAAATGTGAGGAAAATTTAAAAAATCAATACAATTACCGAAACTTAATTTTTTCTCTTAACAGAGCAGGTTAAGAGAAAAATGTTACCTTCGTTAATTTCATCTTATTTTAGTTCCTAAAGTTCCACTTCTAAATTAAACAATAGTTTTGTTAAAAGTGAGACAAGGAAATAAAGAAAGCTATTAAAGTCCTAAAGTTACAAATGATCATCAATCTAGGTATTTTACTTAGTAGATACTAATTTATGTGAATTTTATTTAACCATGTTTTCTTCTTCTTCTGCTACTATCCCTTGTTACTCCTTAGGGCGTCGGGTTCAAACATGTTTTCGAATCAATAAAAAATTGGCCCCCATAGAAAATAAAAAAATATAATAACAAATAAAAACGAACGCTTCTAAATGTTCGTTTTTATTTTCAAATTTTAGGTTGTGCGCTGTTTTAATTTACGTTTGATCATTCGATATTAAATAAAACTTATGGGATTCAAATTGTTTTGTTCTAAAGCAATAAATTCAATAAATATATCTCGAAATATGAATTATTGTGGGGATTAAGTAGGGAGTAAATCTAGACGCCATTGTTGGCAAAATTTATAGGCGATCGATTTTATGTGTACACCCTCATAAAAAAACACCCACGTTAAACTTTGGGCAAATTTTTTATTAAAATGTTAATTTACATCGAAAATCCATTAATGATACTTTATTGTCGAAATATATCGTCAGTGCGAACATAAAATATAACCCTTTTATAAATATAATAGCGCAACCAGGGACAATTTATTGTGTTTGCGGGGGTGTGCGTTTGCTCTTAAAACCCCACACGGGAACATGAACACGAATCGCAGTGGAACTATTACATTTTAATTCCAGCGTTAAAATCAAATCTGTATATCGATCCCCCCTCGTAATATTTTATTGAACTTATTAAATTCACTCTTTTAAGCTTCAATTTTCTTATAGTGATAAAGTAAGGGAATAAAGGCCCTTTCCTCATTAAATCCTAATCTTCAAGGTGAACAAGATATTTCTTTTATAAACATAAATTACATTCTTGACATTTACAGCCGAAGCATCACAATGAGGCCCCAGTATTTTTCACCCCAGTTCTCTTCAGGATTTTTTGTGTTGTTATGCCGGGGCTCTTATTAAGCAACAAAAGATAAATCCAATTTACAGTCAATTATAAATGATTTAACAACGGTTCAATTTAAATAATTTAGTTAAGCCGTAACAATAGTTGCATTCTTCCGTCAATTGTAATGTATTAATGAACAAAAGACACTTTTACTTTTCATTTCACAGAAATACTTTTCTAGCGTTTTTTGTTGTTGTCAGAAACGTGATAATTTTATGGGTTTTGAAATTACAGCAGAAACAATAAATCCAGATAAACCCATGCGTGAAATAAAAGATTAATATGTGTGCGATGCGGGTCAATTCAAATCTCTCGTTTTCCACTTTTGAAAAAAAATCGTGATGCATCTATCCATAATAGTATTTTCCCCGTTATTTCAAATAAAAACATTGATTGTAATTAACATTATTTTAATCATTTGTATATATTAAATACAATGAAATAAGTTGCATGCATTTATTAACACGAAAAATTGAATATCAATTAAAAACTAGGAAAAAAAATTTTTTTTTTTGGCTTTTGCCTGGCCTTAGTTGCTTTGACTATTAGCCAACATCAATTATTTATTTTTAACCTATATTATTTAATTTATAACTTATTTCATAAGTTGTATTAACATATATTGGACGTCACAGCACATTCACACCACACCCAGGGACACGACGAGTTATTATTTTTAAATAACAATTCCCCGTGCATGGGAATCGAACCCAGTCTGTGGCTCGCCGAGCTATTTACCGTCCGGCGACGTTACCGCTCGGCCACCACCTGCTTTAACTACGAAAAATAATTTCATTTATTACCTTTATTACAGGGATTTTTTCTGTTAAGTAAATTTATATAAAAACAACGAATTCTTGTAAATTTACCAAATGCTGCAATTATCGGGATATGTATACCTCACATCCTGATAATTAATTACAGCATTTAGTACATTTTTTACAGGAACTCGTTGTTTTTATAGAAGCGGTAAGTTCAAAGCATCTAACGAGTATTTCCACTCCTTGATTTAGCATGAAGTAAAATGTCGAGTTTAGAAAAGGCCTGAACGTTTGGATTTGGACGTAGCGTCCAAATCCAATTTCAGGCTTTTATAAACTTAATAATTAATACACCACGCGTACAAAACATTGATTTGAAGCAATGTTCAAAATATACTGCTTGAGTTTGATCTCATGTTAATACATTTTACAAATATAGATTTCGTCTTACCAGATCTTGCGCTTAAAAAATTCAACACATTTTCTTTGCGATATGTAAGAACAATTAAAAAAAAATCTGAAAGCATATTACAGTAGGCGCTTAAATTTTGAAAGATATTGAAATAAACATGTTTAATATTTATTAACGTTAGATTATTAAATCAGTGTTTTATGGCGCATGAAGTGCTTAATCAAAGAGTGAAAATACTCGTGAGAAGCTTTAAATTCAAATGCTGTAATTATCGGCATTCGTATACTTATAAGAAAAATTCCCTGTATGGTTTTGTATTATAAGAAATAAAAATTAAGCACATATTTTCCATTTTACTATTGCAGTGTGATATGATGATTGTAAGTTGTTATTATACATAAATCATTGTCATTCACTTGTAGAAAAAAATCTACATTACTTACATTTACTTATCTAAACCCCTGTAAATGTCTTGGAAATCTATTTGTACGAAATAAAAGTTGTCTGTAAACCCTATTAATATCATAACGCGTTCTCACTCTTCTAAACACTAAATTACTAATAACATAAATTAATTTATAGCTTGTAAGGGTTTACTGCAGTTGCGTGGAACTTTCCTGATACCCTATAAATTTAATGAAACAAACATCTCAAATAAAACAGTAAACTTTCCCGAATCGAATTTGGGCAAAGTTTATCATGATTTCACTATAGTGACACAAGATTATGAAGTTTTGCCAGGTTAAATTTACTAAAACCACATTTCCCGCAAATAGAAAGTTCTTCACTAACTAAGCATCAAATTATAATATTGAAAATTCTTTACATATTTTACAAGTCAGCAACCTGCAAAAGTGAGTAAGCGAACATAAAAATAGGCTAACTGCAATTTGTCAACTTATATTTTAGCATTACAAAGGTTTTTCGAAATAAAGTGCACGCCATTTGTAAGATTCTTAATATTAGAGCTACGGAGACGATTAAATTGACAAATTGGAATGATTTTTTAGGGGATTACAATGACGAAAATAGATATTCACAGAAATAACATTTTACGCAGAGTTAATGTAATGTAGAGGAAATTCTTACAAAATTTGTTGCTAATTCAAATGTATATGCTTTCAAAAGCGAGCTTACTTCGTACTTGCCTCAATAAAATATGTCCTACTTTTACCGTCATTTCATAAAAAATATCAAGTATTGGTAAAGTAGCGTAATCTCGTCTTAAATTTGATATTTTTGCTGCAATATCTATAAAAATGTTGGGAAACTAAATCAGTCATATTGTAAAAGGTTCCTTTGCGAAGATTTATATTTTTTCCATTTATTTCTATCCTAAATAAATTCACTGGAACGTCGCGCGATATTAAATTTTCGGAAAATTTTAAAAACAGTTTTACGCGCGACATTCTAGTGACATTATTTAAGTAAATATATGAATGACAAAAATCTGAAATTTTCGCACAGGAATCTTTTACAATGTGACTGAGTTTCTATTTTATTGTATGTTGTAGATATTCTAGAAAACATGTAACTCAAGACGTTATTATGCTAGTTTAGCGATGTTTAATATTGTCTTATTAAACAACCGCCAGAGTAGAAAATATTTTAATGAGATGATTACAAAGTTTGTATTTTCCTTAAAATATATCATTTTTTCAAAATATTTCATACTACAATAAGGCCGCAGTTAAAACAATGAGATTAATGAGATTATTACAAAGTTTGTAAGCTTATTCTCTCAAATTCAAATAGTTTTGAATTTGAAATATTCAAATATGCTGAGTTTTATACCTTTAGATAGCGGTCGACTTCCTTTTAACAAACACAACAACAAATTACCAATTAATACACTAATTAATTAATCTTCTTCAGAGAAAATGAAAGTATTTGGTTTCTCTAAAATATTAAACAAAAGTTGAAATTTAAAACCATTAATTATAAAATAAACGGATTATTTAATCAACTTACAAATTCAGTCGGTGATATTTAAAAAATAATACATTTTAACTAGTACTTTCCCTCTTATAACATTTCGAGAAAATAATAATCATTACAACAAAGCGTTTAAATAGATATAATTTTAATGCTTTATGCATATCTAGACTGCGGATTATTTGGAGCATAAATGTAAATGCAATTTCCGTTTATAGATTCCACGAAAGCAACCTCTATTAAATGTTATTATGAATAATTATTATGAATCAACAATAAACGATAAGTTAATTTCAATTCTAATTTAATGAAAATTCATAATAGCACTATTGAATTCCAATTTTACATGATTTTCAATTATATATCAAAATGTTATTTATAGACAATAAATATTGTAAAATATATATTAAAGGAATTAAACTGTTTCAAAATTTCGATGTTGATAAAGTACAAAACTGTTAAGGGCAATATTTGCAAACAAATGTAAATAATATATGCCTTTTATATTTAATTTAACTTTATTTATGGAATTTACCTTGTATCTATTAACGGCGGAGAAATTATAAAGTTAACTCTAAAAGTTGATTTTAGGTAAAATTTTGCACTAATTGTTATGTATGATGAATGGCCTATTATAATATATACTGGGAATTTCTTCTGCCAAATATACATAATTCGTCGATTTCATAAAAGGAGCGACCAAACCAAATTTTCAGGCTTTTCTAAACTCGAAATTTTACTTCATGCTTAGTCTGGAATTAGAAACACACGTTAGAAGCTTCAAATTCCTAAGAAAATAAATTACCTCAACGCATCTTCTTAAAATATTAAGCCAACGTTGAAATTATGCAATAATATCAACGATTTTAGGAGAACGTTTTCTTTGAAACAGTTGTAAAAAATCAACAGATTATTAAATCAACACAAAATAGAATAGAAGAATCTACAGAGAAATTAATAAACTTTCATTGGACATAATAGAAATTTAAATATTTTCCCTGGATATTCCAAAATATCAAATCAAAGTTAAAATTTGATTTGATATACAGAGTGATTTACGACGTATTCCCGCCACTTAAGGGGTTTATTCTAAAGGTCATTTTAAGCAAAAAAGTTCCTATGAACATGGGTTCAGTTCTCAAAAATAGGCGAGTTATGGGAAACTTTAGATTTCTGTACTTTCGCACCGCGCACGGTTTACTTTGATAATGGTAGCAGCGTTCAATCATGGCGGCGCCTGTCATTACATTACTTTTGACGTATCGACTGCTTAGGTCTGTTTTTGTGTATGATAAAGTGCCTTGTTTGCATTTTCTGTCAAACCTTTTACATTTACCACAGAGGAGTACACTGATATGGTGATTATTTTTGGTTTTGGAAATCGAAACTGGACTGCTGCCGCTGCTGAGTACCGTGAACGTTTTTGTAAATTGTAGTTATAATTAGGCTTTATAAAGTAATATTTGTTATAAAATTTGTTGTTTTAAAAATTAAATAGAGTTTAAATTAAAAAAAAAATTATATCAAATTTCCCGTAACTCGAGTATTTTGGAAAATCGTACCTGTGTTCATGGAAACTGTTTCATTTAAAATTACTTCTAGAATGCGCCCCTTAAGTGTATATTTATTTTATCAGCGTATTTCTTCTAAATTAAATTCCATTTATTTTAAATAATTTTTGTTTAAATAAGTTTCTGGATTGATTGCCTAACAAGGGTTTCCACTCCCAGATTAAGCATGAAGTAAAATTTCGAGTTTAAAAAAGTCTGAACGTTTGCATTTGGACGCGTAGCGTCCAAGCCTAAATTCAGTGAAGTTCAAAATATACGTCTTTAGCACACTGCTTTAGTAGCATATTGTGAACTTTAAAATAGTTTAGTGTTTTATACGCGTAGCGCATGAAGTAAAATTTCGAGTTTAAAAAAGCCTAAAAATGTTCCTTAGTCTGAGAGTAGAAACACTCGTTCGAAACGAAATTGAACGCTTTTTAAAAGCAATGAATACCAGACATTTTACAGCGCATGGATCGAAAAAAAAATTCTCTGTACGTATAAATAATTTAAATATGCACCTACAACACGCATCCTTTTTAAATGTTCAGCACATAAGTCCTGTTTTTTTATGTTTTAAATGTAGGACGCCCCAAAGTTTTATTGCTAAGTTTTTTCATGCAGTGTCAAGTTAGAAAATTGTATACTGTGTAAGCCCGATATGTCATTCAAGAATTATTTTATGTTATATTGGTCTGTAATTTTCTGATTGATGTTTTGGCATTTTAAATAAGAAGGAATTCGCGTTTGTCGTTGGTGTTTTGACCAAACGGGCCGTGTGTTTAAAATGGCCCCACTCGTTAATGTTATTGTATCGCTAAATATCGATAATCAGAGTGATACTGCTATTGAGGTTATTATTATTGATGTACCTGTTGATGACTTACTCGTTATTGTTGATGTTGTTGAAGATACAGTGCACAATCGGGATATTCTTCATATACAGGATGTCTTTAATAATTATGATCTGAGTTGAGTGTTTTTACTCTGGCTGGTTGAATGTGTTCTGTTCTTTATGAGTACAGGTTATTGTTGTTGGTATAATCTGGGTACATATTATTTTTGTTATTGATAAGCTGAGTGTTGTTATCATTGTATATGACTTGCTGATGATCATTATTGTGTTTACCTAGAATTGATATACAGGGTCATGTTGAAGTAAGAATAGGTTTATAAACTACTGTTTGAATGTTAAGATATGATTTACTTGGTGGTAATTAATTGATGATATACCGATATACAGGGTGTTGACATACAGGGTTATGAAAATGTATATAACTGTATATGTTTATCTGTGCATGTTAGTTAGTGGAGCAAGAAGCTTTGCATAGTAGCATTAAGGAACCCACTGTTTTGTTCTCGCAATCGGCGAGGAGGTGCTCATGCGCGCTTCTAGTGTTTGTCGACCTGTGTGGCCCAGTTACAAGAAGCTACAAGCACAAGGTCACTATTGAAGCATAGGCTGGCGGAGTAGGCGCCTTCTGGCAACAGAAGGTTGTCTTTCACACTCGGTCGGAATCTCATCTGCCGGGCAGATAGTACTGCACCTGGAACGTTCGTATGAATGTGCGTCGGGCCCAGGCTATCTTAGATAGCATTGCACATGGGACGTTCGGATGATTATCTTAGATAGCATTGTACCTGGTGAGTCAAGACCCTGTTTGTTACGTGCTCTGACTATCTGAACGCGTAGGACCGGCCAGGACGAGTGCACGCTGAAATCCTGCGTATGCTTGGTGCATGCTACCTGGCTTGACCATCGCGGTCGGTAAACAGTGCTCTACGCTTGTGCTAGTTAGAACAAACTGATTCTCTCTTTTTTCTGCTAATCATCTAGGAAGGTAAAGTACATAATACCCACGAAGTTGATAATGTATTTTAGGTAGTCCTAACACCTGAAGAAGGACCAATAGCCACACATGTTTGCTACCCCTGTGGAAGTCATCACCTTAGTACGGTGAATTTTAACGGTCTAGGACGTTTCATCGCCGTCGATTCATCGCCACCGATCCATCGCCGCGCCAGTTCATCGCCTGCCGTTTCATCACCAGGCCTGTTCATCGCCAATATTTTTATAAATTCAGTTTTGAAAGAAAGATCATATCTAATGATAAAATTTCAAATATTACCCAATTCTGGAAATTGTCCACTAATTTAATATTAGGTTTTATAACCAAGTAATCGTTACTTGAACTTAATAAAAATCGAATGAGAATGCTTTCATTTTTTGATATATGTCATTGAGTGCAATCCTAACCTATCCTTACCAATCCTAACCTATCCTAACCTATCCCAACCTATCCTAACCTATCCTAACCTATCCTAACCTATCCTAACCTATCCTAACCTATCCTAACCTATCCTAACCTATCCTAACCTATCCTAACCTATCCTAACCTATCCTAACCTATCCTAACCTATCCTCACCTATCTAAACTATCCTGACCTATCATAACCTATCCTAACCCATCCTAACAAACCCTAACATATCCTAACCTACCCAGCCTATCCTAACCTATCCTGACCCATCCAAACCTATCCTGACCCATCCAAACCTATCCTAACCTATCCTGACATATCCTATCGCAATTGGCCTGGCGATGAACTGGCCTGGCGATAAACTGGCTTGGCGATGAAACAGCCCGGCGATGAACTGGACAGGCGATAAACTTGGCCGGCGATGAAACGTCCCATTCCCGAATTTTAAAGCCTAGCCTCATAATTATTGAGTTCGTGCCTACCTGAGACGAACAAGAGGTTTCACTTGAGGAATCCAAGCAAGTAGATCGTATTTACTATCAAGTTGGTCAGTCGCAGTCTTACAACTGTAATGGGTCAGTAGGGCTCGGCTCATGTGCAAATATTATTTTTGACGAAATTAAATTAAAGTATTAAATAGTAAGAAGTACGTAAGATTAATTGTACATTAAAACGACTAAACGACTAAGTTGAAATCAAACAAACAAAACTGGTGAAATAATTTAAACATCTGGAAAAGGGGAGGATGGGGGAGAGAAAGAAGTGTGCAGAATATTTGTGTGAAAGATGATATGGTCGAATGAAAAAAAAGAGAATATATGTGTGGTTGATGTGTAAGGCCGACGTGAGCGAGAAAAGGAGGGACCTCTTAATAACTAATCGACGACTGGGTCGATTGGTTACTAAGAGGTCCCTCCTTTTCTCGCTCAAATCGGCCTTACACATCAACCACACATATATTCTCTTTTTTTTCATTCGACCATATCATCTTTCACACAAATATTCTGCACACTTCTTTCTCTCCCCCATCCTCCCCTTTTCCAGGTGTTTAAATTATTTCACCAGTTTTGTTTGTACGGCCGACCTGAGTTAGTATTGCAAGGGAAGTCTTACTAACTAATCACCAGAATGCTGAATATATGTGTAGTTGATGTGTAAGGCCGACTTGCGCGAGAAAACGAGGGATGTCCTACTAACTAATTGACCCAGTCGATTGATGTGGTTGGTCGACCTGAGTTAGTATTGCGAGGGATGTCCTACTAACTAATCACAAGAATGTGGAATATATGTGTGATTTAGAATAAAACAACACAATTGGGAGGGTTTTACTTTCATTGTTGAACACTGCAAACATTCAAAACTGTGTTGTTTTATTGTATGTATATATAATGCCGGATATCCCAAATTTGTTTAAGCCGGATATTAGGCCACCGGATATCCGGCTAAATCATGTGGCGGTATTTCGTAAATTTTACACATTCTCAGCGTGGAAGTCGGGGTATGATAATCTGAGGCCACGTGGTTTTCCATCATTTAAAATTTATAAAAAAAATATATTTCGTAATAATCATACAAAAAACTGGAAATTGCCTTATATTTGGGAAATACCGTATTTGAATGAAGTATTCGGCTTGCACCGGATACTAATTCACTGGTCAATTTGTTTTGAATAGGGTTTTAATGTTTTAATAAAGTCACCTATTTAGAATAGAAGTTATATTTAGGAAATGTTGGCACCTTGAAGTAATTTACCCGGGTATGGTATTTACCGAAGAAAATAAAAGTTTTACGATTGTCTTTAGGTTGCCGTTTTCTCCAATTATAAATTACAGTGGGGGTTTTATTAAGCTATCAAAACGTGCAGCGCCCTCCCGATCCACCTGTTCGTCTTACATCTACGCCCTTCTGCTGACCACAGTCGCAAATAGGATTACATCGTAATTAATTAATTGTCCTCGGCGCAGACCTTTAACTCGGCCGCACCATAATTTCACTTTTTCTCTCCGCGCGCTATTTGGATTCATTTCTATTTTATGGAGTCGCACTCTCCGGAAAGGACAAAACGGGAAAACGAGCAAACACTCACCCTTGTGTGAAATGAAAACAGGCAAAACACCGTTTTGTACGTCCGAACCGATTACGGCTCAGCACTCTCTAAGCGCTTAGAGCTGAGTCGCCGCAAGAAATCCCTGAATCATTTATGCCCCGTCACGGACCGGGATTCTATCTTTAATTCATATAATATTGATTTAATTTTTTCACGCTCGTTACTTTACAGGCCGCTCAATAATTCATATACAAACCTCAAATCTGATACTGATAATTTGACTAAATTTTAAATTTCAGTAGGGCGCACATCATAAAGTGTGTAATCAACACAGATTTCATTCATAGAAACAAACATCAATACACTACAAACTTCTAAATATTTTAAATTTAATACATACAGCTCCCTGTACTAAGTGTTTTAATGAATAGTTTATTCGTCGATTTTACAAAAGCGTTCGATTTAAAGGTTCTAACGAGTATTTCCACTCCTTGATTAAGTATGAAGTAAAATAACGTTAGGTTAAAAATATAATGAAAATATGTAACCCATGTTGTGCTTTCAAAATTCGAGCAATTTTCTTTGGGATATGTAGGTATACTTGGTTCTTTGCTCAGACGAAAAATACCCTGTTTGTAATTATACTGCTATTTAAAATAATAATTTTTAATTTCACTTTGATTCAGTGCTTTATACGCCTATGAGTTTAGACGAGCTTAAACGAGTTTATACTAATTTAGACAAGTTGAAACAAGTTTATACGAAACGTTTAGAAAAGATAAAAAACTTGGATTACTTAGATGAAACATACCCTGTTTGTAATTATACTGCTATTTATAATTTTTTTTTTAAAGAAGCAGAAGTGCTTCTCCAAAGTATAGATATTCCGTTGTATATGATCAAAGAGTATTTGCGCGGCAAATCCAAATTTTTAGGCTTTTCACAACATTTCGTTTAAACTCGTCTAAACTAGTATAAACTCGTTTAAGTTCGTTTATAAAGCAGTGAATCAAAGTGAAATTAAAAATTATTATTATAAATAGCAGTATAATTACAAGATATATTGTTCAAACAATTAGTAAAGAAATTTGTAAAATAAAATAGGAATTTTTAGAGATATGATTTTTTAATATTTGGTATGAACGGTGCTATACGCGGGACAGCAATATATTATTTAAATAATTAACAAATGAGAGTGACAACATTTTGACCATCTATGCTCGTTTTAGATATATTGCTTAAACAATTAGTGAAGAAATTTGGAAAAATAAAATAGGAGTTTTTAGAGATATGATTTTTTTAATATTTGGTATGAAAGGTGACATACCCAGGACAGCAATATATTGTTTAAGTAAAGAACAATTAAGAGTTACAGCATTCTGGTTATTTATACTTGCTCTATATATACATTGTTTAATCAATTAGAGAAGAAATTTTGAAAATAAAATATGTGGTTTGGGAGTTATGAAGCTTTGAAATTCTGGGGAATCTGTTTCATAATTCATGTGATGGTGGAGGCGTCAAAATCCGTGGCTCTCTTCACATCGGTATATTGTTAAAATGTTTGTGTATTTACAAGGCAATAAAGACCTTATATTTTTTAATCAACAATTAACTATATACTTAAACATGTAATTAAATCTCAGTTTTAAAAGAAGGAATGTCACATTACCTAACAATAAAATTTTAATTACTAACATGATTAAAAAGTAATTCAAGCTCGAGTCGTCGCGTGAGACAACACGGGAAAGTTTGCGTACATAATGATTGTACATGTACCGTATTTACCTAAACACATTACCAACCTTTATTGATTTAAGAGTAACGGAAATCAATCGGAAAAAAAATCACAACCGTTTTAAAGGGTAAAAAAAGTTGAAATATTTGAGTAACTGCGGTAGAATTGATCGTGAAATAATTGATTTGTACAGGAAGCTAATGGTACATTTTCGTGCTAAAAAATTCACCATTAGTCGAGGTTAAATTTGTATGTTTAGTTGGCTAGTATAAATACCGCTTTTTCCGTAATTTAGATAAAATAATACATAAATAATCGATATTTTTATTTTGTTCAACTGTTTCGCGCAAATAAATAAAATAAATATCATTAATTAGCACTGCAACGATGCGTTTTGTTTATCACACATATGCACCAAAAATAACACGAACATTATTTATGTTGTGTGTGAAAAAAATGTATTATGGAAATTAATTATTTATTAATTCGGTAATATTATTAATTAATTACGTGCACATTTACAAACATAGATAACATAATATATAAAATTACGAAAATGTTATTCAAGTAACATTTTTGTAATTTTATGTATTATGTTTAAAGTGTGCAAACTATAAGAAGCGTAAGCTTATTTTCTCGAATTCAAATAGTTTTGAATTCGAATTTATCTTGTTTGAAACATAGGTAATGCTAAAATTTACATTTACTGAAATATTTCCTATCAACAGAGCATACGGTTTTTTATAGAGAGTTTAATTTGTTTTCCACTACTAGGTTAAACATAAAGTAAAATTTCGAGTTTAGAAAAGCCTTAAAATTTTGTTTGGTCGCTCCGCGAAGAGGAGCGGTCAAACCAAATTTTCGGGCTTTTGTAAACTAGAAATTTTACTTCATGCACCACGCGTATAAGGCACTGATTTGGTCTTCGCGAAGCGACCAAACCAAATTTTAATGCTATTCTAAAATCGAATTTTACTTGATGCTTAATCTGGGAGCGAAAGACACTCGTTTAAAGCTTCAAATTAAACACTCTTGAAAAAAATAGCGTAAACTCAAAAGAAATATTCATTATTTACAAAACTACAGTTGATTTAAAGTTTGTGAAATAGAGAATTATTATTAAATAATAACAATAAATAATTTATTGTCCAACAGGGTTTCGTACTTGCAGGACAATCAGTATACTCAATATAGAAAAATAAGCAAGACAATTCAACAATTTAAACAAAACGAAATAAATATTTGTAATATTTATTAACGTATGATTAAACTTAGGCAGTATGTTTTGAATTTCACTATAATTCAGTGTTTTATACGCGTGGCGCATAAAGTGAAATTTCGAGTTTAGAAATGCCTGAAATTTGGATTTGCCCGGGCGCGACTCGCTTCGCTCGCTCGCCCTGGAAAATTCAAATGTTCAGGCTTTTCTAAACTCGAAATTTTACTTCATGCTTAATCTGATTCACTCTCACACACTCGTTTAAAGTTTCATATTTAACTCTTAAGAAAAAAAATACTTAAAAGAAAATATGCCGATAAATAACTAGTACTTATTTAATGATATATTGTAATTATAAATTAAGTAAATATTAAAGCATTCTGTACAATTTAAAAATAAACTTCTAAAAGGTGAATCGGAAAATTGTTTTTGCACGAAGCGTTCATCATAGTTTAAATTTTCCTTGGGGGAAAAACTTTTTAGTTTTGACGAAGAATAATTTCATTTCCCGGGTGCGAAATTAAATTTTTAGGTGGCGAATTTAAATTGATAATCAGGATTATGTTAACGATGGTATTATTGGTGGGGACTTTAAGTACGAGCCATTTAATAAACGGAAACGGGCGGCATTTAAAGGCGGCAAGTTTAAATTACGCCATGGCAGCAGACGGAAGATAATTCTGAATAAACCAATCCCGCTGGAGATTCCGTGATGACGGTTAACTGAATTACATCGCCTTCGGTAGATTTTTATGTAATTTTTATAGTAACGAATGTTTAAGATCAAATTAGCAGCACTTATACATTTTAAATTTAAATTACACCTTCGCCATAAATAACAACGTTGTAAATCCGAGATTCTTACAAGTATGAATAATATTAGGTAGATTTAGATTAAGCCGAAATGATACTTAAACATGCATAACGAACATGGCCCTGGGAATGCAGATATACTAAGCAAGTAACGAACCAGTCTGAGCGTTTAATTGTAGCGGAAATTAAATCAACCCTGCAAAACTGGCTCCTCTTTTGCCCACACACTCACATTCGTCATAAACCAACGAGAATGTGAATGTGAATGGGAGGGAGAGAGAAGGGGACGCGCTTATGTGAGTAACAAATTACTGCATGGAAATAATTAGGGCTCCGAAAAAGTAGGACTTTATTTGAAATTGCCGAAAATTACAGGGGTTTGTAATTTTTCTTTCCGACCCGGAGCCATCAAAACGCTCTGGATACTTTTCGGGCGATAAATTATAATTCGCGAACTTGCTGATTGTGCAGTGCGCTCCCTCTATTTTTAAAACGCGCGCAAATAATTCCTATCTAACGACTCCATCTCTAATACCAAAAAGCGCCTAATTTATGGACCTGGGTGAACATAAAATATGCTTTATGTGGATGGTATTTATTTTGGTATAATTACAGGCGGAGGCTTTTTTTTTAATTTAAGGAAATTGCATTGAAAATTAGATTTAAATCATAGTTAAATATGTTTCACCAAGTGAAAGATGAGAAACTTGTTCAAGATAGATTAAAAATTAGATTCAAGGTTAATTAATGGTTAACGTTACAATCACAGTATTAATATACACATCAATCAAATCCACATTTCCTATTATTGCTCTCAACCAAAATCAGTGAAAATCTTAAAAATAATAACAGTTATAGTTTAATGCTAGTTCATTTCTACTAGACCTATACAAATACGATACTATTTCGTATTAATAGAACAAAATCTACATGCTATTAGTTCTGAACTATTAATAAATTGAAAGTGGCAACAACGCATTTTCTAGTGTTTCAACTTCACTATATTAGGTTAGGTTAGGCCTAATTCTGAATAAAATACCAATTACTACCAATAAAACTTGGTAGTAATTTGTATTTAATTCATAACATTCGTGTTATAAGGCAGATTTAAAAATCGCAAATCATTTAGAATATTGAAATATTCCAAAACCAAAATCAATGTATGTTTTTGAGTTTTGTGAAGAGTATAATCAATAAAAATTAACACTGTTGTATCCTTTCTTTACATTTATTTATGTGAAAAGTGAAGAAAGGATACAACAGTGTTAATTCTAAGACAAAAAGTTTGAATATTTAAATATTTGAACTATATATTTTTAATTTGGTTTGTAGTTTTACTTTCAAAGTAAATGAAAGTGCACGCATATTAACAAACCCAACATGTTTAATTCTTAATTGTATTCACAACATGCCAACGTGTAAACGACTCCGAACATTCAACAGAATGACAGAATGTTTACGAACCGTAAGTGTAAAATGACCCTGAGTCAGGTATTCGTCTGATAAATTAATTATACGGCCACATTTCTTTCTCGAAACGTTAACGCTCATTTTGTTTTGAAATAAATCACACATAACGATTTGGATGCGGAATACATGTGTTTAAATTAACACACTAGGGCGTATATGAGTACTGTAAAACCCATTCGTATTTAAATTAGCCTTTGCCTCATATTTGTGGCTAGGTTTATGTGAGTACAGAATGTTTATTCATATTTATTGAGGATAATAAATTCCCAAGGAGAATTGAATTAGTTTATACGGACGGTGACGTTTGCTTTCTTTAAGTACTTACTTATTCTATGAGTGATCGCGCAAAACGTCAAATAAAAATCAATAAAATTTAAAGCACTTTATTATGTGTTGTTTAAACCCTCTGAATGGCACAAAACGTCAAATTAAAATGATTACAAATTAAAGCACTTAATTATGCGTTGTTGCATAAAATGCATGGTACCTACCCCCCTCAAGGTTTCAGTCATGAATTACTTTTAGAAGTGTTTGATGCAGTTACTTTATTCGAACGTAGGAATATTGACGGTCAAATCTTCTTGTTTAAGTTACTACATAATTCAGTTGATTGTTCGGAACTTTTGCAAAGGATACATTTTTATGTACCTAGACTCTCGACACGTCATTGTACAAACCCTTGTGGTAACTTTGAAGTAAATCTTTGATATTTACGAATCTGTTTTGTGATATACGTCAATAAGTTTTACAAATATTCATTTAGTCTAACCAAATCTTGTGGTTTCACAATTCTACTAATGAATTGAAATACAGGGAGGTTCTCTTTTAAGCTCGATTATTATTATTAATAATAATAATAATAATATTTATTACCCAACAGGACATCCCAATTACAGAGTAATATTACAAAAGTAAAAATTCTTAAAATAATATATATAAACAAAACAAAATAAAATTACAAAAATAAAGATAAAGATCACGTGATTCTATTTAAACAAAATAAATTAAATATTTAGAAATTATAATAATAAAATAATGGCAAAATAACTAAGAAATAACAATAGTTAGTCTATGCAGCCGTTTGTTGTTATTAATATCAAGTACCAGAAATTATGTTCTTGAATTCACGTAAGTCCAAGTAAAAAATATCACAATGAGTGGCAAATATGTTGTGATACACACAAATGCGACGCACTGGGGACAGTTCCAAGACATTAGTTTGAGCTTTTTGAATATAAAAGCTGGTACAATGACGTGTCGAGAGTCTAGGTACATAAAAATGTATATTTTGCAAAAGTTCCGAACAATCAACTGAATTATGTAGTAACTTAAACAAGAAGATTTGACCGTGAATATTCCTACGTTCGACCAAAGTAACTGCATCAAACTCTTCTAAAAGTAATTCATGACTGAAACCTTGAGGGGGGTAGGTACCATGCATTTTATACCACAAGTATTTATAAAATTTACGCTGAATATTCTCGACCGATTGAATAGATGAAATATAAATTGGATTCCAAACAATTGAGCCATATTCTAGAATCGATCTCACATATGAGTTATACAACGTTTTTAAACAATTAATATTATTAAATGATCTAGTATTACGTATGATGAATCCAAGAGCTCTGTTAGCTTTTAAGATAATAGCGCTGTAATGATGTTTAAACGTAAAAAGCGAATCATAGGTTATCCCTAGATCTTTAAATACATAGACCCTTTCAATTGACTGATTATCAACAGTATATGTATATATGATCGGATTTCTTTTACGCGAATAACTCACAACTTTGCCTTTGGCTACATTAAGATAAAGGTTATTAGTTTGGCACCATGTACAAAGTATGTCAAGCATGTTTTGTAATTGCGAACAAGATGAAGAGTCATAGATAGTTGAAAACAATTTAAGATCATCGGCAAATAATAAGTGTTTACAATCTAAAATGAAGCTTAAGTCATTTATAAAAAGAAGGAAGAGTAGCGGGCCAAGGTTTGAGCCTTGGGGTACACTAGAGCAAGCCAAAAATGTCTTTGATTTAAATCCATTAACCCAAACATTAAGTGGACGATCACATAAGTATTAGTTAAATAACTTAATTAAATTGATATGGAAACCGTAGTTATTAAGTTTTTGCAAAAGTACAGCATGATCAACACGGTCGAAGGCCTTCGCCAAGTCTGTATATATACAGTCGACCTGACCTTTACCATCGAGTTCGCTGCACACATACTCATTGAAGCAACATAAATTAGTCATTGTTGACTTGCTTTCCATGAACCCATGCTGATAACTTGAAATATAGTTTCTGACTTTCGGGTATATGTAATTATAAATTATTATCTCAAAAACCTTAGCAAAGTTGGACAACAAGGTAATAGGTCTGTAGTTGCTGACTTCCTTGGAATCGCCAGATTTAAGTACGGGACATATTCTCGAATTCTTCCAGACTGAGGGAAAAATGGTGAACTTAAGTATTAGATTAAAAATTGTTTCAAGGGGTTCAATTAAAACAGAAGCACAATCTTTGATTAAAAAAGTGGGGATACCATCCATTACCTAAATGTTTTATTGCACTATGAATATCGTCAGAATTGATTGAAGTTATGTTAATAGATTGATAGTTATTATAGGTTTCTGAGGATAAATTGGCATGTAAGCTCATAACATAGACACTTTGAAAAAAATCGGCAAAGGCGTTTACAATAGCAAGAGGTGAGTTTAGTTCAACATCATTACAGTGCATAACTCCTGGAATTCGTGTAGTACGTTTTTTAGAATTAATAAAATTCCAGAACTGCTTTGGATTCGACGTAATGTTGTTTGACATTGTGTTAATGTAATCTGTATAAGCAGTAGATATAGCATATTTGCTATGCGCCCTAGCAGCACGATACAGGTTAAGAGAATCTGGGTTCTTAGTGCGTAGATATATTTTACGTTTACGATTTTTTTCTTTTATGCTACGAATAACTGAAGCTGTAAACCAACAAGGATACTGTTTTTTAGATTGCTTATGCAGTGGAACATATTTATCTATACAATTATATAGTGTGGTATAAAAAGCTTGACAAAGTCCGATTTTCTAAAATTGTAATTTCTATCGTTAGATGCATTGGACAAAAAATGACTTGTTTTTTGAAGTTGAAAACTCGATATTAAGTAGTAGTACTGGATGATATAAATCTTGTTTGATAATCGAGTTATTATCGCGAACAATATGGCAGTTTAAATTAGTGAAAATAAGGTCAAGCAGCTTATTGTAATGATTTATTATAGATTTAAGAATCGTTTGCGGCTTATTGATTTAAATATTTGTTTGTAATACTTATTCTTTATACTTTATTAGCGTTATATTATTTCTTTTATTTTATTTTTAGTATATTATTATTAACTCCATTTTTTCTATTTTCTATTTTTTTAATTAAAATTACAACTTTTACTTTTTCTAGTTTTTCTTATAATTATTGTTGAATATTATTAAATTTAAATGCGCATTCTTTAAGTTACATATATTTAGTTTCTATGTATATATATATATATATATTTTTTTTTGTATATTGTTTACTGATACTCTTTTTTCTTGTGTATATTTTTGTAATAGAAGATTATCCGTCAATAAACTAAACTAAACTACACTAAACTAAGCATACATATCCCAATTATGTGCTGTAAATTTTCATATATTCATTGTTATTTTAATTGGGTTTAATTTGAAGCTTCAAGCGAGTGTTTTTCGCTCACAGGCTAAGCATGAAGTAAAATTTCGAGTTTAAAAAAGTTTACGAATTTCCGACTTTTTAAATCTTGAAATGTTACTTTATGCGCCACGCGTAAGATTCACTTGGTCACAATATTTCAGTGTTTTCAATTTTAATACACGTGGCGCATAAAGTAAAATTTCGAGTTTAGAAAAGTCTGAGTTTGGATTTGGACGCCTTGCTTCAACTCGAAATTTTATTTTAAGCTTAGTCTGGGTGTGAAAAATACTCGTTCAAAGCTTCAAATTGAACCCTATTAAAAAAAAAACGAATATCTAAAAATTTACAGGACATAATTAGGATATGTATACCTAAGAGAAAAATTCCCTGTAGGTTGAAATACAAAAGTAATTTATTTATTTACGGATTCCCCATTTACAAAAAGTACTACAGTTATGTTAATATAGTGTAAGGCAAAGCCTGGCAGGATTTGAATCATACGCCAAGCGTATAAAACACTAAAATATTGTGAAATGTATGTATATTCGAACTTCACTTCAAATCTGTGTTTTATACGCTTGGCGCATGAAGTAAAATTTCGAGTTTAGAAAAGCCCAGAAAATGTTCACGGGGCTTTTCTAAACTTGAAATTTTACTTCATGCTTAGTCTGGGAGTGGAAAACACTCGTTTAAAGCTTAAAATTGAACTCTTTTAAAAACAACGAATATCGGAAAATTTAGAGCTTATTCATATATTTACCTAAAAAAAATTCACTATATACAGGGAGTTTTTTTCTTTTAAGTATAAATATTTGTTGTTTTTTCTAGAAGAATTCAACTTAAAGCTTTAAACGAGTGTTTTCCACTCATAGATTAAGCATGAAGTAATATTTCAAATTTTCAGGCTTTTCTAAGCCCGAAATTTTACTTCATGCGCCACGCGTACAAAACACTAATTTAAAGTGAACTTCAAAATATACTACTCATTTCATATGTGAATCATGCTTGATCATTTTTCAGCATATGCGCACGGAAAAGAAAAATTCCCTGTAAAAAATAAAACAATCACTTTTAAAAATGTCAAAAATGCCAAAACAAGTCTGTGAAATTTCGGAATGAAAAATGAAATATCAAAAAAACTTGATTTTGCAAAGGAAAATCTGTGATGCGAGTTACGTATCTCTCTCAATGCATTCCTTATGATAGATAATTATGCTTATTCTATTAAATGTTATCTTTGCATTATTCGCATTTACTCTTATATATAATCTAATGCACGCTATTGTAGTCAGTTCCTGATAGTTCCTGATAGAGTTCCAGCCTGTAATTAGTATTCGCGCGTATTGTTGTTGTAATTCAGTACTTATGTGTAATAAAAAATATATAATTAAATAAAACGTTTTTTAAAAAACCAACCGCTTGGTCGAAAAACGTAAATGGCGCAGTCGGTAGGATAAGTTCCAGTGAAAAAATTAGTGAAAAGTGCTTAAAAATTAAAACCAAAAATCTGTGGACTTTCGCGTGTAGTGAACCCAGAAAGTGTTTAAAAGCATTACTAATACACTGAAGTATTTACTGAAGAACTTATTGAACCAAGGCATAGTTCCAAAAATAAACAAAGGACCAGAGGCATAGTTTCCAGAGTCCAGAAGAAACAAAATTAGGATCGAGAGGCACAGTACTCCAAGGCATAGTTCCCATAGTCCTATCCAGCAACTTTACACAACTGTAACAACACCTGCGAAGGCAACTCGAAATCAGAACTCACCAGAACTCACCACAACTCAACTCAGCAACACCATTTTAGGATAAATAGTCAAGAATGAAGACAGTGTTTTTAATGTAAGTCGAATTTAAATTTTTGCATTTTTCTCAAAAATCAGTTTTATTTTATGTCAACTAATTCTGACAATTCACAAAATTCTATCCCTTCTCTTCCATTAACTCCTAACTCGTATGAAAGTAATATAGATAACAATAATTTACAACATAATTTATTAGATTTATTAAATAATTTACATTTAGACGAAATGGCACAATTTAGCCCAGAATTTTTAAAATGCGTTCCAGAATTTAATGGAAATGCAAATGAATTGAATCATTTTATAGAAGTGTCACAAACAATTATAGATACATTTTATAATAATCAAAATGTTTTTCTGAATAACTTTATATTAAATAGCTTAATTAATAAACTTACAGGGAGAGCGAAACTTGTTGTTAATGTCAACCGTATTAATGATTTTGATAGTTTAAAAAATGTTCTTATTCGTAATTTTTCTGATCCAAGAGACGAAGCTTGTTTAAATAGAGATTTAATTAGTTTAAAACAAAATATTAATGAAACGCCTACTCAATTTTATGAAAGATGCTTAGAAATGTTAAACATAATATGCTCATACGTAAATATTCATGAACAGTTAGTAAATAACCGAGATTTAAAAAATGATTTATATAAAAGCTTAACTTTAAAAACTTTTCTAGCAGGCTTAAAAGATCCTTTAGGTACCACTATTCGTTCTATGAGACCAGTAGACTTAGCTGAAGCACTTCAATTTGTTAATCAAGAAGAAAACATTTATTATTTGCAATCTCAAAACAAACACAATTTTAAACCAGTTAATAATAATCAAAGTAGAAATAATTTTTCCAGAAATAATAATAGTTTTAGATATAATAATGACAATCTTAATAATTTAAATCAAAGATTTATTCCTCCATGGAATCCAATAAGACATAATAATAATAATAATAATTACCAAAATTTTAATAATTTTAATAGACAAAATTCACAATTTCCAAGTCAACCAATTCAATTACAACCAAGAAATGTAAATAATCGATTTCTTACCAATAACCAAGTCTTTAAACCACAAAATGCATGGAAACCAAGATACCAAAATCAAAATTTTAGACAAACTCCAATGAGTGTACAAACAAGAAATACCCAAAAAACAAATTTTCAAAATAATAATCAACAAACTCCTATGAGTGTTCAAACTAGAAATACTAATTTTCACCGACCTAATTATCAAAGTTATCAACCAAAATTAAATTATATTGCGGAAGAATTATATAATACCGAAACAACAAATTATCAAGATTTTGATCAACCTAGTGTATCTAGAAGTAATGTTAATAATAATGATGATAATCAAAATTTTCACTTAGCCGAACAAGAAAAATTACAGAGGTAGAAAATTTAACATTAGGAGATGAAGGTTTACCGTATATAGAAATTAAATTTAATAATGAAAATATTTTGAAATTTTTAATTGATTCAGGCTCTAATAAATCTTTTATGAATCCTGAAATTGCTACAAAATATTTCTACAATGAAATTGTTGAAGAACCTTTTGTAGTTTCAACAGCATTCCATACAACACAACATAAAAATATAATAATCATTCCTACTCCGGATGAATTTAATCTTCGGAATAGTTTTTCTAAATTTTATTTATTTAAATTTCATAATAAATATGATGGGTTGATTGGAATGGATTTATTAAAAACATTAAAAGTAAAAATTGATTTTGAAAATTCTATACTGTATACTCCTAGAACAAAAATTGATTTAAAATATCAAAAACCAATTTGTGTATTACATTTAGAACCACATACAAAACATATAATTAATGTACCTGTAGATATTAATAATGGAGAAATAATTATTCCTCATAATAATTTTAATAATTTAGAAATACCCGAAACTCTAACAATTGCTAAAAATAATTTTGCAAATATTGAAATATTAAATAAGAACCCAAAACCAATAGATTTAAATTTCTTTGTTCCAATAAAAGCTATTAAGTTTGATAATAATAATTATGAAATATATAGTCCCAATAAAAATAAAAATAATAATAATAAAAATGATAAAGATAATATTGATTTTACTCCTGTAACAAATGAAATAAATATTGAATTCTCGAGTAATAATCGAATAAATAATAATGAAAATGATACTCCTGTAGCAACCAAAGGTAAATATGAACTCTTGAGTAATCATTCAAAACATAATTTTAAAATGTTTAATAAATTAGCAAAGACTAATAAAATAAAAAATTCAAATGTAAAGGATTTAAATGGAAATCTTTTTAATTCTAAATACTCATTAGCACATTGTGTTAGCGCAGATTTGAAAATGGGACAAGGTATAGCTAAACTATTTAATAAGAAATTTAAGAATAAAGATATTTTATTTTTACAAAAACCTATAAAAAACAAAGTATGTTTCCTAAAAGATAATAATAGATATATTTTATATTTAGTTACTAAAAATAAGTGTTTCGAGAAACCCTCATATGAAGATATGTTCAATACATTAATTAATTTAAAGAAGCTATGTATTAATAAAAATATTAATAAACTAGCAATGCCCAAAATAGGCTCAGGATTAGATAAGTTAAATTTTTCTATCGTAAGAAAAATGTTAATGTACATATTTAATGACGTTAATATTGAAATTTTTATCCATAGTATTGATGAAATAAATAACTTCAATTTAGATGTTCAACCCTATGAACATAAATTAGATTTAGAAAAGTTTAGAACTCAACATTTAAATAAAGAGAATAATAATGCGGAATTAAATATTAACGAATTAAAAGATTATATTGAACAATTTAATAAAAAACTTGAAAGAAATCCCTTAGGAGATATAGAAATTGATAATCAATCGGTACAAGCTAATATTGATGAAAATGAACATCATCAACTAGATGAAATAATAGAAATTAATTCACAATCTGAAAACGAAGATCAACATATAACACAAGGAACCATTCATTCTAATCAAGATGAACATCCGATAGTCGATGTCCCTATTATTGATTCCCCTCTAAATCATGGAAAAAATCAAATTATTTTCCAATACGTTTACCACTCCCCAGCAAAAATAAAGGTTATAAAATTATTCGATAAACAAAAATTTATTGTACAATTATCCTCAATAAGTTTCAATAAAGATATAATTAATTTTATAAAAGAATATATTGTTCCCGATGTCGTATATTATATATATTTTGAAGAAAGTACTAATTATGAACCATTTTGCGAGATAGTAAGAAAAACTTTTAAATATCCCTCGTATAAATTTAAGCGTTGTTTAACAAAATTAATTGATATCGAAAATGAAGAGGAACTTGAAAATGTAATTATGAATTATCATGAAGGAAAATCAAACCATAGAGGTATTGATGAAACAGAGAATAAAATAAAAAATAAATACTATTATCCAAATTTACGTAAAGCTATTCAAAAATATATTAAAACATGTGAAATTTGTAAAGTCTCTAAATATGATAGAAATCCAGTCAAGTTACAATTAAGTATAACCCCTACTGCAAGTAAACCTTTTGAAATTATACATATTGATACTTTTCAAATTCAAAAACAAAAGTTTTTAACAATTGTAGATTCATTCTCTAAATATGGACAAGCTTATCCTTTAAATTCACTGAATTCAGTAGAAATTGTAAATTCCTTATTAAACTACTTTTCACACCATCAAATCCCCAAACAAATTATTTCAGACAATGGTCAAGAATTTAAAAATTCAATAATTAATGATTTATTAAAACTTCATAAAATAGAAATACATTTTTGTACACCGTATCACCCTCAGTCGAACGGAATAATAGAACGATTCCATTCAACAATTATTGAACATATTCGTATTTTAAATAATAGTGAATTTTCTATTGAACCAATAATAAATAAAATGTTATACGCAATTTTAGGTTATAACAATTCGATTCACTCCGCTACTAAATTAACACCATCGGAAGTAATTTCTGGACACATTGAAAATAATAATCCTTTTGATTTAAATATAGAACAACAACTTGTTAGTGACTATGTTCAAAAACATAGAGATCAATCAAAATTAATATATAGTAAACTAAATAAAAAACTGATTGAACATAAAGATAAAATAATCTCAAATAGAAATAGGAATTTAGAACCTGACGTTGATGTAGAAGAAGAAGATAGAGTATATGTAAAACAATATAATAGAAATAAATTAAAAAATGTATATGAACCACATACTATACAATCTATTCAAGATAAAACATGCTCTACTAACGTACGCCCTAAAATACACAAAGATCAAATTAAACGTCCATCAAAATAATATAAGATTTTTGTTACAGATTAATTATCCCAATAATATTCGCCGACATTGAAATAACAAACTTAAAGGACAACCCAGGCATTCTACCTTTCAAAATTGGAAAAGCTAAAATTAATTATTTTTCCCGCACATTTATTCATTACTTTGATGTATCATATATAAGCGATGAGATTGAACTTATTAGTAAACATTATTTTAAAATTAATAATACTATAAAATACTTACATTCTAGATATCATGAAGAATTAGGAAATTATGAAAAAATTGTATTATTCCAAATTAATCATGCGAAACAAAAATTGTTAAATTTTATGCCTCACTTAAAACGAAGCAAACGCGGTTTAATAGATGGTCTTGGTAGTATATTGAAATCAATCACTGGAAATTTAGATGCTAATGATGCTATAAAATATGATACTTATATAAAGACATTACAAGAAAATCAAAATCAAATCATTGATACCGTAAATCAACAAATATCACTTTCAAATGAAATTATTCAAACTTTTAATAATTCAATATCTTCGATTCAACAAAATGAAAATACTTTAAAAGATCAAATTAATAAAATTACTAAAGACCTAAATGAAAGACTTTTTGATAATGATCAATTCATAATTCTTAAAAATCTGTTGGATGAAATAAACGCAACTTTAAATATGATTATTCAACTATTACAGGATTTAGAAAATGCTGTAACTTTTGCAAAAATTGGTATTGCTCATAATTCAATTATTAAACCTACAGAACTACTTTATTTAATTTCAACAACTTTATCATATATATCAGAAGAAAACCTTATGTTTCCCATAAATTTAGAATCAATGTATAAATTTTATGAAATTCTAGATGTTAAAACATACATTTCAAATTCACGTGTTACTTTTGTACTTTCCATTCCTATTGTTCGCTCAGAAATTTATAATTATTACCAATTGTATCCTATTCCTATTTTAAATTCAAATAACCAATATCAAACCTTAATCCCAATTGAAAAATATTTAGTTACATATAAAAATTATTACATGTACACAGCTGAGAAATGCAGAAATCTAAATGGTACTTACTTTTGCGCAAATAATGATCTTGTTAATAGTCAAAAACAAACTGATTGTATTTTTCAAATTTTACAACTTACAAATAATTATAGCTCATGTAATTATCAATCAATTAATATACCTAACTTTATTATTGAACAAGTAGATAATTCCCATTATATAGGAATCTTTCAAAATTTTACTAAAATAAATACTAATTGTAAAACTGAAAATATTTTAAATTTAAAAGGCAACTTTTTATTTAACTTACCACACAATTGTAGTTTTTCTACCAAAGAAATGAACTTTATTAATAGTTATAGTGTTGAATCTTATAGTTCGCCTATATTACTTCCTAATATTGTAATTGACAATAAAAATAAGTTAAGTGAAATTGCGACAATTGAAATAAGTGATATTAAACCAGATAAACTCAAAAAATTACAAGATCATGTTAAGCAGATTAAATATTTATCGCCGAAAAGAGTGAACAACTTTCATAATATTAGTGTTTGGACTGTTATATTATATATTATTGTAATTGTATGTGTATGTTTTATTCTTTATAAATATGTTATTATCCCTTATATTGTAAACAAACATAGTTTAAATGCGAATCATGAACCTATACAAAATTTAGAAAATCCTTTATATTTATCAAAAATATAAAGCACCCTCTAAGTGGGAAGGAGTTACGTATCTCTCTCAATGCATTCCTTATGATAGATAATTATGCTTATTCTATTAAATGTTATCTTTGCATTATTCGCATTTACTCTTATATATAATCTAATGCACGCTATTGTAGTCAGTTCCTGATAGTTCCTGATAGAGTTCCAGCCTGTAATTAGTATTCGCGCGTATTGTTGTTGTAATTCAGTACTTATGTGTAATAAAAAATATATAATTAAATAAAACGTTTTTTAAAAAACCAACCGCTTGGTCGAAAAACGTAAATTGCGGCCCTTGAAACATTCTAAGTGTTAATTTTGACCCTTGAAGGAATTTGGGTAGGCCAGCCCTGATGTAAATATTGTATAGTGGCAGGTCGGGACAATTTTAGTATGCAATTTATTCATTAATCCACAGTTTTTTGTATATGTTCAAGTTTTGATCTTTTTGATTGGCTCGATCTTTTCAATCGGCTCGATCTTTGTGAGCTGCTCAATCTCTTTAATCGGCTCGATCTCTTTAATCGGCTCGATCTTTTTGATCGCCTCGATTTTTCCGAGCGGCTCGATCTTTCCGAGCGGCTCGATCTTTTGATCGATCTGCTCGATACTTCAACTGATCGATCATTGCTTGATCGATACTTGAGATACTCGATCATGCCTATCACTAATTTATACAGAAAATACAATTTTCCTTGAACATACACCGTACCTTTTAGAGTCAAGAAAAAATCACATACCGTGCTTTTAATAAAATCTTTAATAGGGGTATTCTGTTGACAAATTAATTCAAATTATAAGAAAAGAGTATGCAAACATAATCCCTCAACAACTGAAAAACGCATTTATGTCAAGTATGTTCCGTGCTGAGATTAGAAATAAGATGTTGCCAACTTTATAATGAAATCGCAGCCTACCCTAATTAAGGATTTTTTAAAGCACGGTATGTGCATACACGAAACTGCTCATTGTTTATACAGTAATTTTTTCTTATAAGTGTACATTTTATGCAGGAATTCGTTGTTTTTATAAGAGAGGTCAATTTAAAGCTTCTAACGAGTGTTTCCACTCGTTGATTAAGCATAAAGTAAAATTTCGAGTTTAGAAAAGCCTAAAAATTTGGTTTGGTTGCGTATTCTGCTCGTCTGCTCAACTAACCTAATACGTTCTAATACCTAATACGTCTTTTAATTTAGGCTTAGATTAAATAACTGGTAACTATCAAACCTGATATGCTCAACTAACCTAATAGGTCCTAATACCTAATACGCCTTTTAATTTAGGCTTAGGTTAAATAACTGGTAACTAATCTAAGATGTAATCTGATATAAAACCTTAGTAACTAGCCATTAACTTCAGTAACGGCTAGAATGGTCTTAGGTTTGGCCAGTTACCATGAGTAACCAGCAACTCATATAAGTAACTGATTGAGCTGCTTGAAAAAATAGAGCTGATCGATTTATAGATCTTATGCATTTTTGTACAAACCAATTACGATAATGTTCTTTAAATTATGTAAAATAATCTTTATAGAATATTCTAACAATTAAATTCTGTAGGTAATAAAATTCCAAAAATTCGGAGTATTTAAACCCATTATATGAAACTATTAATAGTTAAAATGGAACTAAAAGTATTTTACGGCAATTAAACATGATCCTCAGTTTTATTGCATTTACAAGTTTTGAAGTATTGTATTACATTACAATTTGTAAGCCATGTCAAGTAGATGGTGGAGTGATTTATTCGCAATTACAATATACTGCTCTTCACTTCGCTTGTAGGTAAAGTCTTGTAAATCATAAGCATGTTTCGAATTCTAAACTATTTTTAGCATTCAGTTTGCAAAACGTTAAATATTAAATGTACAATTACGAGAAAATTTGTATAAACCGCAAACAGTAGGTCTTAAATAATAGAACTACTTAGACAATGGATATTTATTGTTTTAGTAGTCGTATTAATTAAGACCTAGTGTTTGCGGTTTATACGAATTTTCTCGTAATTTTACATTTAATGTCTTGTAAATATTAAAATGGAAAAAGAAAAGACCAATAGAATAGATACAGAAGTTTGATTTTGTATGTAAACTTTTTTTGTGCCAATAAAGGTTGTTTTTTTTTAATTAAAATACAGTATCAAACTATTGATAGTGGTCACTTTGTGTTCGAAATGTACATCTGGTATAGAATAAATTTGCCAAATAAGGTTAAAAGTGTTTTATTTCAAGTTAATAAAATGCAGCTTTAAAAAATCCGCGTTTTATACACGTATGTAGCATTTTCTAACTGGTTATGGGTGAAATGGTCTGCGTGGGGGTTGTTGTAGCAATGAAAGAGGACATGTGGGTGATACATTTGAAATGCATATCTGGTAGGGCAGTAATAGTCATAGAAATATTTAGTTAAATTAACGAGGGACCCAAAGCCATTTAACTGACAAAACTTAAGATATAAAGCGGTGGTCGAATAATATGGGGAAGAAAATTCTTATATATTACATCTGCTCACCACAATCGTATGTTTTACGTTTGGACTTGAATAAAAATTAAATCTCACGGTTAATTTTCCACTTGACTGAATGGAAACTCGAAAGTCGCAGTCTAAATAAAATATTTCCGTTTCGCACATACACGGATATAGCGTTAAGGGTGTAAGTTTAAAGTAAATAAAAGGGCATAGGATATACAATTTATTATTATTATTCGCATTAGAAATTCTAACGTATATGATTCGAGGTAGGGGCGCGCAGCGAACCTGCTTGCAATTCTATTCTCGGCTCGAATCGAGTCTCTTACTTTATTTCTACCATTACCGTGGTTTTTAAGGGTTTCCTAACAGCACATATAAATTGCAACGTCGTCCCAGCCACCGAGCGTTTCCCCTATGCACTTTATACACGTGGCAACGCCGCGAAAACCATACCTCTCTATATTGATTCATTGCCTCACGTAACAGAACCTATAACCATTTATTTCCTCTTGGTCAAGTGTGCACTCGTAGATTTGCCACCGTTGGTGGGATATGTTAATTTATAAATTATAACTCATCTTATCTATTTCAATTGAAGACATATACAGGGAGTTTTTCTTTTAAGTATACATATCCCGATTACAGCGTATATGCTGCAAATCTTGTTTTTTAAAAAGAGTTAATTTTTAAGCTATAAACGAGTGCTTTCCACTCCTAGGTTAAGCATGAAGTAAAATTTCAAGTTGAGAAAAGCCTGAAAATTTGGTTTGATCGTGTAGCGCGTAGCGCTACGCGACCAAACCAAATTTTCAGGCTTTTCTCAACTCGAAATTTTACTTCATGCGCCCCGCGTATAAGACAATGATTTCAAGTGAAGTTCACTTGTTCACAACATTTCAGTGTTTTTAGTTTTTAATACGCGTTTTTTAGTTTATTAGTTTTCATTTAAAGTTAATATTAAGTTTCTCTGTAAATGGATATCTGATGATATAAAAATAGATGGCGTGAGTTTTTAAACTTCACTTGAAATCAGTGTATAATACGCGTGGCGCATGAAGTAAAATTTCGAGTTTAGAAAAGCCTGAGAATTTGGGTTGGTCGCGTAACGCTACGCGACCAAACCAAATTCTCAGGATTTTCTAAACTCGAAATTTTACTTCATGCTTAACCTGGGAGTAAAAACCACTTGTTTAAAGTTGCGGTTTACTAGAGTAAGATAGACTCTTTCCAGCCGTTAGCTAGAGAGAGAGAGATCTATATTATGTATATGTATATGACACTTTGAAAATAAAGATATAATAAAGATATATTACTATTTCCAGCATAAAAAGGTACACGTTAGGTATAAAGATTTTTGTAAAATGAATGTTGAGGTAATTGAATTACGGAAATTACGGACACCCTTGAATTTTACGTAGCATAACTATTTGTTGCCTAAATATGAGTAAATGAATGACGCAAAAATAGCAATTTTCGGGATATTTTTACAAAAAAACTAAATATCTTAATCGTTTTAAATTGGTGACATTAAAATCCTACAAGTTTCAGCAATGTTTTGATGTATCATGCAATGTTGTCCCGTAATCAGAACATCAATGGTGTCGGAACTAATGACTCCCCAAAACGTTGGATTTTACCAATAATAAATCGCAACCTTAAACCTTCAAATAAACCTCTTTTCAAAAAAATTGTATGCACATGTATACTTAAAAGAAAGAATTCCCTGTGTGTACGTGATACGTCTTGAATATCTTAATTCAAGACTCATCACAAAGTTATCTTCTATAAATTCGAAACATAACTTTGCTCGCAATAATCAATTATATAAGTTATAAGTAAGCGTTAAGGCTATAACACCTCTCATGAACTGTTCAAATTAAAATAAATATGATATTATGAATCCAATACTTAAGAGAGTTTAGCATAAGTTGAAACTGAGCACACAAAAGTAGAAGACATAATATTTATATATAAATTCCTCAAAGAAAAGTTGTATTATAGATTTAAAATCTGTAATTATAGGACGAGAAGTGAATTTTACTATAAGTAAAAATATAACATGCTATTAATGGTTTTATTCCATGTGCGTGTGTATTATTGATACATATTGATGTATTTCTCAATGTTAATTAAGTAATTAAAATGTAACCCGAAACTATGGTCAATGAAATGATGTATGGTAAATATGCATCTATGGGGGTATTTATGTATATGTATTCTATATTGCTTGCATTTAATTTATGCACATACATTTTCATAAATCCCTTACAAATCGACACAGAAACAAAGTAACACATTAGGATCACTTGAATTCACTCAAAGGTTTAAACCCGCGTTTCAGTCACGCTCAGGTCAGATTCATCACCTCAAGGTACACACTAGTGGCTAGCCGTCTGCGCTTCTGTTTGAACTCCCTACAATCCTCATTTTTCTTGCGGATAAGGACTGTGTCAAAGATATATTTTATATTTAATCAACACAACGAACTTTATTATTTTTAATAACACAAAATTGAAACAATAACATGTGAATCAAATTCAAGGAGAGAACGTAAGGATCTTGTTTACGCCAAAGTTGCGTATTTTTGTGTTCATGGATGGGTCATTAAAAATTGCTTTATAAATGTTTAGACTCATTTTATTGAATTTTTT
The DNA here is from genome assembly GCA_932526585.2 of Philonthus cognatus. Lineage (NCBI taxonomy): Eukaryota > Metazoa > Arthropoda > Insecta > Coleoptera > Staphylinidae > Philonthus > Philonthus cognatus. The sequence goes on from OW052243.1 coordinate 90,031,743, forward strand.
TTCAATTTTTACCTCATGCAGAACAAATATTTTAAACCATTAATCCATAAGGCCAAATCTATCAAAGTTTAATATATTAGTCTTAAAAGAATAAAATCATGGAACAAAACAAGTCTTTTTCTTCACCAAATTTATAAATAATAATTTGTAAACAGATTGCTGCACACATAAAAAAAATGTTATTCCTTAATAACAGTCCTCTTATGTGTAATAATCTTGCACAGTAAATAATATAAAGTGACTTGCTTCGCTCGCGCGCCCCAGCAAATCCAAATTTTCAGGCTTTTCTAAACGCAAAATTTTACTTCATGCTTAATCTGAGAGCGGAAAACACTCGTTTAAAGCTTTACATTGTCCTATTTAAAAAAAAACGTATGTATATTGAAAAGAAACATTCCCTGTATAACCATTTGAATAATTCATATTACTATTTTTCTTTTTAGTATATATATGCATACGTTTTTTTCTTAAACAGTTCAATTTGAAGCTTTAAACGAGTGTTTCCACTGCTAGATTAAGCATGAAGTAAAATTTAGAGTTGAGAAAAGCCTAAATACTTGCTTTGGTCGGAGCGGCCAAACCAAATTTTTAGGCTTTTCTAAAGTCGAAATGTTACTTTATGCGCCACGCCAATTTTAGTGTTTTCAGTGTTTAATACGCGTGGCGCATGCATTAACATTTTGTGTTTAAAAAAGCTGTGAAAATGGGAGTGGAGTGGAAAATACTCGTTTAAAGCTTGAAATTGAAACATTAAAAAACAGCGTAAGCATATGTATACTAAAAATAAAAATAGGAACTTCCGTTTATTCTTTATCTAACTGAGTATCAAATATTTTCGCCAAATTGTTATCAGTAAGAGCCGTGAAAAAAAAACAACAATATAGTTATGATATATATTATTTACTGTGCAAAAAATCTCAAGTGAACCCCATATATATTTTTTTTAAGAAATAAAAATGTAAAAAATAATTAGTTCATTGGATTTAAACAGAAATTAGTAAATATTATTTAGCTACAATGAAATTTTGATCAAAACTCTTCGAACCGCTAAGAAAAATAAAAATCCCTAGTAAAATAATAAGATTAATTAAATTCACACTACAAGCATTGCAATGCAAGGTTCGTTCGGTTAGAAGAAGCAATATCTGACGGGTTTTCGATTAACAAGGGACTCAGACAAGGAGATCCTCTATCATCTGATCTGTTTAACTGTGTCCTAGAAATCGTTATAAAGGAATGTGGCAATTTTATGAAATTGTTTAAATCAACATGGGTAATGAATAAAACAGTAGCATGCAAATTGGAATTATGGGAAAGGAAAGTCTTAAGGAGAATATTCGGAGGAATCAAAACTGATGAAAGTCAATGGCGTCGTCGAACAAACAACGAAATAATGAGAAAATATGGAGAACCAGGAATAACATCAGTAGTGCAAGCACAGCAAGTAAGATGGCTGGGCCACGTAACTCGAATGTGCGAAAGAAATGTGCAAAGGTGGCCCTACTAGGAGGGCATGGAAGCAAAAAGAAGAGGCAGACCAAAGAAGACATGGCTGGAGGGAAAACAGACATAAATGGGGGGAAATTAGCAAGAAAATAGAAGCCAAGGGCCTAAATGGCCTGTAGCGCTAGCAATATATACAATGAAATTTTGAATTAAAAAAGAATAATTAACGAGTATATTTTGTTGGATAAATAGATAAAAATCAACAACATAAAATTTACTAATTTTACTTAGAACTGAATAAACTGTAATATTTTTTAAACGTAAATCAACGAATCGTCTTGTTTTATTTTCATCAAAATTTTTATCGTAAGTATACATGGAAAAAAAATTAAGAAAATCAACTGATTAACTAATTCACTTAATTTAAGCCAACAATAATTAAGCTTTAACCCCTTTGAAAGATAATTAAAATAAATAGTCTAGCTTTTCTAAAAGGATACATAATTAGGCATCAACCTCAATTAAAATAAATAGTCTCGTTTCTTCTAAAACATTAAATCAAAGTTTAAATTTTAAAAAAAGGACACATTGGTCTAAAAGTTTCCTTTGAAAAATTGTAATAAACTAACTCATGATTTAATTAACTTAAAATTCACAATATTACGTTTCTAAAGAGTGTTTCCACTTTTTGATTAAGCATAAAGTAAAATTTCAAGTTTATAAAAGCCTAAAACTTGGATTACCAGGCGTACTCAAACAAAACACTAAAATATTGTGAAGATTAAAAAATGCACACTGATGTTTTAAAAAAACTAGTTTTAGTGTCTCAAGGGACCTTAAAACTGATATTTCCATTTTGATTTGAAAACGTTTACGAAAACAAGTTTTGTGTGTTTGTTCCGTTTTTTTGTTACACACAGAGAAAATAAAAACGCAAAAGTTATTGTTTTATTTTACGGCTGTGTTTTATTTACCGCAAAAAATATATAATTGGTACGCGGCTCGTGGCCTCTCTTTAGGTAAGGCAACAAGCTTCTTGTTATTAAAAGGTCGCATAATATACCCGTAAGACTTGTCTGGCAATAAGCCATGTTCTATGACGTAACAGGCGCTAAATAACAACATGTATACGAAGAGAATTGAACCCCACTTTTTATACCTTGTATCATTTGCCTTCCCTGAAGCATAGAACCACTGTTATATGCTTTCTAGTAGGATGACGTTTTTTTATTTAATCTGAATATGATAGAGACTCCATAAAAACGTTTATACAGTTATTGCCACCCCGAAAGCGGTGGGGTCTCTATCATATTCAGATTAAATAAAAAAAACGTCATCCTACTGAAAAGCAAAGAACAGTGGTTCTTAACCGTTTCAGAATCACGGAACACGTTCAAATCAGGCGCGGCTCGTAGCCAACTTTAAGGGAGGCAAACGATCCAAGGTACAAAAAGTGAGGTTAAATTCACTTTAAAACAAACAGTTTACACATAATTTAAATAGATTTAGGGGTTTTTCTAAATGGTAAAAAAAGTGGAAAAATAGATTCATGTATTTCCTAGATGGTCGGAAAAAAGTGGAAACAGATGACACCGAATGATGGGGGCAAAAAGGAATGATGTTTATTGTTTTTGTAAGTGCAAAATAGACAAACATAATCTCTAAACTATTTATTTTTCAAATTCAACAACGGTTTCAAGAAAAACATTCCATTCTTAGCCTAGCTTCAAAGTCCTATCGATCAACATCCCTAAATAGAGCAAAGTATCGCATTAACCTTTTAATTAATCCACATTTCTAGTACAGAATTATTTTTTTTAAATCCGCTAAGCAAAACTTTACCAATGAATCAACACACTAACACTACTTCTTCTTCCGTAATTAATAGTCTTAGCTTAAATGATGGAAACTGAGAGGGATTTTTTAAGTTTACTTTTGATTAAACATCCTCTGGAAAAACTCTGGAATAAAATCATTAGAAGAGAGATGTTTTAGCATTGAAGAAGTGAAGAAAATCGCCAAGGGGTGAACTTTTTTTAACAATAATTACTGAAATATTAATAATATAAAATAAAAAAAATTCCTTCCAGTTCCCAACACTGCTTAGCTATGCAGCCACAGCAATTACTGTCGAAAATGAAAACATAAACACTAGCACTTGAAAACTCGAAACAAACTCGAAAACCGACCAATGTTTTCTAAAAAGCGAAGACACGAAATACACCCTGTGAACACTCGACCTTAACTGCGTGTTTAGTGATAAGCGAATGGATTGTTTTGTTAAATAATTGCGAATATTTCTGCACTAAAAAATAGAGCTGTTAAGAATTCGAACTAATCAGGATTCAAATCCTTTTAGAGGATTTATAAGATTTATTTAAATATTTAAGTTAAAAAGGATTATAATAACTAAATAAATTGTAATTATAATATCACTAAAATACATTACAAGTATACTATAGAAACGAAAGGAATGTAAATGGGGTAGCCACATCAGGCATTGATAAGTAGTTCACCCTCATCATTCGGTGTTTCCTGTTTCTACTTTTTTCGACCATTTAAAAAATCAATACATATTTTTGTAATTATTTTTGGTATCGTATAACTAAATAAATGAAAAGTCATTTTTAACAATTATCATACAGGACCCGATCAAAACATCTACCCCGGTGGCAAAAACTGTGTGGAAGTTTTGATCGGGCCCTATATGATAATTGTCAAATTGAGAGCGAGTCGTGTACCTACTTTAAACACAACAAACACTACACATAATTTAAACAGATTATGGATTTCCTAGATTGTGTAAAGTGTTTGTTTTGTTTGAAGTGAGTACACGACTCGCTTTAAATTTTAACAGTTATTATATAGGACCCGATCAAAACTTCCACATAGTTTTTGTTACCGGTGTAGATGTTTTGATCGGGTCCTGTATGATAATTGTTAAAAATTACATTTCATTTATTTAGTTATACGGTAAGGGTGTCCGATCTCGAAGTTTCACTTAAATTTTCCGCGGAACACCGTTTAAGAACTACTGCTCTATGGAAATCAGAGTGAATACATTCACTTTTAATTAATTTGATAGAAAATATTTACGCCAGAGATGCAAGCGGATTTTTTAAATATTAGGCACTTAAAATTGTATCTATCAAAGTAAACTAAGGAGACTTCACCGATTCGGTTTAAAAAACTTGTTTATTTATGGTCAAAATAATTTGAAATTTGTATAGCATAAACTACTAGTATAATTATAAAACTTTTGTTGGATGGATTTTCTTTGCATTTATAGTTTTTGTGGAGCAGATTTTTATTTTAGAAATTTTGATCCAAATCAAAATGTCGTACTGAGAAAGTGCTGATATTAAATTCATAAATACAGATCAGTGTTTAAATAACTAGAATATTTTAATAAATAAAGGAAAAATAGCAGTTTAAAAAACATTAATAACGGTATATTTTTAACGTTACTGAAAAATCGGTGTTTAAGACGCGTGGCACATGAAGTAAAATTTCAAGTTTGCCTGAAAATTTGGTATAGTCGCGTAGCGCTACGTGCTACGCGACCAAACAAAATTTTCAAACTTTTCTAAACTCAAAATTGTACTGCATGCTCAATCAAGGAGTGGAAACACTCGTTAAACTTAAAATATTAAATTAATTATTAATCTTTCATGTATCTAATGACCGTTACTTCTAAAACATCGGTATTGTGGCTTACCGGAAAATGATCGTTAAACCGATTTCAGAAATTTACCGAGTTACATCGAAACTGGCCTAAGAAAAATACATTCCCAAAAAATATTCTCATCTTCTATGGTAATTTCGTAAATTTTGAGGAATCGTGTTGATTTTGGTAATTATTAAGATTTCACAAAGAAATTACTAGAAAGAAAAAAAATATATATTGTTCCGGTTTGAAATTGAAGATCCTTCAAATGTTCTTAATTTTTCTAACATATCTAAATATATAATTTATTATTTGAAAAATTGTTAACATTTTTATGTAATAATTGAAGATTATTTAATTTCTATTATTTTTGGTAAAATTATATTTCGTAACCTTCTTAGTTTTCGAGAAAAATTTGTAAAACATGTAAATTTCATAAAAACTGACAGCCGTAATGTAAAAAATATTTATTGTAAATATGAACCTATTATCATTACTTTTTTGAATTTAGTGTATCAATTGACTGAATAAATAAAAGCACAAACTATTATGACCACATTTTTTAAACAATTTTTGATTTCAATCTAGGTAAAACATAAGTCATTTGCTGTCCAACTTTATTCTATAACCGGAAGTTTTTTTTTAATAAAAAATGGTTTGATACAAAATAAAAATGGGTATTTATGAATATTTTTTACCTAGATTTAAAAAAATGACACTTTTATAACAAGTCGAGCTTAATTTAGTGAGCTACAACGATCGTTGACTAATCGACAATTAATCGTTGAGTGTTTTGGATTTTTGCCCCTTTTTTTCGTAAAGTTGGCATATCTGTATCTTCAAATTGGTTTCATGTAACAATAATTTTTCTTTTATTAATGTTGAAGTTTTGTCAACTGCATTTTATCGATTTGTACAAAATAATAATAGAGAAATAGAAAAAAAATATGCATTTTTTTTTCAAATTGTCCATTTTTACAATTGTTGATGATGACAATCAATGCATAATGTATACGCTGTAAATTTGCAGGAATTCGTCAATTTTATATAATTATTAAATTTGAATTTTTAAACAAATGTTTTCAACCCCAAACTAAGCATGAAGTATAATTTCGAGTTTAGAAAAGCCTGAGTTTGAATTTGGATCGAAATTCCGAATAAACACTGAAATATTGTGAAGTTAGAGTAATGATCAAAATATTTAAATAACAAAACATCATGCTTCACGCATCCTTAAGTCACGTCAAATAATACAATGTATCAAATTAACTTATTTAAAATTAATTAACAAAACATTTAATTTTGATATGGATTTCCATGTAGTAACAGCCAAAACCATCGTAATGTTAACTTATTTTTAATTAACAAAAAATTAACATTGGTTATTTTTCCATACTGGTAGTTTTTTATTTATAATAACCTCATTTATGTCAGCGAAAGAAAAAATTCTCAGAAAACAGCAATTCGGGTTTTGATGAATACATGGCGCAACAAACACGCTTTTCAGAATTGATAATCTTATTACAGAAAATTATTACGAAACGGTCTTTTCGCATTCTGAACAAAATGTAAGTCGTAGTTTGTGGAATTAAAGAGCGTAAACTTTTACGGTAAACAACGTGATCCATTTCCCTCGAATTCTGAATATACTCAGAGCGCTTTTTTGTTTTTACGGCGTACGTGAGGGGGTGAATTTTTCATTGGCGGGGGAGTTACGTATACATTTTTCCGTCAGATCAAATTGCTTTCACCTGCCCACGCAAAATAGATTTCCAGAAAGGAAGCGCTCTTTATTGTGCATATTTGCTGCTGTACATTCCCGCTGTAATGCATGTCTGCAAATAACTGTTAATGATTTATTAAAATGGTATTTGACTGCTGGCTATATATGTTTGTTTTATACCTTTACAGAACTTTTCAGTAATGTTATTTACTTACATTCATATTATATTTATAAACGTATCACAGTTATTGTCGGAATCAACGGATTACAAGAGATTACTCGCGAATTTTAGTAGCAATTTTGTGATTTGTTAAAACGTCTTACGTTAACAAAGTAGCGATTGTGACATTTTTGTTCGTATATTTTATGTTAAAACGAATGAAAATTCAAATGATAAACTAATTATATAATTTGAATTTTTATTCGTTTGAACATAAAATATACGAACGAAAATTTCACAATCACTACTTTGTTAAAGTAACACGTTTTAACAAATGTTTACCATATCCCCCCCTGGCTACGGCCTTGGGTATAGTCACAGGTTAGTAAAACTGGTGAAGCATTACCAACCATTAATTTAATTTTAACACCTAAATCACTTGCTTTCTATTTAAGTTCATTCATTCTTGTATTTAGGTTTTCATTCGTCAAATATAACGGAAATTGCTATGCTAACATTACACTTTTCACACCTAGACCAGTTCGAACGGCTTTGTAAGCTTTAATCTTCGGCGCAAGTTCTCTTGGTTGAGGAGGTGTAGATTCTCAATGTTTACTGATGAAGGCGAGCCTTATGTTTTGCAGCGAATCCTTTCATTTGTGTCTGGACGTCGGGGATTTCTAGGTCGCGATGTACGTCAGAATTACGGGCATACCACGGAGCGTTGACTATGCTTCCTAGCACCTTATTTTTTAACGTCTGAATTATCTGGACATTACTGACTCTCGTGCAACCCCAAAGTTGGATTAACCTAAAGTGGTTTTAGTATGTGATTATAAAGTAGCACCTTATTTTGTATTGCCAACTTAGAATTACGATATAATACCAAATATATTTGTCGGAATTTGAAATTGAGCTGTTCGTTTTTTCTTCTTGACATGTTCCTTCCACTTGAGCGTCGCATCCAAGGCCATTTCCAAGCACTTGGCGGTATTAACGTATGCTACTACCGCACCATTCAGGTAAATTGGGACCATTTGTTTAACTTTGCGGTTGGCAAAATTTATGTGAGCTGACTTCAACTCATTCAGTTTGGTCTTTCACTTAGTGGTCTATTTTTCAACTTGGTTACTGGCATTTTGGAGCTTGTTGGTTGCTTCTTGGACTGTTCTGCCGATCGCTAGCAAGGCGGTGTCGTCCGCAAACGTTGCGATTGTGACTTCTTCTGGTGTGGGTATGTCGCTCGTATATAATAAGTACAGGACGGGACCCAGAACACTGCCCTGTGGGACTTGTGCCTTGATTTCTTTAAGGTCCGAATATTCAGCTTCCTGTCTAACTCTAAAAAATCTCATTGACATGTAAGATTCTAATAGCTGGATGTATTGAGCCGGCAGTATTTTGTTAAGCTTATGTATTAAGATTAGGGCCTAATACATAAGGTAAATAATGCTGCAGACCTTGTCGAAGGCCTTGGAACCATCAAGGAAGATTGCTGAGCAGGACTTCTTTTCTTCCATTTTGTTTCTGATTCAATGGACCTGATCAATGGCAACTGTAAGTTCGGTATCAGATTTCTTTTCGCTATGAGTAGTCGCAGTCTTTTTTACCAAAGCTTCTTAAACAGCTTAGAAACTATAGGAAGCAGCGAGATGGGACGATAGGACTTTATGTCACTATGATTTGCTTGGTTTCGGGAGCATTATCACTTCCGTCACTTTCCAGCTATTAGGTACGTGTCTTAGCCTAAATGCCGCGTTGAACAAGTATGTTCACATTTCAATGCCTTTTCGAGGGAGTTTCAATCCTTCGCCTGCGATGAGGTCGAAGCCAGGTGCTTTCTTTGGATTTAAGTTGCGATGGATTTCTTTGGCTACCCCTGCGGGTGTTCCAGGCTGGATTTTTTCCTTATCCAAGCTTTTTAGTTTTGGCAAGTCACATTCAATTTGTTCGTCATGAGTTCGAAGGTTTCTGTAAGATGGTTTTCAAACGCAACTGCCTCCTGCTTATCGTCTCTCGCCCAGTCTCTCCTCGATGGTGTCTGAAAGGTGGTATCTATGTAATAGATCGCTTAAATGATTTTCTTTGTTTTCCACAGCGAGTAATTAGTTTGCTCATCACCTGTGAACTTGGTTTTATGTGATTCGATTGACGCTCTTTTGAGCTGTTGTGTTTTCTTGTTGAGAAGATTTTTGTCGACTGGATCGCGCTACATCTGCCACTTCCTTCTTAATCTCCTTTTCTCCGTGACCAGATCTCCAATTTCTGCAGGGTAGTTAATTCTGGGTGTTTTTTTGGGTTATTGTTAGCATATTGTTCCATGCGGCTTTTTGTACCGCGTAGGTAAATCTTTCGGCATCCAGATCCAATTGAGTGCTGGATTTGAGAGCCACTTGTAAGTTGATTAAATTCTCTAGCTCTACTTTAAAGTTGACCCACTCGGTGGTATAGTTCACTAGCGATGGTCTAACTTCCATTCTGATCACTGTTTCACTTAAGGTGAGTACACCTCCAGATTGATCTGAATCTAGATCCAGCATTTCTTTAATATCGATGAGGTTTGCTGATATCTTCTTGCAGATAAAAAAAGTCCAACAGGACCAGTATGTTGGCTTATCGGTAGAGTGGGTATTGCAGCCCTTTTGTGTTATTGCTGCTATTAGTTCCCTTCCCTTGGTGTTAGTCTTATTTGAAACTCATTTGATCAGAACTTCATTAAAATGAATAAAATTTAATTTAATAAAAAAATAAGTTGATAAAGAAAATATATATCAAATGAAATTTTAACTCTGATTTGATATTTTGGAATATCCAGGGAAGATATTTAAATTTCAGTTATGGCTAATCAAAGTTATTTCATTTTTGTGTAGATTCTATGAATTTTATGTTTATTTGATAATCTGTTATTTTTTTACAAATGTTACATGGAAAGGGTTCTCTTAAAATCGTTAATTTTATTGCATAATTTTAACTTTAGGCTGATGTTTTGAGAAGATGCGTTAAGATAATTTATTTTCTTAGTAATTTGAAGCTTCCACCGCGATGCGTCCACATCCAAACTCAGGCTTTTCTAAACTCGAATTTTTACATTATGCGCCACGCGTATAAAACACTGAAATATTGCGAAGTTAAAATACAGTGAACACTTTTTTGTTTCAATGGGTAATATTCAAAATAAATACATTTTCTTATTTGACTTGACTTAAATGTGTGAAAAAAATAATAATATTTTGTTATTCAAATATTTCAAATATTACTTATTGAAACAAAAAAGTGTATTTTTTGTATTTTTAACCTCATAACATTTCAGTGTATTATACGCGTGGCGCATGAAGTAAAATTTGGAGTTTAGAAAAGCCTGAGTTTGGATTTGGACACTTCGCGTAAAAATCCAAACGCTCAGGTTTTTCTAAACTAGAAATTTTACTTCATGTTTAATCTGGGATTGGAAACACTTGTTTCTTAACTTATTTAGTAATTAAAAAAAAGAAGTGGAAACACTTGTTAAAGTATAACACAATCATAGGCTCATAATAAACATAATTTCTAACTTAATTTCATCTGTATGTTAATTATTAATATTTATCTTTATCCAGTAGTTTGTGTCTATGATTTCATTAACTTAATCAGTGTTTCATACGCCTGGCGCATGGACTAAAATTTTGAGTTTAGAAAAGATTTGCCGGCGCTTTGAAATTCTGTTTGTACGGCTAGTAAAAAATAATTCGCATTAAACTATAATAGATCTGTTCATTACATGAACTAGTGCAGCACTTTTTGCACGCCCTGCACTGAATCTGTTCGTTACAAGAACAGGTCACCTGCAATTGTCAATGTGAAGTTACACTAACTTGAACTGGTGACGCCACAAACTTAAATTCAGTTGAATTTAGTGCAGTATAAACGAACAAACTTAATGATATTAGTGGTAATTCTATGAACAAGGCTGTTGGCGTCGTAGATAAAGTGGATAGATCAATTTCTTGTTGAGTGTATAAAACATTTTTAGTTTTACGAACCTTTTAGCTTTAGATTTTAATATTAATTTGATATGTAAGACATTAACACCTTTCTTTTGTTTTAAAATGTACTTCGTTATTTGCGCTATTTATATTTCGGTTGGTAAAGTTGGATACCAGTGGAAAGTTTCAAGTTTTCGAACTGCAAAGTCTTTACAACGAAGACTGCAAAGAATAAAAAGAATGGTGTGCTCGGTGAGCTGGTATATAACGAGAATATAACAGACGCGGATGTACCATACACTCCTATACAACACGACTATATATTTAACGATATTACCTTCCGTTACTGTAAGGTATGAAATATTAAAAGTTGGATGAATTATGTCACCGTGGAATTGCAAGGGAAGGGAAGAGAAGGGAAGGGAAGGGAAACGAAAGGCGCTGTTGTGGCTCGGAGAAGATACATTTCTAACAGAGTTAGAGCCACCCGAGCAATTTGTTTTATTTGTAATATCGATTTGTAATCAGGGGAAAACAATAAGAAATCAATTGTGCGATTCCACCCCCGCACCCCCGGTAAATGAATTAAATATTAAAATTGATTACTAGATTTATTACGGTCTAGAAGAGATTACGTCGACGGAGATTTAGATTCAGAGGGCGGTAATTAAAATGCGCGTTTCGTGTTTTATGTATCGAGATGGGCAGAGCGCGATAGCTAAATGTGCTTGCTTCTCAGAAGAGAAGTACAATTCTTATTTGACCCAAAGGGAGGAAGGGGCCGACAATACGACCGGCTCGAACATTAATTCTTTTAAGGGGCTCTGTAATTCCGAAAAGGCGACCTTATGATACGCGTAATTTAAGATTTCGAGACGGGGCCGCATTAATTATTTAGGACGTTTTATTATCCTCTCGGGACTCTTCTAAGTATAAGTTTAGATCGCATGTTTGTAACCATTCTAAACTACGTAGCTGCTTCCTTAAATATATAACATGCAAGCAAAAATGAGATACTCCCCAAACTAGGTTGTGTTCTCGCCGTTGTCTCACAAACAAAATAAAACAACTTCTTCATCTAACCTTACGTTTATTTAAATGAAATAATTCAAATCAATAAATATTATTACAACCAAAAGTGTAATTCAATGGCGTTGCTAAATAATTTAAGAGTGTCCCCGAATATACAGATGTTCCGAATACATATTCAAGTAATTTTTGTTTTCCGACTAAATATAAGAAATCTTTGTCTTTCATGTGGCGAAATTTTGTTTTAAGTACAGTCAAGATTGTTTACAGCAGGGTTGTTAAAAAACGTGTTTTTTTTCATTAAAACAGCGTTTAAAACATTAACAATTAAAAACATGTTTAAAACACGTTTAAAACAAAACATACAGGGCATTTTTCTTTTGAGTATACATATCCTGATAATTACAGCGTTTTTTCACTAAGAATTTGGATTGGCCGCGTAGCGAAGCAGAGCGGCCAATCCAAATTAGGCGTTTCTAAATTCGAAATTTTACTTCATGCGCCACGCTTAAAAACACTGATTTACAGTGAAGTTAAAAAAACACACACATACAACAACGATTACAGGCAACCTAACATACGCTACAGTTATTGGGTTGCCTATAATCACTGTTTTAAAAAATTCGTTCAGCGCAGAATTTGACTCACGTTTTATTCATATCTACATATTAGCTTGCTAAAGCCGTATATTTTGAACGTTACGATATTTCAGTGTTATATACGTGCGGCGCATGCAGTAAAATTGCTACGCGACCAATCCAAATTTTCAGGCTTTTCTAAACTCGAAACTTTACTTTATGCTTAGTCTGGGAGTGGAAAACACTCGTTTAAAGATTCAAATTGAAATCTTTTAAAAAAACAACGAATGTCGTAATATTCGCAGTGTATGCATATGTATACCTGAAAGATGAAGATAAATACCCTGTATTTAAAAATCACATTTATGCACACACAGTTGTGATATTTTATTGTAATAAAATGTTATGTTTAACAACGTATATGAAATATCTTCAACAATTTAGCTAATATTTAAAAACGTAAACAAAACATTTTAATGAAGTAGTATAAAATATATTTTAGCAAATTTAAGATAATAAAAAAAAACGTTTCAAACAAATTTAAGGTTTAAAACATGATTTAAACAAGTTTAAGATTTAAAACATGTTTAATACAAAACATGCTTAAAACACGACGACTGTTTTTAAACATGTTTAAAACACGGTTTTAAAACAAAGTGTTTTAATCATAAAACCCCTGGTTTATAGAGAACTTCAAGAGAGCGACGATATTTGTACTGGATATATTTTGCTAATTTTTGAGAGATAATAGTTATTTACAATCAATAAATCTGTGTATAGTCTGGATATATTGTTTTCGTGCTCTGTTTTGTATAATCGAATTTGAAAAATTTATTAATAATGTAAATATTGTTAGACGAAGTCAATTTTTGTAATTCCAGTTTATCTGTGTGACTAATTAAGTCATTTGCCTAAAAATAATGACATTGTGATACCAACATTTATTTTTGAGAAGTTAAACAAATCGCTTTTTAGCAATATTGGTTTTATGTGTTCTGATTTCTCGCCTAATTAAATGGAACGAGCTCTAACTTTATAAAATCGTTCAATTTGAAGGTTATAACGACTGTTTTCATTCCTGAAATTTTACTTTATGCGCCACGCGTGTAAAAAACTGATTTCAAGTGAAGTTTCAAATATATTCAACTTGGTTTATGTTTATTCTCACATTAATCAATTATTGCGTCTAACCTAATCTCACGTAAGTGTTTTATGAAAAGTAGATCCTAAGTTAACGAATCCGCTTTGGTTAATTTGAAAAGAAAATTAAATGCTGACGGTTAACTGATTTCCAAGTACATAGTTTCGTTCATTATTTTGTGTTAAAGCTGTCCGAAATGAAATTAATCACTCTGTTTAATTTAGTCTTTGTGAGACAAATTTGTTATAGATTGCGTAAATAATCGAAGTTTTAATGATTTGAAGTATTCTACAACGTTTATTTAACATATTTTCAACATAATTAATACATATTTACTAAACAAAATTAAAAGAAAAAACTTGAAAAAATAGAAAAAAAAATTATAGCGCGTTTTAGTACGATTATTAAAATGCGTTTGATATATAACTTGTATTTCTATAACATAGAATATTTGGTCGACAAAGCGAAAAAACAGAAGCCTTTATCATAAAGAGTAAATCATGCGAGTGAAATTCATTTGAAATCAGTAAATTAGTTTACTAAGGAAATTGACCTTTATTAAAATACAAAAGAAAACACAATGAAAGCAACGGAAAAAAATACGAAAGATAAAAAACGGATATTTTTGTGTTGTCCAATTATCAAATAATTGATATACAGTAAAGCTCCGCTAATCCGAACTCCAACAATCCGGATTCTCCAGTAATCCGGACGAAATTGCAGTATTAGTTATTTACATTATGTATTCCAAAATCCGGAAAAAAAATAAAAAGGATAGTCAGGATTTCCCTGATGGTTAAAAAGCATCATGGCGCCAAAGAGACCACACAAAACGTTAACTCTAGCGTATTTTTGTGACTCTTAAATTGAATTTTATTGATCCGGATTAGCGGAGCTTTACAGTATTCAAATATTAAACACACAGCTAAATGACTAATTGCCTGAAACAATTTCACTGCATCATCATCAACCCCTAAACCAAAATTCTGGTCCATCGCCCAGTAAAAAAAATAATATTTTCACTTTCCGAAAGCCGGTAATTAAATACTACCCAGTGTATCAATGGCAATTAAAAAAAAAAATGGAATTTAATTTGATAAAAAAATACGCTAATAAAATAAATACTAGTTAGTATATGTCAAATCAAGTTTTAACTCTGGTTTGATATTTTGGAATATTTAGATATTTGAATTTCAATGATAGCCAATTTAAGTTTATTAATTTTAATACAGATTCTATGAATTTGCTTTTGACTTGATAATCCGGTAATTTTTTTACGTTATGTTTTACGAAAAAGTTCTCCTAAAATCGTTGATTATCTTGCATAATTTTAATTTTGGCTTAATATTTTAAGAAGATGCGTTGATATATTTTTTTTAGGAATTAGAGGCTTTTAACGAGTGTTTCCATTCCAGACAGAGCAATAAGTACAATTTTGAGTTTAGAAAAGCCTGAGCGTTTAGAGTTGGACGCGAAGACCACTGTCAAGATAGCAGGGCCATATGAGCAGAACGCACTCAAACCTGTACCAGAATTAAGGGCTAATTAAGAGCCAAATTAATACCCTATTCCTAATTTTAGTACTCCGCCCCCCCCCCCCTTGGGGTGCAAATCGCATCATTGCTACCTTAATATTAATTTTCCAAGGCAACATTCACAAATCAAGGATTAAAATCCACTTTCTGTACCACATAACTGAGGGCTAATCAAGTGCCCTATTACCGATTTTAGCGCTCAAAAAAAATATTTTTTCTACCCTAAAACTACACAATAATTTAGGGCGCCTTACTTTCTAATTAAGTGACCTATTGGCGAGTTTAGTGCTCCACCCTTAACTTGGAAAAAAAAAAATATTTTCTATCCCAAGTTCGTGTAACTCGAAAACGGACGAGCAGACTACAACGAAACTACACAATAATTTAGGGCTCCTTACCTACTAATTAAGTGGCCGATTGGCGATTTTAGTGCTCCACCCTTTACTTAGAAAAAAATATTTTCCTCCCCAATTTCATGCAACTTGAAAACGGACGAGCAGACTGCACCGAAACTATACAATAATTTAGGGCTCCTTGCCTACTATTTAAGTGCTCTATTGGCGATATTAGTGCTCCAGCCTTTACTTAGAAAAAAATTTTTTCTACCTCAATTTCATGTAACTCGAAAACGGACGAGCGCACAGCAATAAAACTTTACAGTAATTTAGGGCTCCTTACTTACTAATTAAGTGCCCCATTGGCGATTTTAGTGCTCCACCCATTACTTAGAAACAAAATATTTTCTACCACAATTTCATACAACTCGAAAACGGACAAGTAGACTTCAACAAAACTACACAATAATTTAGGGCTTGGAGAACTAAAATCAGGAATAGGGCACTAAATTAGCCCTTAGTTTTGGTATAGGTTTAAGTGCATTTTGCCCATTTATCCCTGCTACCTTGATAAAGGTGACGCGAAACATCCAAATCCAAACCCAGGCTTTTCTAAACTCAAAATTGTACTTTATGCGCCACGAGTATAAAACACTGAAATATTGTGAAATTAAAAACTATATTGCTGAATCAGTATTAAAAAATAAACTATTAAAACAAGATTAAAAAAATACTGCTAAACAAAAAAATGTATGTTAAACTGAAATACTTATAATCGTATTAATACGATCAAAACACATGTCAAGTAAACAAGTTAAAAGTAAAAAAAATCGTATACAGAATTTTGCGTCTACCAATTAAATTTATTTCTAGTACACTATGCAATGTCAACACGAGGGTTTATTATTGGAAATATCGATTTATACTTTCCTCGTATGCAATACAAAGGATAAATAGTTTTCATGTAATGTTTCACATCAAACAATTTTCTAAAAATATCCGATTTGTGGTCTTTTGAAATGATTAAGGCCATCTTTGAAAAATGTCTTTGTATGTCTGTTCGCGTTTTTAGATGATGCTTCAAACATTATATTTAAATCATAAATTGAAAAAAGTATATGGTTTTCAATTAATTTTGTGATATTTCCGAATTTTGATTATTTTTATAATATTGAAAGCCGAGAATTTTCTATATTTACAGGTATGATTTATTTGTTTATTCGGCTTAGCGCCGGCAAATCCAAATTTTCAGGCTTTTCTAACCTCAAAATTTTACCTTACGCCTAATTCATTAGTGGGAACCCTCGTTAAAAAAAGAGTCATTAAGTACTATTAATTTTCTATGTATTTAATGACTTTTACTGCTAAAACAACGATATTACATCGTCTTGTAATTGGAAAATTTCCTGTTGGGCAATAAAGACTTATTATTATTATTATTATTAACATGCATCTATTTTGTATGTAGCTTACTGAACCAATAAAAAAATAAAAATTATTATCATTATTATTATTGTGATTTTTGAGTAAATTTACAATCCCTAGTCGAAACGCGCTAACCCAAAATGTCTGTATTTGTAATTTTTGTTCATTTCTTGGTAAATATCATTATTTAGGAAATATTGTATAATTTATCATGAAACAGATTATTTAATAGCGTTTATCGCAAAAGGTAGCTCCTCTGTGTAAAATTTAAATATGTATTTTCGTCTTCAATTAAAGTTGCGTTGAAGAAATCGATAAAACATTATAATTCCCCTTGAAGGTTTTAATATATAAATAACTTTCCGGTGAAATAAGAAATTCAGAAACAAATCTGTTTAATTAATCCGAGATGAAAACGACGTAAAAACGTTGAGATGCTCGGAAGGGTCTGGGGTGCACACAAAATAAATTGCTTCAAAGGATAATAAAGTGCACTGTATAGCAGCAGCAGTATTCAAGGATATACCTTAGCTAGTGAAATATTAAACATTCCTCGGATGAGTTTCAATATAAACCAAATTTTCCTTACTGGGAAAGAAAAGGTGAAACTTTGACTACTACTCTCTGTTATCAATGTTATCACAGCTCAACGAGGGCATACTGTAAAGTACTGACTCCGTGATAAAAGTTTAGAAGTGTTGTATCAGAACGGGAAGTTAGCTAACTTTCCTCACGTGTGGTGAACTCTTAACAAGACCACGTTAAACATTCGTCATTGAAGATACATAAGGCCCCTTACTCCCCAGTCAAAACTTTTACTTCGTCTGTCAAACTCAACGTTCGTATTATGTAAGCTTATGGCTAGCCCATCTATTCCGATCTGTTGGGCAGGTCGATACTTGGCGGGCTCGAGATAATCTCTATTATCATATCACTTGTATGAAATACATTCGAATTCTAAGCACCCATTCTCTCGCCGAGTTGTAATTACACAAGTATAAGCTATTTGGTAAAGCACGTTTATACATTATTGATGATGACAAATAAATAATATTCCATTACAGGGGTAATCAAAACACAAAACGCAATTAATCACACTTCATAAGTGACAACCTGAAATTAAGTCATTATTGGGTAAATGGAGAAAAATGGATTCGTCGATTTTAGGTAAATAAAGGTTAGAGAAATCAGCGTGGGCGATTAATTACTCGGAAATGCCTGACAGACATAAGAAACTTTGAAGATTAAAAATGCATTTTCATTTAATTACTTTTAAATTAAATGACACAATTTTTACAATAAAATGCGAAAAATTACAGGATTACACACTTTAAGATTATTATATGTAATCAAGAGTCATTTAATTAATTAATTTATTTATAATAATAATCACCTACATTCAACCCATTCACGTTAATCAACGATTAATCGATAATTAATTAACTGTTGATTAAATTCCCGATCAGGGGTCTTATTTAAACTATATTACTATATTAACAGATGATATACAGGGTGAATTTGAATTAATAAACAAATGAATGTATTTTTAGATTTATTTCTGCAAAAATAAAATCTAATTTTTAATTTAAATTTTACACAATTTTTCACTTTTTCAGACCTTTTAGTTATCTGCGTTCACAAATATTATAATGTATTCACAATATATCGCAAGTATACACAAAGTATTTTTACATTTATTTCTGCAAAATTAAAATCTAATTTTGTTTAAATTTTCCATAATTTCTCAATTTTTCAGACCTTCCAGGTATCTGCGTTCACAATATATGGAGTGGATAATTATTTATTTAAACGGTACGACGCACACTGCCAAAAAAGCTTTTCTAGCGGTCCAGCGGTCTATGAGAAGACCAAAATAAAACTCAAAATGTGAAGCTTCTACATATTTTAAAACATAGAAATATAAATCATCAATAATTTTAGATAATTCACTATACTGTCATTATTTCACAAACTTGAACAATTTCAATGAGTCATTTTTTGTAGGAAATCGTTCCGCATTAATATTCATATTTTTCGATCATTCCTTAACACAATTTAATCGATTTTTTTTGTGCAGTAAATATAAGTATTAAGCTTCTATTTCTTCTATTTTGTCAAGCTATAAAAGATATATATTGAAATAACTAAAAGACAAAAGTTTATAAATGCACAAACTTAAAAATTAATTTTTAACTTTGGAAAACCCGCAAAAGTTTTTGTCAAGCTCACTCAAAATTTGACAAAGATATAAATAATCTCCAAACATTTATCTACTAGGTCGTGTAAAATTATATCCATCTCGATCCGATTCTTGAAGGTATGATTTTATTTATCCGACAAGCGCCGACAATTTCATGTATTTTGCCGCATACGCGAAACGCATTTATCGCGCTCGCCGAATAAAATATATCATATCTCAAGAATCGGATCGAGATGGATATAAATTTTACATGGCCATGCAGAGAAATGTTTGGAGATTATTTTTATTTTCGTCAAATTTTGACTGAGTTTGACAAAAACTTTTGCGGGCTTTTTAAAGTAAAAAAATAGTGTATTTTTTAACATTTTTCCAATGGATTTTTTAATATATATTTTTTATATCTCGACAAATTTTAGAAGCTTAACACTTATATTAATTCAGAGAGATTTTCTATAAAAATTCACTCATTGAAATTGTTTAATTTTATGAATCAGTTATGGGATAGTGATTCATCTGAAATCATTTATGGCTCATGTTCCTAGGTTTAAAAATATCTAGAATACGATGGCATAAATAGCATCTTAAAATTTTGAGTTTCATTTTGGCCTTCTTGTAGACCCCAGGACCGCTAGAGAAGCGTTTAGCGAGTGTGCGACGCGAGAAACAGGAATTCCGTGTGCAAAACGGGAGCTGATGACAGATTTAACTCAAACACAATCCTTTCCAACCAGATCCTCTATCAAAAATTCATTAGTCGTAAATAAATATCCATGACCTTACTTAAAAATGATTAGTATTTAACCTAAATTCCATCCATTCCTTCAATAAGTGTATCAAAGTACAAAAACTGATATTGATACCGTTAAAAGAAGAGGCAGACTATTTACAATGCCGGTTAAATACACACGTGCACATTTATCAGAGGCCTTGAACCAAGGTTGTTAAAAAAACGTTTTTTTCGTTTTAATTAAAATTTTGTTTTTGTAATAAAACGTGTTATTTTCATTGAAACAGCGTTTAAGACATTAACAATTAAAACATGTCTAAACAGGTTTAAAACGTGTTTAAAGCAGAACATACATTTTGAGTATACATATCCCGATAATTACAGCGTTTTTTAAATTTGCGGGAATTCGTTGTTTCAAAGCGGTTAATTTAAGGCTTTTAACGAGTGTTTTCCACTCCCAGACTAAGCATGAAATAAAATTTCGAGTTTAGAAAAGCCTAAGAATTTGGATTGGCCGCGTAGCGAAGCGGAGCGGCCAATCCAAATTAGGCTTTTCTAAACTC
Source organism: Philonthus cognatus (assembly GCA_932526585.2). NCBI lineage: Eukaryota > Metazoa > Arthropoda > Insecta > Coleoptera > Staphylinidae > Philonthus > Philonthus cognatus. The sequence continues at coordinate 90,052,234 of OW052243.1, forward strand.
GAAATTTTACTTCATGCGCCATGCTTAAAACACTGATTCACAGTGAAGTTCAAAAAACACACAAGAACGATTATAGGCAACCTAATATACGTTAGAGATATTGGGTTGCCTATAATCACTGTTTTAAACAATTTGTTTAGCTCAGAATATGACTCACGTTTTATTTACATCTACATATTAGATTGCTAAGGCCGTATATCTAATTTGGATTGGCCGCTCCGCTTCGCTACGCGGCCAATCCAAATTTTCAGGCTTATCTAAACTCGAAATTTTACTTCATGCTTAGTCTGGGAGTGGAAACCCCTCGTTTAAAGATTCAAATTGAAATCTTTTGAAAAAACAACGAATGTCGTAAAATTTACAGTGTATGCATATGTATACCTGAAAGAAAAATTTGCTGTATTTAAAAATCAAATTTATGCACACATAGTTGTGATATTTTATTGTAATAAAATGTTATGTTTAATAATGTGACTTGAAATATTTCTGAACAATTTAACTAAAATTTAAAAATGTAATCAAAAATCTTCATAAAGTAGTATAAAATATAATTTAGTAAATTTAAGATAATAAAAAAACACATTTAACGTTTAAAACATGTTTTAAACAAATTTAAGATTTAAAACATGTTTAAAACACGACGGCTGTTTTTAAACATGTTTAAAACACTGTTTTAAAACTAAGTGTTTTAAACATAACAACCCTGCCACGAACATGTTGTCCACTATTTTTTTAAGATATATGGTTAGTATTATATTTGTTATTTATAATTTAGATTATATTTGTTATACATAATTTGGTTCTTATATAAAATCAACACCAATTGTGGTAACTTTTCGTATTTATATAAAAATTCCACACTACTTGTCACAACTTGCCAAAAACCACGTTTATTGCTGTATGTCTTTTCTAACCTTGTGCACATTATTCATATGCATTTTTTTCAATATTCAAAGTAGAAACAAATGTTTCAAATAAAAGTTGTATGGAAAACAAGCTGAATCATTACGTTTACATTTTAAGAACATTTTATTTAATAATAATATAGGTTTAAAATAATGAACTGAAAACGTATGAGCGTCTAAAATATATGACTTGAAAATAATGTTCATAATATTCCATTGTTCAATTCTCTTCAAATATCAATGAACATGATAACAGTTACAGTTTTGTTTATTTAAAAGTCTAGAATTTTTATTTTATAAAAATACAAGAAATCGTAAACAAAAAAAATATTCTTAATGTAATTTCAGGAGTTAATGGTCGTAATATCGATTTATGTACGAACGAAATTGTTTTTTTAGAAATTCAACGACTTCAAAGGACGAGTTGAGTTTCTTAAAGCAACACAATTGAGTGATGAAATAAAAGACAGAATTATAAGATGCATTCAACCCGGGAGAAAATTCAGAGTGCAATTTTGGAAAGGACAATCATCTTTCAAAGATACTTTCAAAATGTAGGCTAAATTCTACTAATCAATTACTTGATTGGAATTTAACATTTTTGTTAATTTGGTACACTTTTACATTTTTATCAATTTGTGCTAATTTGCACTGTTCTGAAGTTTTTGTAAAATGTTATGATATGTGCTGGTTTTGACAATTTTATTTAAAATAGTAATTATTATTTAAAATTTGTGATTTTTGTTACATATTGACATATAGGGATTTTTTCTTTAAGGTAAACTTTCACATATTCCATATAAACATTTGGAAATTTAATGTACATGCGTGAAAACTAAGCAGTGTATTTTAAACTTCACTTTAAATCAATGTTTTATACCATTTATGAACGCTTTTCTAAACTCGAAATTTTACTTCATGCTTAATCTGGGATTGGAAACACTGGTTAGAGGCTTCAAATTGAACGTTTTTAGTAGTATCTACGAATGTCTGAAAATGTACATCGTAAAATCGTGATATGTATACCTAAAAGAAAAATTCCCTGTATTTATCTTTTCATTTTATTGATTTTAACATGTCTATACTGGTTTTATTAATATTTTTTAACATATTTTATTAGTTCAAATACCTACGTTCAATGAAATTGTTGTATTTTATATTGTAAGTGGATAAAATAATAAATTTAATTTGATTGATTTGTACGAAAAATTACAGAGATCAAAAAATTGTCAATATTTAAGAATTTTATTGATTGGTAAATTTGTATGTTTGCGCTTTTGACGATTTCATTTAATATTTATGTTATTTGGCAGTTTATACTAAATGTTTTATAATTAAAACTATAAACGAGACATTGTTTTCAACATTTTCAACAAAATTCAAAAATTATAGTTATATGTTTCTAGCCAGAACTTTACTTTTATTTAGCCAATATTTCGCTGAACTTTTGTCAGATTCTTCAGCGAAATATTGGCTAAATAAAAATAAAGTTCTGGCTAGAAACATACAACTATAATTTTTGAATTCTGCCGCTTTTCTCCAAAAACATTTTCAACAAATTCTGTAAATTTTGTAGTTACATAAAAATGGTGAAATTTTTATTTATTCGCGATTTTCGTAAATTCTGACAAACCCATTCAGCGATTTGGTAAATTTGGTAAATTTTTACGATTCCAATCCATCTACTTTTATTTTGCTGTATACAAATTACGATTTTTTAACGTACATTTTCAGATATTCGTTGTTCTTCTAAAAGCTTTCAATTTGAAGCTTCTAACGAGTGTTTCCAATCCCAGGTTAAGCATGAATTAAAATTTCGAGTTTAGAAAAGCATTAAAATTCGCGGAGTGACTACACCAAATTTTCAGGCTTTTCAAAACTCGAAATTTTACTCATGCACCACGCGGATAAAGCACTGATTTAAAGTGAATTTCAAAATACACTCACCCCTTAATACAATCCCGGTATATTACTAATATACCTTTGTTGTAACTTTTGGATTTTGAGATATTATCATTTTAATATTTAATTGTCATTGTATATATACTTAAAAGAAAAATGCATAAAAGATATTAACCCATTACGCGCCATTGATGCATACACGCAACATTATTATTTTTTTGTTAATTAAGTTAATTTGATATATTATATTATTTGACCTGACTTAAAAATGCATGAAGAAAAATGTAAATATTTTGTTATTTAAATATTTGGATTATTACTCAATTAAAAAAAAAAATGTCAGTGTATTTCTAACTTCACAATATTTCAGTGTTTTCTACGCGTGGCGCATGAAGTAAAATTTCGTCCAAACCAAATTTTCAGGCTTTTCTAAACTCGAAATTTTACTTCATGCTTAGTCTGGGAGTGGAAACACTTGGTCTAAACTTAAATTGCACGTTTTTATAAAAAATCGACGAATGCCTGAACATTTACAGCGTATACATTATGTATATTTAAGAGAAAAATTCAGAGTATGTACAATAAGTCATTCATAGAAATCATAAAAAGAAGCGCAGAATTTTACCTAAAATCAACTATTAGAGTAAAATCTATAATTGCTCGGCCGTTAATGGGTTAATTTAACAAAAAAGTCTTTCTGTGGTAATAAAACGGCCAAAAAAACTAAAACAAATGGTACACGGTCGTTCTTTTAATGTGATAAGGTCAAAGCAGTCCGACACAAATATATTAATTTGCCATATAGTTGTTATTTAAATTAAATGTATTAAGCAGTGCTTTAAAAAAAATTGCCTTAAGTAAGCAATTAATATCAAAATTGAATGTACGATCACGATTCTCCGAAAGATTTTAGTTTTTATATTTAACTAAAACATTATTTGTATTAAACTGAATGGTTTTAGTTTTTATATCTAAGGAAAAATAATTTGCCAAACGTAAAGTTATAATGAGCTATTGTTATAAGTTTTTAATATTTATGACAAGAAGATTAATAATAAAATAGTTTGTATTAGTCAGAATGATTGTAGTTTTTAGATTTACCCAAAATAAAATGTGAATAAATGCATGTGGCTATTGAAAAATGTGACTAATGGGTAAACAGATAAGCAACAGTTAAGCCGCCACCTACAAAGCAACCACCTGCAGTGCGTGAGCTTAAGTTGTGTGTAAGATCCACTCATATAATAATCAAGGCACCATGGGGCTATAATGCGAATTACGGAACACAATACAATTTCGGTGCAGATTGCTCCTTAATTGAATTATAATCTCCGAAGGATCTATATGGAAATTATCGAAATGTCGATTTCCGGAGGAAAGGCTGTGTTAACTACACGAATATTCTATAACAGACTAGCGAAGGTGAAGGAGTACCGTTAGGTACATTAAACAACATTTACGTTTATGAGTTTCATGCTGATTAATACTGTTTATAATTTAAAAACAGAACAATTATGTTTAAATATTATTTACAACGAAGCGTAAAGATTGCAAATTTACCGACTTTTTTAATTCCGGTAAATTTATGAATCAATTTATTAACGATTAAATCAACCACATTATTATTGTTTTATATTAACATACAGAAATGTTTTCTTGTACTTGTAAGTATCAGGGTTGTTATTTTTAAAACAGTGTTTTAAACATGTTTAAAAACAGCCGCCGTGTTTTTAATAGTTTTGTTTTGAACGTGTTTTAAATGTTAATTCGTTTAAAACATGTTTTAAACGTTAATTTTGTTTAAAACGTTATTTTTATTTTTGTTTGCGTTTTCAAATTTTAGTTAAATTGTTGAAGATATTTCAAATTACATTATTAAAAATAATAAAATATCACAATTTTGTGTGCATAAATGTGATTTAAAACGTGTTTTAAACATATTCAGCTTTGTTAAGAGAATTTCCGTTAATATCATCATATTTTAATGCTAATTAATCTCTACTAGACGCATACAAACACGATACTAACATTTCGTACTAATAGAGCAAAATCTACATGTTGTTAGTTAGTTTTGAAACAATGATAGAATAAACGTAGCAACGTAACATTTTCATGTGTTCAAACTTAATTGTAATCAAGTAATTTAGAAGGTATGTTTTTTTTATGTTTATGAAAATGTATTCGTCCTGATACATTATTGGATTACAATTTACTTCTGAGTGTCTACTCTCACACTAAGCATGAAGTAAAATTTCGAGTTTAGAAAAGCCTGAAAATTTTCAGGCTTTTCTAAACTCGAAATTTTACTTCATGCACCACGCGTATAAAACACTGATTTCAAGTGAAGTTCAAAACATACTGATAAGATTTATACATTTATGATTTATTGCATTATTAAATAAATTCTAAATAACCCTATTTTGTTATGACAGTTGAGGTTATGTATAAAACTTAAACTAGGGCTATTAAATTATTAGTTGTAAACTAACAAAAGTAATCTACTAAAACGTTTTATTAATCCGAAAATGTTAATATAATCCTTATAACTGTATAAAAGCTGTATGCTAACGTCCATTAATAAGGCTGGTTATGTATAAGACACGTTTTAAACATGTTTTTAATTGTTTTAAACACTGTTTCATTGAAAAAAAAACGGTTTATTTAAATTAAAATGTAAAAAAAAACGTTTTTTTAACAAGTAAGTATACATATCCCGGTGTATGCGCTCTGAAATTTTAGACATTCTTCACATACAATGAGTTTTTCTTTTAATTATACATATCACGATAAACGTTGTATATCTTCAAATATTCGTTCTTTTTGAAAGGCGTAAATTGAAGCATTAAACGAGTGTTTTCGACTCCCAGGCTAAGCATGAAGTAAAATTTTGTGTTTAGAAATATACTAGTAAAGCAGTATGCTAAAGACGTACATTCTAAACTTGACATCAAATCAGGGTTTTGTACTAGTTGTGCATAAGGTAAAATTTCGAGTGCAGTAAAGCCTGAACATTTGGTTTGGTCGCCCCGCCTCGCGTTTGGCCAAAAGTAAATCTATCGATTGCAAAAGCGAAGTAAACCGACATTTTATTTATCACAAAATCTTGAAATAGTTTAATTTTTCAACCAATACATACATTGAGGCAATATCTCCTTAGGTTTAGAGGGTTTTAGTTATTAGTTTAGTCTATTTCAACAATTCATTGATGTAACAATTGATCGAGATAGCGAGATTTAAAAATAGAATTCTGACAACTCTATAAATCATCACACATGATAAGAAAATAGTTCACTTGATTGCAAACATTTCATACATGCCACAGGTTCGCCTTTTCTGCTTTAGGCTTTTCTATCTTATTCCGTTAATACTTAATCAATACCATTGCTAAAAAATAAGTAATCTTGCACATTTTATACCCTTAGAAGGAGGGAGATTATCTTTGGTTGTATGAAAGATGATATAGCTTCTACTGTTATTTATTAAGGTCCTTTGATGGGGATTATATTAAATTGAATTTATTAAAAAAAGCAAGAAGATATAAATTTGCCAATGCACCAGGGTAGTTTGACATAAGTGGCTTTAGTCCGGTATATACAATAGCTCTATTGTACGACTCCAACGGATTATGTATCAATTTGCTTCGTTAAAAGTTTATCCTATAAAATAAAGCCCTATAAATGCAAGATCCCATCGATAGTAATATATACCTCATGTAAATCCCCATAAATGTAGCCGGAGTTAGTTTTTCTTCTCATTTCTTGTCTTTGCTGTGCTCTGCTCTTTGTACGTACAGTAGTTTAAACTAGTGCAACTGGGAAGCTTTACTTTTTTATCATTCACAGTCCAACAGTGCAGTATTTATCCGGTCTTTTTATCTCTTATCTCCGCGTCCATATTTTCATCCCAGTTTATATCCTATAGAGAGTTCTAAAAATAAATACTTTCATCCGTCATGCGACAATTTCTAACATAACGTTAAAATAATTTCAGGAACAAAAAAACATCAATAATTTTTATCCTAAAATATGATGATGTCATAATTGTGAAAATATCGAAAGTACCACGAGCTGCTCCCCTCGCAAGCTGTAGGTGTAGGATTCATTGCTTTATCGGTGACAAATGCGTGGGTGTCGTTATTTATGCCGAAATTTCCTGTTGCGTAAGATAGTCATGACAAATAGTCGAATGTATAGATGTATAAACAACCCTTCAGGAGACTATTCAATGATGCACTTAATCGATTCCAAGGGCAAGCGCGAACTATTCTTTTCTTATCTATTGAATGCCTATGTTCACAAAAAAACGGATCTCCTAGTAATATCAAAAACATGCAAGATGTTTTTAAATTAAAAAATAACGTGGGTAAACCTAACTATAGAGGAGTCTTTCTACAAAAAATGGGAATGCCATTTAAAATGCTTTAAATACGAGTCCCAATTAGTAATACAGAAATAGTCCGTAAAAATTATTTATATGGATTAAAATCACACAAAATTTCAAGAAATTAAAAATACTACAGAATTCAAGTTAATTAGTAGTTTTATTATTATAGATAATACACGGTTAATATTTCTTTAGTAATAACATTTGTTGATTTCAGTTGAAACATACAGTGGTGTTTTCTTTTAAATATACATATCTCGATGTATAAGCAGTACATTTTTAGGCATTGTTTATAAAAAATAATTTGAAGCTTCTAACGAATGTTTCCACTCCTTGATTAAGCATTAAGTAAAATTTCGAGTTTAGAAATGGCTGAAAATTTGGATTGGTCGCTCCGCGCTAAACTCGAAATTTTACTTTATGCGCCACGCGTATAATACACTGAAATATTGTAAAGTTTGAAATATACTAAAGCTATAGCAATATGGCAAAGCAGTATATATTAAACTTCATATTTTAGTATTTTATACGCGTTTAGAAAATCCTGAAAATTGGGACAAATCCTTGAAAATTGGGTTCTTCAAGCAGAAGAACCGATTCATACGTTCAAAATATATTGCTTATTACATTATTTTTTTCTGCATATTTTAAACTTCACAACATTTCAGTGCTTATACACGTGGCTTCGCGGAGCGATCAAACCAAATTTTCAGGCTTTTCTAAACTCGAAATTTTACTTCATGCTTACTCAAGGAGTGGAAACACTCGCTAGAAGAAAGGAAAATTCCCTGTATACAGTTGGTTCATATTTTATTTAATTAATTGAGAAAGCGGATATTTTATCATATAAAAATGAGAAAAACGCGTTTTTTTAATTTAATATAAAAGGCCTATTTGTCATGACTATCTTATTCAGTTATCTTATTATATCTATATTTGGACTCACAACACATTCACACACATCCACGGAACCAGAGACGAGTATTTTTCGTTAGAAAAATTACTCGCCCCCGCCGGGAATCGAACCCAGATCACCTCCGTGAATGATTGGCGAAACCAGCGGCTCAACCGCTCGGCCACGGCGGGCCCCGAGAGAAAACGCGTTTAAATAGGGTTTCACTTCTATTATTATTATTATTATTTGAAAGTCAAACCCTATTAAAACATGGCTAAAGCTCCCAGACCAAGCATGAAGTAAAATTTCGAGTTGAGAAAAGCCTTAAAATTCGAGTTGAGAAAAGCCTTCGCGGAGCGACCAAACCAAATTTTCAGGCTTTTCTAAACTCGAAATTTTATTTCAGTCCCCACGCGTATGAATCACGGATTTAAAGTGAAGTTCAAAATATACTGCTCAAGTTTGATCTTACGTTAATAAATATTAAAGGACCTGGAGGAATTTGCGTTTGGATTTCTGTATAAAAACCTAGTTGAGATATTTAAGTTTTCTTTGAAGAATGTTAAAATTGATTAAATTCTTTGTAAATTTTGTGAATTTTATGACTAAATAATCTGTTAATTTTGCTCTAATTTTATTTTTATTCTGCATCAACATATCAACTTTAGTTTATTAAAAACAAAAACTCGGTAAGTTTTTGTATCTTTTTAGCGAATTTATCGTTTTTCTGCAAAAATGTTTTATCTTGCTAAAACTTTTGCAAATATCTAGAGAACCAACTACATATGATTCAACATTTGGTACTCCTTGAGAAAGACTCAAAGTCGAAACTAGTTGGATTAAAAAACCAAAATATTAGTGTAATTTAACCAAGTGTTTCCTTTTTAAATAATAGTTAAATATGTTTCACCACGTGAAAGATGAGAAACTTGTTCAAGATACCATTTACATACTTGAATAATTAGAAAAGTCTCAGCGAGACAAAAATGTATACAGGAAAACGATAAATAAATTCGCTTTTATATTTTGTAAATATTCTGCAAATTATAGGCATAATCAATTTTACTTTATATTAAATAAAAGTTAGATTAAATATTTTCTCGATTTATGTACAAACTTATTTTTAAATATAAATTTTAAATGCATTGGAATTTTACTTTATAAAATTTAAACAATAACTTGAATTTTTGAAAAAACTAGTCAAGATATTTGTATTCTGCATAAAGTATGATAAAGCATTAATTTTTGTTTAAACTTTATGCTGATTTGAAAAAGCACTTTATTCATCTTATCAATTACACAAAAATTCTTCAAAATGTATACATTTTTTTCCTATATTGGTTTCTTCATTAGTCACTTCTTCTTCAAATATGGCAACACTGTTTAGCATATGCACATGCACATGTTCTATAATGAATACCAAGTGTTTTAATTAATAGTTCATAGTGAGTCTTATGTTCCCAAAATCTTATGCTCTCAGATTTTTTAACGAATTTCATTCATTAAAAACATGGAATCAGCTAACTTCTTATTTTGAAAAAAAAAATGGATGCGAAGTTGGTGGTTGATTACAAAATCGATACCAAGGTATTTCATTTAGTTTATTTACTGTTAGTATAAAATTAATGATTAAATTTAACTTAATTTGTAATATAATGTAATGATAATATAGGAAATGGAATAAAAATTAAATCATTTAAATTTGTATGAGGTTTCATTTCAGTCATGTTTCATGTTTGTTTGTTTTAAAATTGTGGCCTATGTGAGCACTTAGTTTCATTCAATGCGACTTTTTAAAATAATTTGTTCAGCCAGGACTGTTAAGAATATTTTTTTGGGCAATATAAACGCATCACGTTAAGACTAACGTTAATTAGGAAGCATGTGATTTTTTATTAAAAAAAAAAATACAAAATGTTATCTAATAACTCAGATTTACGTATTAAAAAAAATTGAATGCACGTAAAAAATGTATTTAAATTAAAAAAAAAATAACGGTCATACTTAACAACGTTAACAAATATTTACATTTTTTTGCAATCTTAAGTAAATAACTAAATAAATAAATTTTTATTGACGGGTATACCATTTTACAAAGTATCAAAATATTTTACAAAATAACAATTCAATATTAAAGATAGAAAAAAAATATTATTGAAAATATTGCACTCTTTTAATAATTCTCATATGCTCGGGAAATGTATTACAAAAAAATGTCAACGATAGAAAATAAAAAATTTGAGTTAATCCACAATGTAAATGTAAGCAAGAGTCAATGCGTAAAGTAAAAACTTTGTTTCATAGCAACATTAAAAAAAAAATAACATTTTTAAGATATTTGAAATTCTGCAAAACACGTATCTAGAAATAAAAGGGCTTTATTTTGAGTTGACGTAGATTTTTATAACTTGAAAATTATGTTTAGTAAAAGTGCTCAAAGTTAATAGTTTCTTTAAAAGCAATGTTTTCAGTAAATAATAATTTAAACTGGACGCCTTAACAAATTTGTTATAACAAAAATAAATAGCATACCTTGTTTTTAACGTTAATAGAAAAGTTTGTAATTTTTTTTATTATTAAAAATTTTACTCATAATCACATTGTCACATCATTGTTATTGAGGTGTCTCAGTATTTTCCTCACGAGTGTCTTTCATTCGCTCATTAAGCATGAAGTAAAATTTCGAGTTTAGAAAAGCCTGAAAATTTGGAAAAAGAAAAAAGAGGTCATAACATGTATATCAGATTTTAGTCTAACTCTTGAGGTTACCCTATAAAAATATTGAATATGGGCCCTCTGTACTCTAGTAGTGGTGAAGAATGCAATTTAGCGACTATTTAATTTACTCTACATCAAACAAAGTATTTCATTGTAGCAGCATGTAAATTATTATAAATGGAAAGAATGTACGCGCACAAACAGTGAATCATTTGTAATGCAGAGAAAGTGAATACTTTTTTTAATTTGCAGTGTAACCCCTTTTTTGTCCGATAATTGTTTAACGTTCAAGTGTAGCCGTAATTTTGTTGGTGATAAATTTGTGCTAATACTTTTTTGGGAGGCCGTCCCTTGTAATAGGCCGGGTGTATTAAGCCATTATTAGGAATGTACAAAAAAACAGAACCTCTAGGGTCTGTTCATTAAACCCCTTTAAATATCAGTTTCCCAAAAATGCACGTCACATACAAGGGTGAAGCATAGAGTTTGTTCCATTTAACTAGACAAGAAATACAAAGAAATGTAGACAAATTTGCATCTCTATGGAGTTTATTTGTGCAGCTAATTAAGTCATTTGCCTAAAAATAATGAAATTTCGAAACCGTGATTTATTTTTAATAAATTAAACAAGTCGCACCTTGTGACTTTTGGTATTGTGAACACAAATGTGTTCAAATTTCTTGCCTAGTTAAATGGAATGAGCTATATCAAGTAGTTTAACGGACATTGTGCGTTTATATATTTTACTTACTGATAGTTGAATTGATAAATTGATAAGACTTCGTATTTATTTTTATTGTGTTTATCTTTTGTATTTAAAGTATAAACATTTTTATCGCGTTTTTTTTCAATTGATGGGAAAAGAAACTTTCTGCAATTAAAACCTGACAATATTTGTTTCCACTCCTGTTTTATAAAACTTCCGGGCATGTAGAGTTTGTTTTAGTCAAATAGAGTATTTCCCTCTTAGACCTGTAAACATGATTTAAACAGATTTTATCAAAAGCGGCCAGAAAAGAACAAAAGTCAACCATTATTTGAGTTTGAATACGCAACGTGTTATACTTCCGCAGAAATCCATTTATATTTATGTTGTATTACATAAATAGGGATGCGGGCGGAATATTTTCAAATAAACGTGTAACTCACGAGCACGTGGCCATTTCAATTTTAAATTCGGTACTTATCCTCAAGTGTTAGCCAGGAGTGCTTTGATCATGTTTATCCCTATTACTAGCACACACCGACCTAACTGAATCTGCCCGTGCATAACATTAGTGCGAATCGACATTTGTTATCGATTACACCGTACATCAATATTTTTAGGGAATGTCATATCTGAAAAAAAAAACTAGGTTTAATGCATCATCGTCAATTAATGCTGAAGCATTAGATACGCACTAATTGTGCACAACTTTTTACCAAAGGATTTTTTAATAACGCATTTTTAAGGATCATCATAACGGGTTTAAAATGAAATCACCACGCATATCTAATTTACTCTAAATAATTGTGCGTTAAAAAACCATGGATTGAAAAAGGCAAGGCGCAATAAAAAATTTGGCGGAATATCAATATCAACAAACAATGGACAAGTCTTCTTATATAATAAATGGCAAGGATCATTTGCCATTTGATGAATTTGACAAACATTATGAAAATTGCATATTTGGCCCTAATATGAGATTTTTGTGAAAAATAAACTAATTTTCGAGTAACGACGTGAACCGGCCGGCGTTGTCTCTAAATTGCAAGCAATACTGAAAATACAGGGCGAGTTTATTTTCATGTTCACTGTTGGGATCTCGGAAACTATAAGAGATAGAGAAACGGTAAAATGGGCAAAGTAATGCAGTTTTACGAGCTGAATAAAAAGGCATTCGTAAAATTTTCGAAAAAGTCAAGGGTAACTAGAAATTTTGAAAAATGTGAAGTCTCGATTCTTTCAAATCAATTTTCTTGAGTTATTAAAAGAGATAGAAAAAAAACTTTAAATAGCAAAGTTTTAGATCATTTTACACTGAATAATTACATTTTATCAGATATTTTATATTGACATTTTCTTAAAATGGAAACCATAGTTGGCTATGTCATCATTAGAAAGGGATTTTTTCACGTGACATACTTATTTATAAAAACAACTGAGTAATTAACAATTTTTTTTTACAACAAAACCTAGTTGGCCATGAAAAAATTATAACTATAAAACAGTAACCGCCTTTTGTAATATAGGAGTTTGTTAAATGATAGTCAAATAAGTTTATTTGTAAGTTATGCGTAAAAGGAAATGGAAATTGGCAGGACATAATGTCCATAAAATAGCAGTTTTTCTTAACACTAATTCAATTGACAAAAATACAACAATAAAACTAACTGTTACAAACAATCGCAATTGTTCTAGTATAGTCAAATAAAATAGAAAGTAGGTAATTTATTTTTAAACATCAAAATAAATTTTCTAAAAACAAAAAAAACGGTGGTAACGAATACAAGAAATTGTAATGATTTCATTTTTCCTAAACACAGAACACATTGCTTTGAAAAAGGGCCACATTATATGTTACTTAAAATATACAACCATTTGCTTAGACGAATTAAAGATATAAAATCACTAAAGACCTTAAAATACGAAGTTAGTATTTTATTGCACAATTTGGAACCATAATCTCTCGGAGAATTCTTTAATATTAATCTTACATAGTTCATCCCACTTTATTATGTATATAATTGCATTCACAATAAATGCATTATTATTAATATTATAACTAAGTTGTTTTTGTAAATAAGTGTGTGAAGTGATATATCTAATTAAAAAAAAAAAATCCTTTCTAATGATGACATAGCCAACTATGGTTCCATTTAAAAAATGCAAGTTTGTGTAATATATCGAAAACTAATATCGATAGAAAAAATCTGATAACATTTTATCAATCGGTGTAAAATTATCTGAAACTGTGCCACATACAGTTTTACATTTATAGTTTTTTTATATCTCTTCTAATAACTGAGAATAATCGATTTAAAAAATTGACACTTCACATTTTTAAAAATATCTAATTATTCTTGCTTTTTTTGAAAATTTTACAAGTGTCTTTTTATTGAGCTGGTAAAACTGCACTACTTTCCCATTTAACCCTTTCTCTATGTCTCATAGATTCCGAGATCCCTATAGAAAACACGAAAAAAAACTCACCCTGTTAGTTACATTTGTTAAAATAATTATCTTTTGATTGACAGATGTGTGTCAATATTTTGCTCATACAGAGAGCTTTTCTTTTAAATATACATATCCAAATTACAGCGTATAACCTGTAAATCTTTAGATATTCGTTGCTATTTTAAAAATAGTTCAATTTGCAGCTTTAAACAAGTGTATTCCACTCCCAGATTAAGCATGAAGTAATATTTCGAGTTTAGAAAAACCTGAACGGTTTTATTCAGGCTTTTCTAAACTTGAAATTTGACTTCATGCGCCACGCGTATAAAACACTGAAATATTGTGAAGTTCACAATATCCCACTAAAGCAGTATGCTAAAGACGCGTATTTTAAGCTTTACGCAAAACCAGTGTTTTATACGCGTGGCGCAGGTAGTAAAATTTCGAGTTTAGAAAAGCCTGAATTTGGACCTTCAGGCTTTTCTAAACTCGAAATTTGACTTCATGCTGAATCTGGAAGTGTAAAATACTCGTCTAGAGCTGCAAATTAAACTCTTTTAAAAAACGACGAATGTCGGAAAATGTACAAAATCCCCGTATATTGATGTTAATAGTGCATTTAGTTTCATTGTAATTTGCTAGAAACTTTAGGGTGTCGTTGATTACTTTATAATTATACATTTTATGCGAACATTATATTAGAATTATATGATCACAAATCATTGTGAAGTCACATTTTAGATTTTTTAAATTTTATTTTTTTATGGTAAAATAAAAAATAAAATCCAATCATCATGCACTCTGCAATTCAATTTTAGATAGACGTGTAAAGATATAATTAAAAAATTCAAAATAAAAACAAAAAAATCAGTATTCTTTGTTTACACTACACGCTAGAGCGCACTCTTAAAAAGTGCATATTTTTACAATATCTAGCGGATATTTCGTTTCATTTTTCCTCGTATAGCTAATTGCGCGCCGGCAAATCCAAATTTTCAGGCTTATCTAAACTCGAATTTTTACTTTTTACTGCATCAGGCGTATAGAACACTGATTTAAAATTAAGTTCACAAGACATACATCAGCTTTAAATTGAATAACACAGAATCAGATGTTTACATATCCCCTATATTAAATCAATGATTATAAATCCAATGCCGTTAATGTGTATCAGGTTGCCACTGTCAAATGTATTCCCTATTTCAAGAGAATTTTGTTTAAACGATTATTCGAAAATTATGCATTATATATATTTAATTATGATCAATTAAAATGATTATACTTTACGTTATAGTAAGTGATTTAATATTATTTAGAAAAACCGTACTCCTTTGGCGACAGCGGCAACCCAATATACATTAACGGAATTGGGGTGCCTATAATCATTGTTTCAAACAAGTGATTCAATGAATTTGATTCACAAGGTATATATACGGGATATGTATACATAGTGATGTAAAATTACTGGTAAAGTAAAATTTTGTAATATGCTCGGTAGTATTACCGGAAACATGGTAACAATTGGTAATCTACAATTAGACATAAACCCTACTGTACAGCAAACAAATTTAAATTCTAAATAATAAGTAAATCAAAAAGCACAATTTATACATATACAGGGTGTTCTAAATTATCAGGCCACCATTGGTAGCAAACAAAAAAGGATTAATAAATGATTATCCTGAAATATGACTTCAAAAAATGTTTTTTTTTTACAATTTAATCAAATTTAGTGTGCGTGTATTTAAAATAATTACTTATTTAAAGTAAGTATAAAATTTTGAATTAGAACGTACAAAAATAAAATTAATAAATAATAAGCTTATGCATTTTTCGAACATGATAAATAACACTCTAACATGTCACATTTATCGTTATGACGAAAAGGTATAGCAAAAATTACGAGAAAACAAGTAAATTGGCTAAATGTTATGTCAATAAGGATGGATACTTTGACAACATACGACAAAGTTTTTTTTATCGCTATTTTTATTTCAAATAGGTAATCCTGTTAAAAAATATTCAGAATTCTAATGGCTCAGACCTCCCTTATCTTAAACTTTAGGATAATCATTTATATAGACTTTTTTGTTAATGTATTTTTTTTTCTTTACAAATATGTCAAAATATGCAGGGCATCCCTTTTGAAAAATGGTGTTTTTGCGAATAAATAAAAAACGTGAGGTTCACTTGTTTTTCTGTTTACACCATCGTAATTTACGCAAAACATACTACCAGTTTGCTAATTTAACCGTCTTCGTATCTTTGGATAATAAAGTTACCAATGGTGGGCCGATAATTTAGAACACCCTGTATATGTGTGTGTAATTTAAGTATTTTAATCTGTTTTTGTGACTATTGTAATACATACATGTAAACCATGCTAGAATGCTGTTTATCCAAAATAAGCAAAAACATTTGAAAAAGTAAAATTGCTAAGAATATCTGTGACTTTTAGCAATCTATAAACATGAAAAAAATGCTTGATTTTGATTCTTTGTGTTTTTGATAGAATTTTTCTATTTCTTTTTCTTAGATTATAACAATATTACAGATTTTATCTTTGATGTTCTAAACAACAAACTGTTTTATTTTGTGTGGAGAAATTATTTATAAATTTAAAAAAATCGGATAATAAAAATAACTGGAAAACGATCGCGTTTTGAACTTCACGTTAAACCAGCGTTTAGCACGCCTGTCATATAAAGTAAATATTTCGAGTTTAGAAACATTTACTTTATGCTTAATCAAAGAGCGAAATACAATTGTTAGAAAATACAAAAATACAAAATTAAGACTTTTTACAAAACAAAAATCTCCTATATAACGTAACCAGAGTGTCATTGTTTCCTAACCTAATAGGGAATTGACTGTCATCATCAATATCTGTTGAAATTGACAATTTGCAAAAACAACTACATTTATAATGTTTTCGATTTCTGTGTTTGTTTTGCACAAATCGATAAAATGCAATTGACAAAACGGCAACATTTATAAACGTGGTGAAGAAATATCGAGATCAATAAATAAAAAAACAAGCATCTGAAAATTACCATCATTAAAATTAACTATATATAATAAATTATTAATAACTGTATGTTGTTCCTTACTTAACTTTTTATTTGTATATATGTAATTATACAAATAAAAAGTGAAATAAGAAATAACGGTCTTTTATGTATAATAAATTATTAAATATATTATTTTGAATCAAATTGTCAAAACCAACAATTCATAAAAATTGACAAAAATCTTTAAAATTCAACACAAATTGCTAAAGAAGCAATAAGTTTTACCAACTAACAAAAATATAAATACTGACAATTTTCATAGGCATATTAAGAAAACAAAAAGATAAAATGGCCCAAATTTAACAAAAAATATATGTATATACAGGTAGCAAGCAAATTTATAATATCAAAAAATACATATCATCTACAAACATTTATCTTTATTTTATTTTCCAACAAAATTACAATTTTTCTTGCAGGGAAAAATATTCTTATTTTTTTAACTATTTATAATAAGTGTAAAATATAATATCAAAAATATATAATATTATAAAGATTGCATCATTTAAAAATAAACGTGCAAACTAAAAGCGTAAGTAAATAGTTTTATTTTGAATTACAAAAAAATCTAAATATACTTATGGTTTACTGAAACAGTTTCTATTTTAAACTATATATGTTATTTAAATTATCCTATGTGCAGAGAAGAAGAGCCTAGCCGTAGTATGGTAAATAAAAATAATTTCTTAGAATTGTAAAAATAGTAATAATTAAGCATGAAATGATAAAAACAAGAGGGACATAGGAAAACAATTGAAGCAGTGTTGTATTGATATGCTTGCGCATATTCTTAAAGTAAGGAGAAATTGACATATATAAAGGCCACGACAGTGGAATTCAGTTGATTTCAATTTTAAGCCATATGAACGAAACAGTTGATAAAACGATAATAATATTTGGCAATCGAACAAGTCCATATATCAAAACAAGGCAATAAGGAGTGTATGGTACAGTTTTCGTTGACAACCGACTACAGAATACTAGAATCCCCGGGCCGAAACAGTATAACGACTTTATTCGAATATAAAATACACCCTGCTCTACAAAATGTCAGAAACACATTGTCTAGTGACAATCTGGAGTTAGGGCACAAATGTCGCCTCGCACCGCCGCGCGATAAGGAACATTTATCAAATTGAGTAAACAAATGTATCAACACCGCAAGACTTAAATATTACGCTCGCTCCGCTGTGTGGAGGGCAAGAATTGAAGTTGAGGCCGTAGCATTTAGATTTAAATTGAATCCCGTCACACTCTCTCAATAATTATTTCAAAATCGATCGACGTTTGTTAAGGGAAAGCAGAGCGCCCGGGAAGGGCGGGAAAAGCAAAAGCAATTTACACACACAGGCTTGATGTAGAGATTTTTAGAAAGCACGGGAAACACATTCATTAATGGTTTTAATTATAGTCGCTAGACATATCCGATTGGGAATGAAATAACATTGGATTTTATCAAATTTAAGGATTATGTGTATACATATATTGGTTTTCAAATTAAATTCACTTGGTTTTGTTTCACTTAAATTTATTTTATTTTTCTACTTGTTTCGGCTTAATGCCATTATCAAGAATGAATTTAGTTTACAAAACCAATATATTTGAAAATTTGTCATCTAGCACTTGGTGAAACATATTACTATATGTATATATACCTAGACAATAATGTTTTCTGTACGTTCCTTTGAAAATGGTGTAACAAACCGAAACTAGTCGGAATAAAGTTTTAATTTGTAAAGTGTTTTTAATTTAAATAACTTTACATATATTTGAAAATGTTTTAGCAAGTGAGAAAAAAGTATCCAATAGTTTCTTGAATTAATTTCTCATCTGGCATTTGGTGAAACATATTAGAATATGTAAAGTTAATTCAAATGAAAAAAACACTTGGTATTGTTTCACAAATTAAATCTTTATACCGACTAGTTTCGGTTTGTTAGACCATTTACAAAGACCATTTGAAAATGGTCTACCAAACCGAAACTAGTCGGAATAACGTTTTAATTTGTGAAACAATACCACGTGTTTTTAAATTTAAATAACTTTACGTATCCGATAGAGTCTGTATACTTGATGAATTTATACTTTTTAAATTTAAACGTATGTGTAAGATTAAATATTTAAAGTGAAGCGAACAATATTTGTTCGATAAAATTTTAGCCGTGAGTGAAATAGTTAAAATATATTTAAAGAGAACACCGGCATAAACAAGAAAAGGAGATAAAGAGGCTAGCCAGAGAGCCAGGTCTATGTTCGTAGTAAGCAAAGCAAAGTAATCGGTAAATAAAATAAACGAGAGGATATACCACACACAACACAACGTACAACGAATAACGTATAACATGAACACACGTGCATATTCTGGAGACAAGGAGAACCGGACGCACCGCACCGCACCGACACAACATACATGCCTTCTCTTATTCCTATTCCAGAACGAGTTTCGAGGAGAAACACGTTAATTGTCTAGTTTACGTCCGCAATAAACCAGCTATATTTATAATATATGATTCGATATATCCGCGATATCCACAAGCACAAGCACATGCCAAACCATACCACTAGCTCGATTCATGATGTACAAAGGGAATAATAAATGAAGTTGCACTCGACGCATTCATTAGTTCCTTCATTGTAATTAAATATAATTTCATAATCATCGTCGACAATAATAATAAATATATGTAGCGCTCAAGAACACATTGTAGCTTATGAAAAATTACAATAATCAATTGCTTGCAACGGCGGACGGAAAAAGAAACCTGTGAATAAATAGTGCGATGCCGATGCCATGCAGTGGTACATAAAAAAAACACTCAAAAGTATGCATAACAATGAAGGCACACGAGCATCATATGTTAACTGCCCACCGACCTTGTCATAAATGTATATTTAGCAGGACACATAAGATTAGCTACTTCATATTTGAAACAAACCACAATTTTTAAATCTTTTAAACACCTTTAGTTCAGCGTTTTCAGAATATAACTATCAGTTTGATGCGATTAATCGCATTATGAACACACATACAGCGAACGAGTTTAATTTGAAGCTACTAACAAGTGGAAACACTCGTTAATATCCTTGATTAAGCATGAACTAAAATTTCGAGTTTAGAAGAGCCTAAAAAATTGGTTTGGTCGCGTAGCGCGTAGCTTTTCAGGCTCTCCTAAACTCGAAATTTTAACATGAAATTGTACATGAAGTAACATTTCGACTTTACAAAAGTCTCAAAACTTGGTTGGGGCGTAGCGCTACGCGACCAAACCAAATTTTCAGGCTATTCTAAACTCGAAATGTTACTTGATACGCCACGCATATAAAACACTGAAATATTGTGAAATTAAAATTATACTGCTATATCAGTATTAAAAATAAACTGCCTAGCAGAATTAAAAACATACTGCTAAACGAGAATAATTTTAATTTCACAATACGTCAGTGTTTAATAGGCGTGGCGCATGAAGTAAAATTTCGAGTTTAGAAAAGCCCCGTGAAAATTTGTCTCGGGTCGCTGCGCGACCCTCGACAAATTTTCTACGCGGGGCTTTTCTAAACTCGAAATTTTACTTCATGCTTAGTCTGGGAGTGGACGAAACTCGTTTAAAGCTTCAAAAAGAAATCTATAAAATAGCAACGAATATCTAAATATATATACCAATTTAGCAGTATATTTTTAATTCCACAATATTAAAAAAAATCGAACATAGTGAACTGTCACATCAATCAAACACCACTTCGAATGAAAACAATTCATAATGTATTTAAAAAAAACAATGTTTCAATTGAAATTCTGTTTCCAGGAGAACTTTTCAATAAAAATATAGTGCACGAAATACGACCTTTTAAATAACGTTAAATAAATACACAAAATATTGTACTTAGCATATTTTGATTAGTAAATGATAAAGAGCTAATGTACGAGTATGCATATAATAAATAGAATTTTAGGATTCTTTAGAATTCTATTATCACAATCAACTTCGATTAAGCGATAACATTGTGTTAATGAAACGTAGCACGAAAAGCTAATTAATAGGTCGTACATAAAATGGATGTCATATCTGTAATAACGTAATATTGTGTGAAACAATGAAACGCTGGTATTTCATGTTCAGTATATATTGGCAATTTAATAATAGTTGCTGGAATTTTAACCTTCACGAAACGTACTTATATTTAATGTAAGGCTGGAAATTTTTAAAATAAAAGTATTCGAATATTAATTCTAAAACACATTCAAATATTCGAATATTCTAATTATCAAATATAGCTCATTCCATTTAACTAGGCGAGGAAATTAGAACACTTTTGTGCTTATAATAACAAAAGTCATAAGATGTGACTTGATTAACTTATAAAAAGTGAATTATTGTATCGAAATGGCGTTTTTTTACGGAAATCACGTAATTAATTGCACAGATAAACTCGACATTGATTTAAATATGTTCACATTTTTTTCGAAATCTTCGCCTTTTGAAATGGAATGAGCTCTGTTTGAATATTCGAATATTTGCAATAATTAAAAGATTCAATTGTTTTAATATTCAAATATTTTAAATACATGAATGTTTCAATTATTTGAATATTCAAATAATTAAATATTGGAACTTGAATATGCGTTTGAATAAATATCTTAATACTCCATTTAAAAAATTCCCAGCATAAATCAAAACATGTATCATTGTTTTATTATAATCTTATTGTAGAATAACAATAACTTAGTTTGAGCGACAGCCCATGTTCCCTTTCTTAGCGACATCTGATTGCATCAACTGAACAATATCTATGTTGGTGTGCACGGGGGGCGACACCGCAATGTAAATTAAATTTTTTGGTAATAATTCATCCTACAAGATGGCGTTATTTTCGAAGCAATGCATTTTCGAGGCAACGAATTTCTATAATAATAATAAAAAATAATAAAATAAATAAATAAATATAATGAATTTTTAAGCTTTTTGCGACTTTTTGGCCAGTGAGTTTAATTTATTTTTTTAGTTTATTTGATTTTATTCATCAATTACTTACTCTTTGAGTAAAAGACATACATATCATGTGTTTAAACATTTTGTTCCTATAAGAATTATTTCCCTTTTTCTATAATCTCTATAATCAAATGTCTTTCTTTGTTATTTATTTTATATTGGGCTCGACTTTACTTTACACCCCGTGCAATGACATGCATTATAATATAGATTCACACGGTATTGACATATATCACCAATTAAAATCAATAAATTCACTACGGAATTGATAAAAGTTTACTTTTTTTACTTTGAAATTTTGACTACAAACTTCTATAAAACCTCACTGGTTGCTGTTAACCATTGCAATCTTTACTGGAGACATTGGGGAAGTCAAAAGAAATATTTGTTAAAGACTTCAATCTAACTTTAACTTAAAGTTAAATTTAACCGGATGACGATTATAAAACATTAGCACATTACACTTGGACTCATATGGATTCATAGAATAACTAACATAAATGAATACACTCTTGGAAATTTATTTGGGCTGAATTCTAGTTTCTGTCAACGGCTATATTTCGCTGAAAAATGTTTGCTCACGTTAAATATTCCACATACTATTAGGTTAGGTTAGGTCAGGAGAAAGGTTTGCAATAGAATAAATTGCGTCAATCTCTTTGCGCATGATGATTATTTTACATACTGCTAGGACTCAATATTTTCAAAATTTTCAAACAATTTTTTTATTTATTTAACATTTCCGATCGAAATTAATTGCATATCTAGATAGTACTCGTCGAACACTTTCGAATAATATCATTTTTATCTATAATACCTACGGGGTGTATAGTAAATTCTTATCTTATATTGATATTTGTAATTATTTCTTGTACTGTTGTATTTTTTTTGTCCCTACTTATTTGTTAAATTATTTTATTTCTCCCTGTTTGTACTTATAGTGATAAATTTTCTACCATGTTTTGAAAATATTAATAAAGGTGGTAATTAAATTGGTATTAATAATACAATAAACGAATATATTCAATTTTACAAACACATACATATATGAAAGGTAGTGTCTGTAGGTGAGTGAATTTTAAATAACAGTTTTTTGTATTTCTCACTAACGTATGCACACATCCCACACATCTACACGCACACCTACAGAGGCATATGCGTTTGTGTTGGCAATAGTTGAGAGATACAGGAAACTGTAATATGAAATTCACTAACACATGAACACCACCTTTCATCTATGTAAATGCACAAATGAATATATATATTATTGTGAACAAAATCGTTAACATTCTAAAATGAGAATAATAGCCGATTAAGCTCGCAAAAATTGCTTGGAATTTCATTATTAGTTCGCGATCTAATCGCGATCGGTTTGACTATTGTCAACAAATGCAGTTTACATTACGGTGTCACCCCCTGATTTGGCCGATACAACGCTTACTTAGTGTAGGGTTTGAAGGTTTGGGGTTCGAATCTATGCCTTTTATGCGCTACATTGTAAATAATCAAATTGGATGAACGGCTAGTCCGGGCTTTCGAATTTACTTCTGATGTAGACAGTGACCATTTAGCAATTACATTTTGAGGTCTCTAAACATTTTCGATACCAGTTTTCTTTAATTTCCGAACAATTAAATTCTTTAATATTTATTTATCAATAAAACTGCAATTTTTCATACATTTTTTGTAATATTTATAAAAAAGGAAAAATCCGTAAATAAATAAATTGTCTATGTCCCTACCTTCTTAAAAATTATTCTATTTTGTTAATGAATAGGTACATTATAATGAGTATTATACAGGGTGTAAGTAAAGTATGGAATATTAAGGGAAAAAAATGAACTCAACCGTCATCGCCACCTTTTTTAAAGTGGATTTTTTTGGCAACTTTTTTAGAGATTTTGTGACCAATCTACTTACTGTGGATCTTGAATTGAAGTGTCAAACGTATTACCATGTCAAATATTAAATAAAAGAATAAATTAGGAGTCGGCGATTTTCAATAAAAAAAACATCTGATAGAGCAATTGTGAATTTTGTGCGGATTTTTATCCCCATTTTTAGAACAACCGACGCGTATTTAAAAAAATATGTGACTGTAAAAAAAATTTAGAGCTCTACAAAAGTTGCCAAAAAAAAAAATGAAATTCCATTTAAAAAATAGCCGAAAAAATATGTGACTGTAAAGAAAATTTAAAGCCCTACAAAAGTTGCCAAAAAAAAACGAATTCCATTTAAAAAATGGCCAAACACTAGTGATGTCACAATTTTTTAAGCGCGCAAAAAAGGGGAAATTAATAAACATAAATCGACCTGTTTGAGCGTTTTTAAAAAAACCGGTTTACTTCGTTTTTTTTTCCCGCAATATTCCATACTTTACCCGCACCCTGTATATGTTGGTGTCAATATACTTAAAACTAGTGATGTTTTTCTTAAAGAAATGGCGACCATCAAAGAAGCGTCGAATTTGTGATCTAAACACACTTTATTCTGACTTTGGAATAAGCAAAATTGATTGATTCTTGTTTCATGCAGAAAATCTGTGTTTTTTTTTCAAACCAACATAACAACGTCAGATTTTAAAAAATGTTCCATTCATTTTTAAGAAAATCAAAAAGCGTCATAATTTGATAAAATTTAGAGAAATAATTAAGAAATAAATGAACTTGGTTTTAACGTCAAAAAACAAAAATTTATTGATTGGAAGCGAAATTACAGTTGTTTAAAATTAAATAAAATATACGTATATTTGATATATTATAATTAATATTTTTATAATATGTATGTATTTCTTTCTCCCTCCGCAAGCACATTTTAGTAATGTTTTGTCAATATTGAAACAACGTTTATTGTCGCTAAAATGTTGATAAAATGTTATTTGTTTGTTTTTTGCTTAGTGGGTTGGGTTACGTGCTAATAATTTTTGTTTTATTTTTTTTACTTTTACTTATAACTTATAACGAGCGTTTCTACTCCTTGATTACGCATGAAATAAAATTTAGAGTTTAGAAAAGCCAAAAAATGTCTTCTTTTTAGCAGTATTTTCTAAAATCTTGCATTGCCAGTTTATTTTTTAATACTGATTCAGCAATATATTTTTTAATTTTACAATATTTCAGTGTTTTTTATGCATGGCGCATGAAGTAAATTTTCGAGTTTAAAAAATCCTGAAAATTTTGTTTGGTCAGGCTTTCCTAAACTCGAAATTTTACTTCATGCTTAATCTGGGATTGGAAACACTTGTTAGAAGCTTCAAATTCCTAAGAAAATGAATTATCTCAACGCATCTTCTTGAAATATTTAACTAAAGTTGAAATTGTGCAATGAAATCAACGATTTAAAGAGAAACAATTGTAAAAAACCAACAGATTATCAAATGAACATAAAATTTATAAAATCTACACAGAAATTAATAAACTTTCATTAACCAGAATTTAAATAAGCATATCCTTGCTAGATATTCCAAAATATCACTTTATATATATTTATTTTATGGGCGTATTTTTTTATTAAATTAAATTCCATTCATTTTGAATAATAATAAGCCTGAAAATAGCGTTCCATTTGAAGCTTTCAACGAGTTTTTCCACTCCCAGACCAAGCATGAAGTAAAATTTCGAGTTTAGAAAAGCCTTAAAATTTGATTTTACCTCATGCGCCACGCGTATAACACACTGATTTTAAGTAAGGTTCAAAATAAGTTCAACTCGATTTTATGTTAAATCTTACATTAATTAGTTTACAAATGTTTATTGTGTCTAACCAAATCTCACGCTTTTAAAATATGAACAAATTGAGTGTATAACTATTGGATTGTTTTTATAATATATTAAAATAAAAACTTTGCGCGAAAAAACTATCTGAATTATTTGCATTTTCTTGATACCTACAGAAATAATCTTTTTTAAAATACACTTTTCAAATATATGTAATTCTATCACTTCATTGCAACTATATTTTAGATTGCACAAATAAGACACTTAAACTTGGTTTGTATAACCGACGTTTTTATTGTGACTGTAGTTTCCACAACTTTATCTTATATACCTAATTTAAATTACTCCTAGTATGATAATGACAAGTTAAAATTGTCGAAACTATAGTCACAATAAAAACATCAGGTATACAAAACATTCGATGTATAACGAAGTTGAAGCCTCCACAATTAACAGCAGGGTTGTTATGTTCAAAACACTTTGTTTTAAAACAGTGTTTTAAACATGTTTAAAAACAGCAGTCGTGTTTTAAACGGTTTTGTTTTAAAGATGTTTTAAATCCTAAATTTGTTTAAAACATGTTTAAAACTTTTTTTTAATGATTTAAATTTGCAAAATTATATTTTATACTACTTCATTAAGAATTTTTGTTTACGTTTATAAATGTTAGCTAAATTTTTGAAAATATTTCAAATTACATTATTAAACATAACATTTTATTACAATAAAATATCACGACTGTGTGTGCATAAATATGCATTTTAAATACAGGGAATTTTTCTTTCAGGTATACATATGCATACACTGTAAATTTTACGACATTCGTTGCTTTTTTTTTCTAAGATTTCAGTTTGAATCTTTAAACGAGGGTTTTGCACTTCCAGACTAAGCATGAAGTAAAATTTCGAGTTTAGAAAAGCCTAAAAATTTAGATTGGCCACGTAGCGAAGCGGCCAATCCAAATTAGGCTTTTCTAAACTCGAAATTTTACTTCATGTGCCACACGTATAAAACACTGATATATCGTAAAGTTTAAAATATACGGCTTTAGCAATCTAACATGTAGATGTGAATAAAACGTGAGTCAAATTCTGCGCTAAACAAATTGTTTAAAACGGTGATTATAGGCAACCCAATAACTATAACGTTTTTTGAACTTCACTGTAAATCAGTGTTTTTAAGCGTGGCGCATGAAGTAAAATTTCGAGTTTAGAAAAGCATAATTTGGATTGGCCCCTCCGCTTCGCTACGCGGCCAATTCAAATTCTTAGGCTTTTCTAAACTTGAAATTTTACTTCATGCTTAGTCTGAGAGTGGAAAACACTCGTTAAAAGCTTTAAATTAACCGCTGTAAACGTGTTTTAAACCTGTTTTAAACATGTTTTAAAACATGTTTTAACATGTTTAAAACATGTTTTTAATTGTTAATGTTTTAAACGCTGTTTCAATAAAAACAAGTTTTGTAAAAAAACTGTTTGATTAAAATGAAAAAAAAAAACGTTTTTTAACAACCCTGGTTAACAGTATAATTTAGATTGTTTATCCACAAACACAATTCTAAAATCATTGTAGACGCCAAATATTTTAAATCGTAATTAGTATTTATTAATTTATCGTAATGTGATAGCCAGATCTCAGTCAGCTTTTCTGCAATACGACCTTCCGATTGTAGTCGGCATTTATTGAGATCAATTATATTTGTTCAATTTGTACACTCATAAAAAAATATATATGCAATATATAGTTATATAAAATCAAGTATTCGAAATGCAACAAGTAAAAAGAGTTGTATGTACGTCGATTGAAATGAAAACTGTGAACATTCATAATTTGTATTATTCGAAATGATAAAATTCGCGACATACTCAAGCGGTCCACATCGGCTCCACAAAGCGCCTCTTCCGTTAGTACCAGTATTAACTCAAACACTAGTTTCTTTGAGACCCTATCAAAACATCCACACTATTTTTGCCACCCGTTATGATGGTCTTCTATCTACTTTTTTGACAGAATTTTGATAATGTAAATTAAACATTAAAGTACGTACTTGTATGTACTAACTTTTTCAAATTGAAATACCTATAATATTTTGTAGTTTCTCCATTAAAACATGGAATTTGCATTAAAAATAGTGTGCCTAATGTTACGGACGTCGTAAATATTTTCTTTAAAACCAATCAATCGTGTTGGTTTTGTTTTTAAAGCCCACTTTTCCAAAACAAAAAAAAAACAATTTTGTTCAAGAAATCTCCGCTCTTTGAAGTTTCATTCTTGGGCATTCTTCAGAGAGACGTGTGGATGTTTTGACCGGGTCCTGTTTCTTTTTTTATCTTCTACATAACACTAACCTAACCGCGATGACATACACATTTGTGTCCGGTTCATGATTTTTTACCATTAAGCTAGTGTTCGGTTCCTTGCCGCCTCTTTGCTGAGCTGATGTGGACGGGCCCTAGAAGTCCTATAAAACTCAGCATAATTTATTCGTTTACATTGCTATGTAAACAAATAAATTGTCAAAACTACATACTTTTAGCAAGTTTGCTCTCTCAGAGCCATCTCGTATCCCAGAAACACACTACTAGAAAAAATGGCCTCCTTAATTTAATGTATTAATTAAGTGTCGTATTAAAGAACAAAATATAACTTAGTCATTATAAGATACTTTATAAAGAAAATAATATAATCCAATCATTATAAAATCCTTTAAAAGATATTGAGACAGACTTAACATATTCATTTAAATTGATTCATGATATACATATATGTTTATTCAGAATGTTTGCGTGAACTGAGTATATACGACTTATTATTGAAAGGTGTCGCCAAACAATAATATATGCACATAAAAACATGCTTCATTATATTAAATATCTTGAAACATATCTGTTATTGAAGGAAACAATGCAGACTTTATTTTTAGAGTGCGTATAATAATAGTCGGGTGATAAGAATATCTTAATAATTTTGAACCACAATGATCTACAACAATACAGGGCGATTTTTTGTTCTTGTTCTCTATGGGGATCTCGGAAACTATAGGAGATAGAGAAACGGTCAAATGGGCAAAGTAGTGCAGTTTTACGAGCTGAATAAAAATACTTTTTAATATTTTTCGAAAAAGTCAGGGGTATCTATATATTTTGAAAAAGGTGAAAAGTGTCATTTTATTCAAATAGATTTTTCTCGGTTATTATAAGAGAGAGAAAAAAACTATAAACGGAAAAGTTTTTGATAATTTTACACTGAATAATTAAATGTTATCAGATATTTTATATTGACAGTAGTTTTCGAGATATAACCCAAACTTGCATTTTTTTAAATGGAAACCACAGTTAGCTATATTATTATTGACAAGGGATATTTTTTCTCTTCAAACTGATATATCACTTGACATACTTATTTATAAAAATAACTGAGTTATCAAGAATTTTCTACTTTTTTCCGACAAATAAGTAGTTGTGAATAAAAAACTTACAATTATAAAACAATTGCGGCTTTTTGTAACATAGGAGTTTGTTAAATTATTGTCAAATAAGTTTATTTGTAGGTTATGTGAAGGAAGAAATATAAATTGGTGGGAAAAAATATCCATACAAAAACAATCGTTTTTAAAACTAAATAAGTTGACAAAATCAGGGTTGTTATGTTGAAAACACTTAGTTTTAAAACAGTGTTTTAAACATGTTTAAAAACAGTCGTCGTGTTTTAAACGGTTTTGTTTTAAACATGTTTTAAATCTTAAATTTTTTAAAACATGTTTTAAACGTTCAATATGTTTGAAACGTTTTTTTGTGTATCGTAAATTTGCTAAATTTTATTTTATACTACTTTATTAAGATTTTTTGTTTACATTTTTAAATTTTAGCTAAATTGTTGAAGATATTTCAAATTACATTATTAAACATAACATTTGATTACAATAAAATGTCAAGTATGTGTGCATAAATGTAATTTGTAATAAGAGTAATAAGATGGCGACTGCAAGTGATGGTCAAGATCTTGTGAGTGCAAAAGTAAACGCAAAATGTGCTGAAAGTAATAAGAAAAGTTGTGCTTGTGGTACTGTAGTCAAATCTGGGACGCAGCGTGCATTATGCGGAACACTATACCATGCCAGTTGTGTGCGGAGAGTTAAATTGTGCTGCGGAACTAACCTTACCACTCATGTACTGGCTACGGCAGACCAAACGGATGTTACAAACTTCGAAATGGAGGCTTATACTCATCTTACAGAACTGGTAAGCTCACTTAAGTCAAACAACTCATTATTACTGGAGAATAACTCACTATTACGGGAGAAAATACAACATTTAGAAGAGGAGAACGAGAAACTTCGAAAAGAGGTTACGGTTTTCCCGCCGTTACCGCCGGCCTCAGTTGTCAACATCACTGAAGTTGGCAATATAGCAAAGTCTAACCGATGCTTAACAGCTAACGCGAGCATAAAAGTAAACCCACCTAGGCGTCGAGCTGCCTCGAGTAGCAATATAAACACTGCCGCGACAATAAAAGACAGCAACAATTACGCCTCTCGCACGGCGATGGCTAACGCGCGAGCAAAACCAAATTTAAATACTCGTGATAGTAGCCCTGAAATTGCCGTTATAACAAGTGGCGACACCACAGCAGTGATAACTAAACCACTTGGCCGAAACAGAACTACCAACAATGCAAACAATAACAAAAACAATGCAGACCCGATCAGCGTAAACAAGGAAGAATTCATCGTAGCAAAAAATAAACGCCGGCGCACGGCCCGCTATAAAAACACAATCGGAACAGGCGATAAAACTAATTTAAAAATACAGGCTGAACCAAAAAAGACCTGGATTTTAATAAAACGTATTCAAAGCCATTTCACAGTAGATGATATGCGTGACCATATTATAGCAATAACTGGCCACATAGAATTAATCTGTGAGAAAATACAGCTAAATGATACTAATACAGCCTTTAAAATTGGTATTGACTTCAAATACTACGACAAAATAACTGAAACAAACAATTGGCCGGAAGGAGCAGTCTTTGGTAGATATATTTTTAGAAGGGCCAGCTCAAAATCATACAAAACCTAACAAAACAATACATCCTAAGAAATCGTTGTTAAATATATATTTCACAAATATTCAGAGCATACGCAATAAAACAAATGAATTTGATTTTTTTCTTAAGGACATGAATGATGTGTTTGACGAAATTTGCTTGTGCGAACATTGGTTCGGGAAGAAGAAATCCAGTACTTAGGTCTAGGAAGCTTCACATCCGGATCGTACTTCGCCAGGAAGGAATATATACATGGAGGTGTCCTGCAACTATTTAAACACAATCTCGTGTTTAAAAACCACCAATGTACACACACTTTGTTTCGTAAAAAGGACTGCGAGCTGTCCATTTCTGCCACAACATAACTTAATTTTAATTACTGTGTATCGTTCGCCATCTGGTAATTTTAATAATTTTATTTTAATTATAGGAAATCTATTGGATAGCTTAATAACCGGGAAACATATTATCCTCGTGATGTTTTATCCTCATATGGTTTGTCATCTACAATCTCCTTCAATACAAGGGAACGTAACTGTTTAGATAATGTGTTTTCGAACTTAAATGAATTAACTATTGATCCTCTTGACTGTGGATTAACTGATCACATAGGTTTTCATATTAAACTCAACACTAAAGTGATTCCGAATGAAGTCAAAAGTTACATCTGCCGACCGATAACAGAGGGTGGGGGGGGGGAAATAAAGTTATACAATCTTCTCGATACGACTGACTTCAATTTTATTAACTTTAAAAATACCTCAATTGATATTAAATTTGATAAATTTATCTATCATCAATAATTATATTATTGACTGCTTCCCTGAAAAAAAAATCACATATTCCAATACTAATAAAATAATTTGGTTTAATAATTCTTTAAAGCAAATGAGAGAAACACTTGCGCTAATGAAAGAAGCAAGCAATCGGTTACCAAACCAAAAACCGAACTATATGAAGTACAAAAAACAATATAGCCTTGCTCTAAAAAATGCCAAGATAAGTGCGAACGAGACCTATATCAACAAATCCAATAATAGTCCGAAAGCATTATGGTCTTTAATTCAAACTAAGAAAACGAAATGTGATAGTAACTGTGATATTACACCTAACGATTTTAACTTGTTTTTTAGCTCAATTGCAGGTAAATTAGTAAATAATTTGCCTGAACCAGATACTGATCCCATTAATTTCTTACATGAATTCCCTGAAGATATTAATACACACCTCAAAATCGAGAAAGTCAGCCCGAATGAGATAAGAAATGTGATAACAACCTTAAAGAGTTCGCAAGCACGTGATATTTATGGTATGTCGGCAAGGTTATTGAAATGTATTACTGATGTAATATTACTGCCCCTCACAAAATTGATTAACATATGTATAGAGTCTGACACATTCCCAAACTGTCTTAAAGTCGGATGCATTATTCCTATTTTTAAACAGGGCAATATGTCGGATGTAAATAATTACCGACCTATCTCGCTATTACCAATAATATCGAAGGTCTTGGAAAAAATCATGTTTAGACAAATCATTGCATTTTGTGAGGAGCAGAATTATCTGCATTGTGGTCAGTTCGGTTTCCGCAAGGGACTTTCAACCAGCGACGCAGTCAATGCTAAGGCATAGAAGAAATTCTAGAGGGATTTAACTCTAGATCATAATACAGTCTGGCATCTTTCTTTAACCTTAGTAAGGCACTTGACTGCGTGCCTCATGATATCCTTTTGCGGAAGCTCTACTACTACAATTTCTATCCATCAACATGTCGACTCATAAACTCATAAACGTGTGCTCTTTAACGGATGTCTATCCTCAGGGTCAAATACTACATATGGTGTACCTCAGGGTCAAATACTACATATGGTGTACCTCAGGGATCAATTATTGGATCATTGCTCTTCCTGATCTTTATTAATGATTTACCTTTGAGAATCAAAAACGCCAAAATCTTATTATATGCCGATGATACTACGTGTATAAATACCTCAAAAGACGCTCAGACCACCATAACAGCTACTGACCGTGATAATGAGTCTATACTAAAGTGGTTTAGCTCAAACAAATTAACCGTTAACAATAACAAGACGGTAAAAGTCATGTTCACCCTAAAACCTGGGAACTTGTTATTAACTTCGGCAAAGTTTTTGGGCGTATCGCTCGACTCAAAGCTAGATTGGCATTCTCACGGCGACTATATCTCGGGGAAACTATGTCAAATAGTTTTTCTGCTGAGAAGCCTTTCAAACTCACTACCTCAGAGGGCGGTAAAGACGGCATATTTCTCATTATTTCATAGCCGAATATCATATGGAATAATAACTTGGGGGCACTCCACCATAACAACTCGCCTATTTGGTCTCCAACGAAGAGCAATCCAGGTTGTAGCGAATTTAGGGTATAGAGATGATTGTAAGGACTCATTTAAAGATCTAAAAATTCTTACACTACCTTCTATGTATGTCCTGGAATGTTTGAAATATGTTCGAAGGCACATTATCCTGTACAAAACACACGATGACATACACACTCATGAGACTCGTTCAAAACACTTGATCTATCCGTCATATCAAAGGATTTCTAAATGTAGAAACGGTGTCAATTACTATGGGCCTAAATTATTTAACTATCTACCCGCTAAAATAAAATCATATAGCGAAGTTAAGTTTAATAAAATAATCAAAAAGTATCTGCCAGATAAAGCATTATACAGCATTGAAGAGTGTATATCCAATAGATTTCTTGATTTTAATGTCTAATTTTAATTATATGTATGCTTTTGGTTTTATCTATTTATTTATTTTTTTAATAAATTTTAACTATTTATGACTTTTATTATTACTACTGTATTGTTTTTTTCCAATTATTTTACGCCAACAATTTTTTTAACATGTTTTGTTTCGTTACTTGTTTTATTTTATTTATTTATTTATTTATTTATCTATTTATTTTACTTTTTAATCTTTCAAAATTGTATGTTTAGCGCCCAACACACCTTATATGACATATGTAAACTACTGTTTCAACATGAATAAAGTATGATATGATATGATATGATATGATATTTTAGGTATACATATGCATACACTGTAAATTTGTCTACATTCGTTTTCTTTTTAAAGATTTCAATTTGAATCTTTAAACGAGGGTTTTTCACTCCCAGACTAAGCATGAAGGAAAATTTCGAGTTTAGAAAAGCCTGAAAATTTGGATTGGCCGCGTAACGGAGCGGAGCGGCCAATCCAAATTAGGCTTTTCTAAACTCGAAATTTTACTTCATGTAAAACACTGAAATATCGCAAAGTTTAAAATATACGGCATTGGTAATCCAATATGTAGATGTGAATAAACCGTGAGTCAAATTCTGCGCTGAACAAATTGTTTAAAACAGTGAATATAGGCAACCCAATAACTCTATATTAGGTTGCCTATAATCGTTGTTGTATGTGTGTGTTTTTTGACTTCAGTGTAAATCAGTGTTTTTAAGCGTGGCGCATGAAGTAAAATTTCTAGTTTAGAAAAGCATAATTTGGATTGGCCGCTCCGCTTCACTACGCGGCCAATCCAAATTCTTAGGCTTTTCTAAACTCGAAATTTTACTTCATGCTTAGTCTGGGAGTGGAAAACACTCGTTAAAAGCCTCAAATTAACCTCCTTTAAACAACGAATTCCCGCAAATAAAAAAAACGCTGTAATAATCGGGATATGTATACACAAAAGAAAAATGCCCTGTATGTTCTGTTTTAAACACGTTTTAAACATGTTTTAAACACATTTTAAACATGTTTTTTTATTGTTCTTGTTTTAAACGCTGTTTTGATGAAAAAAACACGTTTTGTTAAAAAAAACTGTTGTTTTAATTGAAACTAACTGTTACAAACAATCGCAAATGTTTTATTATAGTCAATATTTCATGGCTGACTGTTTTTTTGTTGTGAAAAAAAATAAAAAATAGTTAATAATTTAGTTAGTTTTCTAAATAAATATGTCAAGTGACATATCAAATTAAAGAGAAAAAATACCTTTCTAATTATGACATAATTAAAACTATGGTTTTCATTTAAAAAATGTAAGTTTGTGTTATATCTCGAAAACTAAAGTCGATAGAATAATTCCGATAACATTTATTATTCAATGCAAAATTATCCAAAACTTTGCCATTTGTAGTTTTTATTATATCTCTTTTAATAACTGATAAAAATCGATTTAATAAAATCGAAACTTTTCACATTTTTCAAAATATCTAGTTACTTTTGACTTTTTCGAACATTTTTTAAATGTCAATTTATTCAGCTCGTATAACTGCACTACTTTGCCTATTTAACCGTTTTTCTATCTCTTGTAGTTTCCGAGATCCCCAGAGGCAACATTAAAAAAACTCATTCTGTATATGTATGTTGTAAATACTTTCTTTTTAAATATTTATTAGGAAATAAAAAGAATATATCCGCATATTTGAGATAGTGTTAATTGTCATCAAGGATGCGAGGCCACATTTGACAAGGCGGACCGGTATGTATGTGGCGCCTGCGTCATGCATTGGCAGTAACGAGCAAAGAAAAGGAGTGGCAGCGGCGCATAAAAGTTGACTGGCGTAGAATAAAATACTTTATGGTGGAGTCTCAGATTGAATAATGTGACAAATGCAAGCGGGTATGATAGATGTGGCAAAAGAATACATCTTGAAGAAGGAAAATGGCCTATGGAAATTGAAATGGAAATTTCCAGTTACGGCCGAGTTGTTGTCGGGGGGGAATGAAGAAAGGAATGCTGTGATGGAAAATTGGATACTTGTAGATCTCGAGAGAGACAACATCTAAGGCGTAATTCTTAAATGGCGTCACCTTTAACACGCGTAGGTGCTCCCAAGATCTCATGGTGCTACATATAGACACCAATGGTTATCTAATCGGCAATCTCGTTATCTCGCGGTTGTCATCGAATGCACGTTATAAGCAAGCTCTCTGCAATCAATCCACCTAAACCGCCTAGATAAAATTAATCATATGGCAGGAGGAGAAGAAGTCAATAAAAACCTAGCCCAATCCGGTATAAAAACGTTCCCGATAACGTTAGATACTTTTAAATGGATGTAACCTCGTATAATCCAACAATAGAGTTTCGGTTATTGTGAGTGCCTCCAGAAACCAATATTCCGCAACAGTTCATCCAATAAAATAATGCTCACTCTTCATCCTTTAACGTATCTACGGGGTTTTAATTCTTATACTCCAGTCGTTGAGATGAAAGAGAGATAAAATTTGAAAACAAATAGTACATTTGCAATCATGAACTGGCAGCTATTCGAAACACTGAATATTCATTTAACGGCTCTATCACTCTCATTCATGACGTATTCCAGCAACGGCAAAAAAGGTAGAATAAAATCTAGAATCCTGCTGCTAAATGGGATACGACGCTCGCTTGTCCATTTCAGGCCAAACTCCTGACATTTATCCCGGGTTATTTATTTATTTAGCTAAAATCAAACAATCGCTTAGAATCCTGTAATTTCCGGGATTGGAGTCTACTATATAAGGTTAATTAATAGGAAGCTTACGGAGGAATTGTCTTACAGTGGAAAGATAGCATAGAGGACGGAACGGATCCAACCTCGTCTTTTATTACAGTTACAAAGTAGAAGAGATGGACACGGGAGTTGAGTTGATTTTGATACCCGTCTTTCCCGATTTCTAAAATAGAATTTCGTACAATTACTACTGCTGCAACCTAATTCATTCACTTTTAAGATATATTGAATGTACAAAGAGATCTCTATTTATATTTCTGTGATATGACGTTAGTTTTATATACATATTTATATAGAATGTAGTCTAAGAAGTATTCAACAAAATTGCTAATGCTTTAAATATACAGGACATTTTTCTGTTAAGTATACATATATTTTAAATTTTCCGACATTCCTTGTTTTTTAAAAGAGTTTAATTTAAAGCTTTAAAATAGTGTTTTGCACTCCCAAACTAAGAATAAAGTACAATTTCGAGTTTAGAAAATCACGAACGTTTGGATTTGGACATCCAAATCCAAATTCAGGCTTTTCTAAAGTCGAAATTTTACTTCATGCGCCACGCGTATAAAACACTGAAATATTATAAAGTTCACAAAGTGTTACTAAAGCAGTATGCTAAAGACTTACATATATTTTGAACTTCACTTAAAACCAGTGTTTTATACGCGTGACGAATGAAGTCAAATTTGTACTTTATGCTTAGCACTGGAAAAGTTCAGGCTTTTCTTAACTCGAAATTTTACTTCATGCTTAACCTGAGAGTGGAACACACTCGTTTAAAGCTTTAAATTAAACTCTTTAAAAAACAGCATATAATTGCGGAATTTGAAATAGTTTGCATTTGTATTGACAAAATTGACACGACTGTCAACGTAAAGCCACAATCGCCCGTAGATCGTTTGTTTGACAATTGTAATGAAAATTTAAATTCCTTTATTAACAGCAAAAAATTATTTTATAACAGAATAACATAAATATAACTAATAAAAAATAATACTACTTTTAAAGTTATATAAAATAAAAAATAAACTAGCTTATAACTAAAATAAAAATAATACTGCAATGGGTATTTTAAAGAAAGTGTGCGAGAATAAAGATTTTTAAATTTAAATTGTCACCAACTCGGCCGTTTATTAGATAATCTGACGATTTTTTATATATTTTTTTAAAGGGAACATTCT
Source organism: Philonthus cognatus (assembly GCA_932526585.2). Taxonomy (NCBI): domain Eukaryota; kingdom Metazoa; phylum Arthropoda; class Insecta; order Coleoptera; family Staphylinidae; genus Philonthus; species Philonthus cognatus. Next base: position 90,089,729 of record OW052243.1, read on the forward strand.
TCTAAAATTGTTGAATTTATTACATAATTTTCACTTTGGCTCAATATTTAAGGAAAATGCGTAGAGATATTTTAATTTTTTTAAAGTGGATGGAAATGCTATCAGTTCTAAGTAAATTCTGTAAAGTGCAGATTGATTCCATAAAACTTTGATTTTTTATAATCTTTAAAACAAGATAAATCCCTTAATCACACTTTTTAAGGAAATTTAAAGTTTGATTCGATATTTTTTAATATTTAGAAGAGATATTTAAATTTAAATTGTAAACAATCAATGTATATTCATTTCTGTGTAGATTCTATGTTGATGTCATAATTTCTGGATTTAAAAAAAAATATCGAGAAAACCAAAAATCGATAATTATATTTTATAATTTACACTTTGGCTCAATATTCTAAATATATTTTTAAATGCTATACATTTTAAATTGTAAACAATCAAGGTATATTTACACAGAAAAATTCTATGTTGATGTCATAATTTATGGATTTAAAAAAAAATATCGAGAAAACCTAAAATCGTTAATTATATTGTATAATTTACACTTTGGCTCAATATATTAGGAAAATACGTCGAGATATTTTAAACATTCTTAAAGCGCATGTAAATGCTAGAAATTTTAAGTAAATTCTGTAGATTTCACGTTGATTGCATAAAAGTTTGATTTTTTACAAATTTTTCCACAATCACTCTTTTTTAAAGAACTTTTAACTTTGATTCGATATTTTGAAATATTCAGCGTAGATATTTAAATTTAATTTGTGAACAATCAAAGTGTATTCATTTCTGTGTAAATTCTATGTTGATGTAATGATTTCTGGATTTTTTCAATTTTTTGTAAGATAACGTTTTTCTAAAATCAATAATTATTTTTACATAATTTCCCCATTGGCTCAATATTTTAGAAAAATACGTCGAGATATTTTTAATTTTCTTAAGGCGGATGTAAATGTTTTCAATTTTAAGTAAATTTTGTAACTTTCACGTTGATTGCATAATATTTTGATATTTTACAAATGTTCCCACAATCACATTGTTTTAAAGAACTTTTAACTTTGATTCGATGTTTTGGAGTACACAGAGTAGATATTTTAATTTAAATTGTAAACAATCAAAGTGTATTCATTTCTGTATAAATTCTATGTTGATGTAATGATTTCTAAACTTTTTTAATTTTTTCTAAGAAAACGATCTCTTAAAATCGTTAGTTTTTTTTACATAATTTTCATTTTGGCTCAATATTTAAGGAAAATGCGTCGAGATATTTTTATTTTGGAATTAATAAGTAAGTTCCTTGAGTGATTGATTTCGTATTTACTCTTATAAAATATCGCGGTTTAAGAAAATTAAGTAATGTGATAAAATTCTTAAAAATGATACAAAATTTTGCACAAAATTAATATTCTCTATAAAATGTACAATAAACATAATTGGCCAAAAATAATAAATAACATTTTTGTAGTTTTTTTTTTGCTTTGCGAATAATTTTGAAAATAGTAAATATTGAAAATTATTTAAAGTATTACAATAATTAAATTGGAATGAAAAAAATACAAATTCGAAGAAATTGGCTGAGTTAGTTTAAACGATTTCACGATTTTTCAATAAAATTGATAAAACAAAATCAAATTAATCTTATCGAAATCTCGGTATTATGCTAAAAAGAGTTTTCCACTCCTTGATTAAGCAAAAGTAAATATTTTAAGTTTAGAAAAAGCTACGCGACCAATCAAAATTTTCAGGCTTATTCTAAACTCGAAATATTAACTTCATGCGCGGGGCGTATGAAACACCGACTTTATTATTAGTCGGTGTTTTATACGCCTGGCACATGAAGTTAATATTTCGAGTTTAGAATAGCCTGAAAATTTTGATCAACAACATACATTAATAATAAAAATAATCTATTACGATATTAAAATAAAATTCAACATTAACCAAAACAACCAAAAGAATAAGATTATATTAGTCATTTTTTGATTTATTTATCACTTCTATTTTGTGTTTTAGTAAACATTGATGATCATTTCAAAATTTGATAAAATATGTTCTTTTATTGTTGTGTTTACATGAATTTCCTGATATTCATAATTTTACGATAATTATTACGTTTTAGTAAATATGGCATATTTGTTTATGTCTTGGCACCTCATTGGTGAAAATTGTGGCTCTCTCATGAGTTTACGGGAAATCTTCAGTTATTCATTTTTTCTAAGAGTTTCATTTAAAGCTTTAAACGAGTGTTTTCCACTCGCAGACTAAGAAGCATGAAGTAAAATTTCGAGTTTATAAAAACTTAAACGCTAAAATATTGTGAAGTTCACAAAGCAGTATGCTAAAGACGTGTATTTAGAACTTCACTTAAAAGCAGGGTTGTTAAAAAAACATTTTTTTTCATTTTAATTACAAACAGTTTCTTTTTAACAAAACGTATTTTTTTATTGGAACAGCTTTTAAAACATTAACAAATAAAAACATGTTTAAAGCGTGTTTAAAACATGTTTAAAACACATTTAAAACGTGTTTAAAACAGAACACACAGGGCATTTTTCTTTTGAGTATACATATCCCGATAATTACATCGTTTTTCTTTTATTTGCGGGAATTCGTTGTTTAAAAGAGGTTAATTTGAGGCTTTTAACGAGTGTTTTCCACTCCCAGACTAAGCATGAAGTAAAATTTCGAGTTTAGAAAAGCCTAAGAATTTAGATTGGCCGCGTAGCGAAGCGGAGCGGCCAATCCAAATGAGGCTTTTCTAAACTCGAAATTTTACTTCATGCGCCACGCTTAAAAACACTGATTTACAGTAAAGTTCAAAAAACACACACATACAACAGCGATTATAGGCAACTTAATATACGTTAAGTTATTGGGTTGCCCATAATCACTGTTTTAAACAATTTGTTCAGCGCAGAATTTGACTCACGTTTTATTCACATCTATATTGCATTGCTACAGCGTTTTGCTTAAAGTGCTTTATACGTGTGCGCATGAAGTAAAATTTCGAGTTTACAAAAGCCTGAATTTGGATTTCGCTTCCAAATCCAAACATTGAGGCTTTTCTAAACTCGAAATTTTACTTCATGCTTAGTCTGGGAGTGGAAAACCCTGGTTTAAAAATTCAAATTAAAATATTTTAAAAAAACAACGAATGTCGTAAAATTTACAGTGTGCATATGTATGATATACCTGAAAGAAAAATTCCCTGTAATAAAATTTAAAAAAAATGTTGTTATGTTTAATAATGTAATTTGAAATATCTTCAACAATTTAGCTAAAATTTAAAAATGTAAAGAAAAAATCTAAATGAAGTAGAATAAAATATAATTTAGCAAATTTAAAATAATAAAAAAAACCTTTTGAACAAATTTAACGTTTAAAACATGTTTTAAACAAATTTAAGATTTAAAACATGTTTAAAACAATACGGTTTTTAAACGTGTTTTAACACGACGGTTTATTTTAAACATGTTTAAAACACTGTTTTAAAACAAAGTGTTTTAAACATAACAACCCTGCTTAAAACCAGTGTTTTGTACGCGTGGCGCATAAGTAAAATTTCGAGTTTAGAAAAGCCTGAATTTTCATTTGGACGCGTCCAAATTCAAACGTTCAGGCTTTTTTAAACTCAAAATTTAACTTCATGCTTAACCTGGTAGTGGAACACTCGTTTAAAGCTTCAAATTGAACTTAAAAAAAACGAATATCTGAAGATTTACAGCATATAATTGGGATATGTATACTTAAAAGAAAAGTGACAAAATATTTTCGCACCGTGGTACTCGGTGACCTTGACTACGCCATTGCAGTTACATCTTTACTCGCTTCTTGCACCTCATGTCTTGGTTTGTTTTGTTTCTACCTGCTAACGTTGATTTCTAAATTCCATTCCTGGACATAAAAATGAGAATTTTTACCTGAATACTAAGCTGCTGATTCATTCTTAGAAGACGAAATAAAAACTTGTTCTACAAATTGTTTTAGGTATGCGAATATTGAATGCACCATCGTTATTGTCACTGGAGCTCGCCTGCCGTCGTTTTGAAGAATAAATTGTTTTATTTTTTTTTTATATGAAAATTTAACACTTATTTCTGTGTGAAATTTGCCTCAATTACCCTAATCCATCAAAGGCCAAAACGATGTGGCCAGAACGACGAGCTCCTACTAATTTTATGCGACAGCTATTGAAGGATCCTCGGTGTGAAAAAGCGTCGAGCGGTCTTGACAAAGCCTCCGGGCCCGCGTTTGCCGGATGATGTAATTGTTAGCGACTAAAGGCCGATGAAAAATTGGCGTTTCGCCGTGAAAGGTTTTATTTTTGTTCTTGTTTATTAGTGAATATCGGGGATAAGTGTTAAAGTGGTCGATCAGTTCCCTTGCGCGATTTGGAATTGACGTGCCGTCGTGAACTAATTAAATCATGTTCTAACTCCCTCGGTGCTCGCACGTGCTAACGACTCCGTGAAACATGTAATAAGCATGTAAACATGATCGACTCACATCATTAGTCTTGATTTTGTAGAATATTAGTGTCGGCTTTTGTAATTATCCTTAGTTCTATGTGGAATTAACATTGAGCATCATTGATTTAAGTAACTGTTTTTGCAGCGAGGATATTCTCAAAATCTTAGTCCAAGGCTGCAGACCAGGGTTGTTATGTTTAAAACACTTTGAAAACAGTGTTTTAAACATGTTTGAAAACAGCCGTCGTGTTTTAAACGGTTTGTTTTAAACATGTTTAAATTTGTTTAAAACGTAAAATTTGATTAAAACGTTTTTCTTATTATTTTAAATTTCCTAAATTATGTTTTATACTACTTCATTAAAATTTTTTGTTTATATTTTTAAATTTTAACTAAATTATAAAAGATATTTCAAATTACATTATTAAACCTAACATTTTATTACAATAAAATATCACAACTGTGTGTGCATAAATGTGATTTTCAAATACAGGGAATTTTTCTTGCGGGTATACATATGTATACACTGTACATTTTTCGACATTCGTTGCTTTTTTAAAAGAATTTAATTTGAATCTTTAAACGAGGGTTTTCCACTCCCAGTCTAAGCATGAAGTAATATTTCGAGTTTAGAAAAGCCTGAAAATTTGGATTGGCCGCGTAGCGAAGCGGAGCGGCCAATCTAAATTAGGCATTTCTAAACTCGAAATTTTACTTTATGCGCCACGCTTGCAAACACTGATTTACAGTTAAGTTCAAAAAACACACAATCTAAATTCTTAGACTTTTCTAAACTCGAAATTTTACTTCATGCTTAGTATGGAAGTGGAAAACACTCGCTAAAAGCCCCAAGTTAACCGCTTTGATACAACGAATTCCCGCAAATTTAAAAAACGCTGTAATTATCGGGATTTGTATACTAAAAAAAATGTCTTGTATGTTCTGTTTTAAATATATTTTAAACAAGTTTTAAATTGTTAATGTTTTAAACACTGTTTCAATGAAAAAAACAGGTTTTGATAAAAAAACTGTTTTTTTTTAAAACCCTGCTGCAGACATGAACATAAAGGATATTTTCTTTCAAGTTTACATATCCTGATTCAGCGTATGCATTTTGAGGCATTCGCTGTTTTTGTAATGAGTTTAATATGAAGCTACTAGCGAGTGTTTCCACTCCTTGATTAAACATAAAGTGAAATTTCGAGTTTAGAAAAGCCTTAAAATTTGGTTTGGTCGCGTAGCGCTACGCGACCAAACCAAATTTTTAGGCTTTTCTAAACTCGAAATTTTACTTCATGCGCCACGCGTATTAAACACTGACGTATTGTGAAATTAAAATTATTCTCGTTTAGCAGTATATTTTTAATGCTGCTATGGCAGTTTATTTTTAGTACTGATATAGCAGTATAATTTTAATTTCACAATGTTTCAGTGTTTTGTACGCGTGGCGTCAAGTCATTAAATGCTATTCATTTTCTATATATTTAATGACTTTTATCTCTAAAAGATATTGTGATTAACCGGAAAATGGTTGGTAAATCAGGTTTGATAAAAAAAATTACTGAATTACCGGAAAACTGCCTCAAGAAAAATACCGAAAGGCCTGTCTATGGGAATTTTGTCTTCTATGGGCATTTTTGTAGATTTTTTTGTAGTTTCAAGGTTTTTTATTTTTTATATTAATATTAACGATTTGTGTGTGGGGTATATTTCACATATATATTTTTGTCTTCTATGGAAATGATTGTAGAATTTTTGTAGTTTGAAGGTTTTTAATGTTCATATTAATTTTAACGATTTGTATGTGGGGTATATTTCACGTATATTTGTCAATTTTAGTTAATGTTGTTAGTTATTACAAATTATATAATTTTTATAATGTTTGTACAGGATTTTTATTTTTGGCAGATATATTTTTTGTAAATTAATGAAGTTGGGCTATTATAACATTGTTTTTTTCTCAATGTTGCTATAAAAATAGTCAATATTTGGATTTGGTCCATTTTCACGTGTTTATCATTATCAATTTGTGTTAAATTTGACGATTTTGAAAAATTTTGTCAATTATTATGATGTCAGATGTTTTTGACAATTTTAAAATAATAATACATATAGGGTTATTAATGATAGAGATTCGGTTAAATGTGCAAAGTTGTGCACAACTTCAGATTCTATTGAGAAAAAATAGAAATGTTGTAAAACTTTGAAGTTACTGAAAAAAAATATTGAAAATCGCGGATTTTTAAATTCGTCCATATCTAATTTGAAATTTCATTTAAAATCTATAAAAACGTTTTTAAAGTAAATGCTATGTTGCATCAGATGATAATCAATTTTATTTAATCTGGCGGTTCGTTTTTGTTTCACTAATATCACCTTTTGTTTTTTTTAAATGGGAACATATGGTGATATGCATATCATTGAACTGCACTTTTCGCCCAGAATTCAATGATGTGTAACACGTGTAGATTTATTGATTAATTTTGTTTTAATGTTTGCAAACAATTCAATTGTTTCTTTAGCTGCTAAGATACCTTATTTAAAAAAATAATACTATCGATAGGTTGTAATTTGTTTTGTCAACAGAAACTTGTTGATAAGATAAAGTATTTGTTTCCATTTTTACCTACCTGTAAGAAATAGTTATGTGAAAATGTGCATACAGGGAATTATTCTTTTAAGTATACATATGCATACGCTTTGTTTACAGAGTTCAATTTGAAACTTTAAACGAGTGTTTTCCACTCCCAGATTAAGCATGCAGGCAAATGTTTCTCTAAACTCAAAATTGTACTTTATGCACCACGCGTATAAAACACTAAAATATGTGATCAAGTGAACTTTACTCAAAATGAGTGTCTTATACGCGTAGCGCATGCAGTAAAATTTCGAGTTCAGAAAAGCCAAGAAATTTGGTTTGGTCGCTCCGCTTTGCTACGCAACCAAACCGAATTTTCATGGTTTTCTAAACTCTAAACTTTACTGTATGCCTAATCTGGGAGTGGAAACCACTAATTTCAAGTTTTAGTTTGAATTAAAAAAAAAACGGCTAACGAAGATATGCGGTATACAATTGATATGTATACTTAAAAAAGAAACACCCTGTATGTGACACACCGTTGATATGTGATATACCGTTTAAAATACAGTTTAATGAGGTGCTTAATATATTACAAGATTCGGTTTTGTTTTAGTTATAACAATTTAATTATTAAGATAATTGTTGAAAGTTTGTTACCGTTTGATTTTAGTTTAAATAAAAAACTTATTACTTTCAAAAACACTTTATTGTACTCGCGACAATTATCGCGAGTACAATAAAGTGTTTTTGATACGTTTTTTATTTAAATTAAAATTAAAGTTATTAATAACAAGTTTTGTTTTTCGAATTGCAGTATGTTTATATAAATACGCTGCAATTAGCAAAAAAAAAAACTTGTTATAAATAAAACAAAACCGAATCTTATAGAAATAAATCACCATCTGAAACACAATTAACTATACTTTGACAATGTTTCTACAGTTGTAGAAAAATATGAATGATTTAATTTCGTTTGAAAACAATTGAAAAAATCAATAAACGAACACATGTTAAATATATTTATTTATGCAATGATTTGTAAATGTACATACATGATGAACATATTTTGAGCTTTAGAATAAATCAGTGTTTTGTGCGCGTGGCGCATGAAGTAAAATTTCGAGTTTAGAAAAACCTGAAAATTTGGTTTGGTCGCATAGCGGTACGCGAGAGCCTGGAAATTTGGTCAGTCTTTTCTAAACTCGAAATTTTACTTTAGGTTTAATCTGGTAGTAGAAAACACTCGTTTAAAGCTTCAAATTGAAAGCTTTTAAATATCACGAATGCTTGAAAATTTACAATATACATATTTCAATATATCTTAAAATCTAATATTCAGGTATTCCTTTGTAATAATCGAATTTTCTAAAACTGACATTAGATTTTTATATTCTGAAGATTCTGATCAATTTGACCGAATTTTCAATAAGTATGTTTAGCGATATGTGTTTTTAGTCTTGTCGTTTCTGTAAATTATACTTCTGTTAAATTAAGCAATTTTAACTTTTTTTAAGTCAACTTTGATAACTTATGTTTGAATTGACTTGAGCTGTTGATTTTTGCAAATTTATTCAAATTTTACATTTTTTGGATCTATAAGTAAAAACTTGTAGTATTATTATTTGTATTGTTTTGTTTTCGTTAAAATTAACAATTTTTGATGTTTTTTAAGATTTTTAAAATTTTTAGGGTATTCTAAATTTTTGTTATTTTCGATATTTTAAAAACATTAAATTGATTTTTATTATGTTTATTTCAAATAATAATTATTATTAGGCCCCGTGCATTTAGAAGATTTTAGTTCATTTTCAAAGTAACTTTTATTTTCGTAACTATTCCAAGATTTCCTTGACTTTTTAAAATTCCTGAATTGTTTACATGTTTCTTAATTTTAAAAATGTTGATATATTTCGTCAATTTTCCAGTTTTTGTGAATTTCCCCAAAACTTTTATTAGTTTTTAAAATTCTGACGGTTTTTGTGAATTTGTAAATTTTCAAAATGTTGATGCTATTCATGAATTCTCAAGATTTTCGTCATATTTTAAAACGTTAGCAATTTTTGTGAATTTCCTAAACTTTTTTTTCATGAATTTCCACAATTTTAGTTAATTTTCGTGAACTTTCAACGTTTTACTCAATTTTAAAAATGTAAACGCTTTTTGTAAATTTCCAAATTTTCAAAATTTTGACGATTTTCGTGAAATCCAAAGATTTTCCATAATTTTTAAAATTCCAAGATTTCAGTTAATCTTAAAAATTTTTATTCAAGTGTGAACTTGCAAGAAGTTATCAAAATTTATTGTGAATTTTTTATAAATTTTAAAACGAAATTCTTGAAAATTCATGAATACCGGCATTTTTTTTAAATTAACGAAAATCTAGTAAATATATGAAAGGCGTTAAAGTTTTAAAAAGTAACGAAAGGAGTCAAGAAAAAAAAAATCAGCAATAATCTTTAAAAATCCACGAATTTTGTCAAAATTTTAAAAATTGTTATAAATTTTGGAAATTAAAAAACAGTTTGAAAATTAACAAACGTATTACAAAATTCCCGAGTCCTCAAAATTTTAAAAATTAATTAAAATCTTGGAAATTCACCAAAATTGACAAAGTTTTAAAAATTGGTTGTTCAATTTTTAAAATCTTGTCGATTTTGACTTGAAAACCCTCAAGAGTTTGTAAATTAATGAAAATTTTGTAAAAAGCCAGTGATTTTTTTTAACGAATGTTTTCCACTTCCAGACTAAGCATGAAGTAATATTTCGAGTTGAGAAAAGCCCAAAAAATTTGGATTTGGACGCGTAGATTGAAGATTTCAGTGAAACATGGTAACTGTTTCCAGTAATATTACCGAGAATATTATCCAATTTTAAATTACCAGTAGTAGTCATGTAAAATCTACCTGTATGAATAAATAATTTAAAAAGATACCTAAATTACAAACCCTTTTTAAATGTTCAGTAGATTAGTCTTGTTTTTTTTTTATGTTTTAAATGCTACAGCCTCGCAGCCCTTATGGAAGAGCCGCGACTGGTTCAGGGTAATGTAAATTCTCTCGGGTGATGTATTTCATAATTTTAAATAGACACGAGTCTGATTTTAGATGTAATACATAAAAAGATGGCGAGGCCCCAATGAAAAGAGAAGACGCCCGTGAAATACATTCGTTTGAACCCGAAAGGACGCCTTCATAAAGGTTTTACAGCGGAGAAATAAGGTTCCGGACGTGGAGAAACTCAAAGAAATCGTCTACACAGTTGGGGCTCTTTTATTTAGAGCCTGAAAAATGTACGCTTAAATTTGGTTCACGATTTGATTAGCTTTTTTTCCCGTAACCCTGTTGCCCGAACCGGCACTTTGCCGTCGTGGACAGTTGAATTGATTCGTGTCGCGATTATGTTCCACGAGAAAGTGGTCGTGTATATCTTGAAAGAAAGTTGCGGCGAAACTTCTACATTTAAACAATGATCATGCAGGCGTAACACACGCTTAACGTTCTAGTTCGAAATAATATCGATGTTACTAAGTAACTCAACTTTTCAACAATGTCACGGGTAATGACAGTTTAAGAATGCCCTTTAACAACGCACGCATGTTGTTTCGGCAGCATATATTAAATATAGATATAAGTATATATTTTATAAATTTAGAACAGCGGGACCATGATTTTGTTTTTTTTTTATTTTTCGAAAGGGTGGGAACTGTAATCAATTAGAGTATCTATATATATATATATATATATATATATATATACATATATATCGGGTATATCTATAAGATATGTGCATGCAGCGGTTTGTATTGGTATTCAGGTCATCCAGTGCATTGCAGATCCGGGTAAAGTTTCCCTTTGTGACGGTAAGGTTTTAATATATAGGCCACAACCAGAGGCCAGAGGCGTACAATACACAGCCGTGACGAGCTGGGCGAATGAACGCAACGGCTATTATTATGATGAGCACGAGTATTAATGTTGAAACAGTCACAATAATTAACATACAAGAGGCCTGTAGTTAAACAATTTTATATATACATACATACTTCTCTTAAAACAAAGGTAATGGCCCAACGGGATCCAGCGGAAACTGGAGTGATTTCGGTGGGAAAGAAACCATTTTGAAATGAAAAATATTACGATGAAGTCGGGAAATAAATAGAAATATGATTATTTCGGAAAATAAAAAAAAAATTTTTATTTCAATCATGAGTAATTGAATGTGTTTGTATGCGATATGGGCATTGCCACAAGATTTTGGTAGTGATGGCCATTACCCAGCAAACACACATATTATATATATGTAAAGATATTATATAACATACATGTATATTTTATGTAATATAATTAATATACATGATAATTAAAATAAATAAATAAATAATAATAATAATTATTATGTTTATATTATAATAAGAATATATACAAATATCTTTATTCAACGAATTTATGTACATTATTCTTTAATATAATACGATCTTGTATTCTCCTATCATAGGCTATCGACCCGAGGTCTTTCTGCCATTGTTTTAGTAAGATGTGCTTTTAAAGTATGTTATGATGGTAATGAATGAATAGTATGAATAAATGTCGTTCTAGTTAGTAGGTGTTTCTAAGATAAAGTCAGCGATGGTAAAAAGAATATTATACAGGGATTTTTTCTTTTAAGTATGCTTTCACATATTGCTAAGTTGAAGTATATTTTAAATTTCACTTTAAATCAGTGTTTTATACGCGTGGCGCATGAAGCAAAATTTTGAGTTTAGAAAAGCCTGAATTTGGATTTGGACCAAATCCAAGCGTTCACTCTTTTCTAAACTCGAAATTTGAATTCATGCTTAACTTGGCATTAGTAACACTCATTAGAGGATTCAAATTAAATGTTTTTAATAAGATAACGAATGTCTGGTATACATAACTCTAAATTGCACTTGATCCCCTATTCATAGTAGGGATGTTCCGGTCCCAAAAAATAGCGATATTAAGTATCGATTATATCGTATATCAAAGTATTGATACGGTAAAATATTGCAATTAAAAGTATCGATGTTTAAAATATCGGTACTTTTCGATACCAGATGTTTGAGATTTAATATTTATTATTATTTAATACTGCAAATTAATTTTTAAATGACCTTCACCTGAGATAAATAATATTGCTATGAATAGTTTAATGACGGTTACAAAATTACCAAAATTCACTTAAAAAAAATATATATATAATAAATCTATTTTTTATACGCGTGGCGTATGAAGTAAAATTTTGAGTTTAGAAAAGCCTGAAAATTTTCAATCTGGGATTGTAAAACACTCATTAGAATTCCTTAAGGACTTGAATTGAATTGTCTAGCGTTAATCACAAATAAATGACTGAATAATAGGCGAGTTAACGGCTGTAATCATAATCCTAATTATAATTAAAATCATACTCAACTCGAAACTGTTACCATTTCATCATAATCACGAGAAATCGTTAAGAACTTGACGAAAAATAACCGAAAATCGTAAAAACTTCATAGAAACCGAATATTTTTAAATGTAACGCAAATTTAGAAATTCATATATATATATATATATAAATAGTCAAGATTTAAAAAATTACTAAAACATTTACATTTTTTCAAAATTAACGAAAATCTAGAAACTTTACAAAAACCGTCAACATTTTTAAAAATTAACGGAAATCTTAGATATTTAGAAAAAAACTTTGAAATTCACGGAAAGGTGCTAAGTATTTGAAAATCAATCAAAATCGTGAAATTTCATGTAATGCGAAAAACAACAAAAATGTAGGAACTTTAGTATAACCGTCGGATTTTTTAAAATCAAGAGAAAATCTTTTTCAAAACCTTTAATTTTTTAAATTAAATGTTTGTGAATTTCTTGGATTTTCGTTAATATGAAAAATGTTGATCATTTTTCATAACAATTTTTGTAAATTTCCTAAATATTCGTTAACTTTAAAAATGCTAAAGCTTTTCATAAAATTACAAGATTGTCCTAAATTTCTAAGATTTTCGTTAACTTTAAAAACAATGATACTTTACATGAATTTTCTTTAATTTTTAAAAAATGTTAGCAGTTTTCGTACATTTTCAAGATTTTCAGTAACTAATCTTTAATATTTTGACGCCTTTTATGAATAATTAATATTTTGACGCCTTTTATGAATTATTAATATTTTGTCGCCTTTTATGAATTTTAGTGAATTTCTAAAATGTCTGTTAAGTCTTGAATTCTGTTAACTTTCTGACGATTTACGTTTATTATATCTTTTTTTTAGTTTTCGTGAATTTCAAAGATTTCCTTTTTAAATTTTGAAATTGTAGACCCTTTTTATAAATTTTTAATATTTTTTCGATTTAAAAATGTTGACGCTTTCGGTGAAATTCCAAGATTTTTATAAAAATTTATAATTTGAATTATAGCCAATTGTTTTGTTTGCATTTTATTCATAATATAATTACTTCTATAATACTATCGCATATTTTGTTTTATACAGGGTGAGTTTTTTCATGTTTTTCTCTATAGGGATCTCGGAAACTATAAAAGATAGTGAAACGGTTAAATAAGCAAAGTAGTGCAGTTTTACGATCTGAATAAAAAGACACATGTAAAATGTTCGAAAAAGTCAAGGGTAACTAGATATTTTGAAAAATGTAACAAGTATCAATTTTTTCAAATTAATTTTTCTCAGTTATTAAAAAAAATTGAAAAAACTATAAATGGCAAAGCTTTAGATAATTTAACACTGAATAATAAAATGTTATTAGATATTTTATATTGATATTAGTTTTCGATATTCAACACAAACTTTCATTTTTTTTAAATGGAAACCATAGTTGGCTATGGCCTTATTAGAAAGGTTTTTTTTCTCAATAATTTTATATTTTACTTGATATACTTATTTATAAAAATATCTGAATTATTAACAATTTTCTATTATTTTTACAACAAAAAAATAGTTGGCTATGGAAAAGTGATAATTATCAATTGCGGCATTTTGTAATATAGGAGTGTGTAAAATGTTTGCTAAATAAGTATATTTGGAAGTTATGTGTAGGAAGAAATGAAAATTTTTAACAGTTAAATGATTGAGAAAAATACAACAATGAAGCTAACTGTTGCAAACAACCGCTATTGTTTTATTATAGTCTATATTTCATTCCTAACTATTTTTTTGTTCGTAAATAAAATAGAAAATAATTAATAACTCGGTTATTTTTGTAAATAAGTCAAGTGGTAAGAGAAGAAAAATCTGTTTCCAATGATACGATATCCAACGTTGGTTTCTATTTAAAACAAAAATGCAATTTGTGTTATATCTCGAAAACTAATGTCGATAGAAAAAATCTGATAACATTTTATTATTTAATGTAAAATTAATAACTGTATGTTTTTGAGTTTACGTGAAGTGATTATTACACTAATAAAGACTGTTATTCCTCACTTCACTTTTTATTTTTATCGTTAGATGTACATTTCGAGACACAAAGTGCTCATTATCAATAACAAACTCAAACTTAGTGTAAAATTATTTAAAACTTTGCCATTTATAGTTTTTTTCTATCTCTCTTAATAACCGAGAAAAATCAGTTTGAAAAAATCGACACTTTTCAGTTTTTTTAAAATATCTAGTTACCCTTGACTATTTTGAAAATTTTACAAATGTCTTTTTATTCAGCTCGTAAAAGTTACTCATTTAACCGTTCTCTTATAGTTTCTAAGATCCCCATAGGGAACTTGAAAAAAAAAACTCACTCTGTATAAAACAGCTATAAACAATTGCCGAAGTGTCTTCCACTCCCAGGTTAAGCATGAAGTAAAATTTCCAAGCTTTTCTAAACTCGAAATTTTACTTCATGCACCACGCGTACAAAGCACTGATTTAAAGTGAAGTTCAAAATATACTGCTTATCAAGCCTTTCAAAATTCGATAGCGTCTAGCAATTTTCTTTGGAATATGATATTTTTTACATTTTAAATCTTTCTTTTCGGAAATAGAAATAGAATTAAATAGAAAAGCACTTCATTAAACACAGGTCATTCTTCTTAAAAACATAACCCTGCGTGGACGTAGAATTTTACTTTATGTAAAATGTGTTACATTGTTTTTTTAATTTAATACAATAGGCGGCCTCTAATAAATAACTAGTATCGCATGTAACGATATCGACCACATGGTATCAATACTAGCGATATATCGGAAAAAGAAATATCGATTATTTTGCATACAAATATCGATATTTAAAGATATCGATATATATATCAAACATCCCTAATTCACAGGTGCCACAGATACACAGATATAAAAGTAAATCACGAATTTAAAAGTATATATTATGTATATAATTTAGAAAACTTGTAGATTATTACATAGTGATATTATAGATATATTATTGAAGATTTATGGATATTTTACGTATAAATTATATAAAGTTTTTTATATAATATATATGTAAATTTATATCCCTCAAATTAGCGGACATTTATCTATATATTTGTTCTAGATTTTCTCCAGATTTTATATAATTATATATTTCCAGCCCGCTATATAAAATTTACAACCTAGACGTATCTCACTTTATAATCTAACTTTAGCATTGCAAAAGCTAAATCTACTTCATACTAAAAGGTGTATTCAAATAATTCGCATTATATCATAAAACACAAAATATATTATCGCGAGACACCCAAATAATATTCTGTTTTGTTATATTATTCCTTCCATAATCTATACTTTTTTGCGGGACTAACTATACCTTTTCAAATTCAAGTTGGCACTAAACAAGTTTAAGTTGGCACTATATTTATATATTTATATTTCCAAAATATTACATTAATATTATATACATATTACATGATTTGGTAACATTACGCACTGATGGTGATGTTTTGTGTAAAAATAATTGACATTTCTCATTTTTAGCATATTTGATTTCAAAAAGACTTCTGTTAGACATCCCTGGCAAACATTTTTCGGCGTTGTTGGCCGAGATTTAAAAGTTTTAATACGTATTATGTGGAGTTGTTAACGTTAAATAATTCTCAGAGAAAGTTACTCGTATTAAATTCGTATTTCTTCGATGGTAGGTTGGGTTAGCAGTAACACTATCGAGTTAATTTGCTGGTGCTTAAAATTATAATTTCAGTACACTATTAGTTGGATTTTTCATTTTATATCTTTCACTCTTCCAAACATTTCCATTTAAATATCGCGAGCACACTAAATTAAATCTATTTCGTACAATGCACCCGCAATTTCCTTTAGTAGTAATTACATTCATAACAGTCGATTATCAATAGTAAACTCTTTAACAACAATGACGGGGCAGGTTGATAGGGCATCGGCGCCGATTTTTAAATGCTTGAATTCAAACGCGAGGGTTTGAAAATCGCGCGTTGTAGCAGTGACAATCCCGAACACTGACGGCGTACGCCTCGGTCCTTTGGTGACAGCGTAGGAGGGGGACGAACGGCGCCCATGGACGGGTACCGGCCATTGTTGTTGTTTGTGTGAAAACACGTGAATCGCATCTTTTAAAGATGCGATCACGAAAAGATTAAAAGATCAATTTTAAACATTTGCGGTGATATAAACCCAAGTAAGCTAACAATCAGCTCAACACAGTGACAGTTTTATAATTTTAACGTGTTTATATGCCGTTTTCTGTATTTTACAAGAATTTTTTTACATCAACTCCAAGAACGCATTGCCGCGAACACATTTTCACAACATAACCTTAATTTTAATTTTCAACAATAACAAATATAATTGCCGATTAGTAATGATGTGAAAGTCAAGCGTAAGCAGCGTCAGTTTAACGACAGTGTGTTCTAAAATCACAAATGTAAGCTCTAAAATAAATTGTAAAATTTTCAGTAAATATTCAGTAACTAATTAGTAACATTTATCACATTATTAATTGTTTGTTCATTGTTTATAGTGTTAACCCTGAGGAAGGAACAAAATGAGTCCCGAAAGCTTGGTATTACAATAAAGTAGATTACATACATCTCTCCTGCCTTATTATTGGTCGAATGCCCTGTTAGGAAAATTTCAGAACTTGCTCCTAACGTAGTACGACCGTTACTTCTTGTGCTGGTATCAGGGTTGTTATGTTTAAAACACTTTGTTTTAAAGCAGTGTTTTAAACATGTTTAAAAACAGTCGTCGTGTTTTAAATGGTTTTGTTTTAAACATGTTTCAATTGGTAAATTCGCTTAAAACGTGTTTTAAACGTTAATTTTGATTAAAAATTTTTTTTAATTGTATTAAATCAGTTAAACTATATTTTTATTACCTTCAAATTACATTCTTAAGAATAAAAAAAAATGTAATCATAGTAAAATATCACAATTATGTGTGCATAAATGTGATTTAAAACGTATTTTAAACATGTTCAGTCTTATTAATAGAATTGCCGTTAATATCATTATAGTTTAATGCTAATTAATCTGTACTAGACGCATACAAACACGGTACTAACATTTCGTATTAATAGAGCAAAATCTAAATGTAATTTGTTAGTTTTGAAATAATGATAGTATGAACGTACCAACATTACATTTTCATGTGTTCTAACTTCATTGTAATCAAGTAATTTAGAAGGTACGTTACACTGTTTTTTTTTTTATTATATATGTGAAAATATATTTCTTATGATAAGATTGAAATTTACTCCTAATGAGTGTCTCCACTCCCAGACTAAGCATGAAGTAAAATTTCGAGTTTAGAAAAGCCCCGCGTAGAAAATTTGTCGAGGGTCGCGCAGCGACCCGAGACAAATTTTCACGGGGCTTTTCTTAACTCGAAATTTTACTTCATGCGCCACGCGTATAAAACACTGATTTAAAATGAAGTTCGAAATATACTGATTAGGTTTATACATTTATGATTTAATACGTTATTAAATAAATTCTAAATAACCTTATTTTGTTATAACAAAACTAGGGCTATTAAATTATTAGTTGTAAACTAACAATAGTAAACTACTAAAACGTTTTATTGATCAGAAAATGTCAATATCATCCTTAGAACTGTTTTAAAGCTGTATGCTAAGGTCTATTTATAAGGCTGATTATGTTAAAAACATGTTTTAAAAACGTTTTAAATGTGTTTAATTGTTAATGTTTTAAACACTGTTTCATTAAAAAAAAACCGTTTTGTAAAAAAAACTGTGTTTTTAAATTTAAAATGAAAAAAAAAATTTTTTAGAACCCTGGCTGGTGTATATATAGTTTTTTTTTAAGTGACTTTTTATAATCTTAAGAACACATATTTTAGCTATTTTGTCACCCCCTCAGTGATGGCACCATGGGCGGTCCGCACTCTGCTTCCTACACCACTGTGTAACTGGCCGGCAAGCAGAAAAGCGCAAAAACCAACAAGAAATATTTTTAATTTTTTTTTTGTGAACGGTATTCAAACACGAAACAACAAAACACGTTCGAACCTAATCGCCATCATTACGTTTGTTGTCAAGTGCCAATACTGGGGCCGCATTCAAGGAATTCGTCGCACGGTCGGATCGCACGAAATCTGCCAGTTGGATCACTATTAAAATGTAAATTTGACATATGGCCGATGGCCAATCGTGCAAACAATTTCAGGAATACGGAAATACCATTTGCTATTATCGATGTCACATAAAAACAGTAGATGTCACTGTGTAGATCAAATGATAATAATACACTTGATTTAACTCAATTTCCAGACTTCCAAATGGCCGGCGACAACACATCTTTTCATGTTGAATTTTTTAAAGCCTTTACACAACGATATGTTAAGGGTAATATGCATACATATTAAAAAGATGATTCAATTTGTTATTATTTTGTTGCTTTATAAAATGTTTTGCATTTAATAAAAATAAAAGAAGACATCAATACTAGTATCGCTGAAGGACGTCGATCGTTTACTATTTGTACCTGTATTGCGTCTAATAAATCAATTACAATATTGATATAATATATAAAATGTTAGGAATTTGAAATATTAATTTTTAAAATATTGATATAAAAATATACACACGAATTAGTTAAAAAGAAAACACTTTGTTAAATTTCATTAATATTTTATTTTTTTATATCAACTAGTTGGAATAAAAACCAAAATATTAGTGAAATTTACCCAAGTGTTTTTTTTTAAATCATAGTTTTTAATGTTTCACCACGTGAAGGATGAGACACTAATTCAAGATATAAAAACAAATTAATATTGACATTCAGCAAAAATTTAGTCTCTTTAAGACTTTTCCAAATATTCATTCAAACAACTACTTGCTAAGCTAATACCCCGACAGATATTGAATTAAACAATGAATATTTGAGTTACACAACAGATTTACTGTTCTATACATAATTTATATGCAAAATGTAAGATCGTAACGCTTTTTTACAGAATGTTAAATTAATTTCAATTCGGTTTTATATTTAGAGTAAATATTCTGCGAACAATTGGCAAATTTAATTACACTTTATGATATAAAAGTATTTCAGGGATTTCAGTTTAAATTAACTGGATGTTAACACAAATATGCTGTGAATAATCTCAAAAAGAAATTACAATTTAAATTATGTGCATTGGATTCCAGCAGAATAACGCAGATAAAAAGATAAATGCACCTTTAAAAAAACAAACAAACAAAACAACTGAAGGTGAAACAAAATGGATGGAAGATTAACAGGAGATTATATTATGTGTATATTGTTAACATTGCAATGCTCGTTTCATTGTCTCGATTAAGGTCGTTTCTCATGTTTTACAATTTGTTAAACTCTTTCATTACTGAACAATGCCATTTAACCTAGTAGTTATAATTAGCGGTATTATGTAATTAATTCATGAAAATGCTTATTTCAGAAAAGCTTTCACTTTTATCCGGGGAATCTTTTACAACTCACTTTTATTATACGAATCGTGTTACAATGTTAATGATTTCTAATTAATTCGCAAGTTGTTATTCATGTACGTATTTGTATTAATAATTTATAACTAGTTATGATAAATGAATTATGCATAATAATACAACCATTATAATGAATTTCACAATTTGAAAAAAAGCCAGATGATATTGATATTATTAGGTTATCAAGCGATGTATAATTGAAGTTTCGGTAAATTTGAGAATCAAAACTGATAAATCACAATATTGTTGTTTTACGTGTATACATGAACAATTAATAGCATTACCTTTAAGGAGTATCTCCACTCTCAGATTAAGTGTGAAGTAAAATTTCTACTTTAGAAAAGCCTGAACGTTTGGATTTGGACTTTAAACCAGTGCTTTATACACGTGGCGCATGAAGTAAAATTTCAAGTTTAGAAATGCCTGAAAATTTGGATTTGCAAATCCAAATTTTTAGGCCATTTTCAGGCCAAAATTTCATGCATAATCTGGGAGTACAAACCTATGTTAAAAAATAAAATAAACTACTATAAATTTGACATTTGTTAAGATTTTATAAGGATAATTAAGTTTTTTTTCCAAAACTTTAATCTAGAATAATTAATGTTAATAATAATAAGCCAACTTTATTTCAAGAAATTGTCCTAAAATAATAATTCTGGGAAACATAAGAAATATTTATACTTTTAATTATGTTTTAATGTGATAATTATATTTTTAGTAGTGATAATATAGCACTACTAAAAATATTAAATTAACACATTAAAACATATAAAAGTATAAATATTTTTTACATAGAATTCGTTGACTGATTAAATAAATAAGTAAAATTGTGTCAAATAACAATTACAATATACTAATTTATTTTATTTAAAACTCTCAAAACTCGACATCATTATTTAAACAGTCAAATATTATAATATAATAATTGTCGAAAAATAAACAAAAACGTCGTAACTGAAAATATAAGAACTGCCGAAAAAAAAAAACACAATAATTATTATATTATAATGATCACAGAAGAATGTAATAACCAGGGTTTTTATGTTTAAAATTAAAACACTTTGTTTTAAAACAGTGTTTTAAACATGTTTAAAAACAGCCGTCGTGTTTTAAACGGTTTTGTTTTAAACATGTTTTAAATCTTAAATTTGTTTGAAACATGTTTTAAACGTTAAATTTGTTTTTTTATTATTATTTTAAATTTGTTAAATCACATTTTATACTACTTCATTATGATTTTTTGCTTACATTTTTAAATTTTAGCTAAATTGTTGACGATATTTCAATTTACATTATTAAACATAACATTGTATTACAAGAAAATATCAAATATGTGTGCATAAATGTGATTTTTAAATACAGGGAATTTTTCTTTCAGGTATACATATGCAGACACTGTAAATTTTACGACATTCGTTCTTTTTTAAAAGATTTTCATTTGAATTTTTAGACGAGGGTTTTTCACTCCCAGACTAAGCATGAAGGAAAATTTCGAGTTTAGAAAAGTCTGAAAATTTGGATTGGCCGCGTAGCAAACCGGCGCGGCCAATCCAAATTAGGCTTTTCTAAAGTTGAAATTTTACTTCATGCGACACACGTATAAAACACTGAAATATCACAAAGTTTAAAATATACGGCTTTAGCAATCCAATATGTAGATGTGAATAAAACTTGAGTCAAATTCAGCGCTGAACAAATTGTTTAAAACAGTGATTATAAGCAACCCAATAACTTTAACGTATATTAGGTTGCCTATAATCGTTGTTGTATGTGCGTGTTTTTTGAACTTCACTGTAAATCAGTGTTTTTAAGCGTGGCGCATGAAGTAAAATTTCGAGTTTAGAAAAGCCTAATTTGGATTGGCCGCTCCGCTTCGCTACGCGGCCAATCCAAATTCTTAGGCTTTTCTAAACTCGAAATTTTACTTCATGCTTAGTCTGGGAGTGGAAAACACTCGTTAAAAGCATCAAATTAACCGCTTTTAAACAACGAATTCCCGCAAAATTAAAAAAAAACGCTGTAATTATCGGGATATGTATACTCAAAAGAAAAATGCCCTGTATGTTCTGTTTAAAACACGTTTGAAACATGTTTTGTAATTGCTAATGTTTTAAACGCTGTTTCAATGAAAAAAACACGTTTTTTCAAAAAACTATGTTTGTTTTAATCAAAACGATTTTTTTTTTAACAATCCTGGTATTAACATAGATTGATATTTCATAAAAGAAACGTCTGTCTGTGCGTTAAAAAATTGTATTTATTTTAATATTCCCGTCAATTTATGCCAATAATAAAAATATAAAACAAGAATTTCATGTATGTCAAAAATGTCTTTCTTCATAAGATCACAAAGTAAAGAATAACAATTATTTATTCTGTGGTAAAATAGTTTCGGTTATTTTTTTCTTCTTCAAATTTTTGTAGTATAACTCATAAATATATTTTTTTTTTTGGGTTTTACGTCATCTATTTCCGCTGCTAAGGCCAATCATGACGCCGGAGATTAGGTCTACAGCTATCCGGGAATTATATTATTGTCACTATCATCGGCATTGTTTTGTTGTGATAATTAATTTTAATCGTAAAAAAATGTCTTATTATGTTATGTCCGCTGAAAATGTACATACATCAATGTCTAAATTTATAATATTTAAAACAAAATTGTAATCAAAATATCACAACTGTTACAAATTACAATAACTGGCACACAAAATCTATTCGAAAATTGAGGAAATGTCAATGCGTTAGGTTAGGTTAGATATCACTTCGTCAATTTGAACATAAAAAAACACGCGAATGGCGGTCATTTACCTGCATTGACTCTACAAGATAGTTTTAGTTATGTTTTAATGTGTATTTTATACTTTTAGTTGTACTAAATTATGTATCTTTTAAATGGACTTCGTTGACTGAATAAATAAAAGACTAACTACATATTGACATTCATTTGACTACATATCGACTGGCTATATCTTGGCTATATACAGGATGTGCATTCTCGTAGGATATGTCGGCTCACGTTAAAGATTAAAAAAAAACAGTATCTTTACCAAAGTTGCTTAATTTTATAAGCTGCATAATCTAGTAATATTTTATGGATACAGTCTGCGCCATAAAGACAGTAGCGTATGCAACTTGTTAATTTTAAATGGATCACCCTGTTTATTATTTGGTATTTGAATCCATCAAAAATAGTGAGTTACATTTTATTAAAAACATTGGGTCTAAATTATACCGTTTGGGAGTTATTTGGCATTTATGAACGAAAATAACGTTTGCGTCATTTTTGTCCATAAATGTCAAATAACTCCGAAACGATACGACTTAGATCAAAGGCTTTTTTTAATAAAATGACACGCAATTTTATAAGGAATCTAAAAACCAAATAATATACAGGGTGATTCATTTAAAATAAGTAAGCTGCATCTAATACTGTCTGTATACATACAAATATGTTTAGGTTATGCAGCTCTCAAAACCAAGCAACTTTGGTCAAGAAATGTTTTTTCTATCTTTAATGTGAGCCCAGATATTCTCCGAGAACGCACTAACGGAACATCCTGTATATTTTCCTAAATTTGACGTAATTGTCAAAAGCCTCTTGGAAAAAACTCGATTCTTGTTGCTGTCGTGATTCGTGATTTTTACACGGAATATTATCCAGTGCGTCTTCTTTTACATTTTTACACTTGTTCGTTGTAGTTCTCAAAATGTTGACGCTATCAAGCCTGAAATTCGTGGAATTAAATTGAGTGGTAATACATTTTAAGTTGCTACTTTTGTGTGGAAAAGAGAAAAAATGGTGGTAGTTTTGTGCGGAATAAAGACAAAAATGGGAGATTTTTAGAGATGCAATAAATACGGGAGTTTTATTTATTTATTTAATTCATATGCAAATTTACACCGTTTACATACAATGAATGACAATATCAAATATATTTTAAATTAAATTATCGATTTAAAAGAAACCATTTGTTTACATTTCACGAATATTTTGGTTTTTTATTCCAACTAATTTTGACTTTGGGTAATTCTCAAGGAATTTTTGTAGTATCATTATTTAATTAAAATTCACTCAAAGTGAAACTAGTTGGAATAAAAAAACAAAAGATCAGTGTTCTTTTAAATCATATAAAAGATGATAAACTTATTCAAGATATTAAATTATTGTATTTCTCAAAATTTTGACAAGTCTGAAATATTAACGCATTTTTCATATTTTTGATGCGTTTCACGTCACTTTTAACAGTTGATATTTATCAAGACATAAATTTTCAATAGAAACAGTTGTCAATAGAAACAGTTGCCGGAATTTACTCTATGAAACATGACATTTAGGTAATTTTAACTGTCAAGATGAAGGCGAAAATTGAATATTTGTCCTCAGGCACAAGTTTTCCTAACTGTAGCTACGCCACTGTTTATTTTTAAAATAATTTGTCGCTCTTTTTATTATCTTTAATATTCATCAAACGTGCAGAGATAAATTTCTGTTCATGAATACACGAAACCTGGCGGAGTTTCTGATAAAATCAGTAAATATGTTCCAGACAACCTGCAATTTTAATGTAACAAAAATATGTATGCAAGAGGAGGGACCTATCAATATTAAACTAGGTCAAAAGGAAGAGCGCACTCAAGGACTTTTGAAAAATATTTAGTTACCTACGTTCCAGATCGGAATCAATGATTATTCTATTAAAAACGTCATTATTACGTTCCTACCTCTAGATTTATGCGATAATACATTAAATAAAAACCGAAAAACGTTATTACATGAGTGTGAGTTATGATATTATAAATGTCAATTATTTATGACCATTTGTCAGAGTTGGTGTGAAATAATAAATTTATAACACAAAGCTAAGGTCGAAAGGGCATTTTTACAAAAGCTAAGGAGATTAAAAAAAAAGTAGTATTATATTGTGTTGCTTGCGTATCCAGGAAATTTTCCTCTCAAGTATACATATCTCGGTGTACCCGCTGTAATATTTAGAAATTCGTTGGCTTTATAAAAGCGTTTAATTTAAAGCTACTAACGAGTGTTTTCCACACCCAGGTTAAGCATGAAGTAAAATTTCGAGTTTAGAAAAGCCGTAACCAAATTTTCAGGCTTTTCTAAACTCGATATTTTACTTCATGCGCCATGCATATAAAACACTGATTTAAATTGAACTTCAAAGTATACAGCTTAAATTTTATCTCACGTAATACAACTTCTCATTTCGTCTTACTTAAAATTCGTGCAGTTTGCTTATTGATTTCCAAGTCTAATAAAGATTTGGTTTCACGAAGTAAACATTTGTAAAATTTATTAACGTGAGATTAAATTTAAGTAGCATATTTTGAACTTCACTTTGAATCGGTGTTTTAAACGTGTGGCACATGAAGTAAAATGTCGAGTTAAGAAAAGCCTGAAAATGTTCAGGCTTTTCTAAACTCGAAATTTCACTTCATGCGCCAGGTGTATAAAACACTGTTATGTTCAAAATATTCGTCTCTAGCATACTGCTTTAGTGGTATACTTGGAACTTACCTTTGAAATTAGTGTAAACCAAATTTTAAGGCTTTCTAAACTCGATATTTTACTTTATTCTTAATGTGGGAGTGGAAAACACCAGGGTTGTTATGTTTAAAATACTTTGTTTTAAAACAGCGTTTTAAACATGTTGAACATTTTAACTCGCGTAAAGTAAGAGTAACATGAACATGTCTAATACAATTGTTATTATTCTGTTATCCACTCTGTATATATAAATATACTAATATTATAAATTTATGTAAAAGGAGATTCCGTAAATAAATGAAATAAATAAATAAAAACAGCCGTCATGTTTTAAACGGTTTTGTTTTAAACATGTTTTATATCTTAGATTTGTTTAAAACGTTTTAAACGTTATCTTTCTTTAAAACGTTTTATTATTATCTTAAATTTGCTAAATTATATTGATTATTGATTAAGATTTTTTGTTTACATTTTTAAATTTTAACTAAATTGTTGAAGATATTTCAAATTACATTATTAAACTTAACATTTTATTACAATAAAATATATGTGCATTAATGTGATTTTTAAATACAGGGAATTTTTCTTTAGGTATACGTATACATACGCTGTAAATTTTACGACATTCGTTGCTATTTAAAAAGATTTCAATTTGTATCTTTAAACGAGGGTTTTTCACTCCCAGACTAAGCTTGAAGTAAAATTTCGAGTTTAGGAAAGCCTGAAAATTTAGATTGGCCGCGTAGCGAAGCGGAGCGGCCAATCCAAATTAGGTTTTTCTAAACTCCAAATTTTACTTCATGCGTCATACTTATAAAACACTGAAATATCGTAAAGTTTAAAATATATAGCTTTAGCAATCTAATATGTAGATGTGAATAAAACGTAAGTCAAATTCTGCGCTGAAGAAATTGTTTAAAACAGTAATTATACGCAACCTAGTAACTCTATAAGCGATCAATTTTAAGCTTCTAACGGGTATTTGCAATCAATAATACAGTTTTATATTTTACAGCTTACGTAAATGTACTTTCATCGATTTAACACAGTAATTAATTAGCAATGAATCATAATTAACATAAGAAAACATACCATAATTAAATAACATTTACGAAAAAATAAGCTAAGATGTTCTAGTACACTTATTGGAGATTAGCGTGTAGCTTCAGTGATTTTATTCAATAAATGAATATTACAGTTTTGCTCTACCGGCAGCTATATTTAAGTTTCATCGTGAAATGACAAACTCAATAAAAAATTCAAACAGCGTCCATAAAACAATACCACAGTTCGATATCCATCGAATGTCATTCGGGAGTCGTTATACCGAACTAACGAAAGTATGATATTACGTTAACGATCTGTATTCATTAAAAGTATATTAGCGATATAAAGAACTGGAATTGTAGTGTTTTCAATAGTTTGAATTATTGTGTTTAGTGGTTTACACTAAAATCACTTCACGAGAATTATTTATGAGTAATTATATATTCAGCGAACCAAGTCGTACTGTAGGAATATTATAAAGCGTATACATTGATTTATTTGATAAATGTAATGAGTATGTTGAATGCACGAAGGAAAGTACATTCATTCGTGGAATTAAATTGAGTGGTTAGTTGTTACTTTTGTGTGGAAAGGAGAAAAAATTGTGCTACTTTTGTGCGGAAAAGAAAAAAAATGGTGCTACTTTTGTGGGGTAAAGGAAAAATGGGGGATTTTTAGAGCTGCAATATAATAAGGGAGTTCTTAGCAAAGATAATTTTTACAGCTCAGATGTGGAGCTTAAGAAGAAACAAACGCGCCGTATACGCTAGAAGGGAAAATCTTGTACCACAAACAATGTGTTCCACTTAAGTAATATAGCCATATGTGTTGCCGTCAGAATAAGCCATTACAGTTAGATTAAAGCAATATTTTCACAAATATAATTTCATATAAGAAAACTATCCAATTTTCTATCCTTATTTTGTTAATTAAGCGAATTGTTAATGATAGTGTTACACTAAGGCAACGAATTAAATAAGGAAAATAACGATTAGCGCTGAAGATGTTATTTAAGATCGCAACCCCGGATAGGTAAATAGAAACATTTAAAATGCAAATAACGAATCATTATCGGAATAAAATATCTGAATATTTTGTGTCTATCTATACGGCATCAATCAATCTTATTATTATTCACGCCAGTAGAAACTTTCTAATTGATTTCGCTCGACAACAATAACTGTTTATTTAACGTTCTAATTCACAATATTAAACGAAATACGCAAAATTATACTGATCGTTTAAAGTTGTTACACCAACTATAATTATTTCGTCACTACAAAAGTAATTTAACAATGTGTTAATTTCCTTAATAGCAATTCAAGATGCAAAGGGCATAGGTGCCAAAGGTTAAAGCAGAAGTATTGTGTTCTGCTGTTCGGAGTTGGACAGGATTTTATTGATTTAGAATTCTAATTCTGTTATAAGATTTAAACGAGGTATTCGAATACTTAAGTGAAAAAGAATAATCGTGATCCGGATTAGTCGCATTTTTTTTAAAAGGATTTCCATTCGAATCCACATGTAGGTGATTCGAATCCTTTTAAAAGGATTGCTTAGAAAAGATTCGATTTCTCTATAAGAATTCGAATCCTCAAGGGGGATTAGAATCGTAAAAGATAATTCGAATCTATTGTTAGATTTCACGAAATGTATTAACGTGAAATCAAGCATAAGGAGTATGCAGGGGATTTATTTTTTAGGTATACATATCGCTGCTTTGCTTTGATAATGGCACAAGTGAAATTTATTAATTTTTCAGGAGGTGCCTACAAAAGTTTACAAACCAAACCAAATTTTCAGGCTGTTGTAAACTCGAAATTTTACTTTATTCTTAGTCTGAGAGTGGAAACACTTGTTTAATGCTTCAATTTAATCCCTTTTGAAAAACAACGAATATCTGAAGGTTTACAGCGAATACAATATATTGTGGTATATATCAGGGTTGTTAAAAAAAGTTTTTTTATTTTAATTAAAACGGTTTTCTTTTTATAAAACGTGTTTCTTTCATTAAAATAGCGTTTAAAACATTAACAATTAAAAACATGTCTAAAACGTGTTTAAAACAGAACATACAGGGCATTTTTCTTTTGAGTATACATATCCTGATAATTACAGCGTCTTTTGAATTTGCGGGAATTCGTTGTTTAAAAGCGGTTAATTTGAAGTTTTTAACGAGTGTTTTCCACTCCTAGACTAAGCATGAAATAAAATTTCGAGTTTAGAAAAGCCTAAATATTTGGTTTGGCCGCGTAGCGAAGCGGAGCGGCCAATCCAAATTAGGCTTTTCTAAACTCGAAATTTTACTTCATGCGACACACGTATAAAACACTGATTTACTGAAGTTAAAAAAACACACACTTACAACAGCGATTATAGACAATCTAATATACGTTAGAGTTATTGGGTTGCCTATAATCACTGTTTTAAACAATTTGTTCAGCGCAGAATTTGACTCAAGTTTCATTCACATCTACATATTGGATTGCTAAAACCGTATATTTTAAACTTTGCGATATTTCAGTGTTTTATACGTGTGGCGCATGAAATAAAATTTCGAGTTTAGAAAAGCCTAATTTGGAAATTTTCAGGCTTTACTAAACTCGAAATTTTACTTCATGCTTAGTCTGGGAGTGGAAAACCCTCGTCTAAAAATTCAAATTAAAATCTTTTTAAAAAACAACGAATGTCGTACAACTTACAGTGTATGTATACCTAAAAGAAGAATTCCCTGTATTTAAAAATCATTAGTCCTAAATTTGAAACACTAGTTTGTCGAGTTTTATTATGATCCAATTTTTTGACGGTTTTATACCGAAAATCGGAATTTGAGATTTAACCGAAAATTATTTTATCAACAAAAATATTGTTTAGAACGAAATGCTTGTGGGAACAAATTAGTCCTAAATTAGAAACACAAGTTTATCTAGTTTTATTGTGGTTCCAATTTTTTATTACGTTTTTATACCGAAAATCGAGATTTAAAATTAATTAATTCGAAAATTATTTTATCAACAAAAAATTTGTTTAAAACAAAATACTTGTGGGTACTAATTATTCCTAATTTTATACTCTACATTTCTGTTTATTAATTATGAAAAGTACTTTTTTTGTTATAAATTGGCTAAATAATGTATAAATTGTTTAAATAATTTATAATTGTTTAAACAATGAGAAACAAACATGGGTACAAATTAGTCTTCAATTCAAAGTTTTGGATGCACCTGGTTAAATTTTAATTGAGAATGGTGGGGGTGGTAACTTTAGTCAAGCTAGCACCCCCATAATACTAATCGGTTTTCCGGCGAAACTAAGTTGGTATAAATTCTAATTTTGTGGGTACAAATTAGTCTTTAATTAGTCCTAAATTATAGGCATATTTTAATTTGATTTTAACGAAGTGGGGGTGCCAACTTTATGGAGGTGTAAATAAAACGCGAGGTTGTCAAAATAGTTAAGTTTTACGATCATCTTCCAAATATTGGAAGAGGAAGAACGCGTGAAGAAAATATGCAAAAAATCGTAATTCGTCTATCAAAATCAGGAAAGTCCTGTACAGAAATCGGGGAATTAGTAAATTTGTCTCAATACAGTGTTAGGAATATAGTGAAATTACACAAATCAAGTGGTTCTATTGCGCCAAAGCCCTGAAGATTAAATAAAAGCAAAATTACGGATATCAACAAAAGGGCTTTGAAGAAAGTTATTTGTGAAAATAGACGTGCTAATTACGGGCAATTGAGCATACTGTAGAGCGAAGCTATTGGAAAGCATGTGTCAAGATCTACGTGCCATAGGGAAGCTAATAACTTGGGATTCGGAACATACAAGGTTGCATTTTTTTAGTTATTAAACATAATACTTCAAACTTTAATAGTCAGATTCTTTACGCGATCTACAACAAATCAGTCTTACAAAGACTAAAACAAACACTCATTGAAACAATTACTTCCCAAGCTAATAATTTGATCCAAATTGTTACACTTGCAGTAGGTTACTGTATGTAACAGCAAACACTTATTGTATGATCCAATGTCCGTCACGGTGTTAGCTCGGGAAGTAGTTGTTTCAATGAGTATTTGTTTTAGTCTTTGTAAGACTGATTTGTTGTAGATTGCGTAAAATATCGCACTAATAAAGTTTTTAGTTATTTATGGAGTGAAAATTTTCAAATATTAATACAATTTTTACTCTAAGGAGAAACCATTAATGTCAATAAAACAAAAGAAAAATAGATTACAAAGAGCGAAGGATCATAAAGAGAGTATGGTTCCTAGACAGTGGAATTGCAATCATTTCGAGGTTTCTGTGGGTGATAACCGCAGTAGAGTTGTTCGAAACATATCATCCTGATTGCTTGAAAATAAAAGTTAAATTTCCAGTATCTGTAATGGTTTGGGGCTCAATGTCGGCAAGTGGTATAGGCAAGTTTCACCTTATTCATAGAATTGTTAGCACAGAAAAGAAAACTTTGCTGCCCATAATGCAAGGCGATCTCGAACCTTTTATTTTCTAATAAGACGGTGCTTGTCACACATTTAAAAAATCCATAAAATGGTTTTCTGACAAAAACATTTAACTCTCTCACTAACGGACGTTTATCCACTGTCGTACTTGCACGACGTACACGTCCGTTAGTCCGTGCACCATAGTGGATGGGTAAATTTGCACGATGAACCGAATTTTTGTTGTCGCTTGAACTTTGGTCCGTCATTCCATCATGCCGATTATGCGTATACGTTTTTTTTTTCGACGTTCACTTTTGCCCGAACGTACTACTCGTTAAAGTACGACGTGCATGTACGTCGATGTCCGTCGTACTTGCACGATAGTGGATGGCCCCTTTGAGAATTAAAACCTTGTGTAACAAAAGGAAAAAAGCGCTTACGCGCAAATTCTGCAAGAACTGTACCTGAATTAAAAGAAAAACTCTAACAAATTTGAGATGATTTTACGCCACAAGATTGTTAGGCTTTAGTGGATACTATGCCCCAAAGAATTGCGGCTTTAACTAAAAATAAGTGCGATGTTACCCAATGGTAACTTACACAATTGTTTTAAGGAGATGTCTATATTTATTAATTTTTTGTGTAATTGGTAACTTTTGCATAAGTTTCACGCTTACGTTATGCTAAAACCTAAAGACCTAAATATTACAAATATATCAAAATATATTCGGTGTTCAAGCGTTGTAGTTCTAGTAAGTTAATTTTTAAAGACTGTGCCAACTGACGTGGAATGGGACTCGTATTTTTCTCTTCCGTTTTCATCATTCGAGTATTCGTGATTCGAGTCATGTTAGGTGTTTCAGTTCCGTGATTATAATTCTAGTTTTTGAGCATTCATCCCAGAGGTTTGGTTCTGTTTTAGCTTTTCGCATTTACAGCTATCTTAAAACTCTCGTAATTTTGAAGTAATTTGTAAAGTGAATGATGAAAAGAGATACTGCTTTTAGGAACGGTTAGAGATGATGTAGAATATGCTTAATGGTTCGGTGTTAACAATAACTGAATACGAATTACAGTTAGTCCGATTAGTTGGCATTATGTGTATGAATGTCGAGTCCGCGTACACCAGAGGAACATAGGGATGCGTTTTGACAGACAGAACTCGTTCTGTGAAATAAACTAGCGGACCTCGCGGAGTGAGCAGTGGAATGGCCGCAAGTGTGGCGATCGAGGAGAGAGGTGGGTCGCGGTGTGAAAGAACCGAAGTCTAAATCCAGTTCCCATAAGGATTGGTAAAAAGTAAGCGTATAAATTAAAAAGTTTATTGATTGGAGCGGATTGAGAACATATGGTTAGATCGCATTCACAGCAAGGACGGTCATTGGTCCTATACTCGTTTGTCATGCACATACAATCCGAGTTGGTTGTATGCATGCTTGGCTTGCATGCATGTACGAGAACGTATTTGTGCTCAGGCCGGCAACTGGCTGTATGGGTATGGGTATGGCGAGTTCAGTTTCTGTTTGGGTGTAAATGAGGTCGAGTTATCAGGCCGGCGGAGAGGGGAATCAAATTCCGGTACGGACTCCGGATCAAGAATTGCCCATTTCGCCCTGACGCCTCCATGCTCATGCAAGTAGCCAGCCTGGAAATGACCATGTTTTACTTTGAAAGCGTATTGTTAGATAACTTTGTCTGTCTTGCATTATGGTAGGAACTTTATAATATCTTTGGCTATAGAAACAGGAACGAACAACCTTATCTGTTAATGTCGGGCTAAGAAAGGGTGCTTTTATACTAAAATTACCACTCTCTATTATTGAACGGTTGAAATTGCCGAGGAAATAATTCATTACGTTGCTTAATAGTTTATTGAATATGGAAACGTGGATCCAAGTTGATGTCGGGCGGAGAGGTGAAAAAGGGGAATAGAATGGAATGGAATATACGCGAGACAAGTTGAGGAGTATCCGCCCGCCGTGCGCTATCGCAGTATACACGAGCGAACATTTATATGCGATTAAAGCTTAAACAGCTATTATATCCAGCACAAAGGGAAGAATAAAAGTGGCTACTTAGACAAATAGCTGGAGCAATGTTCGATTAATGAATGATTTCTGTTTGTGGAATGCACGTGAGGAATTAGGAGCGAGACGTCAGTCATAGTCAGGGGCTAGCATGGCGAGGTCCCGGCGGTGGCCGATCAATACCGTGAGCGGCATTGCCGCCTCACCGCCATGGGGGTGCGCAGATGTGTACTCACCGTAGGCACGCATTTGTGGCTGGGCGAGATGAAGTCCAGGCCGCGTTCCCCGTTGCCGCTGAAGCAGTTCTTGATATTCTGCATGAACTTGCGCCGGATGCCCTTAAGGGAATACACGCAGAGTGCAGACAAGTCCGAGGGTTTATTAGCTTGCGTGGGATCACTTTCACTAAACACAGCAAACAGTACATCGTCCTGAGCCGTAATCCCCAGATCTCCCGCCAAGTCTGATCCAGCCTTCCCCATATACGCGGCTTGGACCAGGTTGTACTCCCTGCCGCCCTCACTGATACAGTCTATAGGTATTTCGGTATACGAATAATAGTTCTCATCGTCATGGCACACACGCACTAGTTTACTGATGTACTGATTTGAAGAGGTATGCTTCATCTGAGTAGTCAAGAAGTAGCTGAATCCTTCCGAACTGAATCCGTAGACATAATTTATGGGATACCTTTCTCTCGCCAACGAGTTAACAAACATCCTAGTCCCTGTAGTCACAGCCGTTTGTGCAATAGTAAACATTTTATCCTTTTCCAGCGACCGGCTGCTCACCGCCGGAACTTCGGACCTATATGGAGAGCCTAGGGTGAAGGTAACTCCAACGTACATCACTTTGGAGACGGGAGGATTCGGAGGCCCAGGGGCGATAAATGCAACAGTAGACGCTGTCGCGTTGTTAGCGACAACCGCTTCCCGTATATCTCTCACATCCGAATCTGATATGTTGTGCAAATTCCGAACCGAACATATGCCTTGGAAAAGACTACCGCATGATATCAGTCGGCTCGTCGTGTAATCTATGACCAGGGCTTTATTCACGTTATCAGTCAGCTTCTTATTTACCGCTGTGGTGCACTCTAACACAGAACACTCGTCCGCATCCAGTTCTGGTCCTGTTTTCGCGGAAATCACATGATCCAAGTCTGGAGATAATTGATACAGGCGATTCACAGCTCCTATGTATACGCGGCCGGTGTTTATATCAACCACCAGGTGGTTAAATCTTTCAACGTTGGGATCGGAAAATGTGCGCACAATATCACTAGACCCCACTGCAACGACGAAAACGGCCAATGCTAACGCTACTAGCCGCTTCATGGTGGGAGCGGCAATTCAAAATCTTCACGTCATGGGCCCTGTAACAAAAAAACACTCAATCACTCATTAAGTCACTAATAAAACACCTAAAAGTAATCCTTATAATACAATCATAAATTAAGCCATCTACATTGTAGTAGGTACAATTTTCGTTATGATTCAAATACATTCAGTCAAAATCGTTTATAGCGAACTTCAAGGGACCGGCGATATTTGTACGTTGTAGCCAGTGTTCTCTTTAAGCAGTAGTATCGGTTATAGCGAACAGTTCGCTCTAAACGATGTTATACTGTTATAAATGTACATTAAAATTTAAAAAAAAAGACATTCATATGTAAGCACATAACATTGAAATGCGTAGGTGATAAATAGTAAACAAAAAACGATATTCATAATATAATCTCTATCAAAATATATGCATTTATTTAAAAATGTATCAAAATTACATACGAATAATGTATAAATAAAATTTTAAAAGTGAATTCCTTTATTTAGGAATATTATATGTTCTCTAATTATTTTTGAGTAAACACGTACATTATCTGGATAACTATTAATTGTTAATGAACATTTGTGAAAAAATGGGTTTTTCTAAAATCATTTTTCAGCCTATACAACGTTTATTTATGTTTTCAAATTCATTTTTAGAGCATTTTCGTTTTAAAAGATCACATGTTTTTTATACAAATTATGTTTGTTTTCTGTATTGGTTAATAAAAAAAAAACGGATATATTTAGCTAATCTCTAAGAGAAAATAGTTATTTACAATCAATAAATCTGTGTATATTCTTGATATATATTTTAGTGTTTTGTATTATATAATCGAATTTAAAGAGTTTAATTTGAACCTTTAAACGAGTGTTTTCCACTCCCAGATTAAGCACGAAGTACAATTTAGATGTAGAAAAGCCTGAAAATTTGGTTTGGTCGCTATGAGCCACGCTTATAAAACACTGATTTTAAGTGAAGTTCAAAATGTATTGAACTTGATTTTATGTTTTATCTTACATAAACTAATTTTACAAATGTTTATTGCGACTAACCAAATCTTACGATTTCAAAATTCGTGCAATTTGCTTCGGAATATGTATATCTAAATAAAACATAAAATCCGAAAGCAAATTCATTGAGACGCTTGAACTCTAAAAAATTTGGTTACACGAAATAAATTTTTGTAATATCTTCCAATGGAACCGTTTAATAGAATCATTAAATACCTGAAAATTTAGAGCGTATTCATCGGAATAAATACCTACAAAAAAGACCAAATGCTGAATAATCAATCTGGAGAGTTTTAAAATTAAACGATGTACTATTTATCGTGCTATACATGAGTAAACGAGTCTTCATGTATAGCACGATAAATAGTACATCATTTAATTTTAAAACTCTCCAGATTGATTATTCAGCATTTGGTCTTTTATTATTGTGAGTCGTTCGTTATTTGTGTATCATAACAAAAAACTCTAGAAGAGATGGTAACTAACCGGAATGAATAATCAGATTTAGATAAGTTTGTTCTGGCAAAAGCTTTGAGAAAAATTAAATCAATTTTTGTAGGGGTGAGAATGAAATTGAAATTCCTTGTTGCGTTGAAAGTAGAGATAGGGGAATGTTTAGAGGGAGAAGCGAAATATTTTCGTAATTTATAGCAAGGAAGTGATGCATATTCTCTGAAATTTGAGTCTAAGAATAAGATGGAAAATTCGTGTATATCTGGATGCCGAGAAGGGGAAGGAACTTATCAACGAAAATTAAATGACATATTTTGTGTTTCTTTTGACATTTCACTCTACCAATTGAAAATTAAATGTTTAATAAATATTCAGAACAATCGACAATAATTTTATAATTATTATCAAATTTTTATTATTGTCATTATTACAATAATAACTATCTTATATACATATTAATTTGTATTACTTTCAATTATATTATGAAAATATGCAAGGTAATCCATATTTCTATTCCCATTTTTAAAGTAGTCTAGTTCTGACATCAACGCTTTCACTTGTAGAACTACTGTTATTCTCATTGATATTTCTACGTAAGCGCTAGCGTTAGCAGCAAATCTTTGCATGCAGGATCCAACGTTCTTGACGCCCATTGAACATATCTAAGGGCATGTTCGCACACTCCTCCCTAATAAATGTGTCAAATTCCCAATTCACAAGATATTCTAGCTTACACTTTCTCTTCAAGGAATGCGTCCATACATACTGATTTTACCAGAACACTACTGACATCTTGGACCCTTTGTCGATCCAACATAATTTAATTATTTAAAAGACATGGATAATATAGCTAACAATCACATATAATTGATAAAATAATAAAACAATTGCCTTGTGCTATAGTAATTTTATTTCATTTATTTTTCAAGCAGAAACGATCGTTTTATCAATTTTGCGTGCTGCAATTATTTTTTTTGTATGAACACGCCATAAGTTTCTTTGGGTAGTTTTATTTCAATAAAGTTGGAAAAGGAAATGATTAATTCTCCATTGATACTAATGGGGCCTTTCCGTAGAAATAACGTGAGATAAATTACGGTCCGATTCAATCTTCTAGTTTTCGTAAATATATTCGTTAATACTTTAACTCTCGAATAGTTAGCAAAAGTATTAATTTAGCTACGTCTTACTTGGAATTATATTTATTCTTCTTTCTTTATTAGAAATACGCGTCTACGCGAAATTTTCAGGCTTTCCTAAACTTGAAATGAAATGAAATCATGCTTAATCAAGGAGTCGAAACACTTGTTAGAACCTCAATATAAAGCTTCTAACAGGTGTTTTCACTCTTTGATTAAGCATGAACTAAAATTTCGAGTATAGGAAACAAAATATTAAAGAAAGTTAATAAATGCTTGAAAATGTACAGCATAGGTAAACATTAGAATATGAATACTTAAAAAAAATCATTGCCTGTATTTAATACAGAGAATCAAGTGTATCGTATTACTATTTGTAATTTATTTATTGAAAATATATACAATTTACATAACTTCTATAAGTGGCGGGAATTTAAAACAAATAAACTTCCTCTTAATAAAATCTCCGCGTTGAAAGATTTATTGTTTTTTTTTATGAGGAAATTTTAGGAACATTTGTTCCGAACATATACATTTTTTTTATATTGCTGAGATTTATAATTTAAATGCATTTTTTTAACTTTTTCAACTTTTTATAAATTTAAGGTATATTACCTAATGATTCTGGTATGCATTTTCGTTTTCGTAGAATAATAATTTTATTTCATTTGTCCATTCAAGTTATCAAAATATTAAATGGATAAATAAATTTAAAAAAATATATATAAAAACTACAAAAACATAAAAATTGTCAAAACATATGATGAAATCAAATCGAAACCAATTGAATACATCAACTCAGTATTAAAGCCATAGTTTTCTCAAAAATAAAAATATTATTTATTAAAATATTGATAAAAAATAATATCTTAAAATATTGAAAGTGTTATGTTTATCAGATTTTATATGAATTTAGTAAGATTATATTTTTCATGATATTTTTGCTTGTTAAACATTTGTTTTTTTTTTAATTTTACATTTTGCGTTTTTCAATCAATTTATTGGTCTATAAGATTGTATAATACAATATCAGACAAGTCATGCAAACGCTTAATAATAATATAAAGAATAGAAATGGTAATATACAGATTAATTAAATCAAATCAAATGAAACTTTATTTAAGCAGAGTACATACATGTCATATAAATTAAAATTTATCCGCATACATATACTACTATTATTTAAGGTTATAATTATAAAATGTTTAAAAGAAAATATGAAATTGAATTTAAATTTTTGTTAGTTTTTATTAATCTAACTTGCGAGTTTGTTATTTATAGTTTTACTAAAATGTTACCATTATTTCCTCATATAATAACATTCGGTGCCATTTTTAATATTTTTTTCACAAAAATTGTTACGTTAAAATAGTGGTAAACATTCTAGGTTTACACATCATTATTTTTTTTTTTTTTCGAGTATAAAAATATTGTAAATTATTGTAAAGAAACATGTTTAGTGTACAACGGACATAAAACTTTTTAAATTACCATTTATTACCATGTTACCAGTAATATTACTTAGAATATTACCCTATTTTAAATTACCGGTAATTTTACATCCCTACTTATTATAAAATAATACAACACAAATCTCCCCCTAACTTAAAACAGTTCAATTAATTGAATCGACGACTAATAGGGTCGATTCAATTAATTGGACTTTTTTCAGTGATTTAGAATTTTTTAGTGGTTTAGAAAAATGTTATTATCATTAAATACTTTTATTTCAAATAGATACATTCAAAACTATATTGATTGGATTAATTATAACAATTTTAGTATATATAAAGCTATAATTATATTTTTGAAAGAAATAGGTATTTGTTTGTAATAAGCTGGGACTTGTTTTCATCTAGAGCCAGTACCTAGAACTTTTGCCGCCCTTTTTAAGTCAATAAAATTGTGGTTTTTATAAATTAATAAACATAAATAAATAATTGTAACTGAGACAAACTATAGGTGGAGAACTATTTTACCATTAGATGCCATATTTGAATTATGCTTAATAAAGAAGGCCGCATAAGTTGATATACTAATAAATGCAACTTTTATAAAACAACAAGATACTGTTTTAAAGGCCACAAGAAACTTACGGGGGTCGCAGGCTTCCCACCTATGAGACAAAATATATACCAAATTTCCAAACAAAAAAATACCGTAAAATATTTTGCTTTCCCCCATATGCAAAACAAAGAGAAAGTATTGTTTTCGCGAACATTTTTAAATCAAACATTTTAGTGAATATATTTTCAGATTGATTAAAATGTCTGTTCTTCTGTAATTCTGTCGCCATGATAAAGTCTAAACCGATTGAGCTGTTGAGATGACACTATAAACTTAAGGTTTTTATTACAATAGAAGTATTCGATCAACTTTTGGTGAAAATACGAAAACCGGAAGTGGTAGTTTTTGGATTTTTCTTTAATATTGATGATATAAAATTTTTTTTAAGAAAAGTCGTAGAAAATAAAAAAATGAGCATTCAATGTTGATAGACATACATCCGAAAATTTCGTTTAAAATTTCATAAAAAGTTTATAAATTGACGAAAATCTCGAAATATTGAAAATCTCATAAAAGTTACATCAAAATTACGAAAATCTAAGATATTTACGAAAACTGCTAAGGTATATTTTGCACTTTACACTAAATCAGTGTTTTATACGCGTGGCGCATGAAGTAAAATTTTGAGTTGAGAAAAGCCCGAATTTCTTAGGGCTTTTCTCAACTCGAAATTTTACTTAATGCTCAGTCTAGGAGTGGAAAACACTCGTTAGAGAATAATTAAAAACTTTTTTAAAGACTTTTATTCATTTATAAAATATTGACGGATTTCAAGATTTTCGTCCTTTTTTCAGTTTTCGTGAATTATCATTAATTTATATATCAAAAAAATACTTTTTCATGAATTTCTAAGGTTTTGGTTAATATTCAAATTCTTGAATGTCCATGTTTTCATTACTTTTTTGAATCTTGGCAGTTTTTGTGAATTTCCAAAATTTCATTTAATTTTCAAAAGTTCAAGTGAATTTCAGAATTTCCTAGATTTTCGATAATTCGGAAAATTCTGATACTTTTTAATTCTTTCGGTAACTTTAACAATGATAACATTAAGATTTTCGTAAATTTTTAAATTCTTGGCAATATTCGTGAATTTCCTTAAAATTCGTTAAACTTAAAAATGTGGACGTATTTCGTGAATATTCAAGAAAACAATAATAATTATAATTATATATTTAGTTAATTGTCAGAAAAAATTATTAATTTTAAAAAATTATATGCCTTTTATGAATTTTCCAAAATGGACGACGATTGCTAAGTTAAAATTTTGAAAATTCCCGAAAGGCGTCAAAATGTTGAAATTTACCGATAATCATAAAAAGTGTCGACATTTTTATAATTAATGGGATCTTGAAAAACTAGGGATTTTTGAAAATTACCGAAAATCTTTGAAATTCACGAAAACATTCAAGTTTTTATTTAAATTAAATTAAAAGTATCATTTTTTTTTTAATTTT
The DNA here is from genome assembly GCA_932526585.2 of Philonthus cognatus. Taxonomy (NCBI): domain Eukaryota; kingdom Metazoa; phylum Arthropoda; class Insecta; order Coleoptera; family Staphylinidae; genus Philonthus; species Philonthus cognatus. Next base: position 90,130,166 of record OW052243.1, read on the forward strand.
AACCTAAATTTCTAAAAAAAAAATTGTTTGCTAAATTGTAAAGATTCAAAATTTGATGCAATCAACATGACATTCATTAAATTTACTTAGAATCAATTGTACTTATATCTTATTGAAAGACAATTAAATAATCTCAACGCATTTTCTTAAAATATAAAGCTAACGGTGAATTTATGTAATAAAATCAACGATTTTAGAAAAATGTTTTCTTTGAAAAAATTGTAAAAACTCAACAGATTATCAAATCAATATAAAACTCATAGAATCTACACAGAAATGAGTAAACTTTGATTGGTTGTAATTGAAGTTTAAATATTTTTAATGGATTTTCCATAATAACAAATCAAAGTTTACTTTTCTTTATAAAAAAAAGGCGAACGCTCGAGGGATTTAATTTATTTGAAAAGTTATTTAAAACAAAATCAAACGTTTGTATATAATCAATTGCATGAAATTTAATCAATTAGTTAAATTGTAAATTGTAACAAATAATAAAATATTAAAAAGTACAGTTTTTCGTTTTCTGATGTTAGATTACGAAAGAAATTTCGGATTTTGATAAAATTATTAGCGATTGACGATAGATGAATAAACTTCGTGGTAAAGTAAAAAAATCGAGCGATTTTTGAAAACAATTACAGACGCGTTAACTTGAATAAAATGTTGTTAATAGATAAATAAGAAAATATTTAAATGGTAAGAAGAAACATTACGATTTAATTATTTTTTTATTTATTTATTCTGATCTTAGAATACGAAAGACATTTGGGATTTTTATAAAATTATCAGTGATTGTCGCGGAATGGATAAACTTTGAGATAAAGACGAAAAATACAAAATCGAGTAAGTTTTTACATTACAGTCACTTAAAGTTGCATACAATTTTATCAATGAATCAAGTTTCTTGTTTCCTAATCTTAGATTACAAAAGCCATTTCGGATTTTGATAAAAATATCAGCAATTGTCGATAAAGTTGAAAAAAACACAAAATCAGGCGATTATTGACTAAGTTTTTGATACGTTGAATGTGTTTCTACTCCCAGGTTAAGAATGAAGTAAAATTTCGAGTTAAAAAAAGCCTGAAAAGTTGGCTCGGGCGCGTAGCGAAATGGAGTGACCGAGCCAAATTCAGGCTTTTCTAAACTCGAAATTTTACTTCATGCGCCATGCGTATAAAACACTGATTTAGTGTGAAATGGTCTTTAACCAATTGAAGAGTGAAATAAGTTTAGTATGTTAATTATCAATTGTTTAAATGACGGGGAAAGTGTTATGATCTTATCATCACTATTTTTTATTTTATATTTATAAATTAATAATTTCATTTCTTTTGGATAAACAAACAAATTGTACACATATGTGTATGTAAACATATTTATATATTTACTCTTCTTACTTTCCTAGTAGAAAAATCGTATAATGCTCTCAAAATTTGTATTATTTGTAATTTCTTGTTCTTTGGACAATATTTCAAGAGTCTGTATCCGAAACAAATTTTTAGAGATAATATTTTCAATCGTACATTGAATTAACGATGAGGAATAATATTCGAAATCATATAGTAATTTATAATTCGTAGAAATCAAATAGTAAACTTATGAAGTGAACAAGTTGTTTTTTACAACTAATACTAAGTATAAAAAATACCGTCCCAAAATATGTGCCGGCCTCATAATATGAAATAATATATCATTAGCAATCTCCTATCTCTTTTGTTACACCTTTCCGTCGGAAATCCTCCAGTGTCAGTTTCTTCCCCACGAAAAATGTTCTATACAAAACTCTATGTGATCTTGAAATTTATATATAAGTATAAAAAAATTGAAGTTGTTCAACATGTTTGAGAAGTATTAATAAAAATAACGAACACTGTTTCTTATTAAAAACAAATTATATTCGTAAAAGTACGCGATGCGAAGCTCTGTTACGATGCCATTAAAGAAACCACATGTTGATCATCCAGTGACGTTGACACGCGACCATCTTGAAAAATATAAGTGAAGTTCATTTTATTACAAGCGCGTACTGACAATTATCAGCCTGTGAAAGTTCATTCAACGGCCCTAAAAAGAATCTCCGGTCTCGGACGAACATTGCTTTCATATTTTGTTCTTTCTTGATAGATAATAAAGAAATTATTGATAAGTCACCCTGTTGCATCAAGACGCTATACATAATAATAGGAAAATTTAGTCGGCCAGGGAAAATACAGCATATTTTTCTTTAAGTATACATATCCCGATAAATACACTGTAAATGTTCAGGCATTAATTGATTGTATAAAAGCGGTAAATTTGAAGCTGCTAACGAGTGTATCCACTCCTTGGTTAAGCATGAAGTAAAATTTCGAGTGTAGAAAAGCCAGAACATTTGGATTTGGACGCGTAGCGTCTAAATCCAAATTCAAGCTTTTCTAAACTCGAAATTTTACTTCATGCGCCACGCGTATAAAACACTGATTTAGAGTGAGTACTTTTATTATTATTATGCTAAAACTATTACAAAAAAAAGTAATTTTTGCATTTTTCGCTCCATCTCAATAAAGATGTGATTACCATCACATCTAAGCGTTATGTATTTTTAACTTTACTGTAAATCAGTGGTTTATACGCGTGGCGCATGAAGTAAAATTTCGAGTTTAGAAAAGCCCCGTGAAATTGTGTCTAGGGTCGCTGCGCGACCCTCGACAAATTTTCTACGCGGGGCTTTTCTAAACTCGAAATTTTACCTCATGCTTAACCAAGGAATGGATACACTCGTTAGAAGCTTCAAATTTAACGCATTTACACAATCAATTAATACCTGAACATTAACCGTGTATTTATCGTGATATGTATACTTAAAAGAAAAATATTCTGTATTTTCGCTGGCCGTCTAAGTTTTCCCATTATTATGTATATCGTCTTAATGCAACAGAGTGACTTATCAACAATTTCTTTATTATCTATCAAGAAAGAACGAAATATAAAAGCAATATTCGTGTGAGACCGAAGATTTATATTAGGGCCGTTGAATGAACTTTCAACAAATCCAAACGTTCAGTCTTTTCTAAACTCGAAATTTTACGTCATGCTTACCAAGGATTGGAAACACTCGTTCGAAAGGTTTAAACCGCTTTTACTAAATTTCTGGACATTTAGCAAGCATTGTAATTATCTGGATATGTAAACTAATATAAAAAACCCTGTATAGGGTTTTCATAAAACATAAATTAATATAAAAGTTTGATTCTGAGTTCTTTCGGTTTTCACTGACCTATCATAACTAAACAAACTGTGCCCTGGTCGTGTTTTAAAAAAGTATGTATCCATCAAAATACCCGTCCCTATCAGTCTGAACTGGAGTTCGAAATGCAAATGTCTAATTCTTACTTTTTTTGTAGGAAAAGTTTTTTTGTGGAATGTGCTAACAACTTTGAAAGTCGTTTTTTTAACGATGCATCATTTAACAGAGCGCCGAGTAAAACTCAATTTCTAGTCTCTCAAATATTTATTGATATTTAATACTAACGTGTTTGTCACATGTTTTTCGTAATATATCAAAAATTACTAAAACCGCATCCAAAGGATAATTATAAAAAATATCTACATATATACAGGATTTTTTCTATCAAGTTAACATATCTCGATAATTACAGCGTTTGGTAAATTTGCATGAATTCGCTTTTATAAAAGGGGTCAATTTAAAGCTTCCAACGAGTGTTTCCAATTCTTGATTAAGCATGAAGTAAATCTTCGAGTTTCAAAAAACTTGAAAATTTGGTTCGGACGATCCGCGAAGCGGAACGGCTAAACCAAATTTTCAGGGTTTTCTAAACTCGAAATTTTACTTCATGCGTCACGTGTACAAACCACAGATTTAAAGTGAAGTTAATAATATACTGCTCAAGTTTGACGAAATAAATATTTATAAAAATTTATAAACATGTGATCCAACTTAATTAGTAAATTTCGAACATCACAGTATTTCAGTGTTTTATACGCGTGGCGCATGAAGTAAAATTTTTCAATACTTATTATAAGAGACAGGTAAAATATGAAATGCAAATTAGTTAAACAATTGCGTACAAATTAAACACGTGATTTGATTTACATAAATTAAATAAAATATTCTTACTAGTTTCGATTTTTACATCATTTACAAAAAAATATTTAAAAACTCTTTGCATTCTTTGTACTTGCGCACAAGTTAGGCATTTATTCCAGAATAAATTAAGATACAATTTTATCTATCCAATGTATTGATAAACTATGTATCCGCCGGGTGTATGCAGATTTGTTATTTTTTCATAAATTAATTTGCCAAATTGTTGAATGCCCATTTCTTTTATCGCAAATTAATTTCTCTATTAATCAATCTAATCGAACAAGGGGGCCACGGCACATCACATCACCGAAATGGAAGATTGCGTTAAAAATGCGACGCACAACTTCCATTAAGGCTCTGGCTGTATGTATTGTGGCACCATCTTGTTGGAACCAAACATTTCTTGTGTTAATTCTTCATCGTCGCAATTCTGGGATTAAAAATGAAAACATATCGCTCGGAAGTTACAGTTACAATTGCCCCTCTTGCATCTTCGAAAAAGCAGTGGATTGCAGAAAACGGACGTCATCTGCCTGATACCATTTTAAGAACATAATTTTACATCTTTATTCTTGAATGGTAACATCTAAGCGTTCATCCTTCGTAATTACAAGTTATAAAAACAGCTGTGTTATTCTCATTTCAAAAACGCCATTCCATTCTACTCCGCCCTATATAAGTTAAGTAAAGATAATTTTGTTTCGACGACCAAGTCTAATTTTAATTTTTTGAAATGCATTTTGACACTATTTCAACCTGTATACGCAATTTTTATTATAAAATTTGTAAGCATTTTTAAAGAAAGAAACATAATTATTATTATTATTAAGTCATAATTCACGGAAAAAAATATTATTTAACAATTTGCTCTTGAGCTAATTTCTCACTCAATACTTGGTGAAAAATATTTAAGCATTGGTTTAAATAACAAACAAATACTATTTGCAATTTCCTTGTTTCACTTAAAAATCAGTCAATTGAAAATATCACAATTTTTACACGATTAATCGCAACATTTTTTTGCCTCATAATCCAATCGCCCTTGAGAGTTGCCCAATGATTTTTAATTGCAACGTTACAACGCTGTTCGAAATCACTCACCCGATTGACAACCCAAATTAATAAAACATATACTACAATTCATATTAATTAATATTTTTCTGAGAGAAAATAAAACTTGGGCTATATATTTTTAGATTTAATTGGTTATTTATCATTCATCGGGTTGTTGTGATGTTTGGTGAATTGAAACAATAAATAATTTCACTACAATAACGCTATTTTTAGTTAATTAGTGTTATTGAAACGCATACACAACAACTAGTTTTGTATTAGTTTTAGTATTATTGATAGCTATTTTTTTCTAAATTGTAATAACTGTAATTTTCAAGGAAAAAAAAAACATGACCACAATTATGAAATAATCTTTTGTTTCTCATCTTTATAAATAATAACCTATTTTAATATCGACTTACTAAGTTTATTCCAACAACCAAAATTGTACTGTTTTGTAGTACATTATTTCAAATATTTGAATATTCGAATATTTGGATATTAAAATAACTTAAATATTTGGATATTAAAATAACTTAAATATTCGGATATTTGAATATTCGAGTATGGTTTTGAATGAATATTCGAATACCTAAATTTGCTCCCGTTTTAATTCACAATCGTTTAATAATATAAAGGCGCATGAAGTTGTGGTTTAAAAATATATATATTTTACTACATAATTGTGCACACTTGCTGGAAAAAAATGTAATTATCCAATAAAATTGTCTGTATTGATATTATTATTTTCAAAGAAAAAAGGGGATTTTTTGATAACTATACATTTTATGAGAAAATGATATTAGAATTATATAATCACAAAATCATTGTGGAGGGCATGATGAGGTCACATTTTGTTTATAATTTTTTTAATTTTAATTTTAACTATACTAAAATAAAAAATAAAATCAAATTATCATGCCCTCTGTAATTCAATTTTAGACAGATATGTAAAGAAAAAATTAAAAAATTCAAAATAATAAAAAAATCAGTATTCTTTATATTTGTGTTTTTGTAAATGTCTTACGTTAACTTGATAATGAAAATAGAATAAAATAAGCCGAAACTAGTAGAAAAATAAAATACATATAAGTAAAACAAAATCAAGTGAATTTAATTAGCAAAATCAAAATACCCCATACGTTAAATTTAACGTTTCGCTTACATAATCAACCCAAATAACTTTTACAACTGTTTCCCAGATGATGTTTTGGTTAAGAATTTTAAAAACAATTTTTGGTATTCCTTCTTGTCTTAAAAGTTAACAACATTGTCTTGATAAATATTAATGCATTAATCAATGTTATCCAATTGTTTGGTTATTTAATTGTTTGTCAGTGGCCATTTGCGGCTAGAGCCTTGAAATAATCTTGTTTGTTTTGCACATTATTTGCTTTACTGAGTAATATTACTCATTCAATACAATACAAAACCGTGAGTGACGAATATAAGACAATTATCATTTTACAATTAGTCACACAAAGTAAGTAAACTGCGCAATTAAAATGTGTTCCTTTATCTTTTATGTTTCTTATTTATTTATTAATTTAGGTGTTTGTCAAATGTTTCAATTATTTTAAAAATATGTGATAATACAATACGGCTTATTAAAGTAATCTATTCGGTGTTTACTTGATGAAGATGATGACGACAATTGTCGAAGTTGAACAATAAAGCCTTCTCATAAAGCCCGCCAGCTTAGTTTTGGTACGGTTTTCTTATTTACAATTTACTTTTGTTGTAAAAACATCAAGTCTAGAAATTTATAGAAAACCACTTAATTTGATCATGATTTGTTTTTCACATATTAAAGTATTCGAATATCCAAATAGTTGAACATCCAAATATTTGCAATATTACGAATATTTGAATAGGAATTTTTCAAATTGGACTACATATTCAATGATTCATTTAATAATATATTCACTTACTTTAAATATTCGAATATTTAAATATTTGATCAAAAATATTTAAATATTCGAACATTTTAAATAGGTGAATATATTTTTAAATTAATAATTGAATACTTTAATTTAAACAATTTCTAGCCTTAAGGGGGCCCAATTTGCTGGTTGTGTGTTTCTGGGATACGAGATGGCGTAGAAATAGCAAAATGCAGAAAGTATTGGTTTATAGTGCCTGCCGAATTTTATCACAACGAATAATAAAAATGATGAGTGCTGAGCGCGTTGTTTGTTTGTTTACGTAGCGCCGTGCGAATGAATGAATGGGTATTGAATTACAAAAGATACAAGTAAACTGGATAAATATTCACGATTTTAATTTCTATCGACATACATACAACTGTATAACGAATCAGAAGCCTTTTACAGGGAGTTTTTCTTCAAAATATACGTATTCTAAATTCAGATTATTTTCTTTAAACATTTAGATATTCGTTGTTTTTTTAAAAGATTGATTTAAAGTTAAAAATACATTTTTTTGGATATGTACGAATTTCAAATATTTAACTATTTAAATATTGATTGTAAAACATATTCGATTATTCGAATAATTAAATTATTCAGGCTTTTCTAAACTCGAAATTTTACTTTAATCAGGGAGTGGATTACTCGTTAGAAGGTTTAAATTGAACGTAATTATAAAATCAATGAATGCTTGAAAATAATAAAATTATTACCCATTATTTCATAATACGAAAATGTAGATAATAATAATTTTAAAACAATATTATGTTTTAAATGGGAAATTAATTGAGGTATACACAAAAATTTAATTAACGGTGGTTATATTTTAAATATTTGCTGTTAAATCGAATTAGACTGGAATTGATATAGAATCAGCGCGATGACGGCTGAACTATTAATTAGTTAATTAACTGGCGGTAACGTGAAATAATTCCGCTTCCATGTGCATAGCGAACGACAATGCGCAATTAAAAAAAATGCTCAGTATTCAATAAACACCCGCGGATTTGGAGAGTAATATGCAAATGACCGCAAAAATTCGATTAGCCGGAGAATGGTTAAAGATCGGAATGTGCCGTCCTAGCATTCACAATGAGTCACCAGGTATGTGGAAAATGCAAATATTGCGGCGGGTTCTAACAGGTTCTTTCTACAGGAAGATTTTGTAATGGCCGGTACGAGGTTCGCCCATCGGACGGACTTTATTTAATTCCGTGCCAAATTGCGACCTTCGCTTCTATCACAACAGATAATAAAACCGCCTTGACATTAAGCCGCGGCCACATTTGCGCTCGCTTCGGCGCAAAACACTCGCGCATACTTTCATGAGAAATCGCATGACCATACGTGCTTATATTGAGAGAAAGCGAACAGCGGTTACGCGCTGAATGAATTGGTTAGCTTGTTGTTTTCATTCACTCCATTACTTTTTCTTAAGTGAGTCATCACACACTTTATATTGTTGTGTTTCTTATATATCAATATATTTAAATGCTGTTCCGAGGATGATACATACAAGATACATATTCTTGAAAATGGCATTAAGCCGAAACTAGTTGAAAATAAAACAATTATTAGTAAAACAAACCAAGCGAATTTCAATCAAATACCTATATATTAATAGAAATGTTTTACCAAGTGATCAACGAGAAACAAGTTAACGATATAAAGATACATAAAGTGAAATTGAATTTGCCAATTGTTTGCGGAATATTTAAAAAGAAATGTAAAGCCGGTTTACTTTAAAATTCGAATCTCTAAACAAAAGAAAATCTAAGGGATGAAATGTTGGCTATAGAAAGCCAAAAAAAGAAGGTACCCAATGGTGATTTATTTTTTGAATAATAGTATACAGTGTTCAAAATTTCATACTACATTATTTGGTCAACTTTAAACCATTAACTCTCGACTTTTTTTTTCAAACGGAACACCCTGTATATTTTTACATATTCTGATGCAGAATTCAATTCAACATTGATCTATACTAGTATTCGCTATACCTCTTTGTTTTTCTTTATTAAAGAAGAAGATACTAGTATAGAAGCTAGTATAGATCAATTCAGAATTGAATTCTACCTAAGAATATGTCAAAATATACAGGATGTTCCATGGTAATTTATTTTTAGGATAATAATATACAGAGTGTTCATTTCATACTACATTTAGTCAACTTTAAACCATTAAATCTCGATTTTTTTTAAACAGAACACCCTGTATATTTTTACATATATTGATGCAGAATTCAATTCTACATTGATCTATACTAATATTCCCCATACCTATCTTTTTCTTTTTTTTTCTGTATTTTCCTATTTTGTTTAATTGAGTAGGAAATTGACCGTGATTTATATTTGATTTTTAATTTTATTGATTTCAACATATTTTTATTATTATTTATTAATGTTGACGTTTTGTCTGGATCCAATTGCATTTTATCGATTTATTTTATTTTATTTATTAATACACAGATACTATTAATAATACATGGTATGGTATACTACAGTATTCACAAGAAGTAGACTATTATTTACGTTAAATACATTTTCCACAAATATTGCCAGGAATTATGTAGTAATAAAGTTAATTCACAATATGCTACTTTTAAAAGAAATCTGCATTCGTATTTAGATGTAAAGCGTCTCAAAATGTTAACCTAATTTTAATTCACGATTCATTCGTTTTTAAACAAATCTTTCTTTTAGGTATTAAAATCTAATTTTGTATTCAATTTAATTTTGGGTTTAAATTTAATTTATAATGTTTTTAGGCTAATTAATAATTAACTTTATTTACTAAATGTATTATATTTTTTATTATTGTACAAAAAGGAGTATTCCGTAAATAAACATATTTGTTTATTTATTTATAACATGATATTTATGATTTGGTACGTCAACAACAATTTATTCATTTCACCGGATACAAAAACATGTTACTAATTTCCGTTTCAAAAGTTTTGGTCCCTGTGTTTAAGGGGTAATTAAAAAACATCCGTGGAACAAAACATATTGTTTTTTCACAGGTTAGCAATTCAATTTCAATAACATACTGGCGTTTTAATATTATTGAATAATTTGATAAAATATTATTGTAAAAAGTGTTTAAGTAGGTGTTTTTAAGTAATTGCAAGATTAACCCAACTTTAACATGTCGCAACTTCTTTGTTTATAAACAAAAATAAATAAAACTTTACAAATAAACAAATGAATATGTTGTGATTCCATTGGTGTACATTCAAATTGTAAATAATGTCTATATTTAAAGTTATTAATTTATTTATAATTATACGATATCTTCCTTAATATTCATGTAAACATGTTTTTATTATCACTTTAATAAAACACTTAATTTGTTTAGGATTAAAAATTACATTTATTGTACTACAACAATTGTTTCACCACACTGTGACTTTATCAGGTAGATGAATGGTGACCATTCATCTACCTGATGAAGCCACACAGCGGTGAAACAATTGTTGTAGCACAATACATTTTATTTTGTAGTATTTTATTAAAGTGCTATTATGAAGTTTCAACAACTAACAGCCTCAACTATACAGTATGTTTTTATTAGAACAGTATGTATTACGACAAAATAATATCATATTTTATATAAAACATATTGCGTTTTAACACAATTTAAATAAACCCTTTAAATAAACCCTCAAACCGTAAGCAACGTTCCTTTTCGAAATTTTAAGGCTTTTCTAAACACGAAATTTTACTTCATGCTTAATCTGGGAGTGGAAAACAATCTTTTAAAGCTTCAAATTGAAATCTTTAAGAAAAAACGACGAATGTCGGAAAATTGATAGCATAAACATATGTATATTAAAAAGAAAAATTCCTTGTACACTTAATAGAAAAATTTCCTTATATATTTAAAAGAAAAATTCTCTGTATACATAAAAGAAAAATTCTTTGAATACTTAAAAGAAAAATTCCATGTATGTATGCATAAACTGATAACGTTTAGATCAATATACAAACTACTATCACATTTCTGAAAATCCTTCGTTGCCAAATTACATTCGGTGAACATTTTACTGGAACTTCATGCATGATACACCCTTCACCCGAATCCGTGAATTCATTGAATTCTTGTGATTGATCAATCAAATATAAATATTTACCAGTATGTATGCGGCTTTAGAAGTTCTTTGTCATTAAATACAGACACATAATTCTCTTTACACGAAGGTATACAAATTCTTTATTATAGCTTCGATATGCGTGCTCATGAGTTCACGGTGCACAGATAAGTTTATATACGTGCTCAGAGCCCGTTTTGTAACTACAACGATAGTGTACATTGTCTGCAGACGTTTATTTCATAAATTAATTAAAGCCGATTCAAAATAAAAATGCATGAGCTTGAAGTGTAGACATACATGTACCGTAAAATCTTGACTATAATCCGAACACGTGTATAATATTTACGCGAAATTTTCAGAAATACTTTTCTGTAACTACTTGTACTTTTGTACACGAGTATAATGTACACCCTCATTTTTCGCGGAATAAAACGTGTAAAAAAGTGCGTATTATACTGAAGATTTTACGGTATATTGTTTTTATAAGTTCGTGTAGATTCTAAAAACAAATATCTCAGAGAAAAGGTAAGGAAATCGAAGAAGTAAACCATACAGCAGAGCTGGGCAGAATTCGAATCCTTTAGGATTTGAATCCTGGATTCGAATCCTTTTAGAGGATTTAAAAGGTATTATCGTAGATTCGTGATCCGGGTTCGTTATATTTTTTAAGAGGATTCGTATTCGAATCTAAATGCTGGTGATTCAAATCCTTTTATAAGGATTCGAATATTTATAAAAGGATTCGAATATTTATAAACAGATTCGAATATTTATAAAAGGATTCGAATATTTATAAACAGATTCGAATATTTATAAAAGGATTCGAATATTTATAAAAAGATTCGAATATTTATAAAAGGATTCGAATATTTATAAAAGGATTTGAATACTTACAAAAGGATTCGAATCGTCAAAAATAATTCTAATTAATTAAGAGGTTTAACATGAAAAATGTGTTTTGTGTATTTTAAAATGTCTCCTTAAATCAGTGTTTTATACGCGTGGCGCATGAAGTAAAACGTCGAGTTTAGAAAAGCCCCGTGATAATTTGTCTCGGGTCGCTGTGCGACCCTCGACAAATTTTCTACGCGTGGCTTTTCTAAACTCGACATTTTACTTCATGCTTAGTCTGCTTTAATAAGAAAATTAAATGACTGAAAATGTTTTTAAAGATAATAATCTAGTTTCTAAAATTTTGCTTAATATTATTTGAAGTAAAACTGACATGGTAGCCACAATCTGAAATGTTAAATTTTTCTGACATTTCTCTGATTCAAGATTTTTTTCCCTGACCTTTTAATATAACTTTCTTCTGTGGGAAATCCCCATTTTGTTAAATTTTTTTCATTGTTTTTATCAATATTTAAGTTGGTTTTATAAATTTTTACGTGTTTTGTATTTTTTATGATGCCTGTTGATTTTGACAAATTTAATAATATCATATGGCTTTTTTTGTTAGTGTTTTGATCAATTTGAATAAAATTCTATGACTTTTTCTCTGACTTTCCCGGTTTTAATGATATTTAGTGATTTTTTTAGTTACGTAATTTTCAGGCATTCGTCGATTTTATAATAGAGTTCAATTTGAAGTTAAACCAAGTGATTCCACTCCTAGGTTAAGCACAAAGTAAAATTTCGAGTTTAGAAAAGCCTGAAAATTTGGTTTGGACGCGTAGCGCTACGCGACCAAACCAAATTTTCCGCTTTTCTAAAGTAGAAATTTTACTTCGTGCGCCACGCGTACTAAACATTAATTTGGAGTGAAATTCAAAAACACACAAATACATCTTTAATCAGAGTAACACGGAATCAGATATTTAGTCTGTTATCAACGATGTTCAGTGCTAATAATAAATAATTAGATTTTGAATATTTTTGATAAAACAACTGGTAACGATATTTATATGTTAATAGTTGCAAAAAATAATAAAATCAAATTTATTCCCAAAGGATTCGTATTCGTGATTCGAAAAAACAGGATTCGAATCTTTGATTCGAATCATATTTATCTCTAACGAATCCTTTATTCGAGTATTCGTGATTCGAATCATATTAGGTGATTCAGATTTGTAATTCAAATCCTTTTTACGAGGATTCGTCCCAGCTCTGCTATACAGTTAAAAAAGGACTAAATTAATTGATGAATAAAGCACTAATTACTTTTCTTCGCGCTTCTATTCCGATTAACAAATGTACATTTCGGACACAAAGTGAGTTTATTTTTGACGTTCAACCGAGTGTTTTCCACTCGCAGATTTAGTATAAAGAAAAATTTCGAGTTTAGAAAAGCCTGAAAATTTGGCTTTTCTCAACTCGAAATTTTACTTCATGCGCCACTCGTATAAAACACTGAAATATTGTAAAGTTCACAATATTCTACTAACGCTAAAGACGCATATTTCGAACTTCACTTATGTAAAACCAGCGTTTTGTACGCGTAACGCATGAAGTAAAATTTCGTGTTTGGAAAAGCCTGAAATTTTGAGACTTTTCTAAACACGCAATTTTACTTCATACTTAATCTGGGAGTGGAAAACACGGGTTTAAAGCTTTAAATTAAACTGTTTTTAAAAACAGCAAATGCCCGAAAATTTACTACAGCATATCCATATGTATATTTAAAAAAAAAATTCTGTACGTGTGTATATGTGAAGTTTTTTTTTCAAGTATACATATCTCAATATACTGTATACGCTGTAAATCTTCAGATATTCGTTATTTTTTAAAAGAGTTCAAATTGGAGCTTCAAACGAGTGTTTTCCATTTCCAGATTAAGCATGAAGAAAAATTTCGTGTTTGAAAAGCCTGAAAATTTGGTTTGGTCGCGCCGCGAAGCGGAGCGGCCTAACCAAATTTTCGGACTTTTCTAAACACGAAATTTTTCTTCATACGCCACGCGTATAAAACACTAAAATATTGTGAAGTTCACAATACGCTACTAAAGCAATATGCTAAAGAGGTGTATTTTGAACTTTACAATAATTCAGTGTTTTATACGCGTGACGTATGAAGTAAAATTTCGAGTTTAGAAAACCCCGAAAACCACATTTTCAGTCTTTTTTAAACTCGAAATTTTTCTTTATGACTGATCTACTAATAATAAAAATTCCCTGCATTTGTATTATTACATTATTATTAAATTTAAGTATTAGTAACTACTATTAACACCACTGACGCAAATTTTGTTTTGTATTCTATACATTCCGAAAAAAAAGATATTTATTATTATTATTAAAACTTTATGGAACCTTTTAAACAAAACACTTTTAACCCATAACTGCTACTATGCTGATTTAAGTACACTCACTCGACAAGCAGGTCAAATTGACCGGCTACATAAATAATTCATTCTCAATGTTCTTACAAGTAGTTATTAATAAGTATATGTCAAACTTTACCTTAAATCATTTATAGTTTACAACACACAAAACTACACACATAAAATAAGAAAAAATAAAAAAGCAAGCCCTCAAACTTGTACCATTTTAAACAAATGAATATTTCGAATTCAAAACTATTAGGGAGTAAAATCCAATAGGTATACAGGGTGAGTCACAATTAGATGTATAAAATTTTACCAAAGCTTTATTAGACTACAACAAAGCAATTAACCTAATACAAAAATCGATTTGAAAAAATCTAGACTTTTGACGTTTTTCAAAATATCTAGTTACCTTTAACTGATTTAAAAATACTACAAGTGTCTTTTTATTTAGCTCATAAAACTGCACTACTTCGCCCATTTAACCGTTACGGTATCTCTTAGTTTACGAGATTCCCATAGAGAACATGAAAAAAAAACTCACCCTGTATTTGAATAAAAAAAAACAGAATTGTTTGCAAAGAAATCTTCTACAATGTGACTAAATTTGTTTTTTATTATACGTTGTAGATATCGTACAAAAACATGTAACTTACGACGTTATTGTGCTAATTTAGTCATTTTTAGTATTTTTTTATCAAACAACCGTGAGAGTTGGAAACATTTTAACAAGATGATTACAAAGTTTGTACATTCCCATAAATATCAATTTTTTCAAAATATTCTATCCTAAAATAAGGCTGTAGTTAGGACGGCGTTAATATGCTGAGACTTATACGTTTAGATAACAGTCGCCTTCCTCTTAATTTTCTTAAAAAATTATTAAACATACGTGATTTTTAACTGTTACTCATTATTATGTTACGAGAGAATAAATAAATGGGCCTTAATTTTTTTTAATTTTGATTTTCAACATTTTTTTGAAGAACTTATAAACTTTGAAACAATTGTACTGAAATATAAAGTATAATTGAATTTGACAATTGTTTGCAGAATATTTACAAAATATAAAAATCTCAGCGAGACTAAATTTTTGCAGAAGTCTATATTAATTTTAATAAATTATGGTGAAATACAAAAATTGTTAAAAACTATCAAGTGTTTTAAGTGATCATGGATTTTCAAAAATTAAGTGCTTCAACTATCTATGAACTTTATGGAAAATTGAGAAAACAAAATTGTTTAAAGAGGTGAACAATTATATAAGGGCTTAAAATTAGGATATAATTCTTTTTGTGGTATTAATTCAAACCTTTTATAATTGTGTGGTTCTTTTTTTCGATATTCTTTCTTTTTTTCTGAGATATTATTTGTTTAAGTTGCTGGATCTGTTGCTAACTTCACGCCAATGTTGCCAGATTTTTTTATTAATATTTTCTTCGGCGTAACCGTAAAATTTCTTCATCATTCTTTAACTCATCATTTTTAGAAGAGTTTACATTCTGTCTACAAAATAAACGTTTGTAAAATTTATTAACGTGAGATCAAATATAAGCAGTACACTTGAAATCATTGTTTTACGTGCGTGGCGCATTAAGTAAAATTTCGACTTTAGAAAAGCCTGAAAATTGTTAAGCTTTTCTAAACTCGAAATTTCACTTCATGCCTAATCAAGATTTGGAAACACTTGTTAGACGAATAGTTATGCAAAGAGGTGCGAACTGAAGAAGGTTGAGAACCCCTAGATTGCAAGTGGGCCTAAATGAGCAATTTCTATTACAATTTGGTAATCTAAAAAGTATGATTTCAAATCAGTTGGCTTAGATTTATGTGATTATTGCAACGACAAAGCCATATAACAAGCATTAGCATTGAAAGAAACAAGCTAATTATTTAGAAATCGACCATCCATACTTTTCATTCTTGTTGAGCCTACCATATTAAGGACACAACTAATGGTGCAACGTTTGTTTTCCCCTACTTACCGGAAATTTCTCAAGTATGCGCACCGAAACTGTCAAAATCCTCGAACGGCCGAGTTTCCCTTTTTCCTCCTGTCTTTATTTTTGTTTTTAATTAATTTTCATTTCAAAGGTCAATGAATTCGTTTAAAAGTCGGCCACGAAATATTTGTTCATAATTCTAGGTAATTAGTTTTGAGCGAACGAGTTTTTTTTGTGTTCTTGTGTTTTCAAAAGTTGAAGTGTCCCCATTTTGAGCGATCGAAACACAGGGATTGGAGTCACGCCAAAGGCGGGCTAAAACTACAGTCATAAAACTTAATATTGTTGGAAATGCTGGAAAGAAGTGCACCAGTTCTTGTGGCGGACAGAAAGGCGACAATCGGATGAGAAAATAATCAGTTCATTTCAACTATTGTTTCTTTTCTTGTATATATGGGCGTAGCCAGGGGATGGCTTTGTACCCCCAGGACATCAAGAAATTATAAATTTTAAAATTATTACAGATTTAAGGCAGTGATTTTTTTATAACATTTTGATGATATTTTGTTTGCTTCTGAAGTTTTCAAATGTTCAACATTAACGTCATAACAAACATTTAATCAAGCTGAGTTGGCTATGAAACATGAACATAAATACAGTGGCGGCTCGTCCATAGGGGCTGTGTTCAATTTGAAGTTTCGAACGAGTGTTTCTACTCCTTGATAAAACATGAAGTAAAATTTTGAGTTTAAAAAATCCTGAACGTTTGGATTTAAACGCGTAGCGTCCAAATCCAAATTCGGGCTTTTCTAAACTCGAAATTTTACTTCATGCGCCACGCGTATAAAACACTGTAATATTGTGAAATTAAAAATAAACTGCTAAAGCAGGATTAAAAATATACTGCTAAACAAGAATATTTTAAATTTCAAACCAAACCAAATTTTCAGGCTTTTCTAAACTAAACTACTTTATGCTTTATCAAGGATTAGAAACACTCGTTAGCAGCTTCATATTCAACTTATTAGAAAAACATGCTCTATTAAATGTAATTTGCATTTAACCCCTTGACTTACGATTTAAATTTTAAGTATACTTTTACATACAATAAAATAAACAAATATTACATTTACTGGCACTACAAACAAGAGCTGGGCAGGATTGGAATCATTTAGGATTCAAATCCTTTTAGAGGATCCAAATGCGGGTGATTCGAATCCTCATAATCCTTTTATGAGAATTCCAATCTTTTTAAAAGGATTCGAATATCTATAAAAGGATTTGAATACTTACAAAAGGATTAGAATACTTACAAAAGGATTTGAATCGTCAAAAATAATTTGAATTAATTGTGAGGATTATCATGAAAAATTGTTTTGTGTTTTTAAATGTCTCGTTAAATCACTGTTTTATACGCGTGACGCATAAAGTAAAATTTCGAGTTTACAAAAGCCCCGTGAAAATTTGTCTTAGGTCGCTGCACGACCCTCGACAAATTTTCTACGCGGGGCTTTTCTAAACTCGAAATTTTACGTCATGCTTAGTCTGGGAGTGAAAACGCCCATTCGAAATTTCAAGCTGAATGCTTTGATAAGAACAATAAATAACTGAAAATGTTTTTAAAGATAATAATCTAGTTTTCAAAATTTTGTTTAATATTATTTGAAGTAAAACTGACATGGTAGCCACAATCTGAAATGTCAGATTTTTCCGACATTTCCTTGATTCAAGATTTTTTTTTCTATAACTTTCTTTTGTGAGGAACCCCCATTTTGTTAAATTATTTTTGTCAATATTAAAGCTGGTTTTATAAATTGTTACGTGTTTTGTAATTTTTATGAGGCCTGTTGATTTCGACAAATTTAATGATATCATATGGCTTTTTTGGTAGTGTTTTGGTCGATTTAAATAAAATTCCATATTCAGTAAATCTTTTATTTACGTAATTTTCGATTTTATAATAGAGTTCAATTTGAAGTTTTGAACGAGTGATTCCACTCCCAGGTTAACCATGAAGTTAAATTTTCAGGCCTTTCTAAACTCGAAATTTTACTTCATGCGCCACGCATACAGAACACTGATTTGAAGTAAAGTTCAAAAACACACAAATACATCTTTAATAAGAGTAACACGGAATCAGATATTTTAGTCTGTTATCAACGATGTTCAGTGTTAATATTAAATAATTAGGTTTTTTTGTTAAAACAACTGGTAACGATATTTATATGTTAATGGTTGCAAAAAAAATAATAAATTTAAATTTATTCTTAAAGGATTTGTATTCGTGATTCGGAAAAACAGGATTCGAATCTCTGATTCGAATCATATTTATCTTTTACGAATCCTTTACTCAAGTATTCGTGATTCGAATCATTTTTACGAAGATTCGTTCCAGCTCTGCTACAAACCAACCATTTTTCTAGATCACGAATTGTATATTCGTATTATTTGGTAAAACATTGTTAATTAAATTATTGGCTTTTAATAATTCACAGTTTAATTACATTTAATATAAAATAATATTTTTAGCTTCAGTTATAATTGCTTATAATATTAATTATTCCTAATCTACAGTTCAAAATGTCGTTTTATAAGGTTTCTATCTTACACCAAAATTTAATTTTATGTAAAATTTTAGTGTAAAGTGGAAAATAAAAATTATAAAATATTTGATCCAACTTTAATTATCTTTTAATAATTAAACTTGGATTAAATATTTTACAATTTTATTTTCCACTTTACACCACAATATAATTTTATGTATTTTCTATTATAAAACGACATTTTGAACTGTAGATTAGGGATAATTAATATTATAAGCAATTATATTTTTGCATGCAATGTTTTATTAAATGAATGCTAATTTCTTTACATGAATTGCCTCGAAATGTACACTGTTACAAATATTTCTGTATTTACATGAAGCATTGAATTTTATTGAATAATTAAATGTACAATAATAATAATTTCCCTTCATCCTGATATTGTCATATTTAATTTTATACTTTCAAAGGCGATCTTTAACATGGTTTAGATTTCGAATAATTTGGGGTCATAATAATAATAAAATATCCTTATTTTCACATTGAATTTGGGTTTACTGTCTCGTTTCATTTTTGTGTAATGTTAATCTTTATTTTACAACAATTGTTGTAGTACAATAAATATAATTTTAAAACATAAACAAATAAATATATTTCTCCGGACATTCGAATTAATCAAAATAAACATTTGTGAAATTAATTAACATGAATTTAAACGCAAGCAGTATATTTTTAACTTCACAATATTTCATTTTTTTATACGCCTGGCGAATGAAGTAAAATTTCGAGTTTAGAAAAGCCGGAAAATTTGGATTGGTCGCTCAGGCTTTTTTAAACTCGAAATTTTACTTCATGCTTAATCACCTGTAGCAAATGTTGCAGAAAATTATTTCACAAGAATGAACTCACTTATCTAAATCTTTTCCAAATTTCTCTCTTGTAAAACAATTTTCTGAGATTTCTCTAAAAACACCCTCTAAATTTCTCTCCTGTAGAAAAATTTTCAGAGATTTCTCTGAAAATCAATAGATGAGAAAACACTCTCTAAATTTCTCCAACGTGAAACAATTTTCAGCGATTTTCCAAAATTATTAGACAAGATGAAAATCCCTCATATGAATTTGTTTCTCTTAGCTTAATTTGTGAAAAAAAAAATGTAGAAAAATGTCATAAAGTTTTCTTTTCGTGCACATTTGCAAAATATAGTTTTTAAATTTGTCGAAATAAATTCAGACACTGACCTTAAATCAAATTGATAATTAATAAAAATCGCTTCCATTGACGAATAAAACATTAATAACCTTTCTCCACACTACAATTGTGAAGCAAAGGATATTAGAGCACTAATATCTTTTGCTTCACAATTGTAGTGTGGAGAAAGGTTATTAATGTTTTATTCGTCAATTGAAACGATTTTTGTTAATTATCGTCAATTTAGTTTCATCTTCACGTAAATCAATCAATCAATTTAAAAATCGTCTAAATAATGTTTATGTTAAATAAATGCAAAAATTATAAATACCTTTAAAATTCAATTGTATGCTGGCGCCCAGCTTTAATATAAAAAAAACTGATGACGTCATTGGTTTGTACCTCGTTTATACCTTACGAAACCACATTTTCGTGAAAGTTTTTTCGTTTGTACCTCAAGTGGTAAAAAGTTACAACTGGGGAAATTTTTGGTCAGCTCACAACTTTGATATTTCTTAAAACTAAAAACGCCAATCGAAATAGCTTCGTTTGTACCTGTTTGTACCACTTTATTTCGTTTGTACCTCAAAGGGTTGTCAGAATTTTGTTTTCAGAAATCGATTTTTTTTCTAAATTTCTTATTTTCCAAGATAGATAAACAAATAAAACAAATTGCAAACGAAAGAGCATCGTGTGTACCGATTTATGCTACTTTTATTTTTGTTTGTACCTTAAAAAAAAGGTTCGCCGGAAAAAATGTTTAGTTTTGAAAAATCGTTATGTTTATAAATTTTTTATATTTCAAGATAATTGAATTAAACAAATTGCAATCAAAAGAGCATCGTTAGTGCCTCTTTGTAAAAAAATGTTTAGTTTTGAAAAATCGTAATGTTTATAAGTTTTTTATTTTTCAAGATAATCGAATTAAACAAATTGCAATCGAAAGAGCATCGTTAATGCCTCGTTGTATTACTTATCATAAGAGTCAGAAAAAAAAATTGTTTAGAGAAATCGCACTTTTTTTTTTATTTTTTAAGAAGCCTGAATGAAACAAATTTCAATCGAAACAGAATCATATGTACCAGTTTGTACCACATTTATTTTCTTGGCGTTCGTCAGCGCTCAAAGTTGAGCGCTGACGAAAATTGTATCCCCTTGTAACTTTTTACCCCTTGAGGTACTAACGGAAAAAAAAGGGTGGTTTTGTAAGGTACAAACGAATGACGTCATCAGTTTTTTTTTTAAGTTGGGCGTCAAGTTCACACTGGTGTATTTATTGGTATTACAGATCACCGGCAATTTGAAAAAAATATATACTGGGTGTCCCGTTAATGTGGGG
Source organism: Philonthus cognatus (assembly GCA_932526585.2). Classification (NCBI taxonomy): domain Eukaryota; kingdom Metazoa; phylum Arthropoda; class Insecta; order Coleoptera; family Staphylinidae; genus Philonthus; species Philonthus cognatus. The sequence continues at coordinate 90,151,605 of OW052243.1, forward strand.
AAATGGCTTAGCCATAGATTTTTGGGATAAAAATATGATGATTTAACACAATTTATCTATATCCAAAAATGTACGATTAGTGTTTAAAGTTCAAAAAAATATTATTAATTTTATTTGTAACGATTGAGCGCTATCTTCGATTTGACTAAAATTTATTATGGTTGATTATCATAATATAACACATCATTTAAGTTATTGTAGTCATCATTGATTGACAAGAAGTATTAAAAACAGTTGTACCACAACATAAAAACTAAAAAAAAACCTTTATTGGCATCAAAACTGAAACACATAAAAACTAGAATATGTCTTTACTGGCGCACCTTATAAAAATTTAAAAAAAAATACTTCAAAGATTAGTTCATTTGTAAGCTTTTTTGTCTGTTAATAATGTTTGATATCTTAAACAGTTTTGCTACAAAAATATAAAATATGAATATGGTATCCTCAATTTCCTTGTCAAAATCCTAATACAAGCAACAAAGAGTGAATTTTTCTTGTAGGTAAACTTATGCATAAGCTGTAAATTTTCCGACATTCGTTGTTTTTTTAAAAGAGTTCAATTTGAAGCTTTTAATCAGTGTTTTCCACTCCCAGACTAAGCATGAAGTAAAATTTCGATTTTAGAAAAGACCCGTGAACATTTTCTAGGCTTTTCTAAACTCGAAATTTTATTTCATGCGCCACGCTTATAAAACACAGATTTTAAGTGAAGTTCGAATAACCGATGTGAAGATAGCCACGGATTTTCCAGCCACGGATTTTGGCGCCTCCACCATCACACGAATTATGGAACAGATTCCCCAGATTTTCAAAAATTCATAACTCCCAAACCGCATATTTTATTTTCAAAATTTCTTCAATAATTGTTTAAACAATATATCTAGACCGAGTATAGATGGTCAAAATGTTGTCACTCTTATTTGTTAATTATTTATATAATATATTGCTGTCCCGCGTATAGCACCGTTCATGCCAAATATTAAAAAAATCATATCTCTTAAAAATCCTATTTTATTTTCCAAATTTCTTCACTAATTGTTTAAACAATATATCTAGACCGAGTATAGATGGTCAAAATGTTGTCACTCTTATTTATTAATTATTTATATAATATATTGCTGTCCCGCGTATAGCACCGTTCATACCAAATATTAAAAAAATCATATCTCTTAAAAATCCTATTTTATTTTCCAAATTTCTTCACTAATTGTTTAAACAATATATCTAGACCGAGTACAGATGGTCAAAATGTTGTAACTCTTATTTGTTATTTATTTATATAATATATTGCTGTCCCGCGTATAGCACCGTTCATACCAAATATTAAAAAAATCATATCTCTTAAAAATCCTATTTTATTTTCCAAATTTCTTCACTAATTGCTTAAACAATATATCTAGACCAAGTATAGATGGTCAAAATGTTGTCACTCTTATTTGTTAATTATTTATATAATATATTGCTGTCCCGCGTATAGCACCGTTCATACCAAATATTAAAAAAATCATATCTCTTAAAAATCCTATTTTATTTTCCAAATTTCTTCACTAATTGTTTAAACAATATATCTAGACCGAGTATAGATGGTCAAAATGTTGTCACTCTTATTTGTTAATTATTTATATAATATATTGCTGTCCCGCGTATAGCACCGTTCATGCCAAATATTAAAAAAATCATATCTCTTAAAAATCCTATTTTATTTTCCAAATTTCTTCACTAATTGTTTAAACAATATATCTAGACCGAGTATAGATGGTCAAAATGTTGTCACTCTTATTTATTAATTATTTATATAGTATATTGCTGTCCCGCGTATAGCACCGTTCATACCAAATATTAAAAAAATCATATCTCTTAAAAATCCTATTTTATTTTCCAAATTTCTTCACTAATTGTTTAAACAATATATCTAGACCGAGTACAGATGGTCAAAATGTTGTCACTCTTATTTGTTATTTATTTATATAATATATTGCTGTCCCGCGTATAGCACCATTCATACCAAATATAAAAAAAATCATATCCCTTAAAAATCCTATTTTATTTTCCAAATTTCTTCACTAGTTGCTTAAACAATATATCTAGACCGAGTATAGATGGTCAAAATGTTGTCACTCTTATTTGTTAATTATTTATATAATATATTGCTGTCCCGCGTATAGCACCATTCATACTAAATATAAAAAAAATCATATCTCTTAAAAATCCTATTTTATTTTCCAAATTTCTTCACTAATTGCTTAAACAATATATCTAGACCAAGTATAGATGGTCAAAATGTTGTCACTCTTATTTGTTAATTATTTATATAATATATTGCTGTCCCGCGTATAGCACCGTTCATACCAAATATTAAAAAAATCATATCTCTTAAAAATCCTATTTTATTTTCCAAATTTCTTCACTAATTGTTTAAACAATATATCTAGACCTAGTACAGATGGTCAAAATGTTGTCACTCTTATTTGTTATTTATTTATATAATATATTGCTGTCCCGCGTATAGCACCGTTCATACCAAATATTAAAAAAATCATATCTCTTAAAAATCCTATTTTATTTTCCAAATTTCTTCACTAATTGTTTAAACAATATATCTAGACCGAGTATAGATGGTCAAAATGTTGTCACTCTTATTTATTAATTATTTATATAATATATTGCTGTCCCGCGTATAGCACCGTTCATACCAAATATTAAAAAAATCATATCTCTTAAAAATCCTATTTTATTTTCCAAATTTCTTCACTAATTGTTTAAACAATATATCTAGACCGAGTACAGATGGTCAAAATGTTGTCACTCTTATTTGTTATTTATTTATATAATATATTGCTGTCCCGCGTATAGCACCGTTCATACCAAATATTATAAAATCATATCTCTTAAAAATCCTATTTTATTTTCCAAATTTCTTCACTAATTGTTTAAACAATATATCTAGACCGAGTATAGATGGTCAAAATGTTGTCACTCTTATTTATTAATTATTTATATAATATATTGCTGTCCCGCGTATAGCACCGTTCATACCAAATATTAAAAAAATCATATCTCTTAAAAATCCTATTTTATTTTCCAAATTTCTTCACTAATTGTTTAAACAATATATCTAGACCGAGTACAGATGGTCAAAATGTTGTCACTCTTATTTGTTATTTATTTATATAATATATTGCTGTCCCGCGTATAGCACCATTCATACCAAATATAAAAAAAATCATATCTCTTAAAAATCCTATTTTATTTTCCAAATTTCTTCACTAATTGTTTAAACAATATATCTAGACCGAGCATAGATGGTCAAAATGTTGTCACTCTTATTTGTTAATTATTTATATAATATATTGCTGTCCCGCGTATAGCACTGTTCATACCAAATATTACAAAAATCATATCTCTTAAAAATCCTATTTTATTTTCCAAATTTCTTCACTAATTGTTTAAACGATATATCTAGACCGAGTATAGATGGTCAAAATGTTTTCACTCTTATTTGTTAATTATTTATATAATATATTGCTGTCCCGCGTATAGCACCGTTCATACCAAATATTAAAAAAATCATATCTCTTAAAAATCCTATTTTATTTTCCAAATTTCTTCACTAATTGTTCAAACAATATATCTAGACCGAGTATAGATGGTCAAAATATTGTCACTCTTATTTGTTAATTATTTATATAATATATTGCTGTCCCGCGTATAGCACCGTTCATACCACATATTAAAAAAATCATATCTCTTAAAAATCCTATTTTATTTTCCATATTTCTTCACTAATTGTTTAAACAATATATCTAGACCGAGTATAGATGGTCAAAATATTGTCACTCTTATTTGTTAATTATTTATATAATATATTGCTGTTCCGCGTATAGCACCGTTCATACCAAATATTAAAAAAATCATATCTCTTAAAAATCCTATTTTATTTTCCAAATTTCTTCACTAATTGTTTAAACAATATATCTAGACCGAGTATAGATGGTCAATATGTTGTCACTCTTATTTGTTAATTATTTATATAATATATTGCTGTCCCGCGTATAGCACCGCAATATATTATATAAATAATTAACAAATAAGAGTGACAACATTTTGACCATCTATACTCGGTCTAGATATATTGTTTAAACAATTAGTGAAGAAATTTGGAAAATAAAATAGGATTTCTAAGAGATATGATTTTTTTAATATTTGGTATGAACGGTGCTATACGCGGGACAGCAATATATTATAAAAATAATTAACAAATAAGAGTGACAACATTTTGACCATCTATACTCGGTCTAGATATATTGTTTAAACAATTAGTGAAGAAATATGGAAAATAAAATAGGATTTTTAAGAGATATGATTTTTTTAATATTTGGTATGAACGGTGCTATACGCGGGACAGCAATATATTATATAAATAATTAACAAATAAGAGTGACAACATTTTGACCATCTATACTAGGTCTAGATATATTGTTTAAACAATTAGTGCAGAAATTTGTAAAATAAAATAGGATTTTTAAGAGATATGATTTTTTTAATATTTGGTATGACGGTGCTATACGCGGGACAGCAATATATTATTTAAATAATTAACAAATGAGAGTGACAACATTTTGACCATCTATGCTTAGTCTAGATATATTGTTTAAATAATTAGTGAAGAAATTTGGAAAATAAGATAGGATTTTTAAGAGATATGATTTTTTTGACGGTGCTATACGCGGGACAGCAATATATTATTTAAATAATTAACAAATGAGAGTGACAACATTTTGACCATCTATGCGTAGTCTAGATATATTGTTTAAATAATTAGTGAAGAAATTTGGAAAATAAGATAGGATTTTTAAGAGATATGATTTTTTTGACGGTGCTATACGCGGGACAGCAATATATTATTTAAATAATTAACAAATGAGAGTGACAACATTTTGACCATCTATGCGTAGTCTAGATATATTGTTTAAATAATTAGTGAAGAAATTTGGAAAATAAGATAGGATTTTTAAGAGATATGATTTTTTTGACGGTGCTATACGCGGGACAGCAATATATTATTTAAATAATTAACAAATGAGAGTGACAACATTTTGACCATCTATGCTTAGTCTAGATATATTGTTTAAATAATTAGTGAAGAAATTTGGAAAATAAGATAGGATTTTTAAGAGATATGATTTTTTTGACGGTGCTATACGCGGGACAGCAATATATTATTTAAATAATTAACAAATGAGAGTGACAACATTTTGACCATCTATGCGTAGTCTAGATATATTGTTTAAATAATTAGTGAAGAAATTTGGAAAATAAGATAGGATTTTTAAGAGATATGATTTTTTTAATATTTGGTATGAACGGTGCTATACGCGGGACAGCAATATATTATACAAATAATTAACAAATAAGAGTGACAACATTTTAACCATGTATGCTCGGTCTAGATATATTGTTTAAACAATTAGTGAAGAAATTTGGAAAATAAAATAGGATTTTTAAGAGATATGATTTTTTTAATATTTGGTATGAACGGTGCTATACGCGGGACAGCAATATATTATATAAATAATTAACAAATAAGAGTGACAACATTTTGACCATCTATACTCGGTCTAGATATATTGTTTAAACAATTAGTGAATAAATTTGGAAAATAAAATAGGATTTTTAAGAGATATGATTTTTTTAATATTTGGTATGAGCGGTGCAGCAATATATTATATAAATAATTAACAAATAAGAGTGACAACATTTTGACCATGTATGCTCGGTCTAGATATATTGTTTAAACAATTATTGAAGAAATTTTGAAAATAAAATATGCGGTTTGGGAGTTATGAATTTTTGAAAATCTGGGGAATCTGTTCCATAATTCGTGTGATGGTGGAGGCGCCAAAATCCGTGGCTGGAAAATCCGTGGCTATCTTCACATCGGTGTTCGAATATACATAAATTTCACAATATTTTAGGGTTTTATACGCGTGGCGCATGAAGTAAAATTTCGAGTTTATAAAAGTCCAGAAAATTTCACGGGGCTTTTCTAAACTCAAAATTTTACTTCATACTTAGGCTGGGAGTGGAAAACACTCGTTTAAAGCTTCAAATTGAACTTAAAAATAAAACAGATAATATCTAAAGATTTACAGAAAATAGCTGGAATTTGGAATACGTATACTTAAAAGAAAAACTCCCTGTATCTGTTTGCTCCGGAGGAATATGAATAATTACAAACCATAATGAAGATAACAATTAATTCTCAAAAAACACTCGTTAATAAATATTATACACAATTGACGTTTGTTAAACAATGGCAGCGACAAAGAAAAACATGTATTTTTAATCACCCGAAAAACTAGATTTCGTTTTCATTAAACAAAAAAAAATCATTTATTCGCATTTTTTTTTTTTTTTGCAAAACGTACAAGATATCGAACATTATTAACAGACAAAAAAGCTTTTTAATAAACGTATCTTTCAAGAAGTATTTTTTAAATTTTTATAAGGTGCGCCAATAAAAACTTATTTTAGTTTTTATGTTGTGATACTATTGTTTCTTATACTTCTTGTCAATCAATGATGACCGTATAAAATATTAATTAAATATTATATATTTGAAGTCACTAATATAACCTTACGTAATACAAATGGCAAACACATGTTTTTTTACAAATTAGAACTTAACCTAATACAAATAATAACACTCAATATTTACTAAAAGTACCCTATGAACGTGGTTTTATTAGTATTACATTTGATGGATTAGTGAAACGATCTGTCAATATCAACAAAACCAAGTTGTGGCCAAAACGATGAGGTCCTCAAATTACAATGTGTATATTGATATACAGCACGTCACCCATGATGTCTATAAATTACACATTGATTGAAACAAATTGGCGATGTCAACGTGGTAGAACTTTAAATTGCAATGTACACGATGGTTTAAGTTGCGAAGACAAAAAAACACGAATGGATCCGACCAGATTGTTTTAACCAAACTTGATTTGATCGCGCCAGATGAGGATTTTGCGCGCGCTATTTTTTTTCTTCTTTTTTTTTGCAAGTTAAAAAAAAACCGCACGGCACAGCAATGAAAATACACAAAAACTGCATTGGATACTCCAAATAATTGGGTTATTTCTCTTTGAGTACGACAGGTGTGCACAGTTCGACGCGGTTCCGCCGGCCGGTATATCAAAAGGTGTCATTTTTTGCACGCCTATAAAACCTGATTTAAATGTGTTGATGCTATGATTAAAGCTGAAATCGGTAGCGTGCAATCAAAATATTTTTTGATTGTCACTTCACACTTTCAAAAATACTCGCAATTAAAAATTATTCAATATTTATATTAATAATTTACCGACTATTTTAATTACCGATAATTCGATAAATTAGTAATAAAATCAGTTCTTTTAGGGGTAATTAGGATGAAATTAAACTTTACAAGCAATTTCAGCAAATCTAAATATTAATTAAATAGGAATTGTTAACTTATATTTGATCATTTAATAGAATACCTTGTTTGTTATATTTATTCATTTCTAATTCCTTTAACAAATTTAGTTTACGACTATAGTTATGTTGGTATTCGATTAAATAATTGGCATAGCATCACCTCAAAATTACAATATTGTAGACTCAGATGCGATATACCACAGTGTAACTCTTAGGTGACGATAGGTTGAGGAAGTTTTCTTAAATTTAAAGCATTTTTTATGTTCAGAAATACGGTCTGTAAACCTACTTCCAGTTAATCCAACGTATACGTATACCTTAGGGCAATCCCCGCATTTCAACAAATATACGCTGGAGAATAGATAGATAAATAATTCTATATTTAATTGAAGAGGCGGATACATGATAAAACTTCATTATACTATTTGAAATAAAAACAACACAGTTGGGAGCGTATACAAGGGGATATGTATACTTAAAAGAAAAAAATGCCTGTATGTTGGATAACTCTACGTTGATTTGGGTTACAAAACAATGCCTTAGGCCCGGGATGGCAAACCCTTTTAAGTATAGCGCTTGTAACAAAAGACGTCATTCGCACAGAACATGTTAAAATTCGTTTAAACGCAATCAAACAAGACAGAAAACTATCAAATATTATTATTGCTAATTTGTGTTTGTTTAAGACTCTAAAAAAGTTGTCATAAGCTGTTCTAAACTTTATTATAGTTCTTTATGTTTTTAATATTATTCAAGATAATATAATTTCGTCAATATTCCGAATAATATTAAAAACATAAAGAACTATAATAAATATTTTTGTCTGAATAAGGTAAGAAATGTTTACATTGAAAGTTTACAGCGAAGAAAAATTCCATGTAGGTATAAAAAATTATATTAAAAACAGTGAAATAATTTGAAGTTAAGTGTCAAAATATTGTTACTTTATGCAGGGCTTAGTGACCGGTATTCACGAAAAAAATATATATTGTGTGTCAATAGAGGTGATTGATTTAAACCAGAAAAAATGTGACAAAAAACTCGCTTCTAATTTTTAAATTATATTTCTGAAAACGACCATTGATATCGTAAAACTCACTATGTGCAGAAGTGGATTTACGGGGTGGCTTTTCTAAACTCTACACTTGCTAGAAGTAAATTTCAATTAAATGATTCACTAGATGAAATACATTTTTACGAACATTAACTAAAACAAGTATAAATTTGACCAACAAACGCATCCAATCCGTAGAAAAAAATCATTTACAAAATATTTATTTATATTGACAAATCCAATTAAAACAATTTGTGGGATGCTTTTTGATACACTTTTTTAAATGGTTATTTTTTGCAATTAAAAGAATTTTTTAAAAATCCGACAAAGATTTTGTAATGTGATCTACACTGCTCCAAGAAATTAACGCACCAACAGCAATTTTTGTGTATTTGAAATAACAAAGATTGCTTTGAATCTTGTGTTTATTCTGACAGGTTGCAAAAATAATTAATATAGTAAACACAAAGCTCACCTTAAAAAGTTAAAATTTTAGAAATGTGTACAATTTTTGTGTATTTTACGTAAGTGTCTATGAAATAACGAAGAATGCTTTGAATCTTATGTTTATTCTGACAGGTTGCAAAAAAATGAAATGAATTAAACACAAAGTTTAGCTTAAAAGGTAAACATTTTAGAAATGTGTACAATTTTTAGGTATTTTACGTTAGTGTCTTTGAAATAACAGAGAATGCTTTGAATCTTGTGTTTATTCTGACAGGTTGTAAAAAATGAAATAAACACAAAGCTTAACTTAAAAAGTTAAAACTTTAGAAGCGTGTATAATGTTTGTGTATTTCAAGTTAGTGTCTTTAAAATAACAAAAAATGCTTTGAATTTTGTGTTAATTTTTTAGGTTACAAAAAAATTAAATATAATGAACACAAAGTTTAACTTACAAAGTTAATTTTTTTAAGAAATTAGAAGGTGGTGCCTTAATTTCTTGAAGCAGTGTATCAACACCTACAAAATGTCAACATTTTTACCGTTACAATTAAAAAAGTTCATTTTTGAGCACCTGTAATGTGAAAAAGATTTTGTTTTCTATTTTTTAGTGCCTGCCATAGTCAGATGTCACTATTGTAATGTACGTTAATTTAAATGTTAACAATTATTATTATTTAATGTTCTTATTTCGCCGGCAAGTGGATACCAGGCGCGTCGCTGAAAATGATACAAGAGCCGCCCTCTATTGAATCACACCAAAAGCCAAAGATAGGGAAAAGCAACTAATAAAAGTAACATTGTGCATGTCCCGCGATAATGCATTAATATTTATCAGTGAAATTGGCGAGTCTTATAAAAACGAATGAATGTAGCACTCAGCCCAGACCCAAAATAACCTTTCTGGTAGCTAATTGCTAAACAAATATTTGCGAGACGAATACGGGGTTCACCGGCGAGCATCCTTATCATAATTGTTCCTTTTGTTGAATAAATAGAAATCAGTAAGCGTAGAATTAAAAAACATGCTGGTGTAATGCGAATCATAGGAAACTCGTTATCCATAAATTGAGGATTGCATTTTTTTTTTGAAAATAAAATTAGTGAGCATTTCCGTTTCTCTGTTAATAGTTTTCAGAGCGTTGTTATTGCGATGACAAAGCGATTGAATTTTGCGGAACGTAATGAATAATAAAATGGGGCGAAACAGCCGTGTGGATTTTGTAATCAGTGCGGTTATTTGTTTGAAAGTGTACGACTGTTTGTGCGCGGAATAAAGGGATGTAACGGGCAATCATGGGGTTGCAGAATGCTAGTGATGACTGTACGGAGATGAATGACGGAGAAAAGGTACAGTCGAAACCCGGCTGAGTTGGAGAGGAGGGATGCCGATGAATGGTACAATCAGTCTACCCTTGGGGACACATGTTTGCCACATACTGTACGATTCGTCTAGGACTGGCTCTAGGTGGTGTGCTATGTGGGGCAAATCCTCGAGCGCATAGCCCCCTCTTGATGAAAACCACATGTTAACTCTTATTCTGGCGTCGTATTTTGACCAGTGCACAAATTGCATAATAAAAATCGATCTATGTATTTGTAGATAGATTTGAGAGAGCATAACAATAGTAGACTTGTGATGTTTTTCGAGTCCACGCTGTGAAAGCGGTAAAGCAACGCAACGAACGCGGATTCAAATGAGTGAGTTCCATCCGGTAGAGAAATTCTTTATTTTCCAATAGGTCTACGCTAGTTACATCGATACACAGCGTTCTGATTAGGCGCGAGGTTTTATTAACCAACCAAACCATATGCTTGTACCCACCTATATTGAAATCACAGCGCCAGCATTAGACATGTGTGACTAGTGTTCACTCTATCCAAATAAAGGGATATCTTGCCCAATCCAAAACTGAACAAACAGGCACGTTTTCCAATATAGCACAACACAAATTTCAAAGCACACAGATATCTAACTCCTTGTACGTACGCGTATTTCCAAAACTAACTAAGCATCACAACAATAATCCGTCTGGTTACAACTTCAACTCCGGTGACGGTAGGGAGAAGAGGTTAGAATGGGTGAGGTTATTTCTATTGCTTTTCTTCGATGTACGTTCCCGAATCCGCGACTGTTGCCTTTCTCACGTAAACGCGCTTCACAAAACTCTCGTATCTTCTTGTGTTTAAATTAAACGCGAAACCGGTGTATTATTAAAAACTTTATATAGTGTTGTACAAACATTCGATTAGACAACACCAACACTAGTGGAAGCTGTCTGAATACTGAAGCTACTCGTTCACCCCACCCTGCTAGGTCACCGCTCGGCGCATGAGCACCTGAAAGCATTGGCGTACGCGCCGGCAACTCGCAAACCCATTCCGAACAAATTCACATCTGGGAATAAACATTCGATATTTATAATTGTTTTTATTTAATTTACTAAAGTTTACACGCCTCGCGACATCTACTCCATATGAATTAACACCCCTTCGAGATCTCAAGTCTTTCAATCCGCCCATCCCCTCGATTTAAACCAAACACTCGCACGCCCATTACAACTCAAGATCTTTGTAAACAAATTATTTGTCACCTATTCTTTGCTTGAATTTTTAAAACACCCACCCCTCCTAGACGTCCAAATACCAATCTCCGCTCCCATATTCAATTTAATAGAAATTCTTTTCTTTTCTTGGATGCCATTCAATTATTTTTAAAAAAACCTATTATACTCTACTCTCTTAATCTCGTGAAAAGTTTTCGCCTTTTAGATAACATCAATCTATTAACTATCTATTAAAACAATCTATTTTAATTCCATATTTATGTATTGGAAATTATTTTAGATGAAGAATTTCCCTAGTGCTTAGGGTCCAACGATCATTGATAATATGGCAAAACTTACTATGTGCAGTAGTAGATTTCCGGGATGGCTTACCTCAAAATATTTAAATTAAATGTTTATTTATATTTCATAAACAAACAGCGATTTTTTCTTTTAAATTTACATATCCTAAACAGGGTTGTTAAAAAACGTTTGTTTTTATTTTAATTAAAACAAACAGTTTTTTTTACAAAACGTTTTTTTACAAAACGTTTTTTTTTTACAAAACGTTTTTTTTACAAAACGTTTTTTTTATTGAAACAGCGTTTAAAACAATAAAAATTACAAACATGTTTAAAACATGTTTAAAACGTGTTTAAAACAGAACATACAGGGCATTTCGAGTATACATATTTCGATAATTACAGCGTTTTTAAAATTTGCAGAAATTCGTTGTTTCAAAGCGGTTAATTTGAGCCTTTTAACGAGTGTTTTCCACTCCCAGAGAAGTAACATTTCGAGTTTAGAAAAGCCTAAGAATTTGGATTGGCCGCGTATCGAAGCGGAGCGGACAATCCAAATTAGGCTTTTCTAAACTCGATATTTTACTTCATGCGCCACGCTTAATAACACTGATTTACGGTGAAGATAAAAAAACACACACATACAACGATTATAGGCAACCTAATATACGTTATAGTTATTGGGTTGCCTATAATTACTGTTTTACACAATTTGTTCAGCACAGAATTTGACTCACGTTTTATTCACATCTACATATTAGATTGCTTAAGCCGTATGTTTTTAACTTTACGATATTTCAGTGTTTTATACGTGTGGCGCATGACGTAAAATTTCGAGTTTAGAAAAGCCTAATTTAGATTGGTCGCTCCGCTTCGCTACGCGGCCAATTAAAATTTTCAGGCTTTTCTAAACTCGAAATTTTACTTCATACTCAGTCTGGGAGTGGAAAACTCTCGTTTAAAGATTTAAATTGAAATCTCTGAAAGAAAATAATACCTGTGTTTAAAAACTACATTTATGCACACACAGTTGTGATATTTTATTGTAATAAAATGTTCTGTTTAATAATGTAATTTGAAATATCTTCAACAATTTAGCTAACATTTAAAAACGTAAATAACAAATCTTAGTGAAGTACTATAAAATATAATTTAGCAAATTTAAGATAATAAATAAACGTTTTAAACATGTTTTAAACAAATTTAAGATTTTAAACATGTTTAAAACAAAACCGTTTAATACACGACGGCTGTTTTCAAACATGTTTAAAACCAGAGCTGGGCAGGATTCGAATCATTCAGGATTCGAATCCTGGATTCGAATCCTTTTAGAGGTTTCAAAAGAGGCATTCGAATACTTTAGTTAACCTGGTTTCGTGATCCGGATTCCTTACACTCTTTTAAAAGGATTCGTATTCGAATCCAAATGCGGATGATTCGAATCCTCATAAAAGGATTCAAATCCTCGTAAAAGGATTCGAATCCTCATAAAAGGATTTGGATCCTTATAATAGGATTCGAATATTTATAAAACGATTCGAATACTTACAAAAGGATTCGAATCGTCAAAGATAATTCGAATTAATCGTGAGGATTAACATGAACAATTTGTTTTGTATGTTTTTAAATTTCTCGTTAAATCACTGTTTTATACGCGTGGCGCATGAAGTAAAATTTCGAGTTTAGAAAAGCCCCGTGAAAATTTGTCTCGGGTCGCTGCGCGACCCTCGACAAATTTTCTACGCGGGGCTTTTCTAAACTCGAAATTTTACTTCATGCTTAGTCTGGGAGTGGACGACACTCGTTTGTAAGTGATAAAATCAAAAATCAAGTAAATTAATGATTTGTGTCAAATTTGATATTTTGATAAATTTTGACGATTTTTGCCAGATTTGAGATTTTTAATTGTTTTTTGGTAATCTCGCCAAATATAACATTTTGATGAATTTCGATGATATCTGCCAACTTTGACAATTTGATAAATTTCAATAATTTCTGTCAAATTAAAAAATTTTAATTGTATTTTAAATAATTCCCTCAAATATGATATTTTCAATGTTCGACGTATTCAATCGTATTCTGACAATTTTCGCACAAATTAATATTATTGACGTTAGCAATCATATCATATTTTGACAATTTTCACACTTATTGACATTTATGACGTTTCGAATTATATTTTGACCATTTTCATATGAATTGACATTCCCAATCAAATGTTTACACTTAACATGTCGATTTATAACATTTTTATAAGATTTTCAACAAATCGATATTTTCATAAAATTATCATCATTTCGAGATTTTCGTCGATTCATCAAATTTTCATCAGATTTTGCAATATTTCCTCAATTTTCCTCAATTTTCAATGTTGATGAAATTTTCAATATTTCGAGATTTTTAATTAATTTATGAAAATGTTTATCAGATTTTCAACATATCTTGATTTTTGATATTTTGTCATTTTGATCGATTTAAAAAATTTTGATTAAATTTTCGATATTTCGAGATTTTCTCTTCAAATTATATAAAATGTTTATATGTAAGATTTTCAATATTTTTATTCAGATTTGTAACTATTTTCAAAAATTATTGAATCATTATTTGAACACACCAATTTGAGATTTTTTTTTCTTCAAGACATATTTAATCATTTTTGACATTGAATGACATTTTTGATATTTTTTACCTTTTGAGATGACATTTTTGACAATAGATTATATTCTTGATATTAGACTACGTTTCTTGACAATTAGATGACATGTTTCACATTAGATGTTACTTTTGATAAACAATGACATTTTTTACTTTTTTTACCATTTCTCGTTAAATCACTGTTTTATACGCGTGGCGCACGAAGTAAAATTTCGAGTATAGAAAAGCCCCGTGAAAATTTGTCTCGGGTCGCTGCGCGACCCTCGACAAATTTTCTACGCGGGGCTTTTCTAAACTCGAAATTTTACTTCATGCTTAGTCTGGGAGTGGACGACACTCGTTTGTAAGTGATAAAATTAAAAATCAAGTAAATTAATGATTTGTGTCAAATTTGATATTTTGATGATTTTTGCCAGATTTGAGATTTTTAATTGTTTTTCGGTAATTTCGCCAAATATAACATTTTGATGAATTTCGATGATTTCTGTCAACTTTGACAATTTGATAAATTTCAATAAGTTCCGTCAAATTTGACATTTTTAATTGTATTTTAAATAATTCCGTCAAATATGATATTTTTAATGTTCGACGTATTCAATCGTATTCTGACAATTTTCGCACAAATTAATATTATTGACGTTAGCAATCATATCATATTTTGACAGTTTTCACGCGTATTGACATTTATGACGTTTCGAATTATATTTTGACCATTTTCATATGAATTGACATTCCCAATCAAATGTTTACACTTAACATGTCGATTTATAACATTTTTATAAGATCGATATTTTCAAAAAATTATCATCATTTCGAGATTTTCGTCGATTCATCAAATTTTCATCAGATTTTGCAATATTTCCTCAATTTTCCTCAATTTTCGAATGTTGATGAAATTTTCAATATTTTGAGATTTTTAATTAATTTATGATAATGTTTATCAGATTTTCAACACATCTTGATTTTTAATATTTTGTCATTTTTATCGATTTAAAAAATTTTGATAAAATTTTCGATATTTCGAGATTTTCTCTTCAAATTATATAAAATGTTTATATGTAGGATTTTCAATATTTTTATTCGATTTGTAACTATTTTCAAAAATTATTGAATCATTATTTGAACACACCAATTTGAGATTTTTTTTTTCTTCAAGACATATTTAATCAGTTTTGACATTGAATGACATTTTTGATATTTTTTACCCTTTGAGATGACATTTTTGACAATAGATTATATTCTTGATATTAGACTACGTTTCTTGACAATTAGATGACATGTTTCACATTAGATGTTACTTTTGATAAACAATGAAATTTTTTACTTTTTTTACCATTTCTGATATTGACATTAAATGACGTATTTGACATTAGACATTTTATATTTTTTTACTTTTTTGACATTAGACGACAATTTTGACATTTGATATTTTTGGTATTACATATTTACTTGTTTTACATTGAATGACAATTTTTATATTATTAGATAACTTTTTTGACATTATTACTGATTTTGACAGAAATTTTCGTTTTTGTAAAATCGTTTTTGTCAAACTGTCACGTACTGACATAAAATGATAATTTTGACGTAAATCGATTTTATCAATACGCCGAATTTTTTACGTTTTTGGTATTTTTTATATTTACGAGATGATTTTGATCTTTTTGGCAATTTTGAATAATTTTGACATGTTTTGATAACTTTTAAAACTGAAAACAGTTTTAATATGTTTTTATATTTTTAACTTTACTTAAAATCAGTGTTTGATACGCGTGGCATGAAGTAAAATTTCGAGTTTAAAAAAGCCCCGTGAAAATTTGTCGAGGGTCGCTGCGCGACCCTTGACAAATTTCCTACGCGGGGCTTTTCTAAACTCGAAATTTTACTTCATGCTTAGTCTAGGAGTGGAAGACACTCGTTCGTAAATTTTCGGATTATCATAAAGTTGTCATAAAGTTGTGTATTTATTTTCAAAACAATCTTTCTCGGTTTATTGAACAAAAACAAAAGAGCTGAGGTGAAAAGTGATTTATTTTTTTCGTTGGGTACAACTTTTGTTTGAAACATTTTTTGATTTAGACGTCGAAAGCTATAATCGGTAAGTTGTTGATCTCCACTAGATTTTTTAGTTTCTAATTTAAAAACAAAAGAGCTGAGGTGAAAAGTGTTTAGGTAAAAGAGGATTATTTTTTCGTTGGCTACAACTTTTGTTTCAAACATTTTTTGACTTAGACGTCGAAAGCCATAGTGAAATTCGTTTAATAAAAAAACATCTAATGATTTCTGGTGATTTTTAACACAAGACTTTTAGACACTTCATGGTATAATTAATATTTAATTATTGAAATAAGTATTTATTTTTTTAATATATTCGTAAATATACGGTGTCAAATATTTATTTAATTAAAATATTTAGGAAATAACAATAGTCCGTATTTCAAGAGAATGTATGGGGATCTCGGTTATTTAAAGAGATAGAGAGTCGGTTAAATTGGGGCAAAGTTGCGTAATTTAGGGCCCAATAATAATCCAAAAACAAGTTTGAAATATCTTCTTTCGTTAATGAGATATTGTCAAAAAACGTATTTTTTGAAAATTTGTTTTTAATTTTTTTATTCAAAAACTATTAAATCCAGACATTTACAACTTTGACATTATAGGCACTTTTGAACGATAAATCTAGTAACATATTTTATTTTAAGGTAACTATAACATTTACCTAGGGACCATAGCTAACTTTTGTTTTTCTTATGGGCGTCATTTTAGATTTTCATATTTTTTACTGAATTCAATGATGTATCACACTTATAGTTTATTGTACATTTTATATGTAAAATTTTAATCTTTTGGTTTTTCAAAGAGTGGAAACAGTTGAGTAACACTTATTTGGCAACTCCTAGGACTCATAATTTGCTTACATATCACCTCTGAAGACGGGCATCCGACGATAGATACTTTAACAGTTGTGACATATTTTAAAGTAACGAGTATCTTCCACTCCCAGACTAAGCATGAAGTAAAATTTCGAGTTTAGAAAAGCCCCGTGAAAATTTGTCTCTGGTCGCTGCGCGACCGTCGACAAATTTTCTACGCGGGGCTTTTCTAAACTCGAAATTTTACTTCATGCGCCACGCGTATAAACCACTGATTTGAAGTGTAGTTCAAAAACACACAAATACATCTGTAATCAGAGTAACACAGATATTTAGTCTGTTATCAACGATGTTCAGTGTTAATAATAAATAATTAGGTTTTGAATATTT
Source organism: Philonthus cognatus (assembly GCA_932526585.2). Classification (NCBI taxonomy): domain Eukaryota; kingdom Metazoa; phylum Arthropoda; class Insecta; order Coleoptera; family Staphylinidae; genus Philonthus; species Philonthus cognatus. The sequence goes on from OW052243.1 coordinate 90,169,336, forward strand.
TTGTTAAAACAACTGATTACGATATTTATATGTTAATGGTTGTAAAAAAATAATAAAATTAAATGTATTCCTAAACGGTTTGTATTCGTGATTCGAAAAAACAGGATTCGAATCCTTGATTCGAATCATATTTATCTCTTACGAATCCTTTATTCGAGTATTCGTGATTCGAATCATATTAGGTAATTTAGATTCGCGATTCGAATCCTTTTAACAAGGATTCATCCCAGCTCTGTTTAAAACACTGTTTTAAAACAAAGTGTTTTAAACATAACAACCCTGATCCTGAAGCATACGCAGTAAATTTACAGTCTTTAAAAAGCGTTTTGAATCTTGTAACGAGTGTTTCTATTCCTCGATTAAACATGAAGACAAATTTCGAGTTAAGGACATTCTTCTTTTAAGTATACTTACCCCAATTATATGCAATAAATCTTCAGACATTCGTAATTTTTAAAAGAAGTTCATTTTGAAGCTTTAAACGAGTGTTTTCCACTGCCAGATTAAGCATGAAGTAAAATTTCGAATTTAGGAAAGCCCTAAAATTTGGTTTGGTGGCTCTGGGAAAAAAAAGGAAACGTTACTCACACAGACATAATTACAAACGTCACGATAGCCAAAAATAGATTATTTCCTATTATTGCAACACTTTATTATATTGTATTTCTAACTACCAACAAAATCTCGGAAATGGTTCATAATTGTATAATGTATAATAATAAGACCTCGGATTTCTAAGCACAAACAAATTTAAAAAAGCGCTTTAAAAACCACAAATTTTAGCAAAAACGCATTATTTTATGCAAACAAAGCATTCTTTTAAGCAAAAAAAGGATTATTTGGGGTACATACACAGGGTGTCCCACCGAAACCATACATTAAAAGTATATACTTTTCATTAATGTATTGTCATGAGATTTTCAGCGGTTATGTAATCATGTGTGCATGTCACAATAATCTCGATTGTGACATATTTAACTGTAGTCGGAGAGAATTCAAGGCATTAATTTCTAGTGTGGAATTTAACATTTAAGGTTAAGGTTTTTTTTACACTTAATTTAATTTAATTTATTTAGCTTGTAAATTATATATACATTTCCTTATATATATATATATATATATATATATATATATTTTTTTTTTCTTTTTTTTAACATTTTTATTCGAATGATTATTTTAGTTTATATTTGTTACTCTGTAATTGGGTTTTTGCCTGTTGGGTAATAAAGATTATTATTATTATTATTATTATTATGTGTGCTTTCTTCAATGAAAATAATTTGAAAATTATTCGACTTCCGGTTATACCGGAAGTCAACACCAACTTTCCTATTTTGAATAGAATGGTATATTTTTTATTTCGAATTTGGATTTTACATAAAATTCTGTGATAAAATCGTCAAGTAACATAACCTACAAATTCAACCATTTTCGAGATATTTGACATTTAAAAAAAAAATGTGTGCTTTTTCGTGATTCGTTTTAAAATTCGTATCTCGGAACAAAAGAAAATCGAAGAAATGGAATGTTGGGTATAAAAAGGCAATACCCGAAGGTAGGTGGTTAATTTTTCGTATAATGCAGAGTCATCAAAATTTCACACCACATTTGGTCAACTTTAAAACATTAAATATCGATTTTTTGTCTTGAAAACCAAAGAAGATAGGTTGAGGGAATGCTAGTATAGATCATTACAGAATTCAATTCTTGTTTCATTTAAAAAAATCAAGATTTAAGGGTTTAAAGTTGACCAAATATGGTATGAACTTTTGAACAGTCTGTATATTATTATTCGAAAAATTATTCACCATTAGATACCTTCGGGTATTGGCTTTCTATAGCCATCCCTTTGATTTTTTTTAGTTCGAAGATACGAATTTTAAAATGAATCACAAAAAAGCACTAAATTTCTTCAAAATGTCAAACATCTCGAAAACGGTCAAATTTATAGGTTATGTTACAATTTTTTTACAGAATTGTATTTAGAATCTAAATTCAAAACAAAAAATATAGCATTTAATTTAAAATAAGAAATTTAATAGTTGAGGCTGTTACTTGGTGAAATTCCATATTAACACTTTTAGTAAATAACACACTTGGTTAAGATTTCACTGTTTATTGATTGACACAATTATTCATCTGCCTGATGAAGCAAGCTACTGTGGAGCAAAACAATTATTGCAGTGTCAATCAATAAACAGTGAAATCCTAACCAAGTCTGTTATTTAATAAAAGTGTTAAAATAAAAAAAGTTGGTGTTGACTTCCGGTATAACCGGAAGTCAAATAATCTTGTAAATATTTTTATTGAAAAGAGCACACTCGATTACAAAATTGCTGAAAATCCCATTACAATACATTAATTAGGAGTTAATATACTCCTAATGTGCAGTTTTGATGGGACACCCTGTATACAAGGTGTTCAGAATTAGGTGCCCACTATCGCTAACTTTGTTATTATTTAAGCTTCAGAGTCAGGTAAATGAGCAACGTAGTAGGAAATTTAATACAATCACAATGGTCAAATTAGAAAAACAATTGGACGTCGTATTTTTAAGATGTCCAGAAAATATATTTTTTTAAATGTAACATCCTGTACGTTTTATTGCCTAATGTTATTATAGTCCAAATGTCGGCGAACGCCGACTTATGTCAAGTTAACACAATGGACTAAATTTCGGCTAGCGCCGGCTTATATCAAGCTGAAACGATAGACTTATGTCAATCAACCTAGTGATTTACAGTCATAAATTCACATTTTGACTATTGTGACATTATGACTGTTAGTCAATTGGTTAACTGTCTTATGACTATGGTGAGATTTTGTCTAATTATGTCTCAATGGACTGTATTTCGACTATTCTCGTATTATAAATGTAAGTCACCTTGTTAGCTATCTTTTAACTTGATAGTATTTTGTCATTAAATCTTATTAGTATTTTGTCATTAAATCACTGTATATTTGATACAGTGATTTAAGTGACATCACATAATCAGACAAAATCCTAGCAAAGTCAAAAGACAGTCAATCAAGACACTTACAGTCACAATAGTCAAAACGCGTCAATAAAGATATAATATGATAAAATCCTGTGATAGTCCAAAAACAGCAATTTATTAAGATTCAAAATGTCACACCAGTATTTCGTTTATAAACAAATACATTTTCTATCAGTACAGTAATTAATCAGCTGGATGCTCGTCTTCAGGGTTAGTATGCAGCGGCGGCTCGCAGCCTAACTTCAGGGTAGGCCCGAGACCCAAGGTAATATGTAACCGTTATTGAAAGGTGACTTTGTTGTGCAATTCCTTGTATTTATAAAGCGCGATCCCAACCTCAAATTTTGTGTGCCTTGGCGCTGTAGCCCACTCTGAAGTTAGGCTGCGAGCCATCGCTGGTAATATGTAAGCAAATTATGGGTCCTAAGAATTGTCAAATGAGTGAGTTACTCAAATGTTTCCAAGGCACTCTTTACAAAAAACAAAAGATTAAAATGTTACATATAAAATGTACAATAAACTATAAGTGTGATACATCATTGAATTCAGAAAAAAATATTCTTCAAAAAAATTGAAAATCCAAAATGGCGCCTGTAAGAAAACCAAAAGTTGATCCCTGGGTAAATGTTATAGTTATCTTAAAATAAAATATGTTACTAGATTTCTTGTTGCAAAGTGCCTCTATAATGTCAAAGTTGTATATGTCTGGATTTAATAGTTTTTGAATAAAAAAATAAAAACGAAACTTCAAAACTCTCTATCTAATAAGTCGGTTAAATTGAGGCAAAGTTGCGTATTTTAGCGCCCAATAATAATCTAAAAACAAATTTTAAATATCTTCTTTTGTTTTTGAGATATTGACATAAACGGTTTTTTTGAAATTTTGTTTTTATTTTTTATTTTATTTTATCATTCTGTTAAAATACGCACACCCTGTATGTTTTAAGTGTCTGCAAGTTTATTTCCACTTGTTTAATTGTTTTAAAGTTAATACAAAGTATATTCATTTATTTCCAAATATTCATTGTAAATTTATCAAAGGGGGAAATTAAGGTGTTGCCTTCTGGGAGACAACCACCCCGATTTTGAGAAATTAATATTGGATTATTGACCTTGTTCTCAAAATCGGATCACCCTCGATTACCTACAGCTCGTTGGCAGAGATACCACACAGTCACTTTTAAAACCAAATAAAATACAGGATAACTCACCCTGTCTTCGTCAGGTCCTGGAACAGCATTTTCCCGGAACAACTCACTGTGTATATATATTTCGTAAGGTTATGAGAACTCAGATGGTTCGTTAAATGAACGAGTACGATTTCAAAACATTCACAATTGTGTTTATTATAAATAAACAAGAGTACACAATTACAGAAATATATATATACAAATAATACAAAAAAAAACTATCACCTCACGCGACGCGACTCTTACGTTATTTGTTTGATTTAAAACAAAAATAATATTATGACAACACTCGGATTTCGGATGACCGCACGATTCAGAAGACTGATACCGATTACTGTCCTTCCCCTGAACCTTGCTTTTGCACAATAGGTCCAAGTATGTAAAAAAAACTACTACTTTCGAACACAATGCTTTTTTTGTTGTTCAAATTTTGACTGATTTATTGATTATTTTTTCGAATAATACAACATTTTTAAAACAAATATTGCTGTAAATATATATCGATTAAACTTTAAAGCCTAAAACCGTGCACATATTTCCCGTATAATTTTAACCTATATACTTATATATTTTAAAACTTAACGTAATTACGGATATCTAAGTTCGACTTAATAATGTTGAAACAGGTGAACTAGTAAAATGATTGCAATTGCTTTGAATTGTATCTGCCACTCTCTGTTACTAGTTGCTAAATTAGAGCTTCTTTTATTTGTAAAAGATAAATTTGGTCTACCTCCACGACCTAATTTATCTTTTACAAATAAACTTTTACAACTGCTTACCAAGCAGGTCGCCTGACCTTAATGGGGTGACTTTTATTTTTGGAGATACTTAAAAAGTTATGTGAACTCAACCGAAGTGAATACTGAGGAAGAGTTGCGAAATCGTATAGATGCTGCTGCTGAGTTAATTCGGCAACATTCCCTCAGTTTTGGATTGAAAACAACGGAAATCACTTCGAACACTTATTGTGATACTTCAGTTTAGGTTAAATAATTAATTCGTTATCTCTGTTAATAAAAAACGTTTACTAGTTTTTTTTTAAATATTCCATCACTAAGTCTTAGTCTGGGAGTGGACGACACTCGTTTAAAGCTCTAAATTGAACTCTTAAAAAATACGAATATCTGAAGATTTACAGCATTACTTCATGCTTAATCTGGGAGTAGAAACACTCGTTTAAAGCTTCAAATTAAACTATTTCAAAAAAACAACGGATATAGGATATTACTTAAAATAAAAATTCCCCGTGCAAAAATGTTTTATAAAAGTCAATCGCCTGTGATTATGAATAAGAAAACCTCCACAACATGAATTGAGCGACAAACATAATGTTAAATGAATGCAAAATGAACTACAAGAAAGAATATTTGTTTTGTTGATAATACACCTTACATCTCACTGAATTTAATTATTGACTCATTTAATTAATTTTTTGGAAAACTATCTATTTGTATAATAAACTTAATCCAAAATGAACTATAAAAACTAGTTCATGAATTTTGTCCCGCTAGATTGGTTAAATCTACTGTGCGGCGGATCGTAATTTTAAATGTGAGCAGATTTTTTTTCTTTTCCGCATTGGAAAATAATGAATAGCCATTTTTTAATTATTTTCGTAAGTTTTAAATAATTTCAGGAATAAACAAATTATTGGTGAATTTTTAAAGAAAAATCGAGGAATCGCAAAATTATCAATAACTTTTAGAGAAAATAAAAAATCGACTTTATCAACTCGTAATTTAAAATTTCGGCAGAATTGTTTATTTTTTCGTATTGGAAAATCAAGGATGGTAATTTCCAAGTTAATTCGAAATTCAAGAGAAAACATTTAAATGCATATAAAATTAATGTTGATGCCTAAATTAATCTTATTGTTTGTGATTTCCGAAATATCTATTTTTCCTGTTTCTTTAGAACACGCATGAATCAATCAAGTCACACAACGCCCAATTATAAATTTTGAACGAGTGTTTTCCACTCCCAGATTAAGCATGAAGTAAAATTTCGAGTTTAAAAAAAGGCTGAAAATATGGATTTGCTGGGCCGCGCGAGCTAAGCGAGTCGCGCCCCGGCAAATCAAAATTTTCAGGCTTTTCTAAACTCAAAATTTTACTTCATGCGCCACGGGAATAAAACACTGATTTCAAGTGAAATTTAAAATATACTGTTTACCATTTTTTTCATTTGCTTTACGTGAAGGTATAATTAAAAGAAAAAAATCCTTGTATAATTTCAAATTTTACTTTTCTGCAAGTTTTAACTTAAATCGTTTTTTCTTCCTTTTCTAATACCATAGATGGCGTTTAATACTAGTATCGATATTAGCGATATATTGGAAAATTAAATATCGATATAAATACCGATTATTTTGCATCAAAATATCGAAATTCCAAGATATTGATTTATATTAAACATCCCTAGAATAAAATATAGTTAAGCAAATTTACGATAATAAAATAAAAACGTTTTGAACAAATTTAACATGTTTTAAGCGAGTTTAACATTTAAAACATGTTTAAAACAAAACCGTTGAAAACACGACGGCTGCTTTTAAACATGTTTAAAACACTGTTTTAGACCAAATTGTTTTAAACATAACAACCCTGGTAAAAATGGATATTAATACTTGAAGGAATAGTTTTAATAAGTAGGTAATTGTTCAATTGACCTGAATTTAACAACTACGTACTTTTTCAAATTGTTTGAAATCAAATTCGGATTTTTACATTTAAATTACGCCGTAATTTACCGCCAACTGTGAATTTTTGTGAATTATGTAAAAAATAATGACTATATTTGGATTTGAGGTTGTTTTTTGTTGTTGTAGTGTAATGGATAAAACGCCTACTCGGATAAGCGTCGACACTTCGGACAGAGCTCATAGGTGCTTACATGGACAGTTTTCTGAATGGATGAAAAACGCCAACACACGTTCGGGTCCAACGCTGTATTCCCAAACGATCTGATGTCACCTATCGCGGCAATTTGGTCATGGTCTGTAGATATGTACATACACTCGGCTTTTTGGACAACACGTATCGTCAGTTTGAAGGTAAAACTCACCAAGCGCTATTGATTTCCTATGTACATAGCCAGTGCCGGATTTACACTGATTGAGGTTCCTGGCGGTAGTTAAAATTAAAATTAAAATCTATTTCGTAAAATACAAAAGACGTGAGGAAAACAAGGCACAAGTTTTAAGTACGAAGTCTTTATTTATATTGTATTCAAATTGTATTTAGTCTCGTATATTTATTATTTTTTGAATATAGCCTAATTAAAATTATATATTTTTATTTGTGCAACCCTGTCATTCTTTTAAAGATTTCTAAAAATGACTATTAATAAATGTATTTGCTATTTTTTTCAATTGAAAAATAATAAAATCAAATGTATTCGTGTATTCGTAGTCGTTTATTCGACAAGGAATTTCCGACTACTCCGCTCATGTTGCGTTATAGCGATGGAATAAAATATTTTTCTGTTCCGATTTTTTCACGTTAAAAATCCACAATTGTATTGTGCATTTATTATGCGTGCTCTTATTCTCAAATGCGCGCATATCAACATACAGGGTGTCAAATTAGTGCGTTCTTGGAAAATATCTCAGCTCTCGTTAAAAATAGAAGCACATTTTCTCCACTCAAGTTGCTTAACCCAAATACAGTTTAATATACCGGGTCTAACACAAACAGAATCACTTTCTTTAGTTTTTTTTATTATTTGAGATATTAAATTTTGTAGGTTTATACAAATTGGAGTGAAGTGATTAGGAAACTTTAATAGCACTTAGGTTTAACCAGAAGTGACATCAATCTTGACATTTTAAATAGAACACCCTATATATATCTTTATTTAAATGAATGTTGCATCAAGGTGTCCGTGGCCGTCCTTATATATTTTGTTTCGTATCATAGACGTATAGAAAACAAAAATGATCAACTTTTGTTTCTTAATTTGCCGATCAGACCTTTATCAATCGATCATTTTTTCTAAATAACTAAATTCTTTTAAATGGCAATATGACCGATCATTATTCCTCTTTATAAGGTTAATATAATACAGAGCTGGGACGAATCCTCGTAAAAAGGATTCGAATCATGAATCCGAATCACCTTATATGATTCGAATCACGATTACTCGAATAAAGGATTCGTAAGAATACATTTGATTTTATTATTTTTTGCAACCATTAACATTTTAATATTGCTACCAGTTGTTTTTAAAATCAGATTTAAAACCTAATTATTTATTATTAACACTGAACATCGTTGATAACAAACTAAATATCTGATTCCGTTTTACTCTGTTTAAAGATGTAATTGTGTGTTTTTGAACTTCATTTCAAATCAGCGTTGTAAGCGCATGAAGTAAAATGTCGAGTTTAGAAAAGCCTGAGTTTGAATTTGGAAAACGCTCAGGTTTTTCTAAACTCGAAATTTTACTTCATGCTTAACCTGGGAGTGGAATCACTCGTTCAAAACTTCAAATTGAACTCTTTTTTAAAATCGACGAATGCCTCAAAATTACGTAAAAAAATTCACTAAATATCATTAAATCCGGGAAAGTCATTGAGTTTCATTCAAATTGATCAACACACTGAAAAAAGGCGTTTTCAATAAATCGTGAAAAGTAACAAAATACACAGAAATTATGAAAAATATCAAAGTTATTGACATTTATTAAGAATCATAAAACAAACAAAAAATCAATATTAGCAGAGTAATAAGAAATCATAAAAATATACAAATACCGATAAATTTTCCCCAAACCCCACCCTTTACAGTCTCCTAAACCTTTTATGCATTCCTCGAAACCATAATATCACGTAAACTTTTTACCTCTACAATGCATAATTTCATTTCATCATTACTAGCGATCGTGACGATTAAATTTATTTGACAAGACATTAGCAATCAACACATTTCCTACACAATAACTGACAATGACAGAACACAAAAACTCCAGGCGGAAAGACCAACAGTCGATAGCCAATTGGCAGATTCTTTAATTTTTATGTTATTTATTGTATTAGGTTTTTGTATTATTCCTGTTAACAAAAGCTGCCAATCTGCCAATCTACTATAGCGATAGCGCCCTCTTACGGCAAAGCTATGAACTTGAAAATAATTTCTCGTGGCTACTTTTACAATGACATTTTTTACCGCAACATGCTACGATGTATAGTTTTTGAGATACAGCCAATGGCCACGCTTAATCAAACACCCGGTATGTATGTATGTATATTATAAAATGTATTTTATTATGATATATTTCTTTTTTTTTTAATAATGCTGTCCCACTGAGCAAATCCATTTAAGTAATGTTTCATCATCATTAAAACAACGTTTAATATTGCTCCAATGTTGATATAATGTTATTTGTTTGTTTTTTGCTCAGTGGGGTTATAGTAGTAAAAATAAACGTGTGTGATTGGTAATAATTAAATGATTAGCAATCAATGATGCACATAAATATTAATGAAATCATCAAATAAATTAATACAGTTTTCATTGAATCATTTATGAAGAAAAAAAATCTGATGTTTCTATAAATAAGTTTTTCTGTAATGTGATCATATAATAAAATACTTTCAATTTAAAAAAATGCAGTTATCAGTTTATATAAAAATATTTAAAAAAACGATTGTTTATTCGTTAATAAGGGACCAAATATTTGATTCGTGTTATTATAATTATAAACGAATGGAGAGTTTTTTTTAAACGTCAGTGGAATTCAACGTTAATAAGGGACCAAATATTTGATTCGTGTTATTATAATTATAAACGAATGGAGAGTTTCTTTTAAACGTCAGTGGAAATCTACGTTTTATACGCGTGGCGCATGAAGTAAAATTTCAAGTTTAGAAAAGCCTGAGTTTGGTCCAAATCCAAACGCTCAGGCTTTTGTAAACTCTATATTTTACTTTATGCTTAGTCTAGGAGTGAAAAACACTTGTTTAAAAATATTAAAAACTTTAAGAGTTTCACTGAGTGGAAAACACTCGGGCGAAAGCACAAATATTTCCTTGTACGAATACTCACAAGATGCAAATATGATGGTCATTTCGATTTTACAACAACTTAAAACCCACTCTTATTTACCAACACACACCGTATTCCTCTTAATTCATGCTGCTGTGAATCTTTAGATATTCGTTGATTTTAAAAAAGTTGATTTTGAAACTTTAAACGAGTGTTTCCACTCCCAGATTAGGGATGAAGTAAAATTTCGAGTTTAGTAAAACCTGAAAATTTGGTTCGGTCGGTCTGCGAGCGCCTAAACCAAGTTTTCTGGTTATTCTAAACTCGAAATGTTACTTCATGCGCCACGCGCATTAAACACTAATTTAAAGTGATGTTCAAAATATACTGCTTATCAAATCGTTCAAAATTTTATAGCCTCGAGCAATTTGCTTCTGGATATGTAGGTACCTATACTTAAAAGAAAAAAAACCTTGTATTTTTTACACATTAACGTTTACTTTAAAACAATTTTTTTACCTATGTATAAAAGCTCTTCCCGAAACTCAAGTAATTCTCCTAGGTTTACGTGAACGTAGATTTCTACTTTATTTAGCTTAATACAATATATGGCGTCTAATGAAGAACGAGTATAGTATGCAACCATATGGTCAGTGGTATCGATACTAGAGATATATTGGAAAATGAAATATCGATATAAATATCGATTATTCTACATGAAAATATCGATATTTCAAAACACTTTAAATTTAAAGCTTTTATAAAATCAACAAATGCCTGAAATTACTGTATAAATATCGGGATATGTATATTCAAAATTTTCTGTTAACATGTATTATTTACAGGGTTGTTAAAAAACGTTTTTTTTCATTTTAATTAAAACAAACAGTTTTCTTTACAAAACGTGTTTTTTTTTCATTGAAACAGCGTTTAAAACATTAACAATTAAAAACATGTTTAAAACATATTTAAAACATGTTTAAAACACGTTTAAAACGTGTTTAAAACAGAACATACAGGGCATTTTTCTTTTGAGTAAACATATCCCGATAATTACAGAGTTTTTTAAATTTGCGGGAATTCGTTGTTTCAAAACGGTTAATTTGAGACTTTTAACAAGTGTTTTTCACTCCCAAACTAAACATGAAGTAAAATTTTAAGTTTAGAAATGCCCAAGAATTTGGATTGGCCGCGTAGCGAAGCAGAGCGGCCAATAGAAACTAGGCTTTTCTTAACTCGAAACTTTACTTCATGCGTCACGCTTAAAACAACGATTATAGACAACCTAATATACGTTAGAGTTATTGGGTTGCCTATAATCACTGTTTTAAACAATTTATTCAGCGCAGAAGTTGACTCACGTTTTATTCACATCTACATATTAGATTGCTCAAGCCGCATATTTTAAACTTTGCGATATTTCAGTGTTTTATACGTGTGGCGCATGAAGTAAAATTTCGAGTTTAGAAAAGCCTAATTTGGATTGGCCGCTCCGCTTCGCTACGCAGCCAATCCAAATTTTCAGGCTTTTCTAAACTCGAAATTTTACTTCATGCTTAGTCTGGGAGTGGAAAACCCTCGTTTAAAGATTCAAATTGAAATTTAAAAAAAAATCAACGAATGTCGTAAAATTTAGTGTATACCTGAAAGAAAAATTCCCTGTATTTAAAAATCACAATTATGCCCACACAGTTGTAATATTTTATTGTAATTTAAAAATGTAATTTGAAATACCTTCAACAATTTAGCTAAAATTCAAAAATTGAAAAGAAATCCTAATGAAGTAGTATAAAAAATATAATTTAGCAAATTTAAGATAATGAAAAAACCTTTTAAACAAATTTAACGTTTAAAACATGTTTTAAACAAATCAAAGATTTAAAACATGTTTAAAACAAAACCGTTTAAAACACGACAGCTGTTCTTAAACATGTTTAGAACACTGTTTTAAAACAAAGTGTTTTAGACATAACAACCCTGATTATATAGTATACATTGAATATCAAATAATACAAGAGGTATTATTCAACAGCACATTAGTAATTCGTTTTATGTATGATGTACAGATATTTTTAATTGAAAAAGGGAAAATTCAGTTTTTATTCCCCTAAAGTAGGTAGACGAACTAAATTATTTGCCCCTCTCAAAAATCGTTTAAAAGGTGTGCATTCGTCCCCTCCTGAATGCAACGAAAGGTCATTCCAGACGCGTACAGTTCAAACGAATATACGCGATTTTCTAAAACCCGATAATTGTTTAAAGGCTGATAGGAAACAGAAACAAGAAACAGGAACCTCTCCCCAGAAATATTGATTTCTGTTAACATTTTAATGTCTCGGATGTGCCGAGAGAGTAAATATTTAATATTTCTTTTATTAAGGGATTAATATTACTCATGCGGCGTTCCTGAGTTTTAAGTTTATTCCGAAGGAAGGATATTTCCTCCGGTGACAAATATTTCGCGCGTCAAATAGCAATCAATTTGTGCCAATTATTTAATCCGCACAGAAAAATGTAATGAGCCCTCAGACTTTCAACACGGCGTGATCGATCAACCGGAATGGCTTTATACATCTCCCTTATTATGACACGGAAAATGGAATTTTAGGGGTTGGACCTTCACTCCATAAAACACAGCTGAAGTTGCGATATAACATTTTCAAATTACAGTTCAAACGGGGGGATACATTCCTGGCGAAATACGCGACGCCAAAGCCGACACCGACGCCGACGCGTTGTTTAATATTCCCCATACAAGAGACACTTTTTTTCACCTAATTACTCTTTCAATTATATCGGTAAATTAGATATTGTCTGCGAGGTAAATATGAATGGATATTAATTAACTCTCCTCAGAATTAGAGGAGTACAAACTACTTGCATTATTTTCAATGCCTATTTTCTTACATTATTCATTGTACAATCAATCAATAACTTCTTGTTTCGTCATGAGTTTAAAAAAATATTTTTGCAATAATAGTGTTAATCCACAAAGCTGTGCAGGGTTCGAATTTGATTCGAGTTTGATTAAGCGTAGCCATTGGCTGTATCTCAGAAACTATACATCGTAGCATGTTGCGGTAAAACATGTAATCGTAAAAGTGGTCAAGAGAAAAAGCTGAAATTTATTTTTAAGTTTAAAGCTTCGCTGCTAGAGGGCACTATCTCTATATTAAAAGATTAAAACAGTTATTATCAAATAAATGCTAAATAAAGCTATGTTGAAAATATAAAAATCTTAATCTACACTAAATTTTACTCAATTTCAATCTTCTCGTTTCTTTGACTCACACACAAGATGCAGCGGAGAATGAAAATATCTAATTATTTAAACGCCTGTAACTTCAGTTAGGTTTTGCTGAATTTAAAAAACTTATGCTCATTTGATAGATAATTGAATGCACTTTAAAACATAATTCAATCTGATTTATTTCAGTTTCGATATTAACCGCCAGAGGGTAGGATTGAGACAATCAAAATATTTTCTTAATTTTCTTTAAATTTCCAAATTAGAAGATATCCATAAGATACGATAGATAATGAAAATATGAAATAGTACTAGCGAAAACCGCATCCCGATATCTTTATCCTAACCTGACATATGTTGAGAATTTGGCAGAATGGGGTATTTTTCATAAATTGCCCTCTCTGACCCTTAATATAGGCACAAAAATAAATCAAAGTACATACCCACTGAGCAAAGAAACATTGCATGACACGTTGCATCAATGTTGCCGCGTAACACGAAACGTTGCGTTTTAAGTTGCATGAATGTTGAAAAAACATTGCATTAACGCTGGATGTCCGCCTTCAGGAACGTTGCATGCCAACGTTCAAAGAAAAATGTTGCTGCACCGTTGACAAAGCAACGCCCATGCAACACGAGTAATTACTATTATTTGTATGCAACCGAACATACAAATGTATGTATGTTAGGTTGTATAAAATCCGTATTGTATACAACGCAATGTACAGCAATTAAGTGAACGTTATAGGAATGTTTCTCTCGTAATCTTAATGCAATATTTATTTCTGGGTTTAACTATGTCAAATATATGTTGGTAACAAGTATACAAGAAAAAAACTGCCTTACAAAAAGTAATGTATAGTCTAGAGGGAGCAGTACCCCAGTACCTTAGTACCCAGTACCCTTAAACTATGAAACACTAAAATATTGTTAAGAAGTAACCTTCAATTGAAATCAGGGTCTTACACGCGTGGCGCATGAAGTAAAATTTCGAGTTTAGAAAATTCTGAAAATTTGGTTTGTTCGATCAAACCAAATTTTAAGGCTTTTCTAAACTCGAAATTTGACTTCATGCTTAATCTGGGAGTGGAAAACACTCGCTTAAAGCTTTAAATTGAACTCTTTTAGAAACAACGAATATCTGAAGATTTACAGCATATAATTATGATATGTATACTTAAAAGAGAAACTCCTTGTTTGTTCAATATCCATGAAATATGTAAACCATAACGCTGCATTACAGCAACAGTTTCAACAATTATACAATGTTAAAAATGCAGTGTTACCATTTTCAATATTTATCCAATGTTTACAATACAATGTTGCATATAAGTCAAGTTGTAATGATTATACACCGCTGTGTTACTTTGCCGCAATATTTTTGAAACGTTGAAACAATGTTGAATTTTAGTATCATTTTCAACATTTAGGTAATATATATAAATCAATATTGCATGGAAAACGTTTATACAATGTTTGTAACGTTGCTAAAACTTTTTTGTAACACTTTTAGTGCAATGTTTTATTTTAGTATCATGTTCAATATTCGTGCAATGTTAAAAATGTTTTCGTGTTCAGTGGGTAGTGTTTTAGAAGGTCATTCAATTATTTATCAAATTATCTAAAGTTTATTAAATTCAATTTAATATAACTAAAGTTACAACCATTTTAATGATTAGACTTTTCCGTTCTCCTCTGCATCGTATGTGAAAGCAAAAGAAATGAAAAGGTAGTTGAAATCAAATAAAGTTTAAAGTAGATTAGGATTTATATATTTTTAACATATGTAGGTTAATTTGGCATTTTAAATAAAATCTTCTTTTTTACTTTCCCCCGTATGTAATACAAAGGGAAAGTATTGTTTTCGTGAAAATTTTCGAATCAAAAATTTTAGCGGAAATATCCGTTTTGAGGTCCCCTGAGTCGAATAAGACCATTTTTGAAAAATGTCTGTCTGTCTGTCTGTCTGTCTGTCTGTCTGTGTGCGCTGTACCGCAAAAACCGCTAAAGATATCGAGATGAAACTTGAAACTTAAGCTTTTTGTTACAATCGGAAGAACTGAAAAGCTTTTAGTGAAAATCGGAAAACCGGAAGTGGTACTTTACTCTTAGCGTTTTTCAGTTTTTTCAGATTTTTTCAATAAATGTTCATCAAACAAAAAATTCTTTCAAATAAAAGTTGTAGATAATAACAAAATAAAGATGTATTGTTCACTTACTTTTTGTCATAGCACTCTTAGTTTTTGAGATATTTAATAAAAAGTGTTTTTCATCTAGTCATTGATTTGTGTCAGTGTGTGTGTTAATATAATTGGCAAATGTTTCAAATAAAAGTTGTAGGTAATAATATATTAAAGATTTTTTGTATCTTCACTTTTTGTCATAGCACTCTTAGTTTTTGAGATATTCAATAAATAGTGTTTTTTATCTAGTCATTGGTTTGTGTCAGTATGTGTTGATCCAATTGAAAAATGTTTCAAATAAAAGTTGTAGTTATCAAAAAGTAGCATTATTATTTTCAAAATGTCTTCACATTTTGAAAATAATAATGCTACAAATATTTTAAAAGTGATTTAACCATTTTTATCCTTTGCGATAGAATTTGAGCCCTCTACCCGCGAAGCTAGATTTTATTATTGTATCCGTTTTTGTTATGTTTTGTTTGTTATTGTAATAAGTGTTTTTAGTTGTAAATATACGGTTTTTTTAACATTCTACTAAACTTAAATATTCTTCTAGCGTACTATATTTTGAGAATTTAAATAATCATGGATTAACTTCGCTTTCCAAAACAAATAAATGGGGAAAAGTGATCTCCGTTATTCTTTAAATTCTTGTTTTTTGAACATGAAACAAAAGAGCCTAAAGGCCTACTAGATTTTAAAATATATTTGTATATGGTGCGCGGTTGAAAATGGGCAATTCTACTAAACTTTTTACTATATCTTCGGTTAGGATAAAGATATCAGGATGAGGTTTTTACCATTTTTCTCAGTATTCCTTTCTGCAATACTGCAGCGAGAGTAAAATTTGAAAGTGCTTTCAATTGCCTATTAAATGAGACTAATTTGAATAATTTCGGTTAATCTTAACTAAAGGTACATGCAGTTTAATGATCACACTTTCCCGCTCTCTCCTACTTTATATCTGTAGGATAAAGAAACAAGTGTGTAGCTAAAATTGAGTAAAATTCAGCGTAGATTATGATTAGTATATTTTCAACCTAGCTAAATTGACCAGTTTTTCGATAAAAATCTGTTTTTGTATTTGGCGATAGATGTTACGCCCTCTAGCGGAGGAGTTAGAAACTTAAAAATAATTTCCAATAATTTCTTTGTTCCACTTTTATCATGCAGTTTTTTTACCCCAACATGCTAGTTTCTCAGATACAGCCGGTGGCCACGCTCAATCAAACACCCGGTATGTCGATATTTTGGAGTATCGACATATTAAGTATTAAACTGTACTTTGTACAGGTATAATATAACATTGTATGTGTTTTTAAAATATGACCGATGTATTTAAAAAACACATACATTGTTATAATATACCTGTACAATTTTTTAAATTAACATAGAAATAAATTACAATAAAAGCGTTTTGTTTGAAGCTTCCGACGAGTGTTTACTTCTTGATTAGGCATAAAGTAAAATTTCGAGTTTAGAAAAGTCTGAACGTTTGGATTTGGACGTGAAGCATCTAAATCCAAATTCAGGCTTTTCTAAACTCGAAATTTTACTTCGTGCTTAATCTGGGATTGGAAACACTCATAGGATGATCAGACTAAACGCTTTTATCGTTTTTATCATCGAAATTGAATAAATTACAATGGTTGTTAAACTTGAGAAACGCTTAATTTATGTTTGAAAGTTAGTGAAAAAATATATTTTATTTCTCTAGAGCTTGAACATTTTTTAATTAATTAGGGGTTAAGATTTTAAGATTTTAAGTGAAATTAATTTTGTTGCTAGATTTATGTCTGAAAATTGGTAAAAAAATCAATAATCTAGACCTTAAAAAATTTAGAATTAAGCGTAGAATTAAGCAGAGTTAAATCTGAGAAATGAAAGTGCATTTACAGCTATTCACACTGCGATTTTATTTGAAATTATAGAATTTTTTGTTGGTCTAGTCTTTGAAAATTGCTGAACAATTAAACTTTTGATCTAGACCTTTTTGATCTAGACCTTCAAAAATTCAATGGAATTAATCGTAGAATTAAGCATAGTCTAAGATAATAAACGCAGAAAATAAATTTGGGAAATAAAAATGCATTTGCAGCTTTGCACATTGCAATTTTATTTGAAATTATTGATTTTTTTGCTGGTTTTTTCTTTGAAACAATTCAATTTTTGATTTTGAGCCTTAACAAATTTGGAATTATTCAATGCTTTAATCCAAGTTTAAAATAATATAAGCAAACATTAAATCCGAGAATCAAAAATTTATTTAAATCGATTCACATTGAGATTTTATTTTAAATTATTGCATTTTATGTGTTTGATGTTTGAAATTCGGTGAAAACTTCTATTTTTGCATCTACACACGCCCTGATTTACCTTGAAATTATATTATAAATAGTTGTTTTTTATGTAGTTACTATAGAAATATTTTATGTTTATGCAAATTATATTATTCTTTCTGTTTTTTCTTTCTGCGCTTCAGTTAGAAATCCCCACATGTAAAAATCCTGGCTACGCCACTGGCTTGGGCTGATGTATGCAGGAATCAATTCCGGGAATTAAAAAAGCATTTACAGCATTTTTTGTTGGTGTAATCTTTGAAAATTGGTAAACAATTCAATTTTCGATTTTGACCTTTAAAAACTTGGAACTAGGCGATGCTTTAACCAAAGTTAAAATGAATATAAGCAGTCATTATATCCAAGAACAAAAAAATCATTTACACCGATTCACAATTACATTTAATTAAAATTTAATTTATTGCATTTTTTCTTTGTTTAATATTTGAAGTTTAGTAAAAAAATTCAATTTTTGCTCAAGTGTTTTAAAAATTTGGAGTTAAACGTAGAATTAATCAGAGTTTGAGCTGATATTCACATTAATTAATTAAAAAATCCATCTACATTAAAATTTTAGGTAAAATTATTAAATGTTTGTTTGGATTTGTGTTTGGAACATGAGAAAAAATTCAATTTTTGCAGATGTTTAAAACCTAGGAATTAAGCGTAGAAATAATAAAAGCAGAAATTAAATACAAGAATTAATATTTTCATAAAGTTTGTTAAAACATTACCTATAATATTGACTATATATTGACTGTCATTTGATTGTATAGACTACATTCTGTGTGTTCTGACTGCTATTTGACAACCTTGACACAACTATATAACCAATTTTCGACATTTTCGTTAGGGGAAGTAGTTAAAACTTCCTTCCTAGTTGGTTAATTTATTACCTACGTTTGTAAGAACTGTGATATTTTTTATTTGAGGAAAATTGAAATTTTCATATTTTTATTCTTTTAATTCCTATAAATTAGGCATGTTGGAAGCTATTTATATGTTTAAAAATAAAGACAAATTACTAAATTTCAGTTTAAGCTCCCTAAATAAAGCCCTAGTTGAATTTTCTGTTTGAGTGACAATGTCAATTAATTAAATAAACATTATTGTCATTAAGCTATTAAAAATGGACACTTTGTGTTCGAAATGCGCATATAGAGCACAATAAAATAAAGTGAAGACAGGAGCTAAACAATAAAAAATATTATTCATTGTATAATTCAATATCCGTCGGGATATTAGCTCAGGATGTAGTTACTTCATTTATTATTTGAAAAAGTCTTACATTGACTACATTTTTACGGAAAGTCGATGTTAATTACATTTTATATTTTGTAAATATTCTGCAATCCATTGGCAAATTTAATTTTACTTTATGATATATTACTTTTCGCGATAAATAATTTTATATAATATTTGCAAATAGTTTTATTTACAGCAAACAACCATGTATGTAAATACTTCGGAAGTTATGCAATCGGCATAAACAGAATTGGGTTTTTAATTGATACAAATATTATCATTTGGTCGCATATTGATTAAATATATTTTCAATAAATTCCCCGCTTTAATTAAATTAATACAAATTTAAATCCGACTCCCGTTTATTACTAAATTAGAGGTATTAATTTAACATATTAATTTATCTTATATTACTTTTATTTTATTGGCAGTTATTCACAGATTTGCATACATAATTTTTATTTTCAAATATTCTATTTCATTTTCATAAAACACGAATTTAAAACACCAAAATGTAGTTTTCGCGATTAAAAGAAACATGTGAGCAAATGATTTATAAAAAAACGTTTTCAAATATTCGATTTAATCATAAAACATGAACAAATATTGTTTCGGCGACTTAAAGCTACAGGGGAGTAATAAACAAGAAATGGATATATCCACTAACATTTTTGATCCAAAAATGTTCCCGAAAACAATACTTTCTCTTTGTTTTACATATGGGGAAAAGTAACAATACGGTTAGAAAAGTTCTATTTAATTCAATAAAACTCCGATTTAATATATAAACATTGTTGTTTTCCTGGTAATGAGCAACAGGTGAGCAATTAAACAAAAATTAAATTTCTGTTTTAGCGAATTCAAGTCACGCGTGAGGAATTAAACAAAAAATTAGGTTTTACCAATAATCTATTCAACTCTGTAAAACATGGATTTAAAACATTGAAAACTGCTGTTTTAGCGATTATAAGCAACACTTGAGCAAATAAACACAAACATGAATACATAGTTCCTTGTTTTGTGCAATTTTATTGAAATTGAGTATTGGAACATAATGGCCGACAAGGTCAGGCACATATAAAAAAGGAGACAATTATGCTTACGCAAATCGATATATCTTGTGAACGGTCTGTCGCAACCTTCAGTTTACATGGGAAAATCTGAAAGTACAAGTATTTTCCGCTGAGTAGTAATTATGTAGAGATCACGGACATTTTTCTTAAGTACATACATACATATGAAGCTATTTTTTGTCATTCAAAAGAACTGGGACGAATCCTCAAAACAGAATTTTAATCACGAATCCGAATCACCAAATATGATGAATCACGAATACTCAAATAAAGGATTCGTAAGAGAAAAATATAATTCGAATTAAAGATTCGAAACTTGTTTTTTGAATCACGAATACAAATTCTTAAAAAAAATGATTATTTGTAACCATCATCGTTTTTAATATCGCGATTATTAAGATAAATGTTCAGAATTATTTATTATTAATACTAACAGACAAATTATCTGGTTCCGTGTTATTCTAATTAAAGATAATGTATGTCTTTTTAAAATTTGCGTTAAATCAGTGTTTTATACGCTACGCGCTACGCGACCAAACCAAATTTTCAGGCTTTTCTAAACTCGAAATTTTACTTTATGCTTGATCAAGGAGTGAAATCCCTCGTTTAATAATAAAAAAATTATAGGTATCACGTTTACTTCAAATATCAAACGAAACTTGATTATTCTTTCGATAAGGAATCACTTCTTATAAAAAATATATTTTGAAGATTTTAGCAATGTTTGTGATGTTTATGATAAAAAAAATGTAAATTAATTTCGTTATTTTGCAATTGAATTTGATTATTTTTTTCTACATAATTCGTAAAAAATATAATTATATTATTTATGTTAAAATGTAATTTTTTGAAATCTTGATTTAGAACATTTTGGCCGGTAATTTTTAGAATAATATATAATATTTATAATATAATATTTCTATTTTTTCAACGATTTTTACTAATTTTAACGAAGTTCAGAAGTTTAGAATTACTTCTATGGATTTGATCGATCTACAAATATTATATACTTATAAATAATATTGAAATGTTTGTATCAAGCTTGACGTCTTTTAACAATTAGTGATATATTTAACACTTATTTGGCGTTGAAAAATGAAATAAACTACAGACGCTCAAAGTTTAATAAAATTTTATCAATTTATCAAACAACGAAGGTCGGAAAATTCCCTGTATAAACTTTTTGCCGTAGCTTTTTTAATTTCAAAATTATTTTTAAAAATATGAAGGAAAGATGTAAACAATTTGACATAGTTTTTTACATTTTGCATTATGTTGCGTCGAGGCATTAGCCAGGAAAGTAGACTTTGGACTATTATTAAATAAACAAACAAAAATTATTATCAATATTGAAAGACAAATGCTATTAAACACTTTTTATTTAATATAGTTAGTGGAGTATTAAAACTGTTTTCTAGCTTTTATCAATAAGAGCACTTGAAGTACACGTCTGTGCAATAAAATTAAGTACACAAAATATGTTACAGTTTAAAGCGGACATGATGAGTTTCCTAGTTACGCAAATATGTCAATTCCTTAATGTCAAAATGCCGCGTCATTTAGACAACATTTCAAAACTTCGAATTCTAACTAAAATAGTAGATGGTTTTTCTATTAGACAAATTGTTCAATTGGCGAACATCAGTAAAGACACTGTTTTTAGAGTTAAGAAACGTTGGAAGAAGTAACGAAGTGTTATGGTGTTTTATTACATTGTATATTATATTTATATATTATATTTATTGAAGCTGCTGCTATGCAATTAAAACAGACCCGAATTGTACAACTAGAATATTGTAAAAGACAGTTATAAGACTTGTGCTTAATTTTATTGCATAGAAGTGTACATATAGTTTATTTTTACAGACATCTTTATTATTTGTATCAAATGGGCCTGAAAATATATGTGTTGAAATATATGTGGTTTTGAAGTTACTATTTAAGATCTTTATATTCATGAATAAACAGTTAATTTATGCATTAAAAGTAGGTAGTTGAATTTATCTTTATAGCGAAAGTGGTTTAAATTCCTTTGTTTAAAAATATACGATTATCATAATGTTTCCGCTGTGTTATCTCTTATTCACTGGCTTCCATTCTTTCTCAGCGCACAATCAATGTGATCTTTTAATAGTGTTGAACTTGTCAGCTGTTATCGACCGCAAACTTCTATAATTGACAGGAGCGACAACAGAAGTTATATTTATAGTTTGTAATTTAATAGAAAATAAAATTGAATATATAATTTTCATTGCGAAATTTATTTTTGTGTAACTACGTTTTGGCACATGCATTTATGAAATATTAAAACATTACCGCAAAATTGCAAACATTGAATATAAAATGTGTTCATAACAAAATCATAACTATTGATTTTTGAAATCTGAATTTTATATATTTCCCGTTATTACACAATATTTAATAAAGTGTTAAATGGTTAAGTAACTAAAAATATGTATGCGTACTTTTATGAGAAAATATAGGTTAACACCTCACTTATTTTTCTATTCTCATTTTTCTAAATAAAATGATTACCATGTTTGGTGATTAACAATAAATAAAAATTATTATAATTATGGCTGGAAATTTGAATATTCAAATATGAATATAAATATAATTACTGGTAGCTGTTGGTCTTTTTGCAATTTTTGAAAATGTTTATGATCGTTTATATCTAATTTTGTACAACAAATAATCGTATTAATTTGTTAAAAAACCTTTAGGTTAATTTTAGAGAGCAACATTTACCGATTTACAGGTATTATTATTCAAATTACACATACAGGAAATTTTTGTATCGTTTAAATATACATATCCCGACGCATACGCTCTACATGTTAAGGCATTACTTATTTTTTTAAAGAGTTCAATTTGAAGCTGCTAACAAGAGTTTCCACTCCTTGAGTAAGCACAAAGTAAATTTTCAGGCTATTCCAAACTAGACATATTACTTCATGCGCTAGGCGTATAAAATGTGGATTTAACATGAAGTTTAAATTATACTGCTTTGGCAAACTGCTTTAGCGGTATATTTTAAACTTCACAATATTTTAGTGGCGTGGCGCATGAAGTTAAATTTTGAGTTTAGAAAAGCCTGAACATTTGGTTTAGTTTGGAGCGACCAATTTTAAGGCTTTTCTAAACTTTAAATTTGACTATATGCTTAATCTGAGGGTCAGGGAGTTTAATTCATCGGGAAATTTGATGGAAAAATCAGGAAAACTAGTAAGAAGTCACGGAATTTTTTTAATTGACCAAATCATTACAACAGTATTTTTAAATTAATCCTGGAAAATAATATAATTTGCAGAAATTATATTATTTTCCAGACTTATTTTCCAGAATCATGAAAACATCAAGAAAATATCAATATTGTCAAAGCAGATTAAAATATTATATCAATAACAAAATATACCAGGTGAGCATTTTCAATCCGGAACATATAATATAATTAAAGGTGCGCATTTTTAATCCAGAACGTAACGATTCACAAAAAATGGAGGAATTATTCGCTTTAATTGAATTTTAATTCCAACTTAAAGATTAAAAGAAAATTGAACATCTCTTAGAAATAATAGTAAAAATTGAAATAACCCTTCATTAAGCGCCAAACAGTACCCTAGCCCAGGGATCTCCAAACTACAGCACGCGGGCCAAATCGGGCCCCCACCATCATGATTTTGGCCGCCGACGGGAGACACATTTTGGGTAAATAAAATATTTTATAACAATTTAGTGTTAATTTTTTTAAAAATTAATATACAATTTTTGATGTAAAATTACCGGTAATTTAAAATTAGGTAATATTCTCGGTAATATTACTGAAAACATAGTAACAATTGGTAATTTAAAGTTAGACATAAAACACAGACAAATTCTAATAAATAATTGTAAGTTATTCTATGATTCTCAAAAATTACAAGATTTTAAGAATCTTTCAAGAAACTGTCATTGCTCTCTAAGAAAGAAGATAGTTACGAAAAAACTTAAAGATAGAAAAACTGTCCAAAATTTTATTATCTAAAACTTTAGTTTAAACTATCTTTCTGTATTCGCAACTCGCAACTTTGGCGAAATACAAAAAAAAAAATATTCGAGCTACAGAAAAGTATAATACATGCATTTCGGCAATAAAATTTGGTTTGGTCGCGTAGCGCTACGCGACCAAACCAAATTTTCAGGCTATTATAAACTCGAAATTTTTCTTTATGCGCGACGCATGTAAAACGCTAATTTATCCCGAAGTTCAAAAACATACACAAATTCCAATAAATAGTTCTAAGTAGCTATTCCAAGATTTTGTGAAACTTATAAGTTTTACGAATTTTTCAACAAACTGTCGATTTTCTCCATAAAAAAAGATAGCTACGAAAAAACTTGAAGGTAAAAGAATTATTCAACATTTTATTATCTAAAACTTTGATTCTAAAATTTTTTTTGTATTGTCGATTGAGTTATTCGCGGAGCCACCAAATTTTCAGGCTTTTCTAAATTCGAAATTTTACTTCATGCGCCACGCGTATAAAACACTAAAGTAGTGTGAAGTTTAGATATTACTGCTTAATGTATACACAATTATAACAAAAAAGGAATTTTAGATACCTGGCTTCTGGAAAAAAAAAATGGCGAAAAAAGTACCTATTTTAATCTTTTGAACAAAATTAAAATATAACTAATAACTTCATTTTGCAAATAATATATATAAATATATATGTATTTATATATATATATATATATATATATATATATATATATATATATATATATATATATATATATATATAGTTCATCGGTTTTTCCACTTGGTGCGCTAAATTCGCGTCGGTGTATATTTCGTGTATACTTTTCTTTCATGGCCAACGACTCTAAAACGTCCGGAGATTTGGCATCACCGCATTAGATGCGCACTAATTCATGGCGCCGTTTTTCGTTGCAGTTCGTGAATAGTGAACACAACAAATAAAAACATGGATCATTTGAATTTATTAAGAAGAAATACGGGCTTTTCTCCTTATTATAAGTTCGAATCAACAATTAAATAATCTTACATATTTTTTCGGAAAGTTGCTTGTTTTGAATCTTTCTTGGTAGGTACTTTATTATCCTAATACCAAGCTAGTGGTTTGAGGAATTGAATTGCAAATGAAAATTCATAAATAATATGTATAAACATAGTTCACAGTGTTTATTTTTAAATTATATTTTACATTTTTGCCATATCGAAATAAAAGCTTGGATTTGTTTAATAACCATTCTATTTTCTTTTACTTTAAATTGCAAGCATTAACGTTAAATATAATGCTTCATACACCAAATGTAATAAAAATAATAAGAGTATAATCATTTACATTAATAATATTATATAATATGTCAAGTATACACTTAACCCATTAGGCGCCATTGATGCATATACGCAACATTAGTAATTTTATGTTAATTAAATTACTAAATAAGTTAATTTATTATATTATTTGAGTTGACTTGAAAATATATAAAGAAAAACGTAAATATTTTTTTATTTAAATATCTCTATTATTACCCATTAAAAAAAATGTTTTCAGTGTATTTATAACTTCACGATATTTCAGTGTTTTATACGCGTGGCGCATGAAGTAAATTTTCGAGTTTAGAAAAGCCCCGTGAAAATTGTCTCGGGTCGCTGCGCGACCCTCGACAAATTTTCTACGCGGGGCTTTTCTAAACTCGAAATTTTACTTCATGCTTAGTCTGGGAGTTTTTATACAAAATCGACGAATGCCTTACATTTACAGCGTATACAATATGTAAATTTAAAAGAAAAATTCACAGTACGTAAAACAACAACTCATTCTTAGAAATCATTAAAAGAAGTGTAGAATTTTACCTAAAATCAACTTTTTGAGTTAACTCTATAATTGCTTGGCCGTTAATGGGTTAATTATGTATTTATTATTATTAACTTATCATTTATCAAATAGTAATACATTAGATTTTTTTATTAAACGTAGCGATTACTGAGTATTTGTTATTATTTTTAAAATTTAAAATTTATATTATTTAAATTATCAATACCATTACACATTATCCATATTTTATAAGAAAATAAAATGGCTTCGCAATAAAAAATTATCATCTCTTTTGCGATGCAATAGTTTCATCATCAAGTGGTGTTACGTCGACAAATATAAACAAAGTAGTATCATTTCATTAATAAATGTCTTAAGTTTGACTCTAGCAATTGGAATTGGTAAAATCTAATCTTGATTTGGATTTTTCAGTATTTTATTATAAATTTTAAGTTTTGAATTAAATGCTGACCAATCCCAATTTGAAAAAGCTTTTTTACGATTTATGTTTAGACAATTCATTAGTTTGGCTTTTTGTTGCTTTCATTAATCTTTAATTTCTTATAAGTAATTTTAAATTAAAAAAAAACACACAACCTAGAGGTATAGTAAAATACCTGGAAAATACATTTTAATCAACATTTGTATAGTATTAAGCGTTACTACGTGGTAATCTATATTAATTAATCAATATTGAGAAGTGTTTCAACGTTTTATAGTACTTTATTTTAATATATTTACGACTCGAGTTTCGACATATTTAGTATCATTTTTTCAAGTTTGACAAATTTACAATGTTTCTATGACTAGAAAATATTAAATAGTGGTGCATGCAAGACATACGTTTGTTCGTTGATAAGTTTTACACAGGAATTGCGAACATTTCAGCGACTTCTAAACGAAGTTAAAATTTTGCATCATTGTACCAAATGTACCAAATTGAATTATTTCGAAGCCGCGTCTGTTTATGAGAAATTAGTTGTAGATTATTTACTGAAATATTATTGTATTTGGAAGTTTTTCATATTTAACAAAACGTATTTTTTCGTTTACAAAATGTAAAAGAAAAATATTTTTCAAATTGTTTGGTTGACTCAAATAAAATTTATAATTGCAATGCTATTTATATTTCCAGAGCGAAACAAATTCAGAATGTGATTATTTATGTACAACTTGTTTTATGTTCGTATTTTTTTAATAAAAACTCTTAAAACAAATCTTGTATTGTATTATTGTGTCTCCTTATTTAGATAATTAGAAGTAAAACTTGAAATTTGAAGAACACTTTATAAAGTTTTACCATAAATGGGTATCTCTCTCATTAGAAGAGATAGAGAATCGGTTAAATGAAGGCAAAGTTGCGTATTTTAGGACTTACTAATAATGTGCTGTCTAATATATATTAAATTGCTTCCATGTAATTTGAAAAAAAAACGAAATGTCTGTATTTAAAAATTGCCTACATCTGTTATTTTTTTTTCACTAAAATTTGTAAACCCATTCTTAGAGCAACTTTTTACGGCTGGATATATGAAGTAAGTTATAAAACTCTAAAGCGATTAATTTTTGTTCTTCCAAACTCAACTTTTTTTTTCTTATGGGCACATACTTTTGAAAAATGTATCGTTTTTGTTTCGATTTTTAAAGTTAAAAATATAATTCATATCAAATCCTCGAGGAAAAAGATGATGGAATGAAAAAAATAATGAGAAACTCTCACTATTAAAATTTAAATGTAGAACACTAAGATAATAGAACCAGTAACAATTATGAATCATGGAGGATAAAAATGGAGACGGTGCTACATGCGGAAGGTCTATTTGAAGAGATGATTGAATGTGGAAAGCCAGATGAAAGCAATGGTGATTCTACCAAAATTGATGAATGTAATTTAATAAATTATAAGTCATATAAGAATATAATCCTCGGACTAACCGCCGAACAAACTATTGCCTTTAAAGGGCCAGGAAGTGCTAAAGTTCTTTGGAACGACATTAAAATAAGGTATGAGGGTATCTCAGAAGAATAGTCAATTAATTTATTGTTAGAATTGACAAGAATAAAAATGAAGGGAAATGAATCAATCGATGATTATTCAACAAGTGCTCAATGTTTGTATCGTTCATTGGCAGAATTGAAAAAGGAGATTAGTGTAAAGGAATTAACTAGATATAAGACGTTGTTAATAAGTAAGAAATTAGATTGTTCTAAATTAAGACAGGCGTTGTTAACGTTTAAATCAATTGTATTAAAACGAGTCACAAAGTAAAAAAGACATGACATATTTGTAAAAAGTGGGACATTTGATGAACGATTGTTGGTATCAAAATAAGTATATTTTCAACAAAAATAAAAAAAATATATCACAAGAGAAATTGAATACACTGTAGATATAAATGAAGAATTAAATATGAAGATAGATTCAACAGAACAGAGAATATGTAAAAGAATTTAACAAGGAAACATTAGGATGTGCAGTCAGCTTACCTAAATGCAGAACTCAAGGACGAGGTTTATATGGAAGTACCATTGGGATATGACAAGGAAGAAGAGGATGTTGTTTTACGTTTAAAGAAGAGTTTATACAGATTACCATAATCAGGGAGATGTTGGTATTTAAAGTTATCAGAAATTCTTAATAATATCGGATTTAAAGCTTTAGAATCAGATTTTTGTGTGTGCCTGAAAAGAGACAATAATTTTTTGTATGATAATAGGTGTAATTGTTGATAATTTGATGATGTTAACGGATCATATTTAGAGAGCAGAATACTTTATAAGATTAATAAAAAAGAAAATAATTGCAAAGGATGTATCCAACAATTCGTTTTTGGGACTGGAAATAATTAAAGAAGAAAATCAAATAAAGTTGTTACAGAAAAAATATATACTCAACATATTAAAAGAGTTTAATATGTTAGAAGTCAATCCAGTGAAGACACCAGGAGTTGATGGTAATAATTTAGACGATTATAAAAAGTCAGAGAAGATATCAACAGAATATTATCAAAAGGCATTTGGATCTTTATTGTATTTAGGTAGAGTTTCGAGACTAGACATACGTTTTACAATAAGTCTTCTATCTCAATACAACAAAGATCCAAGAGAAATACATTGGTTAGCTGTAAAAAGAGTGATAAGATATCTTCAAGGAGCTGAAGAAAAAAAATTGAGAATTGGTGGAAACACAGGGGGAGTTGAATTAAATTTCTACACGGATGCTACGACAAAGGATTCAAAAGCATTTCGTGGTTATATTACGAAAATGGGGAATGTAGCAATAAATTGGAATAGCAATAAACAAAAGTAACCATATTTTATTTATTGCTTTATCAACGATGGAAGCTGAGTTAGTAGCATTATGTGATAAAGTGCAAGAGGCAATATGGTTTAAGTTGGTTTTGGAAAAATTGAATGAAGAAATAAGTGCATATGTTCTAATATACCCCGACAGTAAAGTTGTTATATATTGTATACAAAATAAAGGAGTAAAGAACAGAACAAAGCATATAAGTAGGAAATATCATTTTGTAAGAGATGAAGTCAAAAATAAATTCAAAAATAGAGTATGTATGAACAGAAGAGCAACCTGCTGATATTTTTACAAAACATGTTACGAACTAATTATTGGAAAAGTATTTAAAACGACGTTTTGATATAATTTAAAGGAAAGATTTGTTCCGATGTTTAAAGTTAAAAATATAATTCATATCAAATCATTGGGGAAAAAAGATAATGGAACAAAATATAAAAATAATGATAAATAATAATAATAATGAGAAACTATGTCATTAAACATGAAATATAGGACAAAGTAATAAAGAAATTTTCACGAATAACAATTTTAATTAGTCATAAAAATTTCTTTGGTAACATTTTCATAGAATTTGAATAAAATAAACATTTTGAAATTACGATAAAACTAGTAAATATTTTAAATATAAAAGCAGATTACTAATAAGTTCTTTACCCCAATTGAAACGATTCACTATCTTCTCAAATACGCAAGATCGCCATCGCTTGAACAAGTGGCAGCCTGTATTGAAATGGTATAATGAAATCAAAATATTAAGTGCGCACGTGGCAACACCGCTGGGTGCCGAATAGTCGGTAATATGAAAAATAATGTACGGATAGGACGTTATAAAATCGGCAAAATGTACGAATGGTGTATATTTTGGACTTCGTAAAGATAAGACAGCGAAAGGAATTGGTAATGATAGCATAAAGTACAGAAGAAATTTAAAACTTGAAAATCAAAACGGTTTACGTCATATTTTGATGAGATCTAGAGTATATTTAACATCAAAATAAATGTAATCAAAGATTACGGTAAAGGACGCCGGATTCCACATTATGTCGGGGACGTTCTAATGATAGCGAGATGTAAATATATATATATATATATATATATATATATATATATACCTGCAGCCCTTTAAACATTTTGTCCTGGTCTAAATTATTTAAATTCTCGAATTCATTTCAAAATAACCATTTTTGAATATAAAAACAAAACAGAAAGATTAAGAAATTTCTGAAATATTCAAGTTGTATGGTTAAACTGGTTTTTCTATGAGAATAATCGAATTTCGTGGAGACATTTATTGAAAAATGAATTAAAAATGTATCCATATTTAAAATCATTCGGGATTCTTTCAAACATGATTTTTTATTATCCTACACAAAAATAAATATTATTCTGTTTTTGAATTACGTTTATAGGTGTTATGAAGAAATCAAAGTATGTAGTGTTTTAGAGACTTATTTGCAGATTCGCTTTAAGTTTATTGATAATTAAAATAATTTAAAATTCTCAGTATTAATTTATAATAGATATTGTTTATTATATAACACACAAAACGGAAAACATCTGTTAAATGTGATAAAGTTTTAACGTAAACGTTACTTTTTTAGCGTTTAATTTGAAGCTTCTAACGAGTATTTCGACTCCTTACGCATAAAGTAAAATTTCGAGTTTAGAAAAGCCTGAACGTTTAAATTCAGGCTTCTCTAAACTTGAAATTTTACTTCATGCGCCACCCGTATACAACACTGATTTAAAGTGAAGTTCAAAATGTTCTGAATGTTAATGTTTTCGACAGTAAGATTTCGATGAAATTCTCAAAATTTCAAGTTTCGACAAAGTCTGAAGTTTCATTAAAATTCAATAATGCTTTCATGATTTTTGAGGAAAAATACATAGTATCCGTAATTTTGCGAAATTATTGAGTTAACAATCTTTCTTAATTTTATCGTATTCTAAAAAATCCTGGCGTATTATTTGTTTGTATCTGTATAAAACTTTGAGCCTCTTTGCACACGAGCGGGTTGCAGGCGGGGCGGGTCAGGACTGAACGGATCAGAAACGTTTTTATGCATAGAGTTGACGAGCACATTTTCAGTTGCAAAGTGGTTCACCACCATTTTCAGTTGCAAAGTGGTTTACCAAACAAGAATTTTAAATGAAAACTATGTCAACCGTGAGTGAGAAAATCGATAAAATGGAATATCGAGCCCTCATTAAGTACTTATACCGTTTGATCGTTTAAATCACATATGGGCAACCACCGGCCCGCGGGCCAGATCCGGCCCGCTGTAAGATATGATCCGGCCCGCGAGACATTTTGAAAAAACCCAATTAAAAAAATATTACATTAGGTACTTATACTCACGGGAGTGGCAGTGAGGCGGCAAACATCAAATTCTTTGATGTTTGCCACCTCACTCTTTGATAATCGCCGCCACTCGACTTGCTCGATCAAATTCTTTGAGGTTTGCCGCCTCACGGGCGACACATCAAAAGATTTATTGCTTCTCAATAATTCTAAACTAGTTAATTCCAGATTATTCGTTCATTTTGCCTATATAAGCGGGTGGATGGCCCGAACGTTAGTTCAGTTCTATTTGAGCTACCAAGGTGATAACTTGGACAAGCGATATCCTAGCGAACTGCTCGAGCCGTCAACTTGCTTTGTGACTTTGTGTGCATCTTGAGTGGTTACTAACTATAGTTTGTTATTAAGTTTATTGAACGAAAAGTAAACAAAAATGATGTCTGGTGGAAAGAAACGAAAAGTAGATACAGAGGGTCGCCATTTTCAAGAAAAATGGACTGAATTATTTTTTATCTTGCACAATGGTAAGCCTATTTGTTTGCTGTGTAATGAATCCATTTCAGTAATTAAAGAATTCAATATAAAGAGGCATTACTCAACTAAGCATGCTACGCTGCACTCACTGACAGGACAATTAAGAACAGACAAAATCCAGAAGCTTACCGCAAATTTGGAAAAACAGCAACAAATGTTTCATAAACAAAGAACACAACTTGATAATGTTGTGAAAGCTAGTTTTATAGTTAGCTCAAAATTGGCAAAGGCATTAAAACCATTTGCCGAAAGAGAATTTATCAAGAAGTGTATGTTAGAAGTTTGCGGTATTATGTGTCCTGAAAAGAAAAAAGAATTTAAAAAAAATTAGTTTGTCAAGACGAACTGTTGTTCGACGTATAGAAATGATGACTAATGATATAAAAACAACATTGACTGACCGTATGGCTGGTTTTGAATAATTTTCCATAGCATTAGACGAGAGCACCGATTTGTCTGACACAGCTCAACTGGCTATATTTATTCGAGGTGATGATAAGGAGTTCACTGTTCCTGGAAAAGGAACCACTACAGGAGAGGATATTTTTATTGAAGTTCAAAAGGTATTCACAAGTTTTGGCTTGCCATGGTCAAAATTAATTGGAGTATGCACTGATGGTGCACCTTCTATGATCGGCTTACGTAAAGGTTTCATCGGAATTTTGAATGAAAAAGCAACAGAATTAAATGTGCAAAAAGATGATTTGATAGTCCTTTATTGCATTATCCACCAACAGAACTTGTGTTCTAAGTCCATTCGACTCCAGAATGTTATGAATGTGGTAGTAAAAACCATCAACTTTATTCGATCCCGAGGGCTTAACCATCGTCAGTTCAAGGCGTTTTTGGATGAAATATCAGCTGAATATAACGACGTAACATATTATTGTGATGTCAGATGGCTGAGCAAAGGAAAAATGTTGAAACGGTTTTACGAGCTTAGAAATGAGATAGCAGACTTTATGAAAATAAAAGATAAACCACTATCTGAATTAAGTGACCCAAAATGGATATGTGACTTAGCATTTCTGGTCGATCTTACAGGCTATTTGAATGATTTAAATTTGAAACTTCAAAAACAAGGACAGTTAGTAAATGATTTGTACAGTCATTTAAAACCGTTTCAGATCAAACTACGCTTGTGGAAGTCACAGATGCTGTCTGGTAACAGGTACCATTTCAACACGCTCTCTGCGTATGAAAATATTGCTTATGCTCAATATGCTGAAGAACTCAAGTTACTGTCGGAACAATTTTCGAACAGATTTTGCGACTTCAGAAACATGGGAGACTGTTTCAGTTTATTTGCTACTCCTACAATATATATTGTACAAAATGCTCCAATACACTTACAAATGGAATTGATCGAGATTCAAGAAAACTCACACCTAAAATCCAAATTTGTAGACGTAGAATTGTGCGATTTCTACAAAAAATACCTAGAAGAAGACAATTTTCCGCAGCTTAGAAAATTCGCAAGAAGATTGATTTGTGCGTTTGGCAGTACTTATAAATGCGAACAGTTCTTTTCATTGATGAAAGTTAATAAATCAACACATGGTACAAGACTGACTGACGATAATTTGGAAAATTCTTTACGTCTTTGTGTCAGTGGAATTAATCCAAATATCGATGGATTAGTTTCCCAAATTCAAGCTCAAGTGTCTCATTGATTTCGGTGTATTTAACTTTCGTAGTTTGTAACAATTGCAAATTTAACGATTTAATTATAATGTACCATTTTTTTAAATTTGATTTTGTTATTTTAATAAATTGTACTATAATAACATTGTCGTATTATTTCATGTCTAATATCTATCGCAAAAAATATTATCACTACTTTAAAATGCACTAAGTACTTTTAAACGCGGCCCGCGAACGTATTTGCAAGCTAAAGTTTGGCCCTCAACATGTCAAAGGTTGCCCATACCTGGTTTAAATTATGATTTGGAGTAGGCGGCATTTTTTTGTGCGGTTGCCTAGAATGCTCATCGAATAATAGAAAAAATTTGAGGTTATGGTGAACTGTGTGTTGGCAGTAGTGCTAATCTAATTTAAAATTCAAAGCCTACTCTAAATTATGTTTTAAATGATCGTAGGGTATTTGAAGGGGTTACAAGGTAAGGAAATTTGCGAAGTCATTGTTAGTACTCTTCATAATGACATGATTGAATGATAGAATAAATTTGAGGTTATGGTGAACTATGTGTTGACAGTCAGTAGTGCCAATCTAATTTAAAATTCAAAGCCTACTCTAAATTATGTTTTAAATGATCGCACGGTATTTGAAGGAGTTACGGGATAAGGAAATTTGCGAAGACATTGTTAGTACCCCTCATGATGACTGTCCTGATACTGTCAAAAATCGGGTTGCTTGCTTCAAAAGAGGAACATTTTCCATTCAAAATGATGAGAGACCTGGAAGATCCATTCCACCTCTGAAAATATCGATGCATTCCATGACTTAACATTATAAAACCGTTGAATCGGAGTAAAATGTAAACTCTGTTGTTTTTTTTTTAATATGACCAAACTTAGGGTGTATTTACTGCGAACAGTTGCATTCCTGCTTTAACAGTAAAGTATTTTAAACATCAAATTTTGAAATGTTGGTAAATGATTATCAATGTGACAAATAAATCATAATTTGTCAAATAAATTGTCACGATGCAGAGCTTTTCAAAAGAGAGAACGCTACAACTTGCAATTTTGCAACACATACGGGGATTTTTTTAAAATATACTTTCACATATTCTATATAAAAATTTGTAAAATTAATAAACATCTGATCAAAACTAAGTCCAAGTATATTTTAACGTTAAATCAGTGTTTTATACGCGTGGCGCATCAAGTAAAATTTCGAGTTAAGAAAAGCCTGATTTGGCTTGGTCGCCAGAACATTTTTAAAATTTGAACGTATAAATAAGCAGATATTAAAGAAGGCAGATATTGCTGAGCAAGGAATATTACCTGATCCTCCTATTCTACCTAATCCTCAGAGACATTTTATCAAATTGGTAGTAGATACAAATAATTTGAGGCGGTTATAGGTAAATACATTTGTAATCTTTGTGAGTTAATTGACGTGCGTTAGAGCTCGTTCAACTCCATGTGTTGAAACTTTCTCGTCCCGACCCGCCCCGCCGGCAACCCGCTCTGTACGCAACGGGGCTAAATGTCACCCA
Source organism: Philonthus cognatus (assembly GCA_932526585.2). Lineage (NCBI taxonomy): Eukaryota > Metazoa > Arthropoda > Insecta > Coleoptera > Staphylinidae > Philonthus > Philonthus cognatus. Next base: position 90,204,761 of record OW052243.1, read on the forward strand.
TGTTGCTTTTTTATTAACTCCAAAAAAACCACTTGAGAAATTTTAATTGTTTTCACATGAAAAGACAAAAGCAATTGATTACATCTTTTTTCATGGCTTGTCAGTTTTTACAGTTATCATCGTTTACGTACATGTTTAGAATTTTCTTTAATTTATCATTGTCGTCTTAGGTTAGATTAGGTTTCAATGGCAGCAGTTGGACCGCTCACTTAGGCCCAAAGGGCCCCACGTGATACCATAAGGGTGAAAGGGAGTCAGATCTCCCCTCCCTCCCCACCTATACAAACCAATCCGAGCAGCTAATGAACCCGATCAGATTTCTTAGATCTGGAGGTGTGAGGTCCGTTAGTCCATTCGCGTAGTGCATACCAAGGTACTTGATCCTTTTCCCTTCAAGAGCAGGGCATTGTCCTAGATAGTGGAGTACCGTCTCTTCCTCCTCTACATCCAGGCATCCTCTGCAAAAGTCGTTGTGCTCAAGACCCATCTTTTGTGCATGTCTGCCTAGGAGGCAGTGGCCCGTGAGGATACACCGTCTTTATGTCGATTCTGCTAAGTGCAAATAATCTGTTGTTGTTTATAGTATCCCATATGGGCCATAGCTGCCTTGTGATGGGACACGCATCTTCTTCTCTTCACCTATGGTTGACCGATGCTATCATTTGGTCCCTAAGTAGTCTGTTGCATTCCACAAGAGAAATGTGGGTGGAGAGTTCAGTAAACAGGTCCTTCATTCTTGCCCCCTTCCTTGCAAGGTCGTCGGCAATTGAATTCCCCCTGATATCACTGTTACTAGGTACCCACATGAGTCCCACATCATAGTTATTTGCAAGCCTATTTAGCGATTTTTTACAGTCTGACCACCTTTGAGGTGCAGTACGGACTATTCAGTATCTTAATGGCGGCTTCGCTATCAGTAATGAACCTGATGCGGTTCCCCTGAAGGTCATTTTTGTGGGTCCAGTCCGCTGCCACTCGGATGGCCATGACCTCTGCCTGAAGAATGTTACAGTGGTTTGGGAGTCTAAAAGATTTTTTGAGGTTGAAATCTTGTGAGAAGATTCTTCCCCCTACTCTGTTTTCAGACTTGGAACCATCCGTAAAGAGCCAGACGTCTTTGCCTTGAACTATCTTGCCCTCTAACCATTTGGTTTTGTCCGGGATGGAAGTGGAGAACTTATTTTCAAAATTAAGTTCTGGAGTGCAGCTGCCAGTCTTCAGGGGAATATCGACAAGCTTATTCAGGATCCTTCCATGGCCCTGTTTGCTAGTGCTCCATATCCCAACTGAGTTGATTCTGATCGCTGTGTAGCGCAGCATATCTGCAGCAGAGGTCGACTGGAGCTAGAATCATGAAAGAGGGTGGATCTGACCGCCCCCGTTATGAGCAATTCGGCGGCTCTCTGAACCTTGCCCAGTGCAGTTTGGTGGATCCTTTTGTCCAGGGCAGTTCACTAGACTGCGGCCCCGTAGAACATAATGGGTCTTACCACGGCCGTAATCATCCAGTGAACAACAGATGGTTAACCGTCGTCTTGATAACCGTTTATATCCTAGATCCACCATTGATATATCTCAAAAATCGTTGGATGGATATTTAAAATACTATTGTGTTCTTAATTGTAATTGCAATTTATTGGTGTTTGCTCAGTACTTATTAGTGGTTAAACTTCTAAAGGCTTTACATCACCCTTAGTAAAGGAAACAATTTATTTAATTATTTTTAATAGGACGTAATTAATATCTACCTTTTAGCAGTGTGCCAATAATAATAGATCTAGTGAAGAATTATTGCGTTTGCAATAATAGGTACAGCATTTAAATATCCACTTACATTTTCTCCGTTTTGCGCTTTTCCCAACATTTGCAAGCGATGTAATGGCTAGTATTTTATAAAACAATGGAAGAGTGTATATCTTTTTTCGTTCCGGAGCGTTCGATTGAAAATAAGTTAACGACCACGATTTGAATATAATAAAAATTGCACGTCCGAAATGAAAATCGTAATTTCCATAAGCTGGTGTAATTCCCGGATTAAGCGGGTGAATGTATTTTTATAAAGTTGGGACAATTAACTGTTCGGTCAAAAAATACAGACGGCGCCCTTATCGATTCGGAATGGCGAGGAAATGTAAAGATTGGCTTTTTTTCGTTTTATAATGTACGAATGTAACGTAAACATATACCTGTTTTCTTAATACAGGGGTTCCCAACTTTTTTGGTTTGGAACAATTTTAACAATATTATTTCGCTATGTGACTAAAACAAATTTTCAGGCTTTTATAAACTCGAAATTTTACCTTATGCTTAATCAAGAAGTGGAAATCCTTGCCAGATGTTTCAAATTGGACGCTTTCAATAAAACAACGATCGCCTGCAAATTTTCAGCGTAAACATCGGGATATCTAGGTACACTTATGTAAATCAGGGAGTTCTTCTTTTATATATACATATCCCAATTACAGCGTATATGCTGTAAATCTTCAGATATTCGCTGTTTTTTTTTAATAATTCAATTTGAAGCATTAAACGAGAGTTTTTCACTCCCAGAATAAGCATGAAGTAAAATTTTCAGGCTGTTCTAAACTCGACATTTTACTTCATGCGCCACGCCTATAAAACACTGAAATTTTATAAAGCTCATAATATGCTAGTAAAGCAGTATGTTAAAGACGTATATTTCGAGCTTCACTTAAATCCAGTGTCTTATATGCGTGGCGCCTAAAATATAATTTCAAGTTTAGGAATGCCTGAAAATTAATCTGAAAGTAGATAACACTTGTTTTAAGCCTCAAATTGAACTCTATTGAAAAACAAGGAACGCCGAAAATTTACAACGTACAAATGTGTATACCTAAAAGATAAATTCCTTGTGTATACAGCGTGTTAATGAATTGTAGGGACATAACTTCTAGTCAAAAGTGTTTTATCTAGAAAATAGAGCCTCTTAAAGATTCCTTAAGAAGTACTTGAAAATAGGCAACTTGAAATAGGCAACACGGAATTAAAAAAATCGATCTAAACCTGCATTCAACTAACGTCTATTTTGACACAATTCAATATTTATGTGATATTTTTTTACATTTCTTGCACTAATTTTCGTCGTAATGGAAACAAAGAGTCGATAGTAAATTAAATTGCCTACATTTAGGCGCTTCTTAAAAAATCTTTAAGAATCTCCAGCTCTAAAGGGAAAGTGTTTTCTCTAGAAAATACAGCCTCTTAAAAATTCAACTCAAATTGCATTTTCAATTATTTTGCACAGGTCACACGAAATTTTAAAAGAGCGTTCTAGACATGCATTCAAATATTTGACATTTCTTGCACTGATTTTAGTCGTTAGAGAAACAAAGAGTAGATAGTAAATTAAGCTGCCTGCGTTTTAAAAAAAATGTGACTACATTTATTAAGAGCGCCAATTTTTGCTAGGTGTGCGTTTCTAGGATACGAGATGGCGCAGAGATAGCAAAATTGCTGAAAGTAGTTTTGACTATGTATTGGTTTATAGTGCCTGCCGAATTTTATTAGAACGAATAATAAAAATTATGAACGCGTTGTTTGTTTGTTTAGATAGTGAATGGGTTTTGAATTACACTAGACAAGTAAACTGAATAAATAAATATTCACGATTTTAATTTCAATCGACATACATACAACTGTTTTTGCTTGTCTCATTTCCAATACTTATTTTTATTATATTATTATGAATTACAATCAATATAAATATATATTTCATATACACATTTATTTATGTGTATACAAATTAAGAAAATATAATTGATGTATATTAATACCAACTTCATTCAGACTCCAGTTCAAAAGCAATTAAATTCATTATTTGTCTAAACCTAAACAGAATCAGACTGCACTTAGAATTTCTCATTTATTTTGTATAAAATTTAAAACCGTGTCCAGTTAATCTACAATTATTAGAACATTAAACATTTGAAAAGAATGCGTATGTGAATAATAAACATAAAATATTATTTGAAGATTTCTTCTTTCTTACACTTAATGATTTGCTAATACATTTCTTATAGTTTCTTCAGATTTCCTCTTTTCGTTTCAACGATATGTTCATCGTGCACACACCCATTTTCATCTAATGAACGATCATAGTAATTGTAGATTGATACTAAATAAGTCAAAAATACCTGATATTTTTCTTTTGTGGTATGTTGAATTCAATTAATGTTTTGTGTCTTAATAAATTTAGCTGACACACACTGATTATTCATAGCAACTACTATTTTGAGGATTCTATTCGACTATTTCTTCACAATTTTAAGCTGTATTTCAAATAAACCACTAAAGATAAAACAAAAATAAAACTTATAATTAAAATAATAATTAGTATATGAAGAGGTGTGTACACTACATAACGAAGTAGATGCCACCAAGAATGATTTGAATTCGATATTTCATATTATTATTTAAAATAATGTTGACAAACAGTTAAATTATAGCAACATTAAATATAAATTCAAGTCATTTGCAACTCCATAGGTAATTTAAATGATTACTATCAAAAATCAAATATTAATTATTGCCGAGTGCCGCACAAGGAATTTTTCAGACTCAGCACTTAAAATCAACATTTATTGGCATTCCACATTCCTATTTAAAACACGAATCCAGAAATGCAATTATATTTACAAAATGTATTGGGAAATATTTCAACAACGTCTTCCTTTGTTGTGTATCAAAACATAAATAGTAAACGGTCCGCGTCAGAAAAAATGCATTCGCAATGCAAGGTCGGGAGCCGTGAGCCAGAAGCCCGCGCGCGACTAATATCGTACACGAATTCTACATATCAAATCTAACTTCTTTTCACATGTTTTTAGAAATCATAGTATATTTTTAAAATGCCACGAAAATGGCACGATGATGCCCCCTATTTATTTAAAGCATAATCAAATTTTACATTGCTCTTATGAATATTTCTAAGCAACGATTAGTTTTATTTACCATATATTTTCGATCAATCTATTTAATACATCATGTTTATAATAATTACCCCAATATGTTAAAGCAATATGAAGAAGAAATAATGTTTCCAATGGAACTATTCCATGGATTTGTGTGATCGATTGACAGTGTTCCATTATTTAATTTATATTTAATTTAAGAACCACTTTTTTAGAAAAAAAATAAATACTGTCAATTTATTCGCAAAGCTTCAATGTACAATATGTATAAGTTTCAAAGATCTATTTTCATTATTGTGGAACATTAATCGTTGTTCGTTCTTATGGCCAAATAACATGTAAATTTCCGACCTTAACTAAACATGCTTGTTTTCATGTATACTTTAAGCCAGTGGTCTCCAAACTACGGCCCGCGGGCCAAATCCGGCCCGCGACTTGCATGAATCCGGCCCGCGATTGTTTGTAATTTTTTTTGTAAATGTCATATTTTGAAATATTGTAACAATTGTTCCTTAAATTTTTCATAATTTTATAAAATTAATCGGATCTTGGCCGACTTTATTATGTAGAATTGTAGTTGTGGCCCGCGAAGAAGATAGTTTGGAGACCCAGGCTTTAAGTCCTAGAAGTTTAGCCCTACAATTCATTAACAGCCTGTATATAATATATCAATAATCGATATTGATGTCTTGTCATTAATCCTATCACTACACCACTAGTAATGATAGAAATTTGGATTTTCTGGTAGCAATTAATAACTTTTCTTTTTCTTGGTCGACTCGGAAAATTTCAAAATAAGTTTTTTAATAAAATGTCTCATACGGCAATATTCACGAAAACAATATTTTTACTTTGAAAAGCATACGTGGAAAGTAAAAATAAGCTATATAATAGTCCTGAAAATAGGGTCAGTTTCAGAGTGACCCTTTGCAGGGATCATTTGGCAGCGCGAACGATTATTAATAAGCTTGCATGAATTTGTATCCAGTATCAAAGCGCTAATAAATGCGACCAGTGCTGTTAATTAATGTTTTATGGCTGACCCAAACTAATTCAATTCATTTAATTACTTTATTTTGTTTCTACCACAAATTCGACCCTATATTAACTTATCTAAATGGAATAATTACGTGGATTAATTTAGCTGAATTAATATCTAGTATTTTCTATCCTTTGAACATGAAATCTATCCATGTTATATAAATTGTGATTCCTTTAAGGATTTCTTTTTAAAGGGGCTACTTTTTTAAGTGGGCACACTAAAGTTAGTTCACCAAAGAAATGGTACCTCATAGGAAAGTATAATCCAGCACTGAATAAAAATGTGTTCATTATGGCATAAATTATCTCACACCAAAAATGACAAATTAGATTATTTGAAATAAAACAACGCAGTTGGGAGGGTTTCACTTTTATTGTTGAACACTGCAACATGTTTCACCACACAGTGGCTTCATCAGGCAGATGAAATAATGTGTGAAACCCTCCCAACTGCGTTGTTTTATTTCAAATAGTATTATGGAGTTTCATCATGTATCCGCCTCATCAATTAAATATATATAAAAAAATAAATAAACTAGATTATGTTTGTACACAAATTTGAGAATAAAGTAATTCGTAATACCGATTGATTTAAACATATTTTATAATTTTATTATTATACGGGGTGATTCAGAATAAGTGTAAAAATATCCACATCTTGTTTAGGAGTTCATTTGGAGACAAAACATTGAATAAACATAAGTTCGATTTTCATTGTGTTCAAAACTAGAGCCGATTAAGTTTTGCAAAATAAATAATTATTATTGATACAATTCAACAGCTTAAACATAACTAAGTAATAAAATAACGTAACACAAATTAAAAAAAAAAACAAATTTGAAGTCCACAGTAAAGGAGTGTTTTATATGCCTGGCGCATGAAGCAACATTTCGAGTTTAGAAAAGCCTGAAAATTTGGATTTGCCGGGGCGCAAATCCAAATTTTCAGGCTTTTCTAAACTCGAAATTTTACTTGACGCTTAAACGAGGAGTTAAAACCTATGTTAAAAAATAAAATAAAACACTAATTACTCACATTTCTTAAGATTTAATTAAACCAAGTTTAATATATTTTATTTGTACTATTCTTTCAAGATAAAAACCTTATCGTGTCGTCTTGGTTTGGTTTTAGTTAGTTCCACATACAAGTAGTTCTAAATAAAAACCATAATATTTTAATCCATTGAGATGAAATTGACACAATTGTCAAAGTGTTTCTAATCGTTTTACAACAAAACGTTATTTTAAATAAAAATTGAATTTATTTAAAAGTGAATAAACTATATCTTACTTTATATAAAACTCATTTAATGTTATGATTATCTCGAGAAGTTTATATAGATTGAATTTTTAAGCATATAGAAAAAATCTAAGTTATTTTAGTAGAAACATTTGATGATGATTTATTTTTAATAACTTATTAGTATTTAATTTTACAAACTCTTGGTTGTTGTTTTAGGAATTTCGTTTCATTAATTAATATACGCAGGAAATAAAATTAGGTCGAATTTTTTTATTACGATTAATATTTCTATTTTTTTATCAAAATCAAAGTCATAAAAAAGCAGAAAGAAGTGTATTGTTTTTGTTAACTTTTAATAACGATTGGTTATTAAAATAACGTTTAATTTGAAGCTTCTACAAGTGTTTCCAATCCCAGGTTAAGGATAAAGCAAAATTTCGAGTTTAGAAAAGCCTGAGCAAAAAGCCTAAGCGAAACTCAGGCTTTTCTAAACTCGAAATTTTACTGCATGCTTATTTTGTGATTAAAAATACTCGTTATGAGTTTTAAATTCCCAAGAAAATAAAGTATCTCAATGCATCTTTCTAAAATTTTAAGCCAAAGTTGAAGTTATGCAATAAACGCAACGATTTTAAGAGAATGTTTCCTTTGAAACAATTTTAAAAAATCAACAGATTATTAAATCAATAGAAAATTATTCTATGAATTTTATGTTGATTTGATACACAGAAATCAAAAAAATCTGATTGGCCATAATTAAAATTCAAATATCTTCGCTGGATATTCCTAAATTTCAAATCTAAGTTAAAATTATATATATATTAATTTTATCAGCGTTTTTTAAATTAAATTTAATTTCATTATCTTAAATAGTTTTTGATTAATGGTCTAACAAAGGTTTTAACTCACAGATTAAGCATGAAGTAAAATTTCGAGTTTAGAAAAGCCTGAAAACTTGGATTTGCAAATCCAAATTTTCAGGCTTTTCTAAACTCGAAATTTTACTTCGTGCGCCACGTGCATAAAACACTGATTTCAAGTGAAGTTCAAAATATACTAAACTTGATTTTATGTTTAATCTTACATTCATTAATTTTACAAATTGCATTAGTACTATAGTTTGTTCATCACTTTCTGGTTGTTTAATTGTTTTTTGCAGAAGTTTTAAAATATGATATTGCTTTTAAACATTTTTTAAAAATAATAGTATTAACATATATTTATTTGTCAGAATGTAATATTACAAAACATAAATTGTGTCAAGTTTCTACTATAACTAATGAATGAATCTACCCATCAAAAATATTAACTTAACTTTATTAGGTATGTCTCACTATAAAATAGAATTTAAAGGGTTTATAAATTTAAATTTAAAATTGTCGATTCTGCGACAATTTTAAATTTAAATTTATAAACCCAACCATATTATCTATGGACGTTCATAAATATGTCTAGTCTGAAGTCTCAGATTTTTTTGATTTAATAAATTAAATCCTACTTAAAACTTATTAGTTATTTTTATAGTGATAATGCTCATCACAATTTCAATTTAAAAAAAAATTTAATAAGTCATTTTGTCATCTTCCAAATTCAATAATTTTTTAGGAATTCAATACTTTGAAGATTTACAACTATAATTTTAGGCAATGATATTTTTTAATAGCTTTACTACTACAGTAGTTTGTGATGAATCTATTATTATTTGTAGTTCAATTGTTTTTGTAAAAGGTTTAAAATGATATAAACTATTTGATGCTTTCTAGAAAATTAAAAATTGAAAACTCTTCTCTCATATGTGTGAACTTCTATAGATATGTCTTAATTAAATATATCAAGACATGTTTAGAGATATTATTTATTACAGAAAATGTTATTATAATAATTGCTATTTCTTGATAAATTCTAAGAACTTTAAGTAATTTTAATAAAATCTAACGATTTTAAAGATATTTTATACTTTGAAGACTCACACCAGACATTTGTTTCAGACAAGATATTTTAGTTTTTTGTACAGTAATATTAAAAATACGCATCTCTTAATAAAATTAATATGAGATTTTAAGCTTTTTATACATCTAATGACTTTTATGGAATTCTTAAATTTAAACAATTATAATACCCGAAAAGATATTTTAATTTTCTGTACAGCAGTATGAAACTTATTTTTTTATTAATATATTTTCATACTTTAAACAAATTTTAGGAATATGTGATTTTATAAATTAAATAGTAGCCCGATATTCAATTAATCTCATAGAAATATTCATTTCAACCAGAGCTGGGCAGGATTCGAATCATTCAGAATCCTGGATTCGAATCCTTTTAGAGGACTCAAAAGAGGCGAATACTTTCGAATACTTTAGTTAAACTGGATTCGTGATCCGGATTCGTTACATTTTTTAAGAGGTGATTCGAATCCTCATAAAAGGATTCGAATATTTATAAAAGGATTTGAATACTTACAAAAGGATTCGAATACTTCGAATTAAGTTTGAGTATTAACATGAAAAAATTGTTTGTGTGTTTTTAAATTTCTAGTTAAATCACTGTTTTATACGCGTGACGCTTGAAGTAAAATTTCGAGTTTAGAAAAGCCCCGTGAAAATTTTCTACGCGGGGCTTTTCTAAACTCGTAATTTTACTTCATGCTTAGTCTGGGAATGGAATCGCTCGTTTGAAACTTTAAACTGATTGCTTTGATGAGAACATTAAATGACTGAAAATGTTTTTGAAGATAATAATCTAGTTTTCAAAATTTTGTTTAACATTATTTGAAGAAAAACTGACATGGTAGACACAATCTGAAATGTTAAAGTTTTCCAACATTTCCCTGATTCAAGATTTTCCTTGACCTTTTAATATAACTTTCTTCTGTGAGAAACCCCCAGTTTGTTAAATTGTTTTCATTGTTTTTGTCAATATTTAAGTTGGTTTTATAAATTATTACGTGTTTTGTAATTTTTATGATGCTTGTTGATTTTGAGAAATTTAATAATATCATATGATTTTTAAATATTTAATTGATGAGGCGGATACATGATGAAACTCCATAATACTATTTGAAATAAAACAACACAGTTGGGAGGGTTTCACTTTTATTGTTGAACACTGCAACATGTTTCACCACACAGTGGCTTCATCAGGCAGATGAAATAATTATTATTTCATTATTTCTTCTGCCTGATGAAGCCACTGTGTGGTGAAACATGTTGCAGTGTTCAACAATAAAAGTGAAACCCTCCCAACTGTGTTGTTTTATTTCAAATAATATCATATGGCTTTTTTGTTAGTGTTTTGGTCAATTTGAATAAAATACCATTTTTTATTTACGTAATTTTAAGGCATTCGTCGATTTTATAATAGAGTTAAATTTGAAGTTTTGAACGAGTGTTTCTAGTTCCAGACTAAACATGAGGTAAAATTTCGAGTTTAGAAAAAAATTTCACGGGGCTTTTCTAAACTCGACATTTTACTTCATGCGTCACGCGTATAAGACACTGATTTGAAGTGAAGTTCAAAAACACACAAATACTTTTCTTTTCTTTTCTAAACTCGAAATTTTACTTCATGCGTCACGCGTATAAGACACTGATTTGAAGTGAAGTTCAAAAACACACAAATACATCTTTAATCAGAGTAACACAGATATTTAGTATGTTATCAACGATGCTCAGTGTTAATAATAAATAATTAGGTTTTGAATATTTTTGTTAAAACAACTGATAACGATATTTATATGTTAATGGTTGCAATAAAATAATAAAATCAAATTTATTCTTAAAGGATTTGTATTCGTGATTCGAAAAAACAGGATTCGAATCTTTGATTCGAATCATATTTATTTCTTACGAATCCTTTATTCGAGTATTCGTGATTCGAATCATATTAGGTGATTCGGATTCGTGTTTGGAATCCTTTTCACGAGGATTCGTCCCAGCTCTGATTTCAACTAATTTTACATCAAATATTTCGATTTATTATAAAATGCCAAACTTAAACTGCAAATATTTTGTACATGTTATTTCTATATTATTAAATTAAAAATTAAAAATATTGTATACATTTTGAGAGAAAATCACAAACGTTGAACTTGAATGTTGATAGTCCAAATTTATAAAAGGTTGTTTTCACGATATTAAAGATTTACATTTTTTATCTTGATTTTCGTTTAATTTATTGGCTAAAAATTGATTATCAAAATGTTTGTCAATATTTATAATTTTTGAGATTTTCATTTTTACTAAATATGAACTTCTGTCCGTTTTCATGATTTTCATCAATTTTTTGTACATTTTTGGTGATTTCAAATTTAAATTTTAATAATATCAAATTTAATTGTGGATTTTTATACAGGGTGGAGAAAAAGTCCGTTTAAATTTGAATCTGTAGCTGCGACGAGTAACGACGGCGGAGTGGGGCGGAGCGGTTACGAAGCGCAAGAGCGGCCAATGGGAATTCAGTACCATGGCGTCGTGCAGCGATAATCAACGTGTGTTCTGTGTACGCTAGTACTGCCGCAACAACGATTCTTTTACTCTAGCGCAAGTATGGGCAACCTTTGACATGTTAAGGGCCAAACTTTAGCGTGCAAATACGTTCGCGGGCCGCGTTTAAAAGTACTTAGTGCATTTTAAAGTAGTGATAATATTTTTTGCGATAGATATTAGACATGAAATAATACGACAATGTTATTATAGTACAATTTATTAAAATAACAAAATGAAATTTAAAAAAATGGTACATTATAATTAAATCGTTAAATTTGCAATTGTTACAAACTACGAAAGTTAAATACACCGAAATCAATGAGACACTTGAGCTTGAATTTGGGAAACTAATCCATCGATATTTGGATTAATTCCACTGACACAAAGACGTAAATAATTTTCCAAATTATCGTCAGTTAGTCTTGTACGATGTGTTGATTTATTAACTTTCATCAATGAAAAGAATTGTTCGCATTTATAAGTACTGCGGAAAATTGTCTTGTTCTAGGTATTTTTTGTAGCAATCGCACAACTCTACGTCTTCAAATTTGGATTTTAGGAGTGAGTTTTCTTGAATCTCGATCAACTCCATTTGTAAGTGTATTGGAGCATTTTGTACAATATATGTTGTAGGAGTAGCAAATATACTGAAACAGTCTTCCATGTTTTTGAAGTCGCAAAATCTGTTCGAAAATTGTTCCGACAGTAACTTGAGTTCTTCAGCATATTGAGCATAAGCAATATTTTCATACGCAGAGAGCGTGTTGAAATGGTAACTGTTACCAGACAGCATCTGTGACTCCCACAAGCGTAGTTTGATCTGAAACGCTTTTAAATGGCTGTACAAATCATTTACTAACTGTCCTTGTTTTTGAAGTTTCAAATTTAAATCATTCAAATAGCCTGTAAGATCGACCAGAAATGCTAAGTCATATATCCATTTTGGGTCACTTAATTCAGATAGTGGTTTATCTTTAATTTTCATAAAGTCTGCTATCTCATTTCTAAGCTCGTAAAACCGTTTCAACATTTTTCCTTTACTCAGCCATCTGACTTCACAATAATATGTTACGTCGTTATATTCAGCTAATATTTCACCCAAAAACGCCTCGAACTGACGATGGTTAAGCCCTCAGGATCGAATAAAGTTGATGGTTTTTACTACCACATTCATAACATTCTGGAGTCGAATGGACTTAGAACACAAGTTCTGTTGGTGGATAATGCAATAAAGGACTATCAAATCATCTTTTTGCACGTTTAATTCTGTTGCTTTTTCATTCAAAATTCCTATGAAACCTTTACGTAAGCCGACCATAGAAGGTGCACCATCAGTACTCCAATTAATTTTGACCATGGCAAGCCAAAACTTGTGAATACTTTTTGAACTTCAATAAAAATATCCTCTCCTGTAGTGGTTCCTTTTAGCGGCTGTTAAGCAAGCAATTCCTCAGTAACAGTGAACTCCTTATCAACACCTCGAATAAATATAGCCAGTTGAATAATATTACGGTATGAGTTACGTGAAGATGATATTAAATTAAATAAAACTAGTTCCTTTTCTTTTTCTTTACCGGTTTACCAGTGAAGAAAAAGGATTACTAGTTTTATTTAATAGCCAGTTGAGCTGTGTCAGACAAATCGGTGCTCTCATCTAATGCTATGGAAAATGATTCAAAACCAGCCATACGGTCAGTCAATGTTGTTTTTATATCATTAGCCATCATTTCTATACGTCGAACAACAGTTCGTCTTGACAAACTAATTTTTTCAAATTCTTTTTTCTTTTCAGGACACATAATACCGCAAACTTCTAACATACACTCCTTGATAAATTCTCCTTCGGCAAATGGTTTTATTGCCTTTGCCAATTTTAAGCTAACTATAAAACTAGCTTTCACAACATTATCAAGTTGTGTTCTTTGTTTATGAAACATTTGTTGCTGTTTTTCAAAATTTGCGGTAAGCTTCTGGATTTTGTCTGTTCTTAATTGTCCTGTCAGTGAGTGCAGCGTAGCATGCTTAGTTGAGTAATGCCTCTTTATATTGAATTCTTTCATTACTGAAATGGATTCATAACACAGCAAACAAATAGGCTTACCATTGTGCAAGATAAAAAAGAATTCTTCAGTCCATTTTTCTTGAAAATAGCGACCCTCTGTATCTACTTTTCGTTTCTTTCCACCAGACATCATTTTTGTTTACTTTTCGTTCAATAAACTTAATAATAAACTATAGTTAGTAACCACTCAAAATACACACAAAGCCCCAAAGCAAGTTAACGGCTCGAGCAGTTCGCTAGGATATCGCTTGTCCAAGTTATCACCTCGGTAGCTCAAATAGAACTGAACTAACGTTCGGGCCATCCACCCGCTTATATAGGCAAAATGAACGAATAATCTGGAATAAACTAGTTTAGAATAATTGTGAAGCAATAAATCTCCGTGAGGCGGCAAACCTCAAAGAATTTGATCGAGCAAGTCGAGTGGCAGCGATTATCAAAGAGTGAGGCGGCAAACATCAAAGAATTTGATGTTTGCCGCCTCACTGTCACTCCCGTGAGTATAAGTACCTAATGTAATATTTTTTTAATTGGGTTTTTTCAAAATGTCTCGCGGGCCGGATCATATCTTACAGCGGGCCGGATCCGGCCCGCGGGCCGGGGGTTGCTCATATGTGCTCTAGCGCAACGAAAATTTTGCGCTCATTACAACATACGGCGTAAAAATAAAGCTCCATCGATTTAATTGCTTCGTAAATGGGTACAGAAGTTCGAGGAGACAGGTTCAACAATGATCCGGTTGACCTAGAACATCAAGAGATCCCGAAAACGTCGAGCGTGTAAGAGCCGTCTATTCGTGAAAATCATGGACTCTCTACTCGGAAGCGGTCTAACGCCTTAGGTGTGCCCAGAACATCTTTAATTCGTATTCTTTACAAAGATTTACATTTATATTCGTACAAAATCCAAATGGTACAGGAATTAAAGCCTCAAGATCACGCTCACAGGCTTCAATTTGCAAATTTGCAGGTATTGGAGTTACACTAATCTTAAATTGAAGCATTAAAAACCTCTGCATTCACCCAAGGTTACTGTATGGGCAGCTTTGTCAGCAAGAGGCATTATTGGTCCATACTTTTTTGAAGACCGCCGAAGAAATGCTGTTACAGTGAATACTGAGCGGTATATTGCCATGCTACAGAACTTTTTTTCACCAGCGCTACAGGGTTTCGATGGTTTTAATCAACGATCGTGGTTTCAGCAAGATGGGGCAACATGCCACACTTCCAACGACTCATTAAGTGCTGTTCGCGAAATTTTTTGACAAAAAGTGATATCCAAAAGAGGTGCCATTAACTGGCCACCTTGTAGCCCGGACTTATCCCCACTGGACTTCTTTTTTTGGGGATACCTTAAAAGTAAAGTATTCAACAGCAACCCAGTGTCCCTAGAGGAATTAAAGGGAAATATTCAAAAGGAAATGCAAAACATTTCACGAAACACTTGTAAGGCCGTCATTGAAAATGTCAGCTCCAGGTTGCAGCAGTGTCAAAATAGTCAAGGATCACATATGGATGATGTAATTTAAAAAAATAAAATCCCTATTTGTGTACTTTAATAATAAAAAGAAAGTTATTATCTCACATAACTAGTTTCTTTTAAATCCTCATTTGAAATGTAAACGAACTTTTGGTCCACCCTGTATTTTCTTTTTGTGAATTTTCAATTAAGTGAATAATTTGTTTTGTTAAATAAAAACATAGTAATATAACTTCAGGAAAGAATACATTTTAAAATATATAAGTGGTCTTTTACTAATGGGTTTAAAATTTATTTTTTCTTGATGTCCGGGGGGAGCCAAGTGCCCTCATCATGCTTTATTTTGCTAAGTCTATGAATGTAGATCCGTGAGAAACTGGGACCAAAAATACCAGTCCGCCACATAAAGTAGTTTGGGAAGCGCTGTTCTAACCTATGTGTTCGTTGTAAGCGAAATCAATGCTTAGTATTTATACTTTATTCTACGGACCAACTATTTTGTTCGTTATTTCCGATTGTATATTATAGCCGGTGTCGTCATAAATGATTTTGACTATACATTACTAAAGGAAAATTAACGAAAATACCTCTAAAATATTTAACTTTCAATACGCCACTAATACTTAAATTTTAAAAATTCACAGCTTTATTTTATATAAAATAAACCCTAAAACAACACATATTTGGTTATGTCATTTTAATTAATTGAATTACAGAAATGTAATTTATTAATTTTAGAGTTATTATAAATTCCTAGAGAGACAGAGAGGTCATTATTTTATAGATGCCAGCTAGCGCAACACTAGCGCAGCCTCCATATGCTAGATAAAAACGAATATATTTAGTGAATCCAACGCGGAAACATATTAATATTTATTACACTTGGTAAATAATCAGATAAATAGCGGAATAGCATATTTTTAAAGCATCCCCCTTCCGCGGTTCTGGTTCTATTTGGGATTTTCAATAGCATTCGTTCATTTATAATCTCTCGCCGCGTTCTTCCTGGATGCGGCGCGCGGCGCGGCGCGTTTTCATTTTCCAAGTTCCCATGTTGCCTTTATAACAGTACATGAAACTTTCTGAATTATGCTTTTTGTCGATGTGCGTTATTCGTTACTCGTTATTTGCCACAAGATGGATTCACTTTCTAAGATCCATAATTCAAACGCGTTCTTCTTAAAAAATTCACCACCACCAACCCTTGCAGATGCACTTACGGTTGCGCATCGATACTCTCGAACCCCGCGCCCAGTCTGCTGTGTGTATGTACTGTGTGCTGTGTGCACGTTCACCCTCCAACCCTGATGTTCCCTATTTCCCGGAAAGGTGATCCGTGAAGTATCTCCGGCCCTTAATTGAAACTGTCGAACTGCTTTTGCCGACAAAACATAT
Organism: Philonthus cognatus; assembly: GCA_932526585.2. Classification (NCBI taxonomy): domain Eukaryota; kingdom Metazoa; phylum Arthropoda; class Insecta; order Coleoptera; family Staphylinidae; genus Philonthus; species Philonthus cognatus. Next base: position 90,221,398 of record OW052243.1, read on the forward strand.
AATTCGCACAAATGCTACTTGGCTACCGTCACTGGAATTACCGTGATAAAAAATAACGTATATGCACGTTTTCATTTTAATTATGCTGTTGATTTATTCAACCTCTAGCTCAGCGCTTCCCAAAGTGTGGTCCGCGGACCGGTGTCGGTCCAATATGTCCAATTTATATAAATTTAAAAAATACATATATTGTCATCTGAATATTGTCCGTTTTCAATAGCCTACAAAATGTAACTCCAAATCAATGGAATGCTAAATTTAGTTTGAAACTTAATAAACCTCAATTACTTTCACATAAAATATCGCAGAATGATAAAAATTATTAGAGATGGGCAAAACGGTTCACTTAAGTGAGTGCTTTCGAACCGGTTCGTTCCTTTTGTGAACCGGTTCTTTGGACCGGTTCACTAAAAGAAACGATTTTCAGAACAGACGTTTTTAGCATACTTCTTTAATAGAATATTTTGAACTTTACATAAAAAGTGTTTTATACGCGTGGCGCGTGAAGTAAAATTTCGAGTTTAGAAAAGCCTGAAAATTTGGTTTGGTAGCCAAACCAAATTTTCAGCCTTTTCTGAACTCGAAATTTTACTTCATGCTTAATCTCGTAGTGGGAACCACTCGTTTAAGACTTAAAATAATTCTATTTTAAAAAACAAACGATTATCGGAAAAGTTACAGCTCATGCATACACGTATGTATATTTAAAAGAAAAATTGGCAGTATGTTTACTAAATTTTAGTGGTGGCAAATGCCACCGTCAGGGCCGAAAGGGTTAAGACGGGTATTTTACTTTTCTGTACAACAATATGAAACATAATTGTTTCCTAATATGTTTTTATAATTTGAACTAATTTTGACAATATGTGATATTTTAAATTAAATTGTACCCCAATATTCAATTAATTTTATAGAAATATTTATTTAAACTAATTTTACTGTTTCCTGTTCAATGATGTGCATATTTCGATATGCGCCCATAAGAACAAATTGAATTTGGTGTAGTAAAACAAAAACGAAACGTCGTTGAAATAAAACACGTACGTCATTTTAATAGACGGTTAGGGATAGATCAATTTTCTTTCTTTTTTTCTTTTCTTTCTTTTCACCGAAAAAGTGACCCTGGCTTGCGGTATTTAAATACTTCTTCAAATAAAAAAGTTTTCAATATGTGGCACCCTCAAAATGCACTTAGAAGGTTCATACTTGCAAGATAGTTTTTTCCGTTTGCATCTCGTTTGTTACTATATCAAAATATTATATAATAATATATTATTAAATATAAATGTAGAAAAAAAGTGCTTTATTACATTTTGAATGAAGATACTAAACCTTGAACTTTTGTATTTATTTGAATGATTTTGGCAGTTTTAGTTATTTTTCAATGTTGATAGTCAACAATTACAAAAGGCATTAATTTGTAACACTCATTATATCTCTTTTCACGATATTTATGATTTTCATGTTTTATCTTGATTTTCGTCTAATTTAATGGTCTAAAATTGATTTTCAAAATATTAGTCAATGCTCAATGTTTTTTTTCAATTTACAGAGGACTCGATATTTTCGATGTTTATCAATCCACTAAATATTGATTACTTTGCGTCAGTTTATTTGAATGATTTTTCATCAATTTACATACATTTTGGTGATTTTCGTTAATGCCACAAGTTATTTGTTTTCAATGTTAGCAGATTGGTCAATTTTTCAAGATTATTTTTAATTTTGAGAAATCATATTTCAATGAAATTAATAATTGATATCATTAATCTATTTACATCGATTTTGATGTGTCGCAGACGTCACAAATATCGCTTAAGATTTGTGTAATCTAAAAACCAAGTTTTTGAAATAAAATCCCATAGTTTTCCAAATAGAAAAATTAATTAAAACTTGTATGATGCAGCGAACTTCTTTCTATTTATACATATCCCAGTTTATCATTTTACATCTTTCATTATTTTCATAAAAGCATTCAATTTGAAGCTTCTAACGAGTGTTTCCACTCCCAGATTAAGCATAAAGTAAAATTTCGAGTTTAGAAAAGCCTGAACATTTGGATTTGCAGGGCGCGCGAGTGAAACGAGTCGCGCTCCGGCAAATTTAAATTTCAGGCTTTTCTAAACTCGAAATTTTACTTCATGCGCCAGGCGTCTAAAGCACTGAAATATTGTGAAGTTAAAAATATATTATTTATTTTAGTTTTAACTTGCCCTGAAGAAGCTGACAAAAGTTCAGCGAAATATTGGCTAAATATACTAAACTAAAATACAACTATAATTTTTGAAATCTGCCGCTTTTTCCCAAAAAGTTTATAAAAGTTTTTGTTAAAAATATACTGCTTGTATCTAATCTCACGTTAATTAGTTTAATAAATTTTTATTTAGATTAATTTTAACATCTGGAGCAATTTATTTTGGAATATGCAAAGTATATTTACAAGATAAAGTCGCCGTATGTATTTTAAATTTAACTTTAAATCGTAAGTTAAGGACTTAATATTTTGTTGGATAACCTGATAGTATAACTAGTTGATAAGTAGATACTGAAAACTTTAAAAAGTTAACAATAAAATACATTAAACTTTGACAATAACGTTAAAGTTAGCTCAGAGAAAATATTTGTTGGTATTCCAAAATAACATAGTAAAATGACAAAAGATCAGTTACACATTTAAAAATGTATAATTTGTTGTAGTCCAGGGGGGCCAAGTGCCCTCCCTATTCTCTTTTTTGCTATGTATGCAGATGCTGGTCCGTGACAAACTGGGACTAAAAATATGGGTCCGCCACATAAAATAGTTTGGGAAGGGCTGGACTACCTGATATTTTACTTACCATCGGCGGACTGGTCCTCTGAAAATTTATTTTGGTCGCTCCGCTTCGCTACGCGACCAAAACAAATTATCGGGCTTTTCTAAACTCGAAAATTTTACTTCATGTCTGTTGGACTGTAAAACACTTGTTAGTAACTTCTAACTTAACACTTTAAAAAAACAACGAATTAATGAAATGTTATAGTGTATTCATACATCGGAATGCGTGTACTTAATGAAAAAAAAAACCTCTGTATGCAGGAAATTAAACAGCAATTAATCATATTTTCATTAGATCGATGATTTGTATATCAAACTCGACTTTTTCCTATTTGAAATATCAATATCACCAGCCGATTTGTAATAAAAACAGCCGATTGATTTACCCAATAACATACACATTCATTGTGCTTGTAACCGCCATATTTTCAGTTGTTGTTTGCCTTTGTGATATTATAGCGAAATGTTATGAATGCTTTTTCGAAATAAAAATGCGCTGCTTGTTTTATTTATGAGAATAAAATATAAATATAATACATTCTCTTTATTTAGAGTATATATAGTGTGTATTCGAATTCCTTTTAAACAGTGGCGCAGAATAGGGAGGGGGAATAACACATGACAATTATTAAAGTTAATAAAAATATTTACAAAATGTACAGAGCTTGTTGAAAATGTCACAGACGTGAGGATTGTCTAGATTATTACTTTTACTTAACTTTATTGACGGCTTATAACCATTTTACAATAATACACTATAAAAATAATTTATAATACTTAGATTGTAAAAAAAAACACAGTAAATACAAACGTAAGCAGTGTACAAAAAAGAAATAATAAAATAATTCGTTAGGATTAAAGGTGTCTTTATCTAATATGTATTAAATAATAATACAAATAATACAGCATTATACACAGATAGATACATCAGTATATAATAAAGAATTTTTAAATTGATTAAAAGTATTACCAAAAATACAAAAGTTACTACTATTATATATATTGTTCCAATGTCGACACATTCTAGCAACTGGTTCATTGTTTTCATAATATGATTTAAACGTTTTTATCCCAAACGTTAGTTTGGATCTAGTATTGGTAGGAATACTAAAATGAATCATGTTAAGAAGCTCAACACAATCACATAAACCAACAACTATTTTGTACAAATAACACAAATCCAAATAAATTCTTCTTTCGTGGATTGATTTCAAGTTCAAAAATAATTACATTTGTGTTCTACTGTAATTAATACGGGGTTTATCCAGAGTAAATGAGATATTTAATGAAAATTTGTTTTGTATACGTTCAATGCAATTCACAGAATTACTATAATGAGGCGACCAAATATTCGACACATATTCCAATTTAGATCCAACTAAATGCAAATATAGTATACGTTTAGTGTCGATAAAAAATTTATAGCCAAATCGTTTTATAAACCCAAATGATTGTAAAGGTGAACTTGTAATATGGTTTATGTGATTGATAAATGTAAGCTTACTATCAAAAATGACTCCAATATCTTTAACGGATCAAACACGTGATAGCATAGTCATTGAACATATAATGATATATTATAGGGTTCTTACTACTGTAAAATGACATGACTGAATATTTATTGAAGGTTAGTAAAAGATCCATTCATTTAAGGTCGGAAATTCCCATGTTATTTGGCCATAAAAACAAACAACGCTAATCTTCCACAATAATGAAAATAGATCTTTGAAACTTATACATATTGCACATTGAAGCTTTGCGAATAAACTGACACTATTGTTAAAAAAATGTTCTTAAATTATATATAAATCAACTAATGGAACACTCTTAAGTGATCACATAAAACCGTGCAATACTTCCATAGAAAACATTATTTCTTCTTCATATTGCTTTAATTTATTGAAGTAATCATTATAAACATGTTGTATGAAATAGATTATTCTAAAATAAATGATTAATAAAATTAATCGTTGTTTAGAAATCTCCATAAAAGCAATGTAAATTTTGATTATGCTTTTAATAAATAGGGGGCAGCATCGTGCTATTTTTCTAATATCTTATTCGGCATTTGTCGCGACAGGGGTTCCCGGTGCGCAGCCTTGAATTGCGAATGTTATTTTTCTGCAGCGGACTGTTCATTGATTATGTCGTTGATACACAACAAAGAAAGACATTATTAAAATATTTCCCAATACATTCTTTAAATATAAGTGCATTCCTGGATTCATCTTTTGAATAGGAATGTGGAATGCCGGTATATGTTGATTCAAGTGATCAGTCGGAAAAATTGATTACCAAGGCAATTAGTCAGTTTAGCGTCTAGAGTTCGAATTAGGTTATTGTAATTTGTCATTTTTTGTACGGCTTAGCCTACTCAGCTTGAAGTGTCGCCTACCCAGCTTAGAGGGTTTGCATCTATTCCTTTTGTGTTCTTCATTACAATTTACCAAATGAAGGAGTGCAGCACGCGACAGTCATGTATGATATTTGATTTTTGATAGTAATCTTTTGAATCACTTATGTAGTTGCAAATAACATGAATATATATTTTATGTTGCCAGAATTTAACTGTTTGTCTACAATACAAATACAGGTAATTTTCTTTTAGGTAAACATGTGCATAAGCTGTAAATTTTCCGACATGCGTTGTTTTTAAAAGAATTCAATTTGAAGCTTTAAAAAATTTTCACGGGGCTTTTCTAAACTCGAAATTTTACTTCATGCTTAGTCTGGGGGTGGAAAACACTCGTTTAAAATGTCAAATTAAACTCTTTTAGAAAACAACGAATATCTAAATATTTAAAGAAAATAATCTGAATTTAGAATACGTATACTTTAAAGAAAAACTCCCTGTATATACTCATATGGAATATCAAACTAAAACCGCATCTGTTTCTTTATACAGTTGTATATATGTCGATAGAAATTAAAATCGTGAATAATTATTCAGTTTACTTGTGTCTTCTGTAATTCAATACCCATTCATTCATTCGCACGAGGCTATGTAAACAATCAAAAAAACGCGCTCCGCACTCATCATTTTTATTTTTCGTTGTGATCAAATTCGGCAGGCACTATAACCAATACATAGTCAAAACTACTTTCTGCAATGTTGCTATTTCTGCGCCATCTCGTATCCCAGAAACACACAACCAGCAAAAATTGGCCCTCTTAAATGATGAATATCCTGCTGCAGAAAGTGTAAATCGTCATTTGAAAAGATTTTTCGAAAAAGTTTAAAATCATCAGCAAAAAGCAAGAACTTACTATTTTTGATATAACTACCTATATTATTAATAAACAACAAAAATAGGATTGAATTATAATTTATAATATAAATGTTGCTAAAACTTTCAAATATAATGATAATTGTCAACGTTTCGAATAATACTAATAAAAAGGTTTACTATAACTGATAACATCGCAAAAATTAAGTAACATTAATTAATAACTAGAAATCACAAACGTGATTGAAATTCACACATTCAATTTAATTAAACAAATTTAAAAAAAAATTATAAAATTGCTTAACAACTAATCTTCAAAACTGATATATTAAAAGTTTAAAAAAAATACAGAAATCAACTAAACTTAACAAAAAGTCAAGATGACGTTCATCAAAAAAACATAAGCACAATAGAGTTCCTAACTTATGGCCTTTAACTGATTTGAAAACGCGAAATCGTTTTAATTTAATATGTATGATCTCTGATGGTCTTTTAATCTTATCTCAAAACTACATCCGGACTGGTGGACGTAAACACTTTGATCATTTGGACATGTTAGTTTGTAAACTCCAGATATCATCCGCTGAATCGACAAATATACTTATTCGTTTTATTGTGTACTATTTTTATATTAAATTGCATATTTTTAAAATCAATATATTTGTTTATACAGGGTGTTAATAAATTGTAGAGACAAACTTCTAGGGCTTAAAGTATACATGAAAGCAAGCATTTTTTGCTAATAAATATACAGAGTGTCCCGTTAATGCAGGGAAATAGCTTAACCCTAGATTCATGGAATAAAAATATGATGATTTTATTTATAACGATTGAGCGCTATATTCGATTTCACTGAAATTTATTATGACTGATTATCATAATATAACACATCATTTAAGTTAACCTCGGGGCATCTATCACTCATTGATTGACAAGAAGTATAAAAAACAATAGTACCACAACATAAAAACTAAAATATATTTATACTGGCGCACCTTATAAAAATTAAAAAAATATTACTTTGAAGATTGGTTTATTTCAAAGCTTTCTTGTCTGTTAATAATGTTTGATATCTTGTACGGTTTTGCCATAAAAATATAAAATATGAATATGGTATCCTCAATTTCCTTGGCAAAATCCTAATACAAGCAGTATATAGTGAATTTTTCTTTTAGGTAAACATATGCATAAGCTGTAAATTTTCCGACATTTGTTGGTTTTTAAAAGAGTTAAGTTTGAAGCTTTAAACGAGTGTTTTCCACTTCCAGACTAAGCATGAAGTAAAATTTCGAGTTTAGAAAAGCACCGTGAAAACTTGTCTCGGGTCGCGCAGCGACCCGAGACAAACGGAGGAATATGAATAATTATAAACCATAATGAAGATAACAATTAATTCTCAAAAAACACTCGTTAATAAATATTATACATAAATGGCGTTTGTTAACCAATGGCGGCGACAAAGAAAAAACATGCATTTTTAATCACCCGAAAAACCAGGTTTTGTTTTTACTAAATAATAGAAAATAATTTATTTCCATTTTATTTTTAGTGGCAATACCGTACAAGATATCAAATCAATATTAAGAAACAAAGAAGCTTTTAAATAAACTAATCTTTCAAGATGTGTTTTTTGAATTTTTATAAGGTGCGCCTATAAAAACATATTTTAGTTTTTATGTTGTGGGACTATTGTTTTTAATACTTCTTGTCAATTAATGTTGACCATAATAACTGAAATGATGTGTTATATTATGATAATCAACCATAATTAATTTCAGTCGGATCGAATATAGCGTTTAATTGTCATAAATAAAATTAACAATATTTCTTTGAACTTTGAAGACTAATTCCGGCTTAGCCGTAAACTTTTGGATATAGATAAATTATGTTAAATCATCATATATCCCAGGAATCTATGGTTAAGCCATTTTCCTACATTACCGGGACACCCTGTATAGTCAAAAGAGTTCCCTTTTAAGGATAGAGATTCTAAGAAGATTTTTTAAGAAGCGCCTATATGTAGGCAACTTAATTTTCTACCTACCATTTGTTTCCATTACGATGAAAATTAATGCAAGAAAAGTAAAATAATATCACATAAATATTGAATTGTATTAAAATTGACGTTATTTGAATGCATGTCTAGATCGTTTCTTTTAAAATTCCGTGTGACCTGTGAAAATAATTGAAAATGCAATTTTGTTGCCTATTTTCAGGTACTCTTGGGGCACCACTTTGCAAAGCGGCTCATATCTGGATTTAGAAAAACAATATTAAACGAATATTATTGAGATATATGAAAAATGTTATTAATAAAACATATTACATGCTCTCCTTAATTGTGCGGAAAGCATTCCGTTTTTTTGATTAAATAAAATTTATGATTTTTAAATCCGTTATAACACAAATATTAAAAAATAAAATGCTTTGCGCATATCTCAGTAAAAAAATAGGCTTAATAAGCACAACCGATAATTTATATATTTTTTATTAACAACGAAATCTTGAAAATTATAGCTCACTCTAGCACGTCCTTAAGAGGCTCTATTTTTTAAAATAAAAATATAAAATACCATGAAAAACCCAAAACATACATGACAATTTCTATCAATTTGTGCGTGTGTGTATATTTTTAACTTTGTTTAATTATATTTTATTTAGTATAGCTAGTTGATTTTTTGAATAATATTTTTTTCGAGTTTTATCAGCTTTCAGAAATCTGTTTGATACATCGATATTTTTTTAAATTGTCTTTATATTTGTTTGTTTTATCTATAAATTTAGACAATCTTTATGGTTTTTAAAACATTTGTTTATTGTTTTGCTCTGTTATTAGAGTGCATGTAGTCTGTTGGGAACTAAGAAATTATTATTAATTTAAATTTTAAAATTTCAACGAATTCTTTAAATTTTTTAAAGTCAATGGTGGTGAGTTTTTATCCACTTTGACGAATAATAATAATTCTTATCATGTTACCATATTTTATATGATTTCTATATATTTTTATATACAGTATCCCGATAATTACAGCGTTTGGTACATTTGTAGAAATGACTTGCTTTTGCAAAACCCGTCAATGTAAAGCATCTGTTTCCACTTTCCATTCCTCAACCTTTGAATTTGGACTAAGCATCCAAATCCAAATTTAGGATTTTCTAAACTCGAAATTTTACTTCATGCGCCACGCGTATAAAACACTGATTTAAAATGAAGTTCAAAATAAGACTGAGCATTTTTAAAATTGATGTATTCGAACATTCGTTCAAAAACATATTCGAATTATTGGAATATTCTAATTATTTAAATAATGAAATATTCGAATATGTCAAATATTTTAATATTCGCATTTGAATATATTTTTGAATGAAAATTCTAACACTTCAATTTTAAAAATTCCTTTATAATGTAAGCGTTTTTGTTTTAATAAGTTGTTTCACTTAAATATGATATTTCGCATAAAGAAGTACGATATATGATACAAATTTATTATGTGTCACATAAAAATGTATAACATTAGGAAACATATTTTTAGCATTATCCAGAGAGGTGGCAGTTATTTTGTAACTGTTTATCATATATAAATACGTATTTAAAAGTATGTCGGTGCTTTAAAGGAAATACAATAGTATTACAATGAAAAAATAAATGGTACAATAGAGCCTAATAAAAGCATATCAATCATATAAGCGCAAAATATGAACTCGTAATAAATGTGCAAAAAAATTGTTTTATGTTCGCTTGCACACTTAGCTTGAGTTATCTGTAACATCACATACGCATATATGGAAATATCAGCTGATTAAAAAGGGGGTTAAAAGACTTTAAAAAATAATTTAAATACATCAAAAGTGCATTTTTTCACGCAATCACCAACAAATATGTCTTACAAAGACTAAATCAAACACTCACTGAAACAACTACTTCCCGAGATAATGCCCCAAGGACATTGGATTGTACAAGTGTTTGCTGTTGCATATACACATAACAATTGGGATCAAATTAATTTAAAGATTTAGGATAATCGTGTTCAAAATATTTAAAGGTTTATTCATCTCAATCCAGGGTTGTTAAAAACAACGTTTTTTTCATTTTAATTAAAACAAACAGTTTTTTTTAACATAACGTGTTTTTTCATTGAAACAGTGTTTAAAACATGAACAATTAAAAACATGTTTAAAATGTGTTTAAATCAGAACATACAGGGCATTTTTGTTTTAAGTATACATATTCCGATCATTTCAGCGTTTTTTAAATTTGCGGGAACTTGTTGTTTCAAAGCGTTTAATTTGGGGCGTTTAACGAGTGTTTTCTACTTCCCGACTAAGCATGTAGTAAAATTTCGAGTTTAGAAAAGCCTAAGAATTTGGATCCAAATTAGGCTTTTCTAAACTCGAAATTTTACTTCATGCGCCACGCTTAAAAACGCTGATTTACAGTGAAGTTAAAAAAACACATACATACAACAACAATTATAGGCAACCTAATATACGTTAGAGTTATTGGGTTGCCTCTAATCACTGTTATAAACAATTTGTTCAGCGCAGAATTCGACTCACGTTTTATTCACATCTACATATTAGATTGCTAAGGCCATATATTTTAAACTTTACGATATTACAGTCTTTTATACGTGTGGCGCATGAAGTAAAATTTCGAGTTTAGAAAAGCCTAATTTGGATTGGCCGCTCCGCTTCGCTACGCGGCCAATCCAAATTTTCAGGCTTTTCTAAACTCGAAATTTTACTTCATGCTTAGTCTGGGATTGGAAAACCCTCGTTTAAAGATTTGAATTGAAATCTTAAAAAAAAACAACGAATGTCGTAAAATTTACAGTGTATGCATACGTATACCTGAAAGAAAAATTTCCTGTATTTAAAAATTACATTTATGCACACACAGTTGTGATATTTTATTGCAATAAAATGTTAAGTTTAATAATGTAATTTGAAATATCTTCAACAATTTAGTTAAAAAATGTAATCAAAAAATCTTAATGAAGTAGTATAAAATATAAGTTAGCAAATTTAAGATAATAAAAAAAAACGTTTTAACAAATTTAACGTTAAAAACATGTTTCAAACAAATCTAAGATTTAACACAAAACCATTTAAAACACGACGGCTGTTTTAAATCATGTTTAAAACACTGTTTTAAACATAACAACCCTGTCCCAAGCACAATGATTATATTTTGTTTTTACAAACTCCTCATATTGATCGTGTTTTCCTTGATAATAAATAGACACACCATATTTGTTTTTTAAATAATCATTCTGGATAATCGAGGATACTGACTCACTGTGAATGTATTTCTAAACGACGAGACGCACACTCATGTAAATTGCAGGTTTACGTAGATTCGTTTGTGTAGTCACCTTATCATGCAAATGCGGTTTTAAGATGTGTTTACTATAAATGATAAACTTAACCAGAAATTTCATAATAAAACAAATAATATTTCATTAATTATTTATTACAATCTTTACCATAGCATTCTAACAAAAATAATCCAATTTTGCACAGCAAATCAAAATTTTCAGGCTTCTCTAAACTTGAAATGTTACTTAATGTTCAATCAAGAAGTGGAAACACGATTTAAATTGAACGCATTTATAAAATCAGTGAATGCCTGAAAATTTTCAGCGTACGCTTTGCTTCGCGCCGGCATATCTAAATTATTAGGCTTTTCTAAACTTGAAATTTTACTTCACGCGTATAAAACACACAAAATCTGTAAAGTTCAAAATATAAATATTGCTTATGACATACATGGATTTTTGTCTGGCCACGACCACCGACATATCACAAAGCAAATTACCCCAGGCTGGAATTTTGAAGACTTTAATAAACTCGAAATTTTACTTCATGAGCGACGCGTATAAAATACTGATTTAAAGTGAAGTTCAAAATACACTGCTTAAGTTTGATCTCACGAAATGAAAAAAATGTCTGTAATTGAAACTGAGTTCTGTATTTAATTTACCGACAAGTTACCCAAATTTTATGAAAGTTAGGCTTGAAACGCATAATACAGCATTTCAAGCCTAACTTTCATAAAATTTGGGTAAGTTGTGGGTAAATTAAATCCAGAACTTAGTTTAAATTACAGACATTTAACATGGGTTGAATATTAGATATTGTTCTATATTTTGCTGTTTATGAGGAATAAATAAATTTTATGCAGTTTATACGAAAATTATTGTAATTTTATGTATTAGATTTTTAACAATTTTTCTTATTCAGTAACATATTAGCCTCACATTCCATTAACCTGGTTTTCTTGTTTTCTAAGCCAAATGTTGATATTTATTGTCTATTCTCAGAAAGTCTGAAGATTTCTAAGTACAGTTGCGGCAATTTAGTCGACGCACTATAATAAAGACACATACGTTGAAAAAATTATATAACATTTGTGTTTTCGTGTTTATATTTAAATAGTTGATGTGATCCAGTAATTCAAATATGTACATTTTTCCAACATATGCAAATTGTGCTCGTTTGAACTTTCAAATTGTTTTCCTGAATTTTGTAAAATGCGGCTTAGAACCCTATGTTTTTTTAGGTCACGAAATGGCAATCTATGGCAAATGATATGTAAATAACAATTTGACACATATGAATGAGATCTATTGTCAGTTGTCAAAGTTTCTGTAGTTAACAGCAGGTAGAAATATATTTAAAATTAAAATTCTGAGATTTTACAGCCTTTTTTACAAGTATTTTTTATTCATTTACAAACAATTATTAACACTCGTCAAAAAAAATGTCCGCACCGGGCGGCACATATTTTATATTTTGGCCGACATTTTTTGTAATTAGTTTTAGTTGTAAAGAACAACTTGTTCACTTTATAAGTTTACTATTCGATATTTACGTATTATGAATTACTATATGATTTCGAATATTATTCCTCATCGCCAAGTCAATGTAGAGTTGAAAATATTATCTCTAAAAATGTTGCTCGGAGACAGACATGATTGGTGCCGACATCGAGTAGAAGTGATTTAAGTCTACAAAATCTTGCAATATTGTCCATAGAAGAAAGTTAGAAAAGTAAATATATAAATATGTTTACATACATATATGTGTACAATTTGTTTGTTTATCCAAAAGAAATGAAATTATTAATTTAAAAATATAAAATAAAAAATAGTGATGTGTCCATCATAACACTTTCCCTGTCATTTAAACAATTGATAATTAACATACTAAACTTATTTCACTTGTCAATTGGTTAAAGACCATTTCACATTAAATCAGTGTTTTATACGCGTGGCGCATGAAGTAAAATTTCGAGTTTAAAAAAGTCTTTGGCTCGGTCGCTCCGCTGTGCTACGCGCTCGAGCCAAATTTTCAGACTCTTCTAAACTCGAAATTTAACTTCATGCTCAACCTGGGAGTGGAAACACTTGTTAGACGATGAATCAGAAACTTCGTCAATAATCGCCTAATTTTTTTTCTACTTTAGCGCAAAGCTTATTCATTCATCGACAATCGCTGATAATTTTATAAATACCCGAATTGTCTTTTGTAATCTAAGATCAGGAAACAAGAAACTGCACTTTTTAATATTTTTATATTTACTCATTGATAAAATTTTATGCAACTTTAAGCGTCTGTAATGTCGTCAAAAACAGCTCGATTTTTTATTTTTCGACTTTACCTCAAAGTTTATCCATTCCACGACAATCACTGATAATTTTATAAAAATCCCAAATGTCTTTCGTAATCTAAGATCAGAAAACAAGAAACCTTACCTTTTAATTATTTTTTTATTTATTTATTGATGACATTGTATGGCTACTTAAGGCGTCTGTAATGTTCTCAAAAATCGCTCGATTTTTTGTCTACGTTATCACGAAATTTATTCATTTATCGACAAGCGCTAATAATTTTATCAAAATTCGAAATGTCTTTCGTAATCTAACATCAGAAAACGAGATATTGTACCGTTTATATTTTATTATTTGTTCAGTTAAATTGATTAAATTTCAATCAATTGATTATGTACCAACGTTTTATTTTGTTTTAAATCACTTTCCAAATAAATTAAATCCCTCGAGCATTCGCCTTTTTTAAAGAAAAGTTAACTTTGATTTGTTATTTTGGAATATCCATTGGAAATATTTAAACTTCAATTACAACCAATCAAAGTTTACTCTATTCTGTGTAGATTCTATGAATTTTATGTTGATTTGGTAATCTGTTAAGTTTTTAATTTAAAAAAAAAAAAACATTTTTCTGAAATCGTTAATTTTATTGCATAAATTCAACTTTAGCTTCATATTTTAAGAAAATGCGTTGAGATTACTTAATTCTCTTTTAATAAGATGTAAGTGCAATTGATTCTAAGTGAATTCAATGAATTTGATGTTGATTGCATTAAATTTTGATTTTTTACAATTTATCAAACAAAATAAATTTTAGAAATATAGGTCAAAATTAAAAAAAAAAATGTTGATACTTTTTGTGAACTACCAAGATCTCCATTAATTTTAATAAAAACTTATGCGTTTGCGTACATTTCAAGGGTTTTCTTTTATTCTCGATATTTAAAACACTTGGTTTGTTTCACTAGTTTATATTCTCTCCGATTAGTTTCGACAAAAAATGCCTAAGCAACAATATATATATACAAATACAAACTATCATAAAACATTAGGTAATAAGGGCGGACGTTATAAGAGAGTTCCAAATCTCTTCCATATTATTAACAAGCGGTTTTTCTCGCTTTAACGCCTTCCTAATTTCCAAACCCTCACTGAAGTTTAAGTATCGACCCTTATTGCCTGAGTATAAAATTTTACCATCTGTTGTATTAAAAATATGATTTTCTTCGATGCAATGCTGTGCAAATCCGGTTGATTTTATTTTATCATTTATTGATTTTTATGTTCTTCTAGGCGTGATCCAAAATGTCTTCCTGTCTAGTCAATGTATATGCTATCACAATCACCGCACTTATTTCATAAACGCCGCACTTGTCAAGTTTATCGACCACAGATTTGTTATTAGCTAGAAGTCTTTGTAGGTTTATTGGATTAGTCATTATAACATTAAAATCATACCCCTTAAAATTTTGTGTGGTTGTATGTGAAAAATGTAAACTAGTGAAACAAACCAAGTGTTTTAAATATCAAGAATTATTTCAAAAATGTTTCACCACGGGTCAAGTGAGAAATTTTTAAAAATCCCGATATTTTCAGAATGCTCATTAATTATAAAAATTTCTACACTTTTTATGATTGTCGTTAAATTTCAACATTTTTACGCTTTTCGGGAATATTCAAGATTTTGACTTCGCAATCATCGTCCATTTTGGAAAATTCGTAGAAAGCATATAATTTTATAAAATTAATAATTAGATTTTGAAAACTAACTAAATATATTATTATAATTATTATTGTTTTCTTACAAATTAACGAAATACGACAACATTTTTAAAGTTAATAAAACGTAATAAAGTGTAGAATTTGAAAATTAAGGAAATACATTTTAAAATTTAACAAAAATTTAGGAAATTTACGATAATTGCCAAGATTTAAAAACCTAGCAAAAATTCATTAAAAATATAAAAATTATAAAATTAATAAAAATTTTAAAAATAGTTGGATACAAATTTGAATATTAAACCTGTGCGTACTCCCTTGCAACGCGATGAATTCAATATATTATTGAAACAGGTAAATGAACGAAGAGCTCGCGGTAAAGATGTTATGATAAAGTATTTCGAGCATACTCCGAAAATTGTGAATAAATATCCTACGCAGCGAAAAGACTAATAAATACCCAACAGCATTTATCTCTTTCTGTAGTATATCAAAATGTACGTGGATTAAATACCAAAGTTTGTGAATTTTTTAATAATAATGATAATGATTTTGGTATACACTTCTTAACAGACACTTGGTTACAGAAGGAAGTTCAAAGTTCGGAAATATTTACATCCGAGTATTATGTTTATAGGTCTGATAGGATTGTTGGCAAAGGTGGAGGTGTTCTGATAGCAGTACGTAACCATATTATATCAATTTAACGCGCTTGATTTGAATACCATAAATATAAAAGTTATTTCATTAAATATAAATGGACAAAATATTGTTCTAATATGTGTATATATTAAACCAAATACGCCATCTGATGTCTATGTGATACTTCTGGAACGTATAGAACTTGCGTTTTTATATAAACAAGTAATTATAGTTGGTGATTTTAACATTCCAGAATATTATGATGGATCAATATCAACCACATTGGAAATATTAATGCTTTTGTTGATGACAATATCTGTGTACAATACAACAATATTCCAAACGCACGTAATCGTATTCTAGACTTCGTGGTTGCACCCAATTATATTGAAGATCTGCAAAAATGTATTTCGCCTTTAGTACCAGAAGATGCTCATCATATGACTATTACATTTTTCGTAAATTTGAAGACTAATGTCTCTCATACAAAATCGAATCAATTCAAGTATAAATATAATTTTAGAAGAGCTGATTTTTCCGCATTATACAAGGTATTATGTGAATCTGATTGGTCAGATATGTACTTTTGCCAAAATGTTGATACTGCATGTGAGTTGTTCTATTCTACATTATGCAGCAGTATTGATAATCATGTTCCATATTATAAACAAAGGCCTGGTAATATTGATGCTCCATGGTTTAATCTATCGGTGAAGAATTTTCTTAGATTCAAAGATAAAGCTCGTGTACGTTATATGAAGACTAGAACATTGGAGGTTCTGGTTCTTTGGGGAGTGTGCATTTCTGCACTGCACTTAGGCCTCATTAGGCCCATTGTGCTAGAACGTTGGAGGATCGAGATAAATATTTCAAAGAACGTCGAAAGCGTAACCTGCAGATATCTAAGGCACATAAGAAATACATCAACTTTACTCAACAGCAATTATTTAACGAACCCAATCTAATTTGGAATTATGCTAATACCAAGCGCAAAAGCACACGGATTCCCTGCTCTATGACCTATACTGACCAATCATATAGCACACCTTACGAGATTGCTAATGGATTTGCAAATCATTTACTTAATCTTACTTACCAGCAACACCTTGGTAATTTCAGTATTGATGAATTAGAAGTGTTAGAACAATTGAAATCTTTAAATTCGAATTTTACTATGGGTATAGATTTAATTCCAGCGATGTTACTAAAAGATACTGCTCCTATATTGTATCAGTGGAAGGATGTAAGAATATGCCCAAAAAAAAAACATTTTTCTGAAATCGTTAATTTTATTGCATAAATTCAACTTTAGCTTCATATTTTAAGAAAATGCGTTGAGATTACTTAATTCTCTTTTAATAAGATGTAAGTGCAATTGATTCTAAGTGAATTCAATGAATTTGATGTTGATTGCATTAAATTTTGATTTTTTACAATTTATCAAACAAAATAAATTTTAGAAATATAGGTCAAAATTAAAAAAAAAAATGTTGATACTTTTTGTGAACTACCAAGATCTCCATTAATTTTAATAAAAACTTATGCGTTTGCGTACATTTCAAGGGTTTTCTTTTATTCTCGATATTTAAAACACTTGGTTTGTTTCACTAGTTTATATTCTCTCCGATTAGTTTCGACAAAAAATGCCTAAGCAACAATATATATATACAAATACAAACTATCATAAAACATTAGGTAATAAGGGCGGACGTTATAAGAGAGTTCCAAATCTCTTCCATATTATTAACAAGCGGTTTTTCTCGCTTTAACGCCTTCCTAATTTCCAAACCCTCACTGAAGTTTAAGTATCGACCCTTATTGCCTGAGTATAAAATTTTACCATCTGTTGTATTAAAAATATGATTTTCTTCGATGCAATGCTGTGCAAATCCGGTTGATTTTATTTTATCATTTATTGATTTTTATGTTCTTCTAGGCGTGATCCAAAATGTCTTCCTGTCTAGTCAATGTATATGCTATCACAATCACCGCACTTATTTCATAAACGCCGCACTTGTCAAGTTTATCGACCACAGATTTGTTATTAGCTAGAAGTCTTTGTAGGTTTATTGGATTAGTCATTATAACATTAAAATCATACCCCTTAAAATTTTGTGTGGTTGTATGTGAAAAATGTAAACTAGTGAAACAAACCAAGTGTTTTAAATATCAAGAATTATTTCAAAAATGTTTCACCGTCGAAAGCGTAACCTGCAGATATCTAAGGCACATAAGAAATACATCAACTTTACTCAACAGCAATTATTTAACGAACCCAATCTAATTTGGAATTATGCTAATACCAAGCGCAAAAGCACACGGATTCCCTGCTCTATGACCTATACTGACCAATCATATAGCACACCTTACGAGATTGCTAATGGATTTGCAAATCATTTACTTAATCTTACTTACCAGCAACACCTTGGTAATTTCAGTATTGATGAATTAGAAGTGTTAGAACAATTGAAATCTTTAAATTCGAATTTTACTATGGGTATAGATTTAATTCCAGCGATGTTACTAAAAGATACTGCTCCTATATTGTATCAGTGGAAGGATGTAAGAATATGCCCAGTTTTCAAATCTGAAAATAAGAGATGCATAGAAAATGACAGGCCTATCTCTATTATTAGTAACCTCAGCAAAGATTGTTGATGTAAATTCATATACCATCAAGTTAGTTCATTCCTATCTATTCAACAACATGGTTTCGTTAAACAAAATTCAAATTCTACAACATTACACAGGATATTTCTAATGCTCTGCAAAGTAACAAACAGGTTGACGTGTTCTATGGAGATATGTCAAAGGCATTTGACAAACTGGATCATGTTTTGCTGCTATCCAAATTAAGGAAATTTGGACTGAACGATAATTTAATTCATGTACTGAAATCGTATTTGTCAAACCGCTTTCAACAGGTGGAGATACAAGGTTCTAGCTCTTATAAGTATATTGCATCTAGTGGTACACCTCAGGGATCGAATTTGGGTCCACTTATTTTCATAGTACGTAACTGCGGGCAGTTTAATAATCTGAAAGTTCTAAGTCTTCTCTTTCAAACCTTTATACTATCTAAAATGGGATATGGTTCCGTTATTTGGACACCTATGTATCAAAAATATATCGATATGCTTGAAAATGTCCAAAAAAAGTTTCTCCGGTATCTGTGTTACAAAAAGTATAGAATATATAAGTATGACATCCCTTATACTCAATTATTGTCCGAATTTAATTATATTTCTGTACACGATAGGCATATTTATACAAGTTTGTGTTTTTTGTATAAAATAATAAATTACACAATTAATGATCAAAGAATATTGGGTATGTTAAATTTTAGGATACCACAAGAAGTATCCACAAGAAGTATCGATGTTTTTTTGTACAAGTCTCGTGTAAATTATCACTTAAATTCTCCAATTATTAGATTATCACGTTTGTATAACAATGTTTCTCATATTTCAGACATTCTCATCCTCATTATATAATTTTAAATGCAATATTTTGAACCATTTGAAAGAGTCTGCCTTAAGTACATAGTTAATTTATAGTATCTATTCTTTGATATTGCTATTAAATATATATACTATAATTGTACTTATATTTAATTATTCTTAACTCAATTAATTAGTTATACCGTTATTGTACTTATGTTTATTTATACTTAATTTAACTAATTAGTTATCGGTATTTTATTGGTAAATGAGTAAGTTACCACTCATAATTTATTTGTACTTTGTTTATTGTTATATTGCTAGCCCAGTAATTGGACATATTTGTCTGTTGGATTGTAAATGAATAAATAAATCAACGAAAATCTAGGAATTTCATGAAAAACTTCAACATTTTTAAATTTAACGAATTTTAAGAAAATTCACGAATATTGCCAAGTATTCAAAAATTAACGAAAATCTTAATGTTGTCATTGTTAAAGTTACCGAAAGAATTGAAAATTCATGAAAAGTATCAGAATTTTCCGAATTATCGAAAATCTAGAAAATTCTTAAATTCATCTGAACTTTTGAATATTAAATGAACTTTTGGTAATTCACAAAAACCGCCAAGATTTTAAAACAGTAATGAAAACACGAAAATTCAAAAACTTCAACATTAATGAAAACCTTGGAAATTCATGAAAAAGTAATTTCTTTTTTTAAATTAATGATAGTGATAAAAATTTACGAAAACTGGAAAAATTTAAAATTTGACGAAAATCTTGAAAACCATCAAGGCTAAGCATGAAGTAAAATTTCGAGTGAGAAAAGACCCAAGAATTTGGGCTTTTCTCAATTTGAAATTATACTTCATGCGCCACGCGTATAAAACACAGATTTAGTGTTTTACTGTTCATTTGATATTGATATTGATACTATCTAGTGTTTTACTGTTCATTTGATATTAAAATTTTTAGTCGACTTTAAAAACCTTGGCAGTTTTCGTAAATATCTTACTTTTTTGTAATTTTCATGAAATTTTTATGAGATTTTCGTCAATTTATACAATTTTTATGAAATTTTCAACGATTTATAAAATTTTCGGATATATGTGTGTAAACATTAAATGCTATTTTTTGGTTATCTACAACTTTTCTTAACAAGATTTTTTATAAGATCAATATTAAAGAAATATCCAAAAAAAATGCTAAAAGTAAACTACCACTTCCGGTTTCGGCATGTTCACCAAAAGTTAATTGAACTTTCTTTATCGTGGCAAATTACAGAAGTACAGACATTTCAAAATGGATATGTCCACTAACATTTTTGATTTGAACATTTCCGCGGAAACGATACTTTCTCTTTGTTTCGCATATGGGGGAAAGTAAAAATATTTGATGGTATTTTTTTGTAAATTAAATATAAGTTTTGTTTCATAGGTGGGGAATCTGCGACTTTCGTAAGTTTCTTGTGGCCTTTTAAAAAGTATCTTGTTTTTTTTTTATAAAAGCTGCATTTATAAGTATATCAACTTTTGCGGCCTCCTTTATTACGCCTAATTCATCAAAATGAAGTATTTAATATTATTTGCAATTGAAAATATTATCAATATAAATATTTTGTGCGGTATTTCTGTTGTTAATAAATATTTGCTTCATTTTGTTGTAATTTTGATTAAACATTTGCTATATTTAGCGGAATGTGTCGTTTTGTCTGGAATGGTTTGTTAATTTGTAAAATCTTATTAAACTACAATGCATGGAGTATACAGGAATCCCTTTTGATGTTAATATATTAGGTAGGGGCGTATGAACAGATAAACATTAAATAAGACATGTGCTAATGACTGTGAGTTTCCCCATCAGCTGCTAACGTCATTTATGTCGATACACCACCGCAATGCATTGCCATGAATAATACGTTTTCTGCTAATAGCTAAAGTTTGTCAGTATGTTGAACATGCCCATTTCATATGTACATACGTTATTCTTCCGAGAGAGATATTTCTATTTTGTTCGAATGAAGGCGAAATGGAAAAATCTAAATTCGCCGGAAAAGCACCGGACGAATCCTCCATCTTGAGGAGTGCGGGATGTGAGGAGTGTTATATGTTATATGTGTACATTTAGGGTTTATTCGAGGCACAACATTCAAAACCCCTTATTTAGATTTCTTTACATGCGGACCGGCCACTTCGTGCACGGCCCTGGACTATCCGACTGCCCGGACTTCATAAATCTAGTTACGTTCTGGACGTTCGATTGAATATTCAGAGATTCCTATAAATAAATTATTTTATATTTGGCGATATCGAGATGTTGCTCCGTCCCATATATCGCCGTTTTTATTTATTATCCTTGCAGGATTTGCGAATACGCACACTCGATGAATCCATATTCATACGTAAATACATTCTCTCCCTCTCTGACTACTACATATTGCCATCCCTATATATATATTCTATAGTATTTCCTACATCCACATAAAATACATATATATTGTAGGTTTAAGATCATATCTCTTTAATTGCTTCAGGAAATAATTTCAAATCATATCTAACTTTATTAACGATAATCCTTTAATAATTTGCAATTGTGTAGCTTCAAATTTCCTTCTCTTGTATTTACTACACGTACCTTTTGTTTTTATATACTCGTCTTAACACAACAGACCACCCTCGCATAATCACTAGAAAGATGATTTATACAGAGTGATTTTCTTTGAAGTATACATATCCCAATTATATGCTGTAAATCTTTAGATGTTCGTTGTATTTTTTTTAAAGTTTAATTTAAAGCTACAAACGAGTGTTTTCCCCTCCTAGGTTAAGCATGAAGTACAGTTTCGAGTTTAGAAAAGCCTGAAGGTTTGGATTTAGAAATCTAAATTCAGGCTTTTTATCTACTGATTTGAAGTGAAGTACAATTGTTCACAATATTTTAGTGTTTTTAGTGTTGAGTACGCGTGACGCATGAAGTAAAATTTCGAGCTTAGAAAACCTGAATTTGGATTTCGCGTCCAAATTCAAATGTTCAGGCAGGAAATTTTACTTCATGCTAAACGTGGGAGTGGAAAACACTCCTTTTAAATAAATAGTCATAAAATAATCAATCTCTCGCTTGTGTTTTCTGTAATTTTCACCGAAAACTAAATTTTAAAGATATTTATTTTAATTGTTAAATTGAATGCACTTTATTAATCAGCAAAAACAATGTACAGCTTGGCCCAAAAGGGATGTTACTCTAGGGAATCTTGGTTATAGAAGAGATAGAAAAAATCGATTGCGCACCCTTAAGCTGTTTTTTCAAAATTTCGATTTGGATTTGGACGTCAAGCATCCAAATCCAAATTCAGGCTTTTCTAAAATCGAAATATTACTTTATGCACCACGCGTGTAAACACCGATTTGATGTAAAGTTCAAAATAGACTGTTATTAATAAATCAGTTCAATAATTATTTTTATTATACGAGATAACAGTAAATAAAACTAAAATTCTATTTCCTGTGGGATATTATTTTTTGATCTTTAATCATCTCTTGTGCATACGCACGAAAGCATGTTACCAATGTTACCGAAACAGCTGGGTAATATACCGTAATTTACTGTAAATTATCGGTGGTAATTGCCGGTGGTAATTTAAAGACCTACCTTACCGGTGGTAATTACCACTACCATAACTATCTATAGTATTCATAATGTATATATGAAATTAGCAATCCTTGGTTGCAAAATATTTCAAAAAATATAAAAGTGCGATTTTTTTCGAAATCCACAACTAATTTATTTTCCAAAGAGAAATGCAAACACTCATCGAAGCGAGTACTTTCAACAAATATTAGTTACATTTATTGTCTTTAAAAATCGTATATCTATTTAATAAATAAATAAAGAATTTTCCTACTGCCTGAAATTCATCAACATCGCAGTATCGAAAAACGGAAAACGTTGTCAAATGACTGTCATGTCAAAACTAATTTAATTTTCGCGCTGAATTTTAATCAATATCCCCTCTCGCATTAATTCTCTCAACTGTCCTAGTATTGTCGTCGGCCTTATCGAATGCTAATCAATTAATAGCTACGAACTAAAATTATAGGCAATAACGGTCGGCAATGATGTTTATTGCACAATTCTTCATTGTTTTGATAATCTTTTGTTTTGTCTATTATACTAGACAGCAAAGTGAAAATCAATAGTAGACTTCATTATTTCGTCTATTTCATCATCTCTAAGGTATAGTTCTCACTAGCAAGCACTATGTGCGAAGGCATTAAACAAATAATGCATCCATTTTTATTTCATTGTTCCGTCACGAGTATAATTGTATACTGCATTACATAAGCAATAAATATATAAACAATTGATCATTTTTATTGTAATTCAAGATTTGTTAATTGTTTTGAAATAAATGGATGCAATACAGGGCTGGCTTATTCAAATTGCTTCGAGAGGGAAAATGAACAAGTAAAATGTTTAAATGGATGTGCATTAAATTTTTAATAAATATTAAGTAAACTTAGCTCTTTTAAAATATGTGCCAATCTAAAAATTGCTGTTAAATTATGTTCACTTGAACGCGCAGAGATCTAATATTACAACATTAATGTCCTAACTGACAGAGCTGGGCAGGATTCGAATCATTCAGGATTCGAATCCTATTAGAGGATTCATAAGAGGCATTCGAATACTTTAGTTAAATTGGATTAGTGATCCGGATTCGTTAAATTTTTTTAAGAGGATTCGTATTCGAATCCAAATGCGGGTGATTCGAATTCTCATAAAAGGATTCGAATATTTATAAAAGGATTCGAATATTTACAAAATAATTCAATACTTACAAAATGATTTGAATTGTCAAAAATAATTCGAAATAATTAATCCTCACAATTATTTCGAATTATTTTTCATGAAACATTTGCTTTGTGTGTTTTTTAATTTGTCGTTAAATCACTGTTTTATACGCGTGGCGCATGAAGTAACATTTCAAGTTTAGAAAAGCCTCGTGAAAATTTGTCTCGGGTCCCTGCGCGACCCTCGACAAATTTTCTACGCGGGGCTTTTCTAAACTTAAAATTTAACTTCATGCTTAGTTTGGGAGTGGAAATGTTTTTGAAGATAATAATCTAGTTTTCAAAATTTTGTTTAATATTATTTGAAGTAAAACTGACATGGTAGCCACAATCTGAAATGTTAAAGTTTTCCGACATTTCCCTGATTCAAGATTTTTATCCCTGACCTTTCAATATAACTTTCTTCTGTGGTAAGCCCTTATTTTGTTAAATTGTTTTCATTGTTTTTATCAATATTCAAGTTGGTTTTATAAATGTTTACGTGTCTTGTAATGTTTATGATGCCTGCTGATTTTGACAAATTTAATAATATCATATGGCTTTTTTGTTAGTGTTTGATAAATTTGAATAAAATGCCATGACTTTTCCGGTTTTAATGATATTCAGTGAATTTTTTATTTACGTAATTTTCAGGCATTCGTCGATTTTATAATAGAGTTCAATATATAGTTTTGAATGACTGTTTCCACTCCCAGACTAAGCATGAAGTAAAATTCGAGTTTAGCAAAGCCCCACGTAGAAAATTTGTCTCGGGTCGAGAACAAATTTTCACGAGGCTTTTCTAAACTCGAAATTTTACTTTATGCGCCACGCGTACAAGACACTGATTTGAAATGGAGTTCAAAAACACACAAATACATCTTTAATCAGAGTAACACATATATTTAGTCTGTTATTAACGATGTTCAGTGTTAATAATAAATAATTAGGTTTTGAATATTTTTTCAAAACAACTGATAATGGTATTTCTTTGTTAATGGTTGCAAAAAATAATAAAATCAAATTTATTTCTAAAGGATTTGTATTCGTGATTCGAAAAAACAGGGTTCGAATCTTTGATTCGAATCATATTTATCTCTTACGAATCCTTTATTCGAGTATTCGTGATTCGAATCATATTAGGTTATTCGGATTCGTGATTGGACTCCTTTTTACGAGGATTCGTCCTAGTTCTGATAACTAATAATTATAAATGGATTTCACGAAAATTTGTGTGACTTGGCTTTTTCATAATATGTAAAAATCAAAAAAATACTCCTATAATAGTTTTTGAGTTATATTCAATTAAACGTGCATAGATCTAATAACATTTATGGTAAATCTCGTTTTTAGCAAATCATAAATAAAAAAATTATAAATGTGTGAGTTTCAAGTAAACTTAGGTCTTTCAAAATATTTGGATATATAAAAATTACCCATTTATAGTTATTTTTAGATCACCACGCAAATATATAATATTTCTTCCAATAATTACGTAAATCCTATTTTTAACAAATCCTAATTTAAAAATTTGTAAATGGATTTGCATGAAATTTTGTGTCAGTGAATCTTTCACAATATGTGAAAATTCAAAAAATACCTTTTTCTTAGTTTTTGAGTTATTTCTATTTAAACACGTAAATATCAACCAAAATGTACATAAATTCTATTTAAAAAAAATGCCAACTCAAACATTTATAAATGGATTTTCATGAAACTATGTGTTAGTATCAAGTAAACTTAGCTCTTTCAAAATGCTTATGAAAAACTAAAAGTCCCTATTTATAGTTTTTGAGTTATTTCTAGTTGAACACTCAAATATCCAATAGTACATCGAAATGTACGTGAATATCATTTTTAGCAAATCTTAGCTCAAACATTTGTAAATGGATTGTCATGAAATGCTGATTTCATTTTTTGAGTTATTGCCAGCTGAATACGAAAATAGTTACGATTTTCTAAAAAAATCTTTGTGTAAATCTCTTATTTAACAAATTATAAATCAAACATTTATAATTGGATTTTCAGAAAATTTCGTATAAATACAAGTATAAACACGCTTTTCTAAAAAATGTGAAAAACTATACCTACCCCATTTATAGTTTTTGAGTTCTTTCCAGTTGAACACGCATATACACAATTTTTCAACCAAAATTGCTAACAATATCATTTTTAACAAATTATTACTCAAGCATTTGTTTTTAACTAATTTTCATTAAATTTTGTGTGAGTATTAAGTGGTCTTAACTCTCCCAAAATATACGAAAATCGAAAAATAGCCAATTTTTAGTTTTTAAGTTATTTTCAGTTCAACACGAAATTACCAAATATTTGAATGCATATTTAATTCTCAATAAGTTACGCATGATATTTGCCGAAATTTATGAAGTCTTTCGAAAAATATAAAAAACTATACATTTCCATTTACAGTTTTTGAGGTATTTCGAGTTGAACAACAGTAAATGCATGCGCTGAAAAATTTATATTTTCCGACATTCTTATTTTCTAACCAAATTCAATTTAAAGCTTTAACCAAGTGTTTTCCACTCCTAGATTAAGCATGAAGTAAAATTTCGAGTTTAGAGAACCCTGAAAATTTGGTTTAACCGCATAGCGCGTAGTGCTACGCGACTAAACCAAGTTTTCAGGCTGTTCTAAACTCGAAAGTTTATTTCATGCGCTACGCATATTAACACTGGAATATTGTGGAATTAAAAATTTACTGCTAAATCAGTATTAAAAATAAACTACCAAAATCCTGATTTGGTAGTTTATTTTTAATACTGATTTAGCAGTAAATTTTTATATACAGCGTGTAAACGAACTACTGTACAGGCTCTCTACCACATAAGGGGCAGCGTTTAAATAAACAATACCTGCATTTGAAATTACCATACCTTTAGTAGATAGCTCACAAATAATTATTAAAAATAATTAATAATAATAGGCCACATGTTTGTGGTATCTGGTATACGCTTATTTTAAGAGAGATTCCATATAGACTGGTAGTTTTTAAACGATTTGGATATCGAATTACACCATCCAGAGAAAAGTGGGTCAGATTGTGAAGAATTATGTCTATGTTATCGTTTTCATAAGTACCCATTGCTGACTAAATTCCGAATATTTTCTAAACGTGTTAATGAAATTCAATATTTTTCCATATTAGGTTCACACTTGACTTTATCCTCACTCTTATTAAAATGTTTAGATAAGAGCGGCGAGGGTGGATGATTTATAAACATAAAAATAGTTTGCTGTTTAGTCTATGGTGAAACTTATTCCATGAAACATCTACATTTTGTAACATGGCGCGATACGTTTATTCAAACATTGAATTGGCAGACATGTTTCTTATTTACGGTGAAACTTGGTGTAATTTCGCGGAAGCTGTAAGAATTTATCAAGAGCGATTTCCTGAACGACACTTACCACCACCAAACCGATTTAGAAATTTATTACAAAGAGCACGCGACACTGGAAGTTTGCAGCCCGTCGCCGGAGCCGACGGAGGTGGTGACCGTCCAATGCGATATTTGCGAGCGGAAGATGAAATTTTGAATCTGTTGGAAGCGGATCCTGGTTTAAGTACCCGTATTATCGCCGCTCAGCTAAATGTATCGCACACATTTGTCAGCAGTGTTATACAAGACAATAATTTTTATCCGTATCACTACCAGCGTGTACAACATCTTCAACCCCACGATTTTCCGAAAAGAATTGCATTTTGTCAATGGATTTTGGCACAAAATGTTCAAAATCCTAACTTTACCAAAGACATTTTAGTGACCGACGAATCGTGCTTTACGCGTAATGGAAGTTTTAATTTCCATAATATGCATATTTATGCAATAGAAAATCTTCGTGTTACGCGTAGAAGTCATTTCCAGCATCGCTTATCCCTTAATATCTGGGCAGGTATTTTAAATGATCAATTAATTGGGCCATTTATGTTCCCATTTAATTTGAATGGAGAACGATATTTACGATTTTTGCAAGATGACCTTTTAGATCTTCTAGAAAATGTACCCTTAGCGGTTCTTAGAAGAATGTGGTATTTGCAAGATGGTGCGCCAGCTCACAATGAAAGGCGCGTTAGAATTTATTTGGATGATGAGTTTCCAGGACGTTGGGTTAGTCGTGGAGGCCCTGTACCATGGCCTCCAAGAAGTCCGGATTTAAACCCCTTAGATTTTTTTCTTTGGGGACACTTTAAAAGTGAAGTCTACACGGAAATTGACAATGCTGAAATGCTGATACAACGAGTAAACGCCGCTTCTAATACCATTCGTGAAAAACCTCGTGAAATGTTTGCTACTGTTTGTGCAAATTGGATACGTAGAGCCCAAATGTGCATTGAGTGCGGCGGACGTCAATTTGAACACTTATTGTGATTTTTTTTATACGTGACCCAGTTTCATCTAGTAATTCTAGACAGTGTGTGTGTGTGTGTGTAGTGCGTGCTAAGTGATTTATACGTCTTGCAGTAGTAACAGTAAATAAACAATACCACAAATGAGTGACCTAGTATCATCTAGTCATTCGAGACAGCGTGCGTGTTTAGTGCGTGCGAAGTGATTTATGCGCCTCGCAGTAGTAAAAGTAAATAGAAAATACAACAACTTACGCATCCACGAAAAATATCATGAACACCTTAAGAGGATGTACATTTGTTCGATTACACGCTGTATATATATATATATATAAAAATATAAATATATATTTAAATATATATATATATATATATATATATATATATATATATATATCCTGCTAAACAAGAATATCTTGAATTTCATAATATTTCAGTGTTTTATAAGCCTGGCGCCTCGCTCCTTCTCGAATATTTAAATATTTATACTGGGTCAGTTTTTTTTTCAGGTTCTCTATGGGGATCTCGGAAACTATAAGAGATAGAGAAACGCTGAAATCGGCGAAGTGGTGCAGTTTTACGAGCTGAATAAAAATAGCCATTATTTTTTTTCAAAAAAGTCAAGGGTAACTAGATATTTTGAAAAATGTAGAAAGTGTCGATTTTTTTCAAATCGATTTTTCTTAGTTATTAAAAGAGATAGAAAAAAACTATAAAATGGCAAAGTTTTAAACAATTTTACGTTAAATAATAACATTTTATCAGATAATTTTATATTGACATTAGTTTTTAAGATACAACACAAAATTACATTTTCGTAAATGGAAAGTATAGTTGGCTATGTTATTATTAAAACGGGATTTTTTTTCCGCCGCTTCTAATACCATTCGTGAAAAACCTCGTGAAATGTTTGCTACTGTTTGTGCAAATTGGATACGTAGAGCCCAAATGTGCATTGAGTGCGGCGGACGTCAATTTGAACACTTATTGTGATTTTTTTTATACGTGACCCAGTTTCATCTAGTAATTCTAGATAGTGCGTGTGTGTGTGTGTAGTGCGTGCTAAGTGATTTATACGTCTCGCAGTAGTAACAGTAAATAAACAATACCACAAATGAGTGACCTAGTTTCATCTAGTCATTCGAGACAGCGTTCGTGTTTAGTGCGTGCGAAGTGATTTATGCGCCTCGCAGTAGTAAAAGTCAATAAAAAATACAACAACTTACGCATCCACGAAAAATATCATGAACACAGGTAACCAGAAGTTCTCAAAAAGTAAAAAATGCATGAAAAATTATGAAAAATCCAATACTTTTTTCCGATTTTATTTTTGCTGCAATTGGTGTCAAAATATTTTGTGTATACGCCCTTAAGAGGATGTACATTTGTTCGATTACACGCTGTATATATATATATATATATATATATATATATATATATAAAAATATAAATATATATTTAAATATATATATATATATATATATATATATATATATAAAAAAATATAAATATATATTTAAATATATATATATATATATATATATATATATATATATATATATAAATATAAATATATCCTGCTAAACAAGAATATCTTGAATTTCATAATATTTCAGTGTTTTATAAGCCTGGCGCCTCGCGCCTGCTCGAATATTTAAATATTTATACTGGGTCAGTTTTTTTTTCAGGTTCTCCATGGGGATCTCGGAAACTATAAGAGATAGAGAAACGGTGAAATCGGCGAAGTGGTGCAGTTTTACGAGCTGAATAAAAATAGCCATTATTTTTTTTCAAAAAAGTCAAGGGTAACTAGATATTTTGAAAAATGTCGAAAGTGTCGATTTTTTTTAAATCGATTTTTCTTAGTTATTAAAAGAGATAGAAAAAAACTATAAAATGGCAAAGTTTTAAACAATTTTAGGTTAAATAATAACATTTTATCAGATAATTTTATATTGACATTAGTTTTTAAGATACAACACAAACTTACATTTTCGTAAATGGAAAGTATAGTTGGCTATGTTATTATTAAAACGGGATTTTTTTCACTTGACATACGTATTTATAAAAATAACTGAGTTATTAATAATTTTTAATTTTTGTTACAACAAAAAAATTGTTGGTCATGAAAAATTTACAATTATAAAACAATTGCGGGTTTTTGTAATGTAGGAGTTTGTAAAATTTTTATAGGAAAATTTTCATAGGAAAAAATTAAAATTGGTAGGAAAATATATCCATAAAAAAACAGTTAACAGTTAACACTACATTAATTAACAAAAATAACTGTTACAAACAATCGTAATTGTTTTATTAGTCATTGTTTCATGGCTATCTATTTGTTTGTTGTAAATATAATAGAAACTAACTAATAACTCAGTTATTTTTGTAACTGTGTCAAGTGATTTCTAAATAAAGAGAAAAATAATCCCTTTTTTAAGGTTTCCATTAAAAAAATGTTAGTTTATGTTATATCTCGAAAACTAATGTCGCTAGAAAAAATCTGATAACATTTTATTATTTAATTGTAAAATTATATAAAAATTTGCCATTCATAGTTATTTTCGATCTCTTTAAATTACCGAGAAAAATCGATTTTTGAAAATCGACACTTAACCTTGACTTGACCTTTCAAAAATTTTAAAAATGTCTTCTTATCCAGCTCGTAAAACTGCACCACTTTGACCATTTAACCGTTTCACTTTCTCTATAGTTTCAGAGATCCCCATAGAAAAAATGAAAAAAACTCACCCTGTATATTTAAGTATTTGAATATCTGGAACCTTTAGCAGTTGAAATATTCATATTTTATTATTTAAATATTCGATCATTTGAAATATATAGAATCCCAGCCTTAATATAAAAATCAATTTATATACAGAACATACACATTATTATTGTACTACAATGGATGTGTAAGAAAGTATTTATAGTAACACGTAACGAGACAAAATCCAACTATTTTATTTTCCGGGGAACTTAACTGCTTCCCTCGTTAATGGTCAACCAACGATAGAAAGGAAAAATAACTGATAGAATTGACGTATCCTCAAAATTGTCAAAGGGGGGGGGTTATGACGTTATAAACCACCCTTCCCCTATAATAGGGTGGTTTATTCATATGTTATTGAGCCTTTAGGTGCCCAAAAGTGTAATTAACTAGGAGACGAATATGTTTAACAAATTTTCATTTTTCGGGTAGCTTGATCTAAACCAGGTGCGCAGAAAAGGGGAGGGCAGAGGGCTCGGTCCCACCCTTAACAAATAGCCTAGATTGTATTTCTTGACTTTTTTTTCTAATGACGTTTATTTAAAATTTAAACAAAATGAATTTAAATATCGTTCAGATATTATTCTGATTTAATCTTCAAATACAGACAGCAAAAAAAAGACAACGATAAATTCATTACTGCCTAAGCATGAAAATTAGAGTTTAGAAAAGGCTGAACATTTGGATGTACCGGACGAAGGGCCTCACAAATCCAAATGTTCAGACTTTTTAACCTCGAAATTTTACATTATAAAACACATCGACTATCTCTAATTAGAATAACACGAAATCAGATATTTAGTCTGTTACCAACGATTTTCAATGTTAATAATTTTTTTGTAATTTTAACAAAAAGCATGTTTTTTTATGTTAAAACTATTTAATGTAGTTAGTGGAGCTTTAGCTTACAATAACGAAGACTTGAACTATAGCTGTGTTTCTTCCATAAATTGGTCTCAGGAAATCTCTAATGTCCAGAACTTTAAAGTTGGGTAATTGCAATGTGAACCGGAATATACTAAATATAGATAAGTTGCATTATATAAACTTGATATTAATAAAACAATATATTGTTATAATACTCCGGTTAACAGACAATTAAGATGTTTTAGCCAGCTTAGTAGTAAATTAAATTTATATATAATTGATAGCAAGTTTAGTTCATTTAAACGAAATTTTAACTCACTGACTCAGTTTTATTAATTTTTGTTATTGTTATACTATTTGTTATTATCATATTTTTTAACTCATGTTTCAACATAATGTTTATTAGTTAGTTGGTTAAATGGATCTATATATTAAAAAAATACATTTTAAATTGATGTGATTCATCTATTATTAATATTGTTTTCTATTTGATTATTGAATTGATTATTCAATTATCAATATTGTAAACATGTGTCATCAAGTGATTAATGAGATTTTTTATTCTATGTATTAAGGGATCGACAAGAAGCAAGTTCATGATATAAGAGAAAGACATTAAAAAAAACAATTTTGGCAAGGAATAAATAAAGTTTTGTTATCGCGGAGTGAAATGTCTCCGTGAATTGACGCAAAAACAGTAGAAATTCAAACCGTATTGAATAAAACCGCTATGTTCCGAATAGACGAATAGGGTGGCAAATTTGAATTTCGCCCTAGGCCCAAGTTTTTCTTCCCGCTACAGCGATTTCCATAAGATAAAAGATTATTTTTACATAATATACAAAACATACATATTAATGACATGAAGAGAAATGGATCATATTTAGCTATCATCTTTATTAACAAAAACAACATACAAATTAATTAACTACATATCATAAAACATAAATGCCCACTTGCATCACAGCTGATTTATTTTGATTAGTGATTAGTACTTCGTTAAAAAGCAACAATTTTATTCAGAAATTGTTTAAATAATTGCAACATTTTTTTATCCTATAATTTTGGCTTAATCAGAGGTTTAATCAATTATCCGTGGATGATTACATTTAATCAGTCGTGGTATGAACGAGCCTAAGGAAATCATTGTGATCTCAGGTGTTTGTTCAATGGCTATCGACCATAGGTCTTTCTGCCAAGAACTAGTTAAGGCATTAAGCGCCATTGATGCAAGAACGCAACATTATTAATTTTTTGTTAATTAAATTACTAAATATGTTAGTTTGATACATTGTATTATTTGACCTGACTTGAGAATGCGTGAAAGAAAATGTAAATATTTTGTTGTTTAAATATTCCGTTTATTACTCATTTAAAAATAAACGTTTCAGTGTATTTATAACTTCACAATATATCAGTGTTTTATACGCGAAAATTTGGTTTGGTCGCTCCGCTTCTTGGAGTGACCAAACCAAATGTTCAGGCTTCTCTAAACTTAAAATTTTACTTCATGCTTAATTGAAAATTGAATTTTTATTTTGTTAGTTGGTTTGAAAAGAATTTGACCTAAATGTTACATATACTTCGATAGAGCGTTGTAACAAATCAAATAAGATTTTAAATATTTCATTGTATAATTCAATATCCGGCGGTGTATCTGCACGGGAAGTAGTTGTTTCAATGAGTATTTATTGTCTAAAGTAGTCTTATTAATTAAGAATACGTCTTAATTAATAAGACTACTTTGCATTTTATACGCACTGTCGTAATTCTATATATTATACATAATGTATAAAGTAAAATTTCAAGAAGCCGAGCGGAGCGACCAAACCAAATTTTTAGACTTTTCTAAACTCGAAATTTTACTTTATGCGTCACGCGTATAAAACACTGAAATGTTGTGAAGTTAGAAATACACTAAAACATATTTTTTTAAAATGAGTAATAATCAAAATATTTAAATAACAAAATATTCACATTATTCTTCACACATTCTCAAGTCAAGTCAAATAATATAATGTATCAAATTAACTTATTTAATAATTAAATTAAGAAAAACTTAATAATGTTGCATTCCTTCATCAATTGCGATTAATGGGTTAATCATGTACAAAAAAAGTCATATTTATATAAATTCATGGTGAATAAATAAACAATTTCAGGTTTATTACATTTTTTACAAACTTTTGCTGAGTTTTGAGGGTTTTCTTATTATGAAAAAATGCATGATTAAAAATTAAATTTATGAAAAAACTAGTAATATTTAGTTTGCGTTCCTTCTTTCATATCCTCATATTTATTGAATTGTTTGATAATATTCTAACAATTGTTTACAGTCCTTGATTAAGCATGAAGCATGAGGCTGAAAATTGGATTGCCGGTGCGAAGTACCAGGCAAATCCAAATTTGCAGGATTTTCTAAACACGAAATTTTAGTTCATGCGGCAGACGTGTAAAACGAGAATTCAATGCGAAGTTTAAAGAAACACCTAATTTTTAGAATAATACAAAACCAACCTAAAACGTATTAACTTATGGCTAAATTTAATAAAATTGACAATACAAATAATTTTCACGTATTTGGCGAATATTAATATCGAAAAGTAAGCGAATATTCGCCAAAATTAATACGGATACCGGTTACCTACTAGAACTCTACAATTAAAATTAAATTAAAAAATACATTAATAAACATAAATCGGCGTCTGTGGCCGCGGGCCGCACAAAGGCGCTCAAAGGGCCAGCGGGGCGCGGGTTTACCGGCCCTGATTTAGACTAACGAATTCTTATATAAAATTCAACATCTAAGTTCATATACCACCGGTTAAGTACCACTCGTCTAGAGCCTTTATTTTACGCAATTAATGACTAATAAAACTAAAGAAAACTTGGATTTTACTGCAGTAACTATTTTGGTAATAGTAAATACAAGTAAAAATCTTATAAATGATTGAATATTCTGATGTAGACGAAAGAAATATATATTAGAAATCTAGTCATTTCCGGAGAAGTTCCGAAATGTGCAGATTGTCGTAAATAGACTAATTTTGATAACTTCATACACAAACGTCCGAGGTAGTTAATTTCGGTGGTTTTGGAGGTCACGTAACGGGTCTTCACGTCCTTTCCACTTTCTCCAATGTACAGGCGAAAAAAAAATATGATGAGGGGTTCGTCAACAAGATTATAGCTGGTGCCTACTTCAAATGTAATGTTCTTTACGGCTGTTACAGCATTTCTATTTACTATACTTCTCTTACAAATACCCACAAACCTTTGTGCTACTGTTCTATATTTATTATAATTTTATATATTATTACTTGTATTATTTATTCCGAATGTATTTCAATTACGTGTATGTACGTATGTGTATGTTCATTATATATTAGTAAATAACAACTTTTCCATAAAACTGGCAATATACGTAGTAAAAATTCAACAATTAACAAACAAATAAATTAAATCAGAATGTTTGTAGTTTGTGGCATTCATTTTAAATTATGTTTTGTTTAAATTACACAAACAGCGTACCTTTTGTATTATTTTTCAATAATAACTATAACTAACAACGATTTAAGGCTATAGAAATATAAATATTAAAGTAACAAAGATCTAAAATATCATAAAATGGGATTATATGGAATCGGTTTGACATTTAGATTTAATATTAGCATGTTTATTCTAAAATAACGACGAAAACAAATAACTAAAACAAAAACTGAAATTAACAAGAAACCTAAAAATTCATTTATATCTAATTTAAACCTACCAAATGTCAAATCGTTTCCATATAATCGCGTTTGTTGCAATTCTTTTTCCGCACTCTGTATATATATATATATATATATATATATATTTATATATATATTTATATATATATATATATATATATATATATATATATATATATATATATTTATATATATATATTTATATATATATTTATATATATATATATATATATATATATATATATATATATATTTACGCATCTTACAACAAACTAAGTTTTATTTAAAAGCACC
Organism: Philonthus cognatus; assembly: GCA_932526585.2. Taxonomy (NCBI): domain Eukaryota; kingdom Metazoa; phylum Arthropoda; class Insecta; order Coleoptera; family Staphylinidae; genus Philonthus; species Philonthus cognatus. The sequence continues at coordinate 90,257,716 of OW052243.1, forward strand.
TTGTTAAGAATGTAAGGCAAAGTAATGGCTTTCACCATCAATCATAAATTAGTAATGTTGCGGTTGTATTAAAGAGAGTGGATAAAAGTTCAATATGTATGTTTATTAAAATATTAATAAGTTGACTAGAGGGATAAGGAAGAGTGAACATATACCGAGTGGAATACGAAAAACCGTTGGTGCTGTAATTTTCTTAGTTTATAACCGAGTTTAATAAATGATACGTATGATTCCAGACAAAAATAGAATCGACTCACTTATTGAAGTTATTTCAGCACTTCGGGTATTACTGGAAATTACAGCATCTTCCAAAGAATTTTATGTATTTTAAAATTAGGTACGACCATTATATAGAAAGGTAAAACCTAAAATCAAGCTTAATTGCGTATGAATGGCGAAGTAATCAATAAAATTCATACCTGTATTTTAATTTTATAAGTTACTTAATTTATGTTAAATTAAACAATTTGCTGTTACCACACAGAAGTTTATGTTCGCGACTAGTTTCGGCCTAGCTAGCTAGGGAGGTCCAAAAAAATAAACTTCTTCTTCTTCTTGGGCCACATTGAAAGAAGACGAGTTGTCTTAGGCCACACAAGATAAACGAAAAGAAATTAAATATATGCAAAAATTGTAAATTTACCGACTTTTTCAATTACCGGAAATTTCTTGAATTCGTCAGTCAAAACCTGTTTACTGGTAATATACCGTTAAAACACAAAATGACGTTGTAAAAGTAAAAGTCATCAAGTGTGTGGGTAACTGTAATAGCGCTCGATAACTCGTGTATCTTTAAGCTGACGACTACATTATTGTTATTTTACGTCACAACATTTTGATGTTTTAAGTGAACACCGTTGTTTCACTATGAAAACTAAAAAAATATCGAATAGTCGATAAATTCAATATTAATATTAAAAGTGCGATTCTTTACGTAATCTACAACAAAGTTGTCCCACAAAGACTTAACAAACACATTATATTTTTCTTTTAAGTATACATATTCTAATACCGGGCTTTCATTAATTCCCGAACCCCACGTGACCAAAAATAATAGGCAACCAAATGTACAAGGTGGTATGGCTCACACAAAAATTCCCTAGATTTAAAAATATTTATTCGCCGGCGTATTTTTATGACGACTGAAAATATTATATTTAAAATGATTAAAAAAATAGGCTCATCTTCAAAAATGTAACTAATTTTTATTAATTTTTTTTCTTAAACACGAACAGAACATACAAAGTTAACAACAAATAAAGAAACAACAAATATTAAACCTAATAACTAAAAAGATTAATAGCTTAAAATTCAAAAAAAATTATAATAAGTGTTCTATATGTCCTCCTTCTTCTCTTACACATAAATTTATCCTACGCCGCATATTATCAAACACATGATGGAGTTCATTTTCGGTGATATTTTGTACCTCTTGTATAATTGCTACTTCTAAATTTTCGAGAGTATGGATCCTATTTTAGAAGATATTACTTTTTATTCGACCAAATAGATAATAATCTAAAGGTGTCAAGTCTGGACTGCGAGGAGGCCACACACCTCTACTAATTATTCTGTTTTCATAAAATTCAGCTAAATACCGAATGGTTGCATTTGCAGTATGTGCTATGGCCCCATCTTGCTGAAAATAGCCCAATCGAAGCTCATCGTCGTACATTTGTCCAATAGCTTCTTCTAAAATTAACCGATACCGTTCAGCAGTGATAGTTTCTCTAAAAAATATTGGGCCAATTATCCTTCTCCTAGACATAGCTATCCAAATTCCTAGCTTTTGGGGATTTAGAGGTGTTTCCTCCAATACATGGGGATTTTCTGTCGCCCATGTCCTGTAATTTTGGCTGTTCACGTACCCAGATAAATGTATCCACGCTTCATCAGAAAAAAACGTAAGATCAAGTACGTCATCATTATTTAACTGTTCATTAAACCACTGGCAGTATCGTACTCGCTGAATAAAGTCTGGTGGATGTAATTGATGCACTACTGAGACTTTGTAAGGATGCATATTTAGTGATTTTGTGAGTGCTTTATGGCAGGTTCCAACAGAGAGTCCTATAAAGAAGCACATTATTAATTAACGGTTAATTTATACTGGAATTTTTAAATATAAAAACCCCAAACAATAGGATTTGTTTTACCTGATTGGGCTGCCAATTTCGGTACGGATTTCTTAGGACTTCGTTCCATCCTCACTCGAATATCTTCGACATCATTAGTTAAGACTGTCGGTCTACCAGTGGATTTTCCTTTGCAAATGCAATGTTTGTCTTCATATCTTTTAATAAGAACTTGCTTATGATGTTTAAAAGTATCATACGCAATTACCGCATCTGGAAATTCTTCATGAAACTGCTCAATGCAAGACTGCAGAGAATAACTCCAGTTGCCGTCAATATTACCTGAAGCACTACGAAAATGTGCCATCAAAATAAACGCGTCTTGCTCCGTTGTAAATACCATTTTCGCAGAATTTGCTTATCCTAGCAAATTGACTCTGCAAAATAAATAGAAATAAAACTCAATGTTTCAGAATAATTAAACAATTTTTGCTTACCTGAAAATTCCGGGCGAATCTTGTAAGATCTCAAAGGTTGGTTTAACGATGCACCGCGCATAAACGTTTATGTCAAATTTGACTTTAGTAACGTTTGGTTACTTTTTTCAAAGCCTCCAACGTACAAATACAATAATTTACGCGGCAATTTTAAATTTAGTCACGTGGCACAATGTGCCAAATCCGAGCGCGAGCGCCAGGGGGGGATTTGGAGGAAAAAAATTAAATTAAAAATTTCGAGAAAAAAACATATCCACTCCATTGTAGATACATGAAACCCTTATAATCTTGCATGTTTATATTTTTTAACCCCCTATATTATTAACAATTAACGCTTAAAGTTGAGCAATTTAGAAAACATCGATTTTACGGCATTTCATTCGCAAGTTTAAATAATTTATTACATGGATAGTAGGCGTACTATAAATATAACATTATACACTATTGTTTATAACATAATACTGTATATTATGGTTGAAAGATCAACTCTCTAAATATTTTAGAAAAAAAGTTAAAAAAATTTGAATATGAAATATATTTTAAATATAAATTTTAACTTTAGAAAGTGTTATAAAAAAAATGCCAACTCGATGAGGTCTGTGACTATCACTAAAAATTAGTTCTATGTTTTCTCTAACTACCCTCAAAATTTCGTATCTCCACCGGTGCGTTTTTGGGGTCTTTTTAATTTTTTTATTCGACGCCACCAATTAAAATTGGGTCGGGCGAGGCCCGTGTGCGGTGGCATCGCGGAGTCGAGCTCGCTATTCTCGAGCAGCACGCAACATTATTTCTACGTTGGCCCCGAACAAAAAAATAATAAAAACGCACTTAAAACGCACATGTAAAAATTCAAAAAAATTAGGGCTGTTACAGAAAATATTGACAAATGTTTACATAATAGTCATAATCCTCACAATCTACAATTTTTCTAATATACAGGTATATATCATAGGGAAATTATTTCTTCTCTGAGTATTTTTTGCAGCATTTAAATCACATTTACAAAAATAGTTTTATGGGTTTTTTTCTTATTGATATATAAGGGTGTACATCTGTTACTGATAAAGGTCATCTGGTTTGTGTTTACATTTTTATTAGGGGTCCGATTGAAGCTGTCATTTACCGTAACAAATGGCATTCTTGTCACACAGTTTTTACGGTTTAAGTATCTGAAATGGATTATTCTTAATTTTCTTGAAAGCAAAATATGCGTTTAGTGTTGAACGAAGTCTCCAACAGTTCACATATTTTTCTGATCCATAAGCGAACGATTGAACATTATAAAGTAATTATTAATTAAGTTAGTGTTAAGTGTTATTTAATTTGTTGACTATATACTCTTTCTTTGATGTAGTGTTTTTTTGTGTATAAAATAGTTTACTTTAATTAAACTAGTGTTTAGTGTTAGTGTAATTTAATTAATCCAAAACGCTGAGTGATAATGGAGAAAATTAAAATTACAAACGGTGATTTATATAAGGTATGGTACGAACTAAAACCTAAAAACCTTATTCAGTCAAGCAATACCATTGATTATTTAATAAAATATATTGAAAATGTTTCGACGAAAAACAATAGTGAAAATGATGACATTCTTAAAAAAGTTAAGGGTTTCTGCAGTACTCTTAATAGAAAGTGGAAAATGTGCTCAAGATCTCATATCAATTTCATAAAAAAAAAAAATAGAAATTGGTTACTGCTGCCTTTTAAATACAACGAGGGTTCTGTCTTAATTGAAAATACAAACCCCTTTGAAAATATAGAAAATATTTCACCAATACCAAGTACATCAGGTACACAGTTCACAATACAAAGTAATACATCTAAAAGAAGACAAACTAATTTATTGATCACCGAAAATACATAATATATAAATTAGATTTGAAGAAAACAACTACTCACGGATGTACGATAGAAGAGAAAAATAATATATTTAGTCGGAAAACTAGAATACAAAAACTATTACGTAAATAGTTAGGGATAAGGGTTGATATTGTTGTGCAAGGAGGAGGTACTTCAAATACTGGCAACGTTGCTCGAATATTTTTTCGAAATTATGAGAAAGTAGCTGTCATCACTGAATTGAATGAAGAATTATTGAACAGATTTTATACAATTCTTATAACAATGTCGAGTTCTCGTAATATAAATGTATTGATGTTTGATAAATATGCAGAAGATACGGCCCGGCCCGACTTTACACCTTGTTATATGGATGGTATAGAATGCCTCCTAGTGTCCATAAAATTTTAATTCACGGGAGCAAAATAATTGGACAATGTCTTTTACCAATCGGAGAACTTTCGGAAGAGGCACAGGAAGCAACCAATAAAATATATAAGAGAGTTAGAGAAAACCATACTAGGAAAAACTCTAGGCTTAATACAATTCGAGATTTATTTAATATGCTTCTTGTATGTTCTGATCCAATAATTTCTTCTTTGAGAAGCGATGTAAAAATTCATAAAAAACAACTACCTGCAGACGCTAAAAAATTAGTTATTTGTGAAACGGACACAAGTGACAGCGAAGACGAACAGACTGATGAGGATACTGACAATTTTTCATTTTAAAAAAGTAAGTAAATAAAACAGTATAAAATACATAACTTCGTTGTGCAAAATCAGAAAAATGTAATGTATATTCTGATTAAAAATTCATATTTTAAACAACAGATTAAATTATTTTTAAACTACAGCAGATACTTTTCACATTTGTAGGTTTTTTTGAGGTGCTTTATTTTTTATTAGGCGCAACCGATAAAAATCGACTCGGTCATTCGCAAAAACCTGACACAAAACGCACATGTAGAGATACGAAGTTTTTAGGGCATTTAAAAACATACCACAGTTTTTGGTGAAAGTCACAACCTATGTAATGATTATAACAATTGTATATAATTTTGCTGCCTTGAATTATTATTATATTATTTTTCTAGAAGATTGCAAACCGGAAGAACTGTGACTATCATATAAACATTTGTTAATATTTTCTGTAACTGCCCTAATTTTTTTGAATTTTTACATGTGCGTTTTAAGTGCGTTTTTATTATTTTTTGTTCGGGGCCAACGTAAAAATCATGTTGCGTGCTGCTCGAGAATAGCGCGCGCTCGACTCCACGATACTCACCGCACACGGGCCTCGCCCGACCCAACTTTAATTGGTGGCGTCAAATAAAAAAATTAAAAAGACCCCAAAAACGCACCGGTGGAGATACGAAATTTTGAGGGTAGTTAGAGAAAACATAGAACTAATTTTTAGTGATAGTCCCAGACCTCATCGAGTTGACATTTTTTTTATAACACTTTCTAAAGTTAAAATTTATATTTAAAATATATTTCATATTCAATTTTTTTTTAACTTTTGTTCTAAAATATTTAGAGACTTAATTTTTCAACCATAATATACAGTATTATGTTATAAACAATAGTGTATAATGTTATATTGATAGTACGCCTACTATCCATGTAATAAATTATTTAAACTTGCGAGTGAAATGCCGTAAAATTGATGTTTTCTAAATCGCTTAACTTTAAGAGTTAATTGTTAATAATATAGGGGGTTGAAAAATATAAACATGCAAGATTAGAAGGGTTTCGTGTATCTACAATGGAGTGGATATGTTTTTTTCTCAAAATTTTTAATTTGATTTTTTTCCTCAAAATCCCCCCCTGGCGCTCGCGCTCGGATTTGGCACATTGTGCGTGGGGTTCGGGAATTAATGAAAGCCCTGTATATACACTATACATTTTTAAGCATTCGTTGATTTTATAAAAGCGTTTAATTTAAAGCTTCGAACATCTCTTAGATTAAGCATGAAGTAAAATTTCGAGTTAAGAAAAGCCCAAAAACTTAGTTTGGTCGCGTAATACAGTACTGAAATATCTCTTTAATATATTTTTCTGTATATTTTTAATCCGGCTTTAGCAGTATATTTTTAAAACTAATTTAACAGTATATTTGGAATTTCACAATATTTTAGTGTTTTATACACGTGGCGTCAACGGAGTTCATTTAAAAAATACATAATATAATACAACTAAAAATATAAAATTACACATTAAAACATTAAACTTGTTTTTTACAGAAAAAAAAACAAAGTTGATCAAAAATTTAAAAAATAGTAGTTACTAAATTGACAAATTCAATAAACAAAACAAAACGTAATAAAATAAATGGCAATATTAAATAGCCTGGGAAAAAAAATCTTGAATCAGGGATATGTCAAGAGAATTTAACATTTCAGATTGTCGCCGCCATGTAATAATAATAATACTTTATTTGTTGTTGCTGTTACATTACATTTACACAAGTCAGGATAAGAAATGATAATACAAGTTAAAATTACACAATACATATAAAATTAAGTTTGTGCAAAAGTACAATAAAAGTGTAAATAAAATAATACAAAACACGTTAGAGTGTATCAGTTTTACTTCAAATAATGTTAACGTCAAACAATATCAAACTAAACTTGATTATTTGATAATGAATCACTTCAAATTATAAACAGTAGATTTTTTTTAAATAAATGTTTAGCCATTTGTTATTTTCATTAGAGTATTTAATTTGAAACTTCTGGTCAGTGTTTCGACTCCTCGATTAAGCATGAAATAAAATATCGAGCTAAGAAATACCTGAAAATTTGATTTGATTTAACACGAAGTTTTAATTTAACACACAAAAAACACATTTTCCTGCGAGTTTTAACAATGAATTAGAATTATTTTTGACGATTCGAATCCCTTTGCAGGATTCGAATACTTTTGTAAGTATTCGATTTCTTTTGTTAGTATTCAAATCATCTACATTTGGATTCAAATACGAATCCTTTTAAAAAATGTAATAAATCTGGATCACGAATCCTTTTTAGCTGAAGTATTCCTCTAAAAAAATTCGAATTCAGGATTCGAATCCTGCTCAGCTCTTATAGAGAGTGAAAGTAAATTTTATATATATTTTTTAACAAATTCAATATTCATTACGTTGTAGTAAAATACACGTATACATTTGTTCATTTGCGTATTTTTATTCTCCTTGTAGGGAAAAGTATTGTTTCCACGAACATTTTTAAAATGTTAGTGAAAATATCCGGCTCGTTTTTAATTGGCGTGGAATCCATACAACCCGCTGTAGGCGGTTTGATTGAAATATTTGTTACCATTTAAAAATAAATCAATGATTGTTGTAAATGCTCTGAAATAATAAAAGAAAAACATTAAAACGATATCTCTCGAAATAGGATTTATTTGGTAGGTAAGTTAGATTAAGTGCGATGCATTTAAATCGTATTAGTCCGTATTTCGTAGAGAAAACCTATGCCTCCTTGAACATTATTTACTTATTTATTTACGTTTGCGTGAGGAGAGGGATAAGCAGAAGAATCGTGCTAACGGTAATTTTTGCTCATGATCAATTATTTATTTAGAAGAGCATAAATAATTTGGTAAACTGGAGATAAATGATTTGCCCGTTCCGCAGCTCCCGGAATTGCCGATATGGCCCGGAGGGCTTAAGAGCTCCCGTGGAACACAACTAATAGGCATAAATGAATTGGGAATATAACTTCAAACAACTTGGGAAATGAACGGAAAGGTAAACGAACTCCTCAAATCATTTATGAAATGATATGAAAGTTTTGTTTTCTCCCCCGACTTGTTTTTCTTGCTTAGATAACACCAAACTGAATTTACACCAAACTGATACCTTATTAAAACATTATTTATATTTACTTATTAGTTATTAGGGCCTTATATTTTCGTAGAAGTGCTCAGCAAAGACAATACACCTTATTTTTAATAAATTTATGTTTTCTATTAATAAATTATTGTGCCTGAATAATTATAAAAATGATTACACCTTAATTATCAATCATAGAAATATAGGGTGTTGTTATTTTAAGTATACATATCCAAATCATATGCTGTAAATCTTCAGATATTCGTTGTTTTTTTTAGAGTTTAGTTTGAAGCTTTAAACGAGTATTTTCCACTCCCAGGTTAAGCATGAAGTAAAATTTTAGGCTTTTCTAAACTCGAAATTTTACTTCATGCTTAATCTGGAGTGGATAACACTCGTTTATAGCTTCTTTAAAAAAAATGTATACATGCAGAGAGTTTTAAGTAACACCGAACATGCCAGAACATTTTCACTGCAAATTTTCCTATGTTCGATTATTCTGGAACGCATCAAAGCATTGAGTGCGATGTGATTGGCTACTATTTCCAATGGTAATATAGTCAACCCAATTTACATTCTTCTGAGTGCGATTTTATTGGTTATGATTTTTAGTAGTTCTAATGCAAATTAGGACTAATGTAAATAGGGTACATGTAATGTCGACAAATTTTCACGGGGCTTTTCTAAACTCGAAATTTTACTTCATGCTTATTTTGGGAGTGGAAAACACTCGTTTAAAGCTTCAAATTGAACTCTTTTAAAAAAACAACGAATGTCGGAAAATTTACAGCTTATGCATGTTTACCTCAAAAAAAAATCACTGTATCTTTAATTCATTGTAAGTTACGCAGCCAATAAAGTAATAAATAGAAGTATATTACCTTTATTGAGTATTATGTTAACAAATAAATAAAAATTGAAATGTTTGCCAAAAGAAGCAGCACACCTAGTGTTCTTGTACTGGCAGCAGACCTAGGTGCGGTACTTGCAAACCTGCCTCGCCACGCTCTTCAAATTTAGAATATTTATATTTAAAACTGCCGAAATGCAGTTTTGTGACGGCATTTTTGTTGGTATACCCAAAGCAACGTACTTGGGGTGATCTTGATCAAATGGTTTACACAATACGCTGAATCGAAGTTCTTAATAATCTCCAGTGAAATTGAAGCAATTTATAAACTTATCTTGAAATATTAGCAAACGGAAGTAACAGGAATCTGTTTTTCTATTATTTTTGTATATAAGCTACATCTGTTCTCCTCTTTCTCGTTTTTCTGATCTGTTTAATATTAACATTCCATTAGTGATGTAGGCGATTAATGAATGACATATTTCATTTTGACGTTAAATGGAAGTTGCGTTAGAACTACTAAAATCAGAGCCAATGAAATCGCACTCAATGCTTTGATGCATCGCAGAACACATCGAACGTAGGAAAATTTACATTGAATATTTTCTGGCATGTTCGGTGTTACATAAAACTCTCTGTATGTATACTTAAAATAAAAATTCCGTGTACAATCATTTGAATGATTATTCATATTACTATTTGAATGATCATTAATACTATCATTTTCAATGATTCGTCATACAAAGCCTAACGCTAACACTCATTAAAACCATTACTTGCTCTGCTAAAACCACGAAGGATATTGAATTATACAATGGAATGTATCTTGTTACTGTCAAATCTAACAATTCAGGTCAAATTATTTTCGAACGAAATTATTTTTTGTTATTTAGAAATAAAAGAGTTGAAAATGCATTTAAGAAATCTTAGTGGAAATAAATATTAATGTTTGCGCACCTGTTTATATTGAAAAATATTACGACCGATGATTTGAAAAAGGCCTCTGTAGTTTTTATTGTGTGAAATTATTTACTCTAATTATATAACATCTGTGACATAATTCTTTTACAAATTACTTATCGACCGACTAACGTTAAATTTAGTGACTTTATAGCAGTACTTAATTCAATAATGAATTGTATTTTCGTAACTTAATATTTATTTCCCCAATTTATTATCTGAAATCGTAAATTATTTTATAAATGAGCCGAATCGAATGTTTGGCGCTTGAATTTCCAGATCGATTTTCCGAGGGAGTACGTTTCATATAGAATTAAAACATTTTACCCTTTTTAATTCTCATCCCGCGGATTTATTAAATTCAATTCATTCCATTGAAACCTTTTAGTAAATTTCAATTACCTTTTTTTAATTATTTTTCACTTCGCCGCTAATTTTTATCAATTAAAACTAAATCTAGTGTTCTGTGTATATTGCAGCCAATGTTTACGATATGGGAAATGTGCAAACATAGTGAATGAATTATATATGGGCCGAACACGCCAACAACCAAATTCAATAACTGTTAATAGAAACTTTTAAATTAAATAATTATATTAGATATTATGTAAGTAATACATTACTTTATTGTTTATTAACTCCAACCATTATTAGAGTAATTTTTATTTTATATAATTTAATCTGTTAAAACAGGGCCGGTCCACCTTTTAGCGCTATTGTGATGTTTTAACTTAACTCGTTGAAGTTTTCATTGCCTTGAAATTCGTCTGCATTTACATAAAGTGTACACTTATGGCTACATATGTATGCCTTATAATTAATAACAATAACTTATTATTATTAATAAGGTTCAACATATCTTTATCAAATAGCAGACGGCTGGAAAAGATATCACACGATAATTCAATGCACAACTTTCTCCCATCGGAACACACAATTAACTTACATGTAGATATTTCTCAAGACTCTTCTTTATGAACAATTACGCAAATAACCGAACAATTACGTTTTAAACATTTTTCTATTGATGTACTAATCAAAAAATTCTTACAACGATTATTAGCAATTTAATTAAGTTTAGAAAGGCTTGAAAATGTGGACCAATCTAAATTTTTAGGCTTTTTAAAACTCGAAATTTAACTTCATACGCCAGGCGCATACAACACTGATTTAGCGTGATGTTTCAAATAACAATAACTCATCTTTGCAATTGTACACCCCAGAAATGTTAGAGATTCATATTTATAATAACGTTACGTTTTAAGCAAGTAAAAATAAAAAAAAAATGCATTTAAAACTAACTGCTTCCTTTCCCCACCCGTCTGATTGGTCTATTTAACGCTTTGCATATTTCTTTTTTTTTAATAAACTATTATTATGCTATAATTAAAACGGATTATTATAGCCTTAATACGCAAGATAATTTCCATAATTGATTAGGTGCGATCCGTTTTGAAAAGTCATTTAACAATAATAATCTGAGGATATAATATATACTCAGAGATCCCAAACCACTACAAACGGAATTTCTGAGCAGTTCTAAGTCTGTTGTCTATCACATAACATGGAATCCGTTGCAATATTATCATTTATTAGGTTTAGTTACATAACTTCGAGACACAAACTTTAACCACAATAGATGCAACCTGCTAAGCCCGGCTTTTTATTAGAACTTGATTAATAATCAATAATGCTGCTAATTATTGAAGTGTTTGCCAGGCGGAAATGACATCTATTAGGTAAACAATTATATACTGGTTTCGCTTACTTACCCCTAGGTAATAAATTGGGGGGCATTGTTTAAATACATATATTTTTAAACATACGAAGGTGATACTTTATACCTATCTAAATACTAAATATAATATTGAGATAACTATAAAGTATCAACTTCGTATGTGTGATTATAGTTTACTAAAAACCTAAAAAAAAACACCGATAGACGACAACAAATTCAAACACAAAAATTGTAATGTATTTAGAATACTATTCCCTCGTTTAAATATGAAAATCATAATATCTCAAAATCCAAATGTTAAGTGTATAAGTATATAAGTAAATAGTAAACGTTCTTAGAATGTATCGACGTGAGGATCAAACATAAAGAGTGGATGTATTTTGAAATTCACTTTAAATCAGTGTTTAATACGTGTGGTTTGGTTTGAAGGCTTTTCTAAACTCGAAGTTTTACTTCATGCTTAATCTGGGAGTGGAAACACTCGTTAGAAGCTTCAAATTAAAAACAACGAAAAAAAAAAATTACATCAAAAAATTGTGATATGTGAAATGTATACCTAAAAAGGTATTAGAATTAAAAAAATACGTTAAAAATTATAACCTCTTAAGTGGTTATGATGTATATATACGCAACTAAAATTCTAAGTTACATTGGATATGACGTATATATTCGTCTCAGATAAAGGGTGTCAAATTATAAGTACCCGACCCATTTACAAGCACTACAAATATGCAACAAAATTGTTTTTTTTGGAAATTAAAGATGGAGATTCCATGTTTTATTCTCAATTATTTTTAATTTCAATACTTAAACATTACATTGACTAGGTGACCTCCATTTCTATCGATGCATATCTGCGCATGGTGCAATATTGTTTGATCCCCTTACACGCTGATACATTCCAGACGGATTCTCAACAAATCTTATTTTATTTTATAAGTCCTTCCGAGTTTGAGGTCGGTTCTGGTACGCTTTTGATCTAACATAGCTTCGCAAAAAGTAATTTGTAGGCGAGAAATCAGAGCAGAGCGCGCGGACCACGGCTGATTACCACTCTGAGATAGCAGACGACCCGGAAACATCTCTCGCAGTACTTCCATAGATACATTTGACACATTAGGCCTTGCACCGTCTTGTTGAAACCATGTAACATCTAATGGTAACCGGAGTTGATCGATGGCATCCACTAATAGCATTTGCAACATTTCCACATATCGTTCATTGTTAACAACTATAGATGTATTACCCAAATTAGGCACTTGCGCGGTATAACTGCATTTCCCGAACGTAGGCAAGACAGTCCTGAAAACGTTGGGCCGTAAATGTACCATTGAACGCTGGCTTTCGCAGAGATAACACCATTGAAATCCCGAAGGGTCCTCGTCCGATGCACCACCTGGCATGTGCGCGCGAGTTCCTTTCTTTCAAATAAATGTGCGCCCAACATAGTCAGGTTCCACTTTGTCATATTTTGAGTAGCGAAAATACACGAACGGCGCTCGTTCAGCGCATGAGAGTGCCTAATTTGAACTGCATACTGCATTTACCAGGTCATCTTTGAAAAAGTATAAGCCGAGAGGTTTCAAATTAACAACTGATCCCCTATGGTGATAGTTTGTGACCCATCTTCTAATTGTCTTACGAGAAGGAACCCCTTTAACATTAAATTCTTGCCGGAACTGTCGCTGTATTTGAATAGTTGAATCAATTCTTAAAAGCTTCTCTATACAGAATATTCTTTGAACAATCAGCCAGCGCTCCATATCTAACAAAACATTACATATGACAGTACATTTGACATTTATAATCGTTACAGCTAGATGTTTAAAACGTTTGTACTTAATAATTCAAATAGGGTCACTTATAATTTGACACCCTATATTTTATTGGTGCTTTTCGTTATTTCTATAAATATGCTCACCTGCTACATTTTACGTGTACAAAGGATGTTTTTCGAATGCTGAGATCAATTGTTGTTACAAAAAAAGACGTCCAGGCTTGCTTTAGGAGTCCTTTGCTTATACCACCCACCACAAAAGAAAAGTCAACCAAAAGCTACAATTTAATTAGAATTTTTACATTTAAATTCAATATCAGATGCGTTATGTGTTCGGAAAAAAGCAAAAGGAAGGAAAGTTGCTATTGGTGTGAATCCTGTCATATCGGACTAGGTCCTGCTCCATGTTTTGGAATTTATCATTGAAATAAATCTCCATTAAAATAATAAAATACTTCTGATGTAAAAATAGAATTTAAGAATAAAATATTTTACATGAACTTCGATTTTGAGTGGTTATGGCGTATATATACGCTAGCATGGTAGATGTATTGGCAAAGACGTATATGTTCGCATATGCATGATTTAGGGTCATAGGTTGCGCCTAACGAAGCGTTTCGTGGCACTTACGAGGTTAATAAAAATAGAATAGAAATGTTTACATCAATAAAATGAAAAGTATATTTTCAGACATTCGTTGTTTAATAAAAACTTTCAATTTGAAGCTGCGAACGAGTTTCCAATCCCAGATTAAGCATGAAGTAACATTTCGAGTTTAGAAAAGCCTTTAAACTTGGTCTGGTCGCTCTGCGAAGCGGAGCAACTAAACCAAATTTTCAGGCTTTTCTAATTACAACATTATAGTGAAGTTTAAAAATACAACATAACATTATCTTGAATTAGAATAACACGGTATCAGATATTTGATGTATTTTTTGAGTTAATAATAAATAATAACTAGTAGCTGTTGGTTTTTTAGAATTTTCGATTATGTTTTAAATGATTGCTTTTACATGAATGGTAACAAAAATAATGAATGAAAGAATTGCTTTATAATTTTTTACATTAAAGTATACATTTATTTTATAACATAATTTAGAACATTTTAAAATGCATGTTTTAACCGAACAGAAATAAACCGATATTTTTTTGCAGTTCAGTTCCGGTTTTCGTTCCGACAAAAATTACGGTTTTTCCGGTTTTCGGTTCAAAGCCCTGTTATATACCGTTAGGTGTAAGATAAATAATTTATAAATGATATCAAAAAAGAATACGATTTTATTTTCAGTAAGAATTACTAAATATAATATTTGATAAATGTATATAATATATAAAATTAATATTAAAAACGCAACTTAGTTTTAATCTAAGCCCACACTCTTCATAAAATAGTTGTGTTTTTTTTAAACACTACTAGGCAACATACAAGCTACTTTATAACTTTAAATATAATCTGTTAACTTTATTAAAGGAACTGTTTTGTCTTGGTGTAATTAACAAATCTTAAAAGCTGCAAAATTTAAAACATCAACTTCGTAAAAATTATCCTTTAAAACACACCCTTTGGAAATAAAATATCTCTTTATAACACCCAATTTGAATTCAACGTTCATTAAATTTAAGTAGTTAATAAAATATTATTTCTTTTATGTGAAGGTGTAATGGCTAAAATGTTTTTCAGTTGTTTGTATTTTATATTATTTTTTAATTTGCAAAGACATTTTTTTTGTTAATAAATAAATAAATAAGAAATGATTTGAATTGGAGGTATTTTCAGGGGTTGCTTTTAAAATTTCTCTTATCACGAATAAATTAATGTTTCTCGGGCAGGCGAAAACCAGGTGAAAGAGTATTATAAAACCCACCTAAAAGTAAAAAATAATAGCACTTAATGAGTTCTATCTTTAGACAGATGATGAATCCATATAATTTCAGTTTTATATTTTATTATTTTCTAAATTGAGTTTCATAACTTTATTATGACGTGTATAATAAGTTAGAAGAAGTAATTAATATCCTCGACTATAGAATTTTATTTTAGGTGCAACATTATTTTAGACAGCGTTGATATTTCATAATGAATTTCTAAAACTTTGTAATAATATTCAGTAACACGTTTATTCACAAAACATGCATAAGTTTTTTAACGAAAAATCCTACATAATAATATATACCTATAGAATACTGTGAAAAAACCTTTAAAATTTCATATTATGGATTTTTAATTATCCATGTATTAAATATCCTAGTTTGAAACTCTGGTTAATGAACTGTTATTTCTTTGTATAGTAGTTAGCATGAACAGCTCGATGGAAATGTAATCTCCCACAACCGACTGTAGATATAGACCGCAAATCCATATTTATATCACATTGCATTAAAGGGAATTCTAAATACACTTTAGTATTATTTAGATTATATTACAATATTGAGTGTATAATTTGTTGTGCATTTCAATGATTTTATTTACAAATTATCATTTAATGCAATACATAGACTATAATATTGCAAATCTATCTGTTTATTTCAATTATTATTAACACTTTAGCAAATAACACACTTAGTTAAGATTTCACTATTTATTGGTTGAAACTGCTAGTGTTCCTTGACTGCAACAATTGTTTTACCACACAGTGGCTTCATCAATCATCTGCCTGATGTGTAAATATACAACAAATCTTATTATAACGCAAAGCTGGGCAGAAGTCGAATCATTCAGGATTCGAATTCTTTTAGAGGATTCAAAAGAGGCATTCGAATACCTTAGTTCAACTGGATTCGTGATCCGGTTTTGTTACGGTTTTTAAGAGGATTCGTATTCGAATCCAAATGCGGGTGATTCGAATCCTTAGAAAATTATTGGAGTATTTATAAAAGGATTCGAATATTTATAAAAGGATTCGAATACTTACAAAAGGATTCTAATACTTGCAAAAGGATTCGAATACTTACAAAAGGATTTGAATCGTCAAAAATAATTTGAATTAATTGTGAGGATTAACATAAAAAATGTATTTTGTGTGTTATTAAATTTCTCGTTAAATCACTGTTTTATAAGCGTGGCGCATGAAGTAAAATTTCGAGTTTAGAAAAGCCCCGTGAAAATTTGTCTCGGGTCGCTGCGCGACCCTTGACAAATCTTCTACGCGGTGCTTTTCTAAACTCGAAATTTTACTTCATGCTTAGTCTGGGAGTGGAAAAGCTAGTTCAAAACTTCAAACTGAATGCTTTAATAAGAACAGTAAATGACTGAAAATGTTTTTAAAGATAATAATCTAGATTCCATTTTTTTTTTAATATTATTTGAAGTAAAACTGGCATAGCAGCCACAATCTGAAATGTTAAAATTTTCCAACATTTCCCTGATTCAAGATTTTTTTCCCTGACTTTATAATATAACTTTTTTCTGTGGGAAACCCCCATTTTGTTAAATTGGTTTCATTGTTTTTGTCAATATATAAGTTAGTGTTATACGTGTTTACGTGTTTTATAATTTTTATGATAATTGTTAATTTTGACAAATTTAACAATACCACATGGCTTTTTCGTCAGTGTTTTGGTCAATTTGAATATAATTCCACGACTTTTCTCTGTCTTTTGCGGTGTTAATGATATTCAGTGAATTTTTTATTTACATAATTTTCAGGCATTCGTCGATTTTATAATAGAGTTCAATTTGAAATTTTGAACGAGTGATTCCACTCCCAGGTTAAGCATGAAGTAAAATTTCGAGTTTAGAAAAGCCTGAAAGTGACCAAACCAAAATGTTCCGTCTTTTCTAAACTCGAAATTGTACTTCATGCGCCACGAGTAGAAAACACTGATTTGAAGTGAAGTTCAAAAACACACAAATACATCTTTCATCAGAGTAACACGGAATCAGATATTTAGTCTGATATCAACGATCTTCAGTGGTAATAATTAATTGTTTTGAATATTTTTGTCAAAACAACTGCTAACGATGTTTATATGTTAATAGTTGCAAAAAATAATAAAATCAAATTTATTCTTAAAGGATTTGTATTCTTGATTCGGAAAAAAGGATTCGAATCTTTAATTCGAATCATATTTATCGCTTACGGATCCTTTATTCAAGTATTCGTGATTCGAATCATATTAAGTGATTCGGATTCATGATTCGATTCCTTTTTACGAGGATTCGTCCCAGCTCTGTTATAACGTATGCACCATTGTGTGTTTGTGTGCGTATAAAATACGCAGACAGTACGAAAAATTACACACAAAATGCAGCTCAGGACCGCGACCTTAACGTAAATAACACACTTATATTTACTAATTTCACGGAATTTCACCAACAGCCTCAACAATTAAATGAATTATTATTATTAAATACAGGGAGTTATTTTTCGAGTATACATATCCCGATGTGCGGGTATGCATTTTGAGGCATTCGTTATTCTTTTATTGAGTTTAATTTAAGGGTAGTAAAGAGTATTTTCAATCCTTAATTAACCATAAAGTAAAATTTAGAGTTTAGAGAAGCCTAAAAATTTGGTTTGGTCGCGTAGCGGAGCGGAGCTAAGTGGAGCGACTAAACCAAATTTTCAGGCATTTATAAACTGGAAATGTTACTCCATGCGCCAGGCATATAAATCACTGAAATATTGTGCGATTCCAAATATTCCTGTTTAGCAGCATATTTTTAATACTGTTATAGAAGTGAATTTTTATTACTGACTTAGCAGTAAGTGTATTTTTAATTTCAGAATACTTTAGTGTTTAATACGCGTGGCGCATGAAGTAAAATTTCGAGTTTAGAAAAGCCTGAATTTGGTTTGACCTCTCCGCTTCACCGCAAACGCTCAGGCATTTCTAAACTTGAAATTTGACTACATGCTTAATCAAGGAGTTAAAACATTTGTTCGAAACATTAAATTGAACGCTTTAAAAAAGCAATAAATGCCTGAAATCTTAGAAAGCATACATCGGAATATGTACATTTAAAAATCAGTAAGAGTAAAAATGTTAATTGTTGCCAATATATATATATAAATATATAAAAAAAAATCTACGTTTTAACATATATATATATATATATATATATAAATATATATATATATATATATATATATATAAATATATATATATATATATATATGTATATACAGGGTGTATTTGAAATAACGAACAGGCTCTTAACCACAAAGAGATTATATTATTTCTAAACATAATTCACAATTATTTTGTTTATAGTTCTAACAATGAGCCCGCAATTAATTATTAAAATAAATGAGTAAAAATAGACAACATTTTTGGAAGCACTGGCAATTAGAAATAATTTTTAAATGGCATGCGGCATCAGCTTTATCAAATTACAACAAGCGCTTAGGGAAAATATCGGAGTGCACTTAATGCAAGGTCGTCACGCCGTATTGTGTCAATGGAGCAGGTCGACGGCCGGGCCTCGGGATTTATGGCACACTTGTAAAAACATTTATTGCTTACACATTTTTAGAAATGTACAATGAATTAAGTAGGGGTGGTAAGGGCGGATTTCAAGAAAAAATATGTTTGTGTGTAGTCTTTGCTGAAACTTATTCAGACAAACATCTTCTTTTTGTGAAAATGGCGCGACACATTTATTCTAATATTGAACTAGCCGATATGATAATTATTTACGGCGAAGCTAGGTGCAATTCCGCGGAAGCAGTCAGGCTTTATCAGGATCGGTTTCCCGAACGGCATTAACCAACACCAAATCGTTTTCGAGAGTTACTTCAAAGAGCACGTGATACAGGAAGTTTGCAACCCGTTGGCGCAGTTGACAGAGGTGTTAACCGAGCAGATCATTTGTTTGCAGTGGAAAATCAAATTTTAAATTTGTTAGAAGCGGATCCCGGTTTAAGTACACGGATTATCTCTCGGCAGTTAGGTGTTTCTCATAGCTTTGTGCATAAAATCATCCGCGAAAATAATTTTTACCCCTATTATTATCAACGGGTTCAACATCTTCAGCCAGGTGATTTTCAACAGAGAGTTGCGTTTTGTGAATGGCTTTTAGAACAAAGTGCCCGAAATCCAAACTTCACTAATAACATTTTAGTGACGGATGAATCGTGCTTTACGCGAAATGGCTGTTTTAATTTTCATAACATGCATGTTTGGGCAGAGAATAATCCCTATTCTACGCGCCGATCGCATTTTCAGCATCGTTTCTCCCTTAATGTTTGGGCAGGCATTGTAAATGACCAATTAATTGGACCTTTCATTTTTCCATTTAATTTAAATGGCGGCCGTTATTTAGATGTTCTAGAAAATGAACTTCAAGATCTTTTAGAAGATGTGCCTCTAGCTGTGCTGAGACAGTTATGGTTTCTGCACGACCTCCGCACTACGATCAGCGTGTTAGAAATTATTTAAACAATGAATTTCCAGGACGATGGGTTCGACGTGGAGGTGCTGTTCCATGGCCTCCTAGAACTTTTTTCTTTGGGGGTATTTTAAAAGTGAAGTGTATGTCGAGGAAATTGACGATGCTGATACACTGAGACAACGAGTTCACGACGCAGCTAACGCAATAAAAGAAAAACCGCGGCAAATGTTCACTTCGGTTCGTGAAAACTGGCTAAGGAGAGCCCAATTGTGTATTGAGTGCGAAGGGCGTCAATTTGAACATTTAATTTAGTTTCATATGACTTTTTATAAAGCAATTGTGACCGACTTTTAATTGTTTTATACGTGACCTACTTTTAAGAAATTGCATGCACGAGTGTGTGGTAAATTAAAATTGCTATTTTACTGCTATTTATACATGAAAATAACATGTGTAGAAGATATCAATTTACTAGCTCAAGTCAAGTGCATTTTTCTTAATGAATGTGAATGAACTTGAGGAATGTTTATCTTTTACAAAAAAAAACGTGATTACACTTCAAATTTCGAAGGCAAAGACTCTCGCGTTTAAAGTAAACAAACACGCATTCCACGCAGACCGAATTAAACGAGAAAAGCATTGGTTCTCAAAATGTATAGAAAAAAACTCGAAAAATGTTAAAAATTCAAAAAAAAAAATTCGAAATTTTTTTGGTGGAGATGGGTTCACACATATTTTGTGTATGTGCCCTTAAATGCCTGTTCGTTATTTCTAATACACCCTGTATATACATATATATATATATATATATATATATATTTTTTCTTGGCTCTGGTCAAAATATATTATCTCCGAACAACAACCAAGAAATTCAAAATCCAACCCCGTCCGAAAATAATATTGAAATTGTCACTACTACATCATTAGAAGAACAAAACAGAAGAGTAACACGAAGCCAAACAAGAAATTCACGCATCAAGTAGTACGTAAAAGTCAAACAAGTGGTTGCTAGAGCAATGGAATTTTGATAGTTATTCCTGACGATGATGACTGCGACGTCATCGAAACGTCGAATTAAAAATAAAATGGACCAGAGCCAAGAAAATACGCGGGACCAAACCCGAAGAAACAGTGAAACATATATATATATATATATATATATATACATATATATATATATATATATATAATAAGCTTTCGGGACTAATTTTGTCCCTTCCTCAGGATTAACACTAAAAACAATGAACAAACAAACAATTAATGATCTGAATAATGCTATTACTTAATGATGAATTCTTAAAACATTTTAGCGCCACCAACCTAGCGAGGCCTGATTTCATGTGCCTGCTCAGATTCGTAGGAGATAACAATTTGTTTACATTCAATAACACATTTTTCAAACAAACCTTCGGCACCCCCATGGGCTCACCCATTAGTCCTGTGTTGGCTCTCAACGTCATGGATGAGCTGTTAGATAACGTCATTCCCAAACTGCCCTTTAGGCCATCATTTGTCAAAAAATATGTGGATGATCTGCTACTTGGGTTGCCTATAGGCTCGGCGCAGACAGTATGTGATATTTTCAACAGCTATAACACACACATTCAGTTCACAACCGAACAGGAAGTGAATAGATCTATTCCCTTCCTGGATACAAGAGTTATCCGCACAGCCTGTAACAAGATTATACTAGATTGGTATCAGAAACCAACCAATTCCGGCAGATGCATCAATTATCACTCATATGCCCCCATGACGATGAAAGCCAACACCATCATAGCACTAAAAAATAGAATAACCCGCATATCACACCCTACCTTATTACAAAATAACCTGCACAGGCTAAAAACAATAGCACTTAACAACGGCTACCCCAGACCGATTGTTAACAAAATAATCTTCTCAACAGCACCCACTCCTGGTCGAAACGAACCCAATATGCCACAACCAGTACACAACTCCACTGCAATAGAAGCTGACCCCATCCCTTACCCTGAACCTAAACCAACCTACTATAGAAAACTCCCCCATTTGGAAAAAATTACAGCGCACATAGCCAGAATCCCGAGGAACGACAACAGTGACATAAAGATAGCAAAATACGGTGTGGCTTCATATATATATATATATATACAGGCACACTTCGGAAATTTTCCTTACAGGGCATTCGACCAATAATAAGGCAGGAGAGATGTGTCCAATCTACTTTATTGTAATACCA
Organism: Philonthus cognatus; assembly: GCA_932526585.2. NCBI lineage: Eukaryota > Metazoa > Arthropoda > Insecta > Coleoptera > Staphylinidae > Philonthus > Philonthus cognatus. Next base: position 90,279,850 of record OW052243.1, read on the forward strand.
AGCTTTCGGGACTAATTTTGTCCCTTCCTCAGGATTAACACTAAAAACAATGAACAAACAAACAATTAATGATCTGAATAATGCTATTACTTAATGATGAATTCTTAAAACATTTTAGCGAATAAATTTTATGCTTACATTTGTGATCATTTGAACAAACTATTGTTAAACTGACGCTGCATGTGTTTGATTTTCCTATCGTTACTCATGGCGGTTGTTGAATTTGAAATGTAAGGTTATGCTGTACAAAAAATTGTAACTGCGTGGTTGCGGAAAAAGTAAAAGCGTAAAACAAACGGCACATTCACATGTTAAAATTATGGAGATTTCACTAAATCATCACTGCGTTGAACTGTTTCTTGGATAACTTGGGGTGGTATCACCGCAAATGTTTGAATTTAACTATCTTGTATTTACGTGGTCGCATCGTTGTGCGAAGCGATGCACGTGTTTTCACACAAACAACAACAATGGCTGGTGCCTGTCCACAGGTGCCGTTCGGCTCCCTCTGTCTCTGTCACCGATAGAGGGAGGCGCACGTCACTCGTCTCTAGGATCGTCACGCCGGCCAGCGCGCCGAATTTGAACTCTCGTGTTTGAACTCGAGGGATTCAAAAATCGACGCTGGAGGCCTATCTACCTGCCCCGTTATTGCCGTTTAGGAGTTTATTGCTATGAAATGACTGTTATGCATATAGTTACTTTTATTGATGCCTAGCTTAGGTTAGGTGCACGAATTAGGTTTAACTTGGTGCGCTCACACTTTTCAATGGAAATGTTTGAAAGAGTAAAAGAAATAAATGAAAAAATCCAACTAAAAAGTAATGAAATTATAATTTTAAGCGTAATCAAATTAACTCCGTAGAGTGTCACCACCAACCCAAACCTCACTCGACGACTCTGCCGCCAATTTACCCATTTTTAACAGATACAGAAATGACTGGGCCTTATCTAGCTAAATGTGAATTGATGAATAAATTACCCAAATGTGTTTGAATGACAATTGATGAGATAAACTTTAGATAACCTACCACTATCAAAAATATTGCTGAAATGTTATTAACCTGTTAAGCTGAAGGAGACCGGTGCCAATGGCTCCGATCTGTCTATGTCTATTAAATAGGAATAAATGCAACTAAGGCCCTCTGTGTCTGTTTTAAAATTCATCGTTGCAGCGCCTGCCTTTTTTATGTGGAACATCTCAAGGAATAAACGACTTTTTTAAAACATTGATTTATCTATAATTTCGACGTTTATGAATTCAGGTGCATGGTCCTCACCGTTGCAGTGTATAGAATCTTTTTAGTGAAGCCACACCGTATTTTGCTATCTTTATGTCACTGTTGTCGTTCCTCAGGATTCTGGCTATGTGCGCTGTAATTTTTTCCAAATAGGGGAGTTTTCTATAGTAGGTTGGTTTAGGTTCAGGGTAAGGGATGGGGTCAGCTTCTATTGCAGTGGAGTTGTGTACTGGTTGTGACATTTGGGTTCGTTTGGACCAGGGGTGGGTGCTGTTGAGAAGATTATTTTGTTAGCAATCGGTCTGGGGTAGCCGTTGTTAAGTGCTATTGTTTTTAGCCTGTGCAGGTTTTTTTGTAATAAGGTAGGGTGTGATATGCGGGTTATTCTATTTTTTAGTGCTATGATGGTGTTGGCTTTCATCGTCATGGGGGCATATTGATGTATCTGCCGGAATTGGTTGGTTTCTGATACCAATCTAGTATAATCTTGTTACAGGCTGTGCGGATAACTCTTGTATCCAGGAAGGGAATAGATCTATTCACTTCCTGTTCGGTTGTGAACTGAATGTGTGTGTTATAGCTGTTGAAAATATCACATACCGTCTGCGCCGAGCCTATAGGCAACCCAAGTAGCAGATCATCCACATATTTTTTGACAAATGATGGCCTGAAGGGCAGTTTGGGAATGACGTTATCTAACAGCTGATCCATGACGATGAGAGCCAACACAGGACTAATGGGTGAGCCCATGGGGGTGCCGAAGGTTTGTTTGAAAAATGTGTTATTGAATGTGAACAAATTGTTATCTCCTACGAATCTGAGCAGGCACATGAAATCAGGCCTAGCTAGGTTGGTGTGGGGTGCCACCCTGTCTAAACCCGATTCCACGATCCCAAGCGCCAGATCTATAGGGAGATTTGTGAAAAGCGAGACCACATCCAGAGACGCGACCTCATGACCATCAGGTAGTTGGAAGTCGTTAAACTCCTCGGCAAAGTGAAATGAATCGATGATATTGTACTGTGTTCTAGTTGCGAAAGCCTTACTTAAAATCTCCGCTAGGAAACTGGAAAGATTGTAGGTTGGTGAGTCGGTGGAGGAGATTATTGGGTGAAGGGGGATGTCAGGTTTATGAATTTTTGGTAGACCGTAATATTTCGGCGCCACTGCGTTGTGAATACACAAACGTCTATAAGTGCTGTCGTTGAAGTAACCTTTATCTTTTAGGTTTTTGATTAGCTTGTTTAGTTTAGTTTGTGTTGCCGCAGTGGGGTCACGTTGTAACTTTTTGTAGGTGTTATTATCGTTGAACAGGGCTAGAGATTTGTCTGTGTACTCCTGTTTATTCATTACAACGGTGACCGCACCTTTGTCGGCTCGTGTGATTATAATATCGGGGTTGTCTTTTTTAAAGGAAAGGAGTTTGGGGATAGCGTCAACTAAGGAAGGCTTCCGCAACTTGTGCACGTAGCTTGTTAACAAATGAGCTATTTGGGCTCTCTTAGTGTTCTGTTGGTCATAAGACACCGCCTCCAGGGCCGCCTCAACCTCACCTAGCACTCTTCCCATCGGCACATCCCTGTGTAAGGGTGGTAGGCAAAATTTGGGTCCTAAGGAGAGGAGCGTGTTTACCTCCTGAGGAATGACAACGTCTGTGCAGTTGCGGATTCACTTACTATTTTCTGTAAAATATTTTGGGACATGAGCATTATCATTGAGGTTATTGAATTTACTTATTAATTTTCGCCTCGCCGGCGAAAATGAAAATCAAATCTCTAGCCCTGTTCGACGATAATAACACCTACAAAAAGTTAATGATATCATCGATTAATTTCACTTCGCCGAGGAGTTTAACGACTTCCAACTACCCGATGGTCATGAGGTCGCGTCTCTGGATGTGGTCTCGCTTTTCACAAATATCCCTATGGATCTGGCGCTTGGGATCGTGAAATCGGGTTTAGACAGGGTGGCATCCCACACCAACCTGGCGAGGCCTGATTTCATGTGCCTGCTCAGATTCGTAGGAGATAACAATTTTTTCACATTCAATAACACATTTTTCAAACAAACCTTTGGCACCCCCATGGGCTCACCCATTAGTCCTGTGTTGGCTCTCATCGTCATGGATGAGCTGTTAGATAAGGTCATTCCCAAACTGCCCTTCAGGCCACCATTTGTCAAAAAATATGTGGATGATCTGCTACTTGGATTGCCTATAGGCTGAGCGCAGACGGTATGTGATATTTTCAACAGCTATAACACACACATTCAGTTCACAACCGAACAGGAAGTGAATAGATCTATTCCCTTCCTGGATACAAGAGTTATCCGTACAGCCTGTAACAAGATTATACTAGATTGGTATCAGAAATCAACCAATTCCGGCAGATACATCAATTATCACTCATATGCCCCCATGACGATGAAAGCTAACACCATCATAGCACTAAAAAATAGAATAACCCGCATATCACACCCTACCTTATTACAAAAAAACCTGCACAGGCTAAAAACAATAGCACTTAACAACGGCTACCCCAGACCGATTGTTAACAAAATAATCTTCTCAACAGGACCCACTCCTGGTCGAAACGAACCCAATATGCCACAACCAGTACACTACTCCACTGCAATAGAAGCTGACCCCATCCCTAACCTTGAATCTAAACCAACCTACTATAGAAAACTCCCCCATTTGGAAAAAATTACAGCGCACATAGCCAGAATCCCGAGGAACGACAACAGTGACATAAAGATAGCAAAATACGGTGTGGCTCCACTAAAAAGATTCTACACAAAACTAAAGGACCCGGTGCCCACGGCTCAAATGTCTAATGTAATTTACAGCATCCCCTGCACAGAATGCCCCCTCCGATATGTAGGTCAAACTTCTCAATGGATAAAAAGTAGAATAATTCAACATAAAAGTAACATAAGACTGAATAAGAAGTCATGTGCATGTGCTATACACTGCAACGGTGAGGACCATGCACCTGACTTCACAAACGTCGAAATTATAGATAAATCAATGTTTTATAAAAGTCGTTTATTCCTTGAGATGTTCCACATAAAAAGGCAGGCGCTGCAACGATGAATTTCAAAGCAGACACAGAGGGCCTTAGTTGCATTTATTCCTATTTAATAGACGTGGACAGATCGGAGCCGTTGGCACCGGTCTCCTTCAGCTTAACAGGTTAATAACATTTCAGCAATATTTTTGATAGTGGTAGTTTATCTGAAGTTTATCTCATCAATTGTCATTCAAACACATTTGGGTAATTTATTCATCAATTCACACTTAGTATAAATGAAATTGCCAATTCTTGGTTGCAGAATACTTCAAACATTAAAAGTGCGCTTCTTTTCGCAATCTACAACAAGTTAGTCTTACAAAGACTATATCAAACACTCATTGAAACAACTACTTCCCGGGCTAATACCCCGACGGACATTGAATTATACAACAAGTGTTTGCTGTTACATACAGTAACCTACTGCAAATGTAACAATTTGGGTCAAATTATTCAGGCCATCTATAGACGTGTTTCGAGATTTATCTCTCCTCAGTATAGCTTTGCCATTCCATCTAAACAATTTGACACCTTAGACTGGCGGTCACGTTACCGTTCAAACATTAGTATAAATGAAATTGCCAATTCTTGGTTGCAGAATACTTCAAACATTAAAAGTGTGATTCTTTTCGCAATCTACAACAAGTTGGTCTTACAAAGACTATATCAAACACTCATTGAAACAACTACTTCCCGGGCTGATACCCCGACGGACATTGAATTATACAACAAGTGCTTGCTGTTACATACAGTAACCTACTGCAAATGTAACAATTTGGGTCAAATTATTCAGGCCATCTATAGACGCGTTTCGAGATTTATCTCTCCTCAATGGCAAATGGAATGGCAAAGCTATACTGAGCAGAGATAAATCTCGAAACGCGTCTATAGATGGCCTGAATAATTTGACCCAAATTGTTACATTTGCAGTAGGTTACTGTATGTAACAGCAAACACTTGTTGTATAATTCAATGTCCGTCGGGGTATTAGCCCGGGAAGTAGTTGTTTCAATGAGTGTTTGATATAGCCTTTGTAAGACTAACTTGTTGTAGATTGCGAAAAGAATCGCACTTTTAATTCACACTTAGCTAGATAAGGCCCAGTCATTTCTTTATCTGTTAGAAATGGGTAAACTGGCGGCAGAGTAGTCGAGTGAGGTTTGGGTTGGTGATGACACTCTACGGAGTTAATTTGATTGCGCTCAAAATTATAATTTCAATACATTTTTAGTTGGATTTTTTCATTTATATCTTTTACTCTTTCAAACATTTGAATTGAAAAGTGTGAGCGCACCAAGTTAAACCTAATTCGTGCACCTAACCTATGCTGGGCATCAATAACACTAACTATTTGCATAACAGTCATTTAATAGCAATAAACTCCTAAACGGCAATAACTTGGCAGGTAGATAGGCCTCCAGCGTCGATTTTTGAATCCCTCGAGTTCAAACACGAGAGTTCAAATTCCGCGCGCTGGCCGGCGTGACGATCCTAGAGACGAGTGACGTGTGCCTCCCTCCATCAGTGACAGAGACGGAGGGTGCCGAACGGCACCTGTGGACAGGCACCAGTAATTGTTGATTTTTGTGTGAAAACACGTGCATCGCTTCGCACTACGATGCGACCACGTAAATACAAGATAGTTAAATTCAAACGTTTGCGGTGATAATTTAGTGAAATCTCCATAATTTTAACATGTGAATGCGCCGTTTGTTTTACGCTTTTACTTATTCCGCAACCACGCAGTTACAATTTTTTGTACAGCATAACCTTACATTTCAAATTCAACAACCGCCATGAGTAACGATAGGAAAATCAAACGCATGCAGCGTCAGTTTAACAATAGTTTGTTCAAATGATCACAAATGTAAGCTTAAAATTAATTCGCTAAAATGTTTTAAGAATTCGTCATTAACTAATAGCATTATTCAGATCATTAATTGTTTGTTTGTTCATTGTTTTTAGTGTTAACCCTGAGGAAGGGACAAAATGAGTCCCGAAAGCTTGGTATTACAATAAAGTAGATTGCACACATCTCTTCTGCTTTATTATTGGTCGAATGCCCTGTTAGGAAATATTCCGAACTCTGTCTCTAATGTAGTACGACCGTTACTTCTGGTGCTGGTATATACATATATATATATATACATATATATATATATATATATATATATATATATATATATATGTATATATATATATATATATACATATATATATATACAGCGTGTAAACGAACTACTGTACAGGCTCTCTACCACATAAGGGGCAGCGTTTAAATAAACAATACCTGCATTTGAAATTACCATACCTTTAGTAGATAGCTCACAAATAATTATTAAAAATAATTAATATCAATAGGCCACATGTTTGTGGTATCTGGTATACGCCCACATTGCGTATTTTAAGAGAGATTCCACATAGACTGGTAGTTTTTAAACGATTTGGATATCGAATTACGCCATCCAGAGAAAAGTGGGTCAGATTGTGAAGAATTATGTCTATGTTATCGTTTTCATAAGTACCCATTGCTGACTAAATTCCGAATATTTTCTAAACGTGTTAATGAAATTCAATATTTTTCCTTATTAGGTTCACACTTCACTTTATCTCCACTCTTATTGAAATGTTTAGCGGCGAAGGTGGATGATTTTTAAACATAAAAATAGTTTGCTGTTTAGTCTATGGTGAAACTTATTCCATGAAACATCTACATTTTGTAACATGGCGCGATACGTTTATTCAAACATTGAATTGGCAGACATGATTCTTATTTACGGTGAAACTCGGTGTAATTCCGCGGAAGCTGTAAGAATTTATCAAGAGCGATTTCCTGAACGACACTTACCACCGCCAAACCGATTTAGAAATTTATTACAAAGAGCACGCGACACTGGAAGTTTGCAGCCCGTCGCCGGAGCCGTCGGAGGTGGTGACCGTCCAATGCGATATTTGCGAGCGGAAGATGAAATTTTGAATCTGTTGGAAGCGGATCCTGGTTTAAGTACCCGTATTATCGCCGCTCAGCTAAATGTATCGCACACATTTGTCAGCAGTGTTATACGAGACAATAATTTTTATCCGTATCACTACCAGCGTGTACAAGATCTTCAACCCCATTGCATTTTGTCAATGGATTTTGGCACAAAATGTTCAAAATCCTAACTTTACCAACGACATTTTAGTGACCGACGAATCGTGCTTTACGCGTAATGGAAGTTTTAATTTCCATAATATACATGTTTATGCAATAGAAAATCCTCGTGTTACGCGTAGAACTCATTTCCAGCATCGCTTCTCCCTTAATATCTGGGCAGGTATTTTAAATGATCAATTAATTGCTCCATTTATGTTCCCATTTAATTTGAATGGAGAACGATATTTACGATTTTTGCAAGATGACCTTTTAGATCTTCTAGTAAATGTACCCTTAGCGGTTCTTAGAAGAATGTGGTATTTGCAAGATGGTGCGCCAGCTCACTATGAAAGGCGCGTTAGAAGATATTTGGATGATGAGTTTCCAGGACGTTGGGTTGGTCGTGGAGGCTCTGTACCATGGCCTCCAAGAAGTCCGGATTTAAACCCCTTAGATTTTTTTCTTTGGGGATACTTTAAAAGTGAAGTCTACACTACGGAAATTGACAATGCTGAAATGCTGATACAACGAGTAAACGCCGCGGCTAATACCATTCGTGAAAAACCTCGTGAAATGTTTGCTACTGTTCGTGCAAATTGGATACGTAGAGCCCAAATGTGCATTGAGTGCGGCGGACGTCAATTTGAACACTTATTGTGATTTTTTTATACGTGACCCAGTTTCATCTAGTAATTCTAGACAGTGTGTGTGTGTGTAGTGTGTGCTAAGTGATTTATACGTCTCGCAGTAGTAACAGTAAATAAACAATACCACAAATGAGTGACCTAGTTTCATCTAGTCATTCGAGACAGCGTGCGTGTTTAGTGCGTGCGAAGTGATTTATGCGCCTCGTAGTAGTAAAAGTAAATAAAAAATACAACAACTTATGCATCCACGAAAAATATCATGAACACAGGTAACCAGAAGTTCTCAAAAAGTAAAAAATGCATGAGAAATTATGAAAAATCCAATATTTTTTTTCCGATTTTATTTTTGCTGCAATTGGTGTCAAAATATTTTGTGTATACGCCCTTAAGAGGATGTACATTAGTTCGATTACACGCTGTATATATATAAATATACTAATTTATTTACTAATTTATTTTCAAATGATTTCTATCCGTGATTTGAAAAACAGGTTTTGAATCTTATCGAGTTTCTGATTCGAATCATATTAGTTGATTCAGACGCGTGATTCGAATCCTTTTGCTTAATGACAAACATGTTGTGCGAAATATATTAGGTATATCCTTGATTTCTTGAAGTAATATTCTGCATGTGAATATTTATTAAATTTTAATATATCAATAGATAGATGAAAATGTAACTTTCTGAAAATACCTTACTGAGAATGTAATCAAAATTGAATTATAAATTTAATAAACTTATATATGGATGTGTCTGCATTCTTGAAGCTCTATTTTTGTTGTGCTGCTATTCGTTATTTAATTTTTATGCAACAGACAAGCAAATATTTTAATATGCATTTCATGTCGATACGCACCGATCAGAGTACTCCAATATTGCATTTTATCTCCAATAAATCTGCATTGTATAAAAATGAGCGAGAGCATAAATTAATAAAAGCAAGTAAAACACCGCTTGATTTTATAACTTCCTCGAAAATTTGACTCGGAGCGAGCGAAATTCACGGGGAAGTTTTAAATTGAATTTTTCTCGGGCGAACTTGAAATTCCGACTTAGTGGAAGTTATAATTTCGCTTAGGTAAATATTTTCATGAATCATGAATTTTTCGCGCAGATCAGATGCTAATTAAGGTGACGTAATCGTTGCGAGCCGTGCACACAGGCGACGCTGTGACTTATCGATTAACCGATGAATTAATTAGATTCGCAATAAAAAATAAAATATTCTGATTTAAATATTTCCATGGGTTTAATGAAAACTCTTGATTAATGAACTGTGAAACGTCGATTTTAGTGTTATTTCATAATAATAATTCGTTTTCATTTCAATCTATTACGCTAATTTCATCTGACGAATTTCCAGATATTTCTAGAGATAATGAAATTTCATAGATTTGCATTACGCCACGATATGAAATCGTGCTGATATTGATATTAGATATTTTATTATAATAATTTCCTCTCCAAACAGAATCTACGCATTCATTTTACATTTATACAATTAAAGCCTTAAGTTTTAAGCCATCGGGTTTTAATGCATTCAAATTATTTATAAGAATATATCTTAACCCATTGATGCAACAACGCAACAATTATAATTGTTTGTTAGTTAAATTTACTAAGTAACTTAATTTAATACATTATATCATTTGACCTGACTTGAGAATGTGTGAAGAAAAATGTAAATATTTTGTTCTTTAAATATTTTAATCATTACTCATTTTAAAAAATGCGTGCCCCATAAAGTAAAGTTTTGAGTTTAAAACAAGCCTGAACATTTGGTTTGACCTCTGCGCTTTAGCGCATTGTTGCCTAGTTAAATGGAACAATATTTATTAATATTTACATTTCTAAGGATCAAATCCAGTTTATAGAATTTAAAAATGATGAGATTAAAGAAATTAATAAATAATGCACCTAAAAGTTCAATTTCTGTTGCGGTTTCGATTAGAGCATTTTTTATTTAGAGTTCTGGTCGGGCTACCGGTGCTTTTCTTTTGAGTATAAATATCCCAATTATATGCTCTAAATCTTCTGATATTCGTTGTTTTTTTAAAGTTCAATTTGAAGCATTAAACGAGTGTTTTCCACTCCCAGGGTAAGCATGAAGTAAAATTTCGAGCTTTTCGAGCTCCGCGTAGCGGAGCGACCAACCAAATTTTCAGGCTTTTCTAAACTCGAAATTTTACTTCATGCGCCACGCGTATATGACACTGATTTCAAGTAAAGTTCACTTGATCACAATAATTCAGTGTTCTCGGTGTTTAATACGCGTGGCGCATGAAGTAAAATTTCGAGTTTAGAAAAGCCTGAATATGGATGTGTCCAAATCCAAACGTTCAGGCTTTTCTAAACTAGAAATTTTACTTCATGCTTAATCTGGGAGTAGAAAACACTCGTCTAAAGCTTAAAATTGAACTAATTAAAAAAAAGCGTATGCATATGTCTAATTAAGAGGAAAATTTGTTGTATAACCATTTAAATGATCATTCGATTTATCATTTAAATTACCATTTGAATAATCATTTAAATGATCAGTCATATTACCATTTGAATGATCATTAATGTTATTATTTGAATTATAATAAGAGATTATTAAATATTTGATAATTTTAATAATTCACTGGTCTGCAAAAAAAATTTTTTTTTCGAGCCCTGACACCATTCCTGCTGATTCTTATGTAAAATGACCTCCTGAATCCGAATATGACCTCCGTTTTCCCCCATCACCCACCGTTTTCGAAGGAGGCCCCCCCACCTATTTTTATCACTTTTCGATAATTTGGAGGGATGAAAAGGATTATTTTAGCCTTTACATTTCTTCTGAGGGGCTAGAGATGTGAAAAGTTCCAAAACATGAACATTTGTAGCAAGGAGGTAGATTTGGGGGGGATTTGCCCCCTTAAATTGTAAATAAATCATTAAAAATGATCAATTTTTTCGGTTTCTTGCGCGAGAAAAACGGAAAAATCGATCATTTTTAAGGATTTTTTTACAATTTAAGGGGGCAAATCCCCCCCCCCCCCCCCCCAAATCTACCTCCTTGCTACAAATGTTCATGTTTTTGAACTTTTCACCTCTCTAGCCCCTCAGAAGAAACGTAAAGGCTAAAATAATCCTTTTCATCCCTCCAAATTATCGAAAAGTGATAAAAATAGGTGGGGGGGCCTCCCCCGAAAACGGTGGGTGATGGGGGAAAACGGGGGTCATATTCGGATTCAGGACGTCATTTTACATAAGAATCAGCAGGAATGGTGTCAGGGCCGATTTTCATGCCGACCAGTGTAATCGAATGATTCGATTATTCTCACTCGATTCGGCCTACACTAATATGGTTCGCAAGGACTCGGACATTTCCGCTAAACTTTCTTTTTCCTTAAACCTTCCGAAACATTTGTTTTTAAAGTTAAATATGTTATTAACACATGTATAATTTAAGGATTTTTACAATGTATTTCCAATTTTAAGTTAATACTTTGCATACCATTATTTTATTAATTAATATGTTATTTATTTATAAATTATTAGTGTTTTAAATTTTCTGCTAAATTTTGAGTGTAGCATCGAATTATCTGTGTTATTGTTTGAAAGTGAATAATTCATATTATTACCTCTATATTGAATAATAGTATATTATTCAACAAGCGCATAATGAAAGCTATTAATCATTCGAATGATTAATAGCCATTATGCGCGAGTAGAATACTATACTTTATCCACAACCACAAAATGTATATTCATTCTTGCTTACTGCAACTTTTCAAGAAGAAGATCATAATTCATTAAATCATTTACTTTTAATTATAACTAAGAAATACATATAATAATACTATTTATTAGGATTAATGTTAATAGTAACGTTAGAACAATTATTAAACACAATAGGGGGCATTGAAGTGGGTACACCAAGATTTACGGTTTGATCCAAAATATCGAAATTAACGCAATTTGTGCTGGAAGATGCAGCTGTTACATTATTTGCTGTCGATTCTATTGACGATGCAATTTTTCTGGCCGTTTCCTTTTTGTTTTCCAAAGAATCGTTAATATAGCCTTCTGCAACCGCAGTTGACTTCCATCCTCCATGACGTTTTAACGCAGTGATGTCTCCACCAGCATCAACCAAAATGGTGGCTGAGCTTCTTCTAAAGCTATGGCCTGTATATTGCTCAGGATTGGGTAATTTCAAAAAACTGGCGATATCCCTTCGCATTTTTGTAAATTTATTAATACCAATTCGCTGTTTAGTACACTTTCCATTTTGAAAATTTTGAAAGAAATAATCACAGTTTATCTGCTTTCGGAGGCACAAATATTTTTTTACAATGTGGTAAAAATTACCAGATACTGTAAATTTCCTACAAATTTTAGTTTTTGTGGTTGGCACCTTAATCATATAGCAGGAATTAAGGTCTTCTTTATCTTTAATTTTCATGTTATACAGCTCATTTGAACGACAAGCGCCCATTAAACCCATAATTAATGCAACCTGAAGAAAAAATTACTGCAATTTTTAAAAAATAGTAAAATAATTTAAAACTTACTTTTGTTGCAAGAAATTTGTCATCCGGTGCATTTGCAATGAAACTGTTAACATTTTCTGGGGAGAAAGTGTTGGCTTTTTTCGGAGTAAACCCTTCATTTTTTCTTTTTAAAAAAGCTAGAAGTTTGCCATAGTTTCCAATATTGATGTTTTAAAAGATTTTCAATGTACTTTTTAGCATCGAATACTTCTGCCACAACGATGAGGTGTTGTATTTTTTTGATAATTCAGTAAAATACACCAAAACTACCGACTCAGTTGAAGAATGTGCTTTTTTCTCCTTTTTCCATTCACAAAACGTGTTGTATGTACTTTGGTATATGTTGCGAGACTTTTTAGGCAACAAATTGATGGAAGCGATTTCTGCCGCGTCCCTTATTTCCGGGGGTGTCAACAAGTCAGGATCGGATTCCATGTTGCTTCTTTCACCTTCGATAAACTATTAACCACACTATCACAACACAATTAACACAATTTGGTTTCAATTTATAAATTGTTTTTGTTTATGTCAAAATTGATTAACATGAGGTATCCTGATTTTGTAGTGATTTCTTATTATTCACAGTTGAACAGTGATAAGTCAAAATATTACTCACAGGTTTCATAACCTATTTATAATAAACGTCATTATTATTGACTCTTAGCATGTATAATTATAATATTATAGAGTGGTTGTGGATAAAAATAATTAAACATAATCTCACACAATTAATATTATTACTATTAGGTCTAAATTAGAAAACACCATATTCATTATTTTTTGGTTATTTGCATTTGTACGCCGGAAAGTCTAATTTTAACGAATTTAGAAAAAAATTAAAATTAAAAAAAAAAAAAGTTGGACCATTTTTAAAATTCAGTTATGAAATAATGTTTGGATATCAAGAAAACATTGTTTTTTCAAAATAATAATACAATAAGAAATATAGTAAAAAAAAATATTTATATAATAAGAAATATTAGAAAAAGCTCATCAATAATTTTTGACATTAGGTTAAATTTAATTTGCCAATTGTTTGCAGAATATTTACAAAATATAAACATGAATTAAAACTAATATCGACTTTCTGCAAAAATTTTGTCTCGTTAAAACTTTTCAATATCTGTCGGGGTGTTAACTTAGGAAGAAGTTGTTTCAATGAACATTTGGAAAAGTCTCAACGAGACCAAATTTTTGCAAACAGTCGATATTAATTTTAATTCGTTTTTATATATTATTTTTGGTTTTTCAGTAATTTGATTGTCGAGTTTGTCATACAATTTTTTGTTCTATATTTTCATTCTTGTGATAAATTGGCAGTTTTCTTATATTTCGTCCATTTATGTAATGACATTCTCTGACTATAAAGAATGCCATTTTCGACATATGGATTAGCATTTTTAACAGTGTTGGGTAATTCCATGTCAAATCAACACAGTCTTCTACTCCACCATCTCAGATTTTTTCAATCTTGTGAACTTACAAGAAGAAAAATATCTAATAGTAGTATTACATTTTAAGTCATTTTAAAGATATACCCATTTAAATATCATAAAAATTAGTCAAAATCGCAAATCGGATTTTTTTTTAAATTACGATTACTGCTCTCTAAATTGAGCTAGAGATGTAGAAAAGGTCTCATTTTTTAACATTTTTTATAAGCTTTTCTGTGATACACAACACAATAGACAGCTAGTTTTTTAATGATTTGTATTTAAAATCAAATTTTTTATTTTGAATTTCTTAAAAATCGCATCTTCAAAAATGTTAAAACAATATATATAATAGCCAATGCAATTTTATTAACTCTATAAATTTAAAAGTGGAATCATAATGGATTCACATTGAAAAAAATAAACAGGTTGTTTCACCTAAAACTCCCCAGACTAATTAACAGGAAACTAAAAATGTTATTAAAGTTTCGTTTGTTGTAATAAATAGATGTCATCCAAGGCTTTAAATTAAGATAGAATTGGTATGACTTATAATTACGGTTTCGCTGTCAGAGGCGTAAGAAAATGTTATTTGATGATCAGAACTTTGGAATTAGTTTTTTCTGAAACCTTTAGTAAATTAAGTTAGCTAAATATTACTCATTGATCCATTTGTGATCAGATTGTAATTATAGTAAAATACAACTAAGTGTTTTGCAAATAATAATAAAAAAAGTTTTTTCTAAAAGAAAAGAATATTTTAAAACATTTTTATCATATGCAAAATTTAAATAAAATTGGCCATTTTGAAGTTATAAGCAATTTTTATATTTTCAAGAACTTTTAACATACACATTTAAAGTAGTACAACTTCTCAAAATTAGCATATCTAACAATAAAAATTATTAAAATACATTGGAAATTACAAAACAATGATAATAACAATAATATAATTTAATTGTTGTTAACTTTGTTTTCTTAGTTGTTGAACAAAAGCTATAAAGATACTCAAACGTTTTACCGGAATTAAAAATACATATTTCAAATCGTTTCCTAAGAAAAACATTACCAGAATCTAAAAGAGATTTTTGTGTAATTGCTACATATTTATCAAGTCTGCCATGTTGTCTATTGGTTCAACGTAAACTATGTCATATAAAGTGCCCTTATAAAAGAAATTAAGCGGTGTCAAGTCAGGTGACCTAACTGGTCATTTTAATGTGCTATTAGTTCGTAACCACTTCCGAGGTTAATATTCCTTCGTAAAAATAAGGACCTCCTAAATAGCCATTTATTGTGCCACACCACACATTAATGCCAAATTTGGTTGGGTTGTTTGTAACTTTTGTCCACTTTAGATTATTCTGTGCCAAATAGTGTAATTTGTATTTTTCAATCCGGTAAAACGTTTCAATATCTTTTATAACTTTTATTCAACAATTAGGAAAAAAAAAATATAAACAAAAATTAAATGATATTATTGTTATTATTACTGCTTTTTAATTTTTAAATATTTTTTATTGTTAGATATGCTAATTTTGAGAAGTTGTACTACTTTAAATGTGTATATTAAAAGTTCTTGAAAATATAAAAATTGGTTATAACTTGAAAATGGCCAATTTAATCTAAAATATGCATATGATAAAAATATCTTTAAATATTCTATTCTTTTAGAAAAAGTCACTTCAAAAGTTCTAATCATCGAATGACATTTTCTCACGCCTCTGACACCGAAACCGTAATTATGAGTGATGCCAATTCTATCTTAATTCGAAGCCCTGAATGACATCTATTGATTACAATAAACGAAACTTTAATAACATTTTTAGTTGCTTGTTAATTAGCCTGGGGAGTTTTAGGTGAAACACCCTGTATATATTATTCTAAATATTTTTGAAGATGCGATTTTTCAGAAATGCAAAACAATAATAATAATAATAATAATAATAATATCGGTATTTGTCCAACAGGATAACTCAATTACAAAATAAAAATTTGAATACAGAATAAAGAAAATACATCTAAATAAATCAAAAAAGTAAATGCAAATATAAATAACTTAAATAATAGTATTAAATAAAAATGTCAATCGTTTTTTTTAGCACTTGCACAACATAGTAAAAAAAATAGCGTTAAATTGTGTTATATATCATACAAAAGTTAAAGAAAAAGCTGAAACATTATGCCTTTTCTACCTTTATACCTCATTTTTGAGAGGAGTAATCATAGTTTAAAATTAGCTATTCGTGATTTGGACCCATCTTTCTGAAATGTAAATGCATATATCTTTAAAACAGCTTGCAATTTAATCCTAAAATTAGATAGTTTTCCATTTCTATATAAAGGCAAAATGTACACAAAATTTTAAAAAAATCTAAAATTGGAACTGTGTTGATTAGACATGGAATTATAGGGTAATTAATTGTGATATTTTTGGACATTTTTTGATGATTACAAGTTTTAACATTATGTTTTATTCTGATAGTAATCATTTGTTTTGACAGCTGTGACAGTTTTGGATATTTTTTCGACGCTTATGATTAAAACCAAATATATTAAAGTATTGTAATAACCTATTCTAGACAAAAATTATCCCATTTTGAAATTTTACCCATGTCAGTAAAATTTTCATATAAAATTTGAAGAAAAGTTAATTACTAGCGTTTTTTTTTTATATTTTGGCATGGGTTCCCACTCCCAGATTACGCATAAAGTAAAATTTCGAGTTTAGAAAAGCCTGAAAATTTGGAATTGCCGGAGCGCGCGAGCGAAGCGATTCGCGCCCCGGCAAATGCAAACTTTCAGGCTTTTCTAAACTCGAAATTTTACTTCATGCGCCACGCGTATAAAACACTGCTTTAAAATTAAGTTCAAAATTTATATTATTTATATAACTTAAAAGTTCTGATTTTATTTCATGAAATTTATGATGTATGGCTTCGACGCCATCCTTAGAAATTTGTTAAAACTGTATGCTAACGTCTATTAATAAGGCTGAATACCTTTAATACATAACGCAACACGTATTAATATTTCTATTAAGTTGAAACACTTTGTTAGTATCACGAATTAGAAAATTTATTAAATATGACTACTAGTAGTTTCGTCTTAATAAAACATTGTCATGTAAATTTTGAAATCTGTCTTTTAAAAACAAAACTAGCCACAATTTAATTTTGTTTTCTAATTTGTGATACTAACGAAGTGTTTTAATTCAATAAAAATATAACCATGCATCACGAAGTTTTAAATTATATATTAATATTTCATTTAAATATTCTGTAAACAAATTTCGACTTTGCCTCAAATATTTGCTTTGGGCGTATTTATATTTGCTTTTTTATAAATTGCTCATTTCAAATTAGGAAAATTTATACATACTTAATATGTGCACACAGTGCAGGTTACGATATTCCATCCATTTAATTAGTATATGGCACGTATTACGGCTGCTTTAAACTGCAGAACATTACTTGGAAAACATTAAACTCGTACTTAGCTCAACTGACATTATTGTTGACTTTAGCTATGTGTATCCAGAATCAATGGCCTTTCGCATATAACTTATATCGTGGTTAATTAAGTGGCACTTCATTCGAAGTTTAATACATACGTTGAATTATTAAAACAATAGTATTTTCTTTAAGGCTAGAAGGCAACGATCGATGGTCATTTGTAATTCTAATAAAAAATTTAATATATTATATACAGTGTCCGTATTTCGACAGAATGTATGGGAATCTCAGTTATTTGAAGAGATAGAGAGTTGATTAAATTGGGGCAAAGTTGTGTATTTTAGGACCTTACAATAATCTGAAAACAATTTTGAAATATATTTTTTTGTTTTCGAGATATCAAGAAAAAACTGAATTTTTAAAAAATCGTTTTTATTTTTTTATTCAAAAAGTACTGAATGTGGACATTTAGAACTTTGACAATATACACTTTTTAATGAGGAATCTAGTAGCAGTTTTTTTTTATTGATAATTATAACATTTCCCTAGGGACCATAGCCTACTTTTGGTTTTACTATAGGCGCCATTTTGGATTTTCATATTTTTTGAAAGAATATTTTTTTCTGAGCTTAGTGATGTAACACACTCATAATTAATTTTAGATTTGATATTTAAAATTATAATATTTTATTTTTTGCAAAGAGTGCCTTTTAAACAATGACGTCATATCTATTAATCAACAAAATATTGACAGCAGTCAATCATTGTTAGCAGTCAAAATTAATTAATAACTGTCAATCTTTTGTAATAATAATAATAAGTTTCGATTATCACACGTAAACATAAAGTAAAAAAATGGTGATGTGGCACTTTCCCCGTTAAGATATGATGACTTAAATATCAACAGTATGGAAAAGGTGCACAAACTAAATTTATTCTACTTTTATTATTATTATTCAAAAACTATTCACAAAACAAGTAATTCTTCTATTTTTCCCTACATCTTAATAAATATTAATTACCATCACATCTAAGCGTTATATATTTTTAACTTTACGGTAAATCAGTGGTTTATACGCGTGGCGCATGAAGTAAAATTTCGAGTTTAGAAAAGCCCCGTGAAAATTTGTCTCGGGTCGCTGCGCGACCCTCGACAAATTTTCTAAGCGGGGCTTTTCTGAACTCGAAATTTTACTTCATGCTTAGTCTGGGAGTGGAAGACACTCGTTAGTTTAAAATACATCACAACTGTTAAAATATGTATCGTATTAGTATTTTGTCATTAAATCACTATATTGACTGTAGTGATTTAATTATAACATCACAATAGCTGAAATACAGTCCATAGAAAAAAATTAATCAGACAAAATTCTAGCATAGTTAAAAGACAATCAATCAAGCCACTTACAGTCACAATAGTCAAAACACGGTCAATAAAGATATAATATGACAAAATTCTATGATAACCCAAAGACAGTAAAGCAATTTATTAAGATTTAAAATTTCACAACGGTATTTCGTTTATAAACAAATACATTTTCTACCAGTACAGTAATTAATCAGATTGATGCCCGTCTGCAGATATGATATGTAAGCAAATTATGGGTCCAAGGAGTTGTCAAAAGTGAGTTACTCAACTGTTTCCAAGTCACTAAATGTTATAAAATAAAATGTGTTACTAGATTTCTCGTTAAAAGTGCTTATAGAATATCAAAGTTGTAAATGTCTGGATTCAATAGTTTTTGAATAAAAAAAAAATAACCAAACTGCAAAAAATCCGTTTTTTGACAATATCTCATACACGAAAGAAGATATTTCAAATTTGTTTTTAGGTTATTATTGGGCCTGAAAATACGCAACTTTACCCCAACCGACTCTCTATCTCTTCAAATAACCGAGATCCCCATACATTCTGTTGAAATACAGGCACCCTGTACAACTCTCAATACAAATTATTATTTCAAACTAAATACCCTGGGATTTGTTTAAGTATACATAACCCGATAATACAACGTTTAGTAAAGTTGCATTAATTCGTTGCATTTATAAAAGCGGTCAATTTATAGCATCTAAGGAGTGTTTCCACTCCTTGATTAAGCATGAAGTAAAATTTCGAATTTAGAAAAGCCTGAAAATTTGGATTTGCCGGGGGGCACGAACGAAGCGAGTGGCGCCCCGGCAAATCCAAATTTTTAGGCTTCTCTAAACTCAAAATTTTACTTCATGCGCCACGCGTATAAAATACTGAATTTAACTAAGATTTAAAATATACCGTTAAAGTTTGATTTTACATTATTTCGTGTCACCAAATCTTTTAAAATTCAAGCAATCCCAAAGCAAATTGGTTGAATTTTAAATGCGAAAGTTTGGTTAGACGAAATAAATATTTCTAAAATTAATCAACGTGAGATCAAACTTCTTACGTATGTTTTGAACTTCGCTATAAATTAATGTTTTATACGCGTGGCGCATGAAGTAAAATTTTCCGTTTAAAAAAGTCTAAAAATTTTAATTTGCTGGGGTCCAAATTTACAGGTTTCTCGAAACTCGAAATTTTACTTGAAGCTTAATCAAGGGCTGGAAACACTCGTTTTCAATTAAACGCTTTTCTAAAATCAATGAATGCCTGTAAATATACAATGTATACATCGCGATATGTATATTAAAAAAAACCCTGAATATCAATGCGAAACAAATCAACTTTATACTATCAATTATTATTTTAAGAACGGGTATTTTTAAATACTCGTAACAAACAAACAAAAAACAGGGAAAAAATGTTTAAATATCCGATATCAAGTCAGTATAGAGTAATTTATAGCGACCATTGGGGGACATAAAAGTAGATAAGGTCTAGGATTTGATGGAATAGCTATTATCCTTTAGCTAACAGTTGAACACAAACATCCAGATTTTGTCGTCGGCAATTATTATTTTAGAACGTAAAGATATGAACTAAAAACATGTTGAAAGGTCGCTGATACCGAGTTTGAAAAATTGAGGTGATTTTTAGTGCACCACAGAAGAATGAATACAATTTAAGAACGAGTTTGAGAGATTATTGTTTTATACTGCAAAGGGGAGATAGGATGTGTAAGGGCGAGAGGTGAAACGTAGAGGGCAATGAGGCAAAGCCAGGGGCCCATATACTTTTGGAAGTATTATAATGCTGAGGTGGCGACTGCAATGAGAAGCATGGAATGGGCTATCGATTAGTAATTTTCCCTCTGACGGTTTTCCGAGCACCTGAGACCGGAGAACGCTACTGATTCACATTCAAGCTGCCAATATACTTCCTGAATGTTTTCCTCATTCAATTTATTAGCGATACAAACTATCAGCATTTAAAGGGTTTTTTCTGTTCCCTCGTATAATTTATGAAATACGCTAAATAACTGTAGGCAGTATTAAAATGTATTTCATCTAATAAGTATTATTTTGGAAAATAATCTTTATTATGCATATATAGTGATAATTATCACTGGTTATTTACCGTAAATTACCCTGGCGTTTCGTTAAATTACGCTAGTGTTACGGTAGCATTGTTAACAAACATTCTTTTGTGCGCATTCGCAAGGGATGGGAACATGTCAAAAACTGTCTCAGACGAGGTTAAATGTTATTTGTATTTACTATTACATAATATACAGGGTGCCCGTTTTTCGAGCGGCACTATGGGGATCTCGGTTATTTGAAGCGATAGAGAATCGTTTAAATGGGTCAAAGTTGCGTATTTTAGTGCTTACTAATAATCTGCTTTCATATTTGAAATATCTTCAATTGTTTCGATGTACTTCGAAACAATTTAGGTTTTTTAAACATCGGCCATATCTCCGTTATTTTTAATTTTTTTCAAGTTCTGTAAAAACTTTCTTAGAGCAACTTTTTATGACTGATCAAATGGCAAACGTATAAAATATTCAGATCAATTCGTTTTTGTTTTATAGACTCAACTTTTGTTTTCCCTTCGAAAACATACAAATTTATGCGCATCATTGAAATGCAATTTTAATTCTGATTTCAACGATTTGCCACATTTAGGCTTTTGTTTATTTATTGTTGTTGTTCAAGTTGGTATGGTAACCAAACAATACCAAGTTGCTGTGCAACAGTTGAAATGTAATTGAACAGGGCGACTATTAATAATTGTTTTTTTTTATAAATTGTGTTTGTGGGCTTTGCGCGAATGTTTCCATGGCAACATACCATAAAAACAAAACATTTTTAAGTCAAAATGTCAGCGTAAAAAACGCTGTTAGTGCATATCTTCATATATGCCCATAAGAATAACAAAAGTTGTGTTTAAAAAAACAAAAACGAATCGTTTTGCAGTTATATAACTTACACCATAAGTGTAGATGTTTGAAATGTGAAAGCAGATTATTAGTAAGCACTGTAAAGGTAACTGCATGCTTGACAAACATGCATGATCAAGCTTGCGCAAAATCCCTTCGCTTTGTACAATCAATATGCTTGTGCAAAATTCTCACACACACCCTCAAGCATGCATGTAAGTTTGTCAAGCTTGTAGTTGCGTGTGTGGCCACCTTTTCCTCCATTTAACATAAACGAGATCCCCATAGTGCCACTCGAAACATTATATATATATATATATATATATATATATATATATATATATATATATATATATATATATATATATACCAAATAAGAAATAACAGCGAATTAGGTAATGTTGAAAACATAATTTTATCAAGTACGTGTGCAAGGAGGACAAAAGACGACGACGATCGTTTCGTTTTTTTTATGAGCTCCTCGGGCCGTCAAACCCATCATCCCTGGCGGCCTGAGGAGCTCAAAAAGAGCGAAACAATCGTTGTCGTCTTCTGTCCTTCTTGCACACTCACTTGATGAAAAATGTTTTCAACATGACCTAATTCGCTGTTATTTCTTATTTGGTACTTATAGGTGGGTTGTTAATTCCGGTTTGTTTATATATATATATATATATATATATATATATATATACTATTTAAAATGTATATATATATATATATATGTATATATATTGAACTTTACTAGAAATCAGTGTTTTATACCAGTGGCGCATGAAGTAAAATTTAAAGTTTAGAAAAGTCTGAACATTTTTTTTTGGTCGCGTAGCGCTCCGCGCTAGGAGTGGAAGACATAATTAAAGGTATGCCAATAAACACTATTAATTGTCCTTGTATATAACGACTATTACCGATATATTTTTGTTTAATTTAAAAATGTTGACGATTTTAATTAGTAGCATGTTAAATCTAAATTTAACATGCTACTAATTAAAATCGTCAACATTTTTAAATTAAACAAAAATATGTCGGTAAAAGTCATTATATACAAGGACAATTAATTTCATTTTTATGATATTTTGTAAACATCGTCGTGCTTACAATATTTGTTGTTTTTAAACTAGAAATCAATTAAATGTTTTTTTTAATAACAGAAATTGCTAAGTATTAAACACAATGTTTTAACATTAGTTACACAATTATTAAAATTGATATTTATTTTCAACAATAAAAAAAAATTGATCAATAAAAATGCCACTAAAAACGGCGAATGAACGACAAATGTTATGACAAACAAAACTAAAAGTAGAAAACATTTTTTTAAATTTAATTTCTCATATTTATCGTTCATTTGCCGTTTCGCATGACATTTTTAAACAAATTATTCTTTTATGTTTTATACATTTCTAAATCAATTTTAATTTTAATAGACAAAAATAAACGTTATAAAAATTGTTCAATTTTTCAAAGTTTGCTAAAATGTCAATAGAGATTGACATTGATTGACTGAAGCAAAGAACTTAATTTATTCATTACTATTTAAAATGTATTTTACGATGTTAAATATTATTACGGTTTGTATAAATCAATATTAAATTGTTGTTCATGTTGACAAAAAAATCATAAAATTAACAAAAACTTTTTCAAAATAAGTAAGACTTATAAACAATTATAGATCTGTATTAACTTTTGGAAAAATTCTGGAAACCGGAGGGGAGGGGTTCACACGGTTTTCTGAAAGGCAAAAATACTGAAACAGCTTTACACCACTACATAAAATGGGTACTAGATGAAATGGAAAATCAAAACCTGGCCTGTGGAATATTTTTAGACCTATCAAAAGCGTTCGACACAATTGACCACCCTATATTATTGTCTAAACTATACCAATACGGTATACGCGGTGTAGGATACAATTTAATCAAGTCCTACTTAGAGAACAGAGTTCACTATACCAAATTAACCGACGTCAATGACACGCACACAGGGCAGTATTCTGGGACCTTTATTATTCATAATATATATTAATCACATATCAAAAATACTTCCCATACATTGCAAAATGATAAACTACGCGGACGATACAAATATCCTTATCAGTGGTAGTACTTATCCAGACATCATAGATTCGAGCAATGACAGTATAACAAAATTGGGAAACTGGTTCAACGATAATAAATTTATATTGAATACTGCAAAGACCAAATTTGTCCTTTTTAAATCGAACCAAGCTATAAAAACCCCACAATCGATAAATCTGAATAACGGATCATACACATTCTCAGATAGTATTAGATGTTTAGGGATTTACTTAGATGATACCTTGAACTTTAACCACCATATTACATATATCTGTAGAAAACTAAGTAGTGCATTTTATGGCTTAAGAATAAGCACAAACATTCGCATAGGAAAACTGTTTTACTTTGCTAACATAGTCTCACACCTTAGATATGGTCTGATATTTTGGGGCAGCAGTACAAACGCCATAAGAGCATTTATTATACAAAAGAGAATACTCCGAGTTCTGTTAAAAGTAAAATATAACTCAAGTTGTAGGGGTATCTTTAAGCAAGCTAATATGCTCACATTTTATGGGCTATATATATACGAATGTATAAAGTTCATTTGGAAGAATAAACCATTGTTTAATGATGTATACTACTGTACACGTTATAACACAAGAAGAGGCCAAGTATATAACCTACCGCAACATAGGCTCAATAAATTCGAGAAAGGTTGCTTTTATGCCTGTCTGAAAATCTACAATCACCTACCTATTGAAATAAAAAATATTGTAAATTACAACAGAATGATGAACACGGTATACAAGCTGATATGTGATATGGAACCATACTGTATGGCAGAATATTTTTCCTGTAGTTTTGGATAGATTAACTTAATAGATATTTGATATATGACGTTTTCCATGTACAAATATATGTATGTGTGTATGTTTGTAAAGTGCGAATAAAAGTATTATTATTATTATTATTTTATAACTAATGATAATATTTAAAAATGAATAAAAAAAAATAACAACTGCCATATAAATACTGTTTTTTGTAGTTCTTTTCTTTTTAAGTAAGTTTATTACCGCCATATTTTTTTTTATTATTATTAACTTTTCAGCTCTTTGTTTTATGATATCCGCAAAACAAAGTTTATTACCGCTTTTATCTCACTTGTAAGAAGAAAACTTAATTTTGTATGTTTATTATAACTGATAAATTATAATAAACATACAAAATATAGTTTTCTTCTTACAAGTGAGATTAAAGCCATGGATACAAATTTTCATTTTGTTTGTGGGGGCCACAAGTAAAAAAAAGGTTGAGAAACACTGGTTTAACGTATTGTAATTTAAAATGTATGATTTTTTTTAAATTTTCTAGATGTATGTTATTTTTTAATATTGTATTGATTTTTTTATATTTCCTTACTACTATTTATTAATATTGACATTTTGTTTGGATTTGTTTGGATATTTGTATAAAAAAATACAAAAATCAAAAAAAATATAAAAGTATCGTTTGCTTCAATTTTAGATTCAATTCCTTTTTACGATTTGCATAAAAACAATTGTAATTGGATTGTGTTTTTAAAATTGCAATTTTTTCAAAATATTAATGATGACAGTCGATGAGATAAGCTTAAAAATAATGACACTCTGGCTACGTTAGATGTCAGATTAATAAATAAAATGTCTAACGAGTGTTTTCAACTCCTTGATTAAGCATTAAGTAAATATTTCGAGTTTAGAAAAGCCTGAAAATTTAGATTTGCCGTCGCGAAGCTAATCAAAGCGCCAGGCAAATCCAAAATTTCAGGCTTTTCCAAAAGTGAAGTTCAAAAACGCAATCGTTTAACAGGTTTCTAATAATTTTGAATGTCCGAAATTGTTCAGCTTTTTCCAAAAGTAAAGTTAAAAATGCGGTCGTTTAACAGTCAACTTTATTTTTCTGTCGGAAGTAAAACAGTTTGCTAGGAGAATATTTATGCTTTTTTATAGATTAAATATAACACTAAAAAAATCTATATCACACATGTTCTTATGGATTGAGCTTATTGTAATTTTGTATTTACTTTTTATTTCGAATGTTTACAATTATTCGGATTATATGATTTTTATGCTGTACAGTAAGTTATGCTATACAGTAAATATGTACTTATAACTTTAAATTAGCAATTGTTACGATGCTTTCGGTAATATTACAGAGAATATTACCCAATTTTAAATTACCGGTAATTTTATATCAGTATGCATACATACAAAGAATTTTTCAATAACTAAATTGTTTTTTTAATTTCACGATGATTTGACAAGTTTTTAAATTTTATACACATTTTTGTATAAAATCATCGCTTACTTCCAACGAGTTAATTAAACAAAAAATATCGAGTTTGCTTTTATCTGTAAGAGAAAAAAAAAACAATTATTTTGTGATATTTTTATTTTCTCCTCAGGATAATAAAGATTATTGACTTTTTAAATAAATCTGTGAATACAAATTTTCAAAAAAAACCTTCGTTTAAATCCAACTATTTTCTACAATATGCTGACTCAAGCCTAATTTTACAGATAAACTAATTAGTCAAGATATTTCTGTTTTCTTTTCAGCACAATTAAGTTAATTTATTTTCAAATAAAATCTGTGCTTTTCAAATTGAAAAGTTCATTCCTTTTATACAATTTTCAAAATTCAGATAACGTGATTTTTATGCTGTACCTACAGTTTTACTTTACTTTAAATTGGCAATTGTTACGATGTTTTTGGTAATATTACCGAGAATATTACGCAATTTAAAATTACAGGTAATTTTATATCACTATGCATACATACAGAGAATTTTTCAATAACCAAATTGTTTTTTAATTCCACAATGATTTGAAAAGGTTTAAAATTTTATGCAAAGTTTTGTATAAAATTATCGCTTACTTGCAACGATTTTATTAAACAATAAAATATCGAGTTTGGTTTTATTTTTAAAGGAAAAAAAACATTTTTTGTGATATTTTAATTTTCTCCTTGGGATAATAACTTTTATTGACTTTTCAAATAAATCTTTGAATACAAATTTTCAAACAAAAAAACGTTTGTTTAGATCCAACTATTTTCTACAATTTTCACAAGCCTAATTTTACAGATAAACTAATTAGTAGTGATATTTCTGTTTTCTCTTCAGCGCAATCAAGTTCACTTATTTTCAAATAAAATCTGTGCATTTCAAGATAATTGAAAAGTTCATTCATTTTATACAATTTTTCAAATCTAATCTTTGTTTAAATTTAACGATTTTGAACAAAATGTCGACTTTGGCTAAATTTTACAGAAAAACCGATTGTGATATTTTTTTTCTCTAGGATAATAAAGTTAACTTATTTTTTTAATCAATTTTGTTAATTTGAAAATATACAAATTTACTTGCTTTTTTGATAAAATTTGTTAATTTGAAGAGAATTGATAATTTTTTTAATTTTATACAAATTGTTAATTAAAATGGTCGCTTTAATCAAACGATTTCAAATATCGGCTTTCGCTAAATTTAAAAAGAAAACGAATGTGCTATTTTTGTTTTCCTTTTAAGATAATAACGTTTACTTATTTTTAAATTATTTCTTTTAGTTTCAAGACAATTGAAAAATTGGATATGGCCATGTTATTGTTTTCCCTTGTGACCGTTATCACACACATTTTGACAGTTGTGGCATATTTTAAACTAACGAGTGTCTTCCACTCCCAGATTAAGCATGAAGTAAAATTTTAAGTTTAAAAAAGCCAGCAAAATTTGGCAGGCTTTTGCAGACTTTTCAAAACTCGAAATTTTACTTCATGAACTACGCGTGTAAAACTCTGATATCAATTGAAGTTAAAAATATAACGCTTACGTTTTTTTTCTGTCTTAATAATAATAATAATAATAACAATACAGTTTTAATTTTCAAAGCACTAAAATAGTACAAAATAAAAATTACGCCAGGGTATTATTTACTTAAACTAAAGCAAGAGAAAGCTGCTGAAGTGGCCAATGAAATGTTAGTATGATGGATGTCTGAATAGCAATAATAAAAAAAAAACAAATTTGATATTGTAAAATTGAAACATATAGGTAAGTAAATATAATGATTATGTACAATTTTTGATATCAACATTTTTCGATATAAATAATATTTAAGAAAATATCAAGAACAGATCCTCATATTGTAATAAGAAGTTTAAGTTTAAAGTTTTATCTTAATATCTTTAGCGCAAACAGAGAGAGAGAGAGAGAGAGAGAGAGAGAGAGAGAGAGAGAGAGAGAGAGAGAGAGAGAGAGAGAGACAGACAGACAGACAGACAGTTTTCAGAAATGGTCTTAATCGATTCAGGGGACTTCGAAACAGATATATCCACTAAGATGTTTGATTTGAAAATGTTCCGAAAACAATACTTTTCCTTTGTATTCCATACGGAGGAAGTAAAAAGTATCGGGTGTCCAACAATTACTGAAGTCCTGGGTGGCTGTGGGAAAGTAAAAACAACGAATTCCTACTTAAAAGAAAAGTGTCCTGTATGTTAATGATAGCCACATTGTAGACGTGTTGCTTATGATATTAAGATTAATTGTATCTGGAGACTTAAAATTCCATTGTGACTCGCTTGGACTAATCTAAGAGGGGGGAATAAAAGGAACGCGAAGGGTTGGTAATCTAGGTGCATAATATATCTGTGGGAGGACTGCGGAGTGCGGAGCCGCGAAAGTAACATATGACAAGCTATCATTTTCCAGTAAATGGGGTAGCGAGTCAGGACGTGTCCAGACTGTGAACCTGCGGAGCCAGGACTTTAAAATGAAGCGTTTCCCATCGTCCTAAAGCGCCACTTAATTGGTTTTAAAGGCGCGCCTTGTGTTATGCAAATCGCCTCTAAACCAGGTTTTCTCATTCTATATTCTTCTGTAATTAAGGCCGCGATTTTATATATAGTCGCCTTTGCGGAGATTGCGACTGTGACAGCGATGGTGACAACGAAATCAACACTAAGTACTGAAAGAGCTCCCGACTTCAATTCCGCTCCGAACGAAATACACGATTTCAATCAAATCCATCGCGCACATTTCCTATTCAATATTTATATATGCACGTTAATAGTCAACTTTGTGGTTCCCATATTGTAGTAACGTAATACTACAGCTTTTATATTCCTTCCTTCTATAACTTGTTATGGCAGGGATGGCAAATTGTGCCTTTACAAAGATATTTTCGATATAATCCGGATTTAAATGCGCAATTGAAATATATAACAATTTACTTGGAAATATATCATACATTATAGAAAGCATTCCCATTATAACAACCTCATTATTATTTTTACTTCCCCGTATGCACCACAATGGAAAAGTATTGCTTTCACAAACATTTTCAAAACAACATTTTTAGTGGGAAATATTTCTTTGACAAATAAGACTACTGTGTGACGAAACGAGTTGCAGTGTGAACAATAAAAGTGAAACAACCCTTTTCAAATTATTGTTTTATTTTTAAATGTGTATCACCCTCATCAATATAATACTGTCCAAACTAGTTTTTCTGCTACTTCCACTACTTATAGTCTGCAATTCTGGGAGACTATTTTAAACAACTATACATTTTATCATCGAAGGCTTTTCTCAATGAAGTGACGTAATATTAGGAAGAATTGACAAATAAAGTAAAATTACCTTATTTTAATGAGATAATTCGTTGATGAAAAAACTAATCGGTTATTAAAATAGCCCCCCCTAGCATTCCTTTAAAAATTAAATAATCTAAAAATGAATGTAGAGTTTATACAAGGATTTTTTTTAAAGTATACTTTCCCGATATTTCGCTGACATTTTTCAGGCATTCGGTCTTTTCACAAAACATAAACGTAAAAGTTAAAGCGTTTAACGAGTGTCCTTGATTAAGCATGAAGTAAAATTTCGAGTTTAGAAAAGCCTGCAAATTTGGTTTGGTTGCGTAGCGAAGCGGAGCAACTAATCCAAATTTTCAGGCTTTATTAAACTCGAAATTTTACTTCATGCGACAGGCGTGTAAAATATTGAAGTATTGTGAAATTCTAAATATTCTTGTTCAGCAGTATATTTTTAATACTGCTTTAGCAGTTTATTTTGAGTACTGATTTCGTAGCGTATTTTGAATGTCATAATATTTCAGTGTTTTATACGCGTGGCGCATGAAGTAAAATTTTGAGTTTAGAAAAGCCTGAAAATTTTACTTCATGCTTAATCAGGGAGTGGAAAATTTCGATCGAAACTTGAAATTGAACCCTTTTAAAAAAAGCAATAAATGCCTGATATTTTACAGCGCATGCATCAGAAAATGCATGTACACTTAAAAGAAAAACTGACTGTACACACGTGTTCTTATCAATGCAATTGAAAAATAATCTAAATGGAAAACTCATTCATTTAAGGGTTAAATTAAATTTTCATTGAAAAAGCGACGATCAATATGTTGTGACACCACGTAATTTTACAACTAAATTCAATGTGAATTGAAAAAGGAAAAAGTTACGTCGATTGTTTTTGAACGTTGAACGAGTTACCCGTGTTTTTTTTTTTTATTTACTTTTTTACCTTTAAGACTTTCTCTGCTAGAGGGATTTCCCGGAATTTTTATTCCCGGGAAACGAGACATTTTAAATTATTTTTCCGGCAGTGTCGGGATTTCCACGGAATTAAAAAAAATAATGTGAAAAATAACCAATATTAAAAAAGTATACAGTTAATTATAATTAACAAAAATAAACATTTGTGTACATATTTCATTTATTTGAACTTTACGTTACATAAGTGTTTAATACGCCAGGAAGATGAATTACAATTTCAAGTATAGATAAGCCTGAAAATTTTCAGGCATTTCAGGCCTTTTTAAACTCAAAATTATGCTTCATGCTTAAACAAGGAGAGAAAACCTATGTAAAAAATCAAAATAAAACACTGATAATTGAGATGTCTATTGATAATGGGTACATAGTACCCGAAATGTACATCCATCGAAAAATAAAAGTGAAGAAAGGATTTTAATTAAGTCACTTAAAATCTGCACATAACTCAAATATCTAGATTAAAGGTCAGTCGACCGCTCTCTAAACGTATAAGACTCAGGTAAAACAGTTTTTAAAATTTTCGAAAAATGAAATATCGCCCGACATTCTAAAGAATTTATTATAGGATAGACATAAATTGAAAAAACTACAAATCTTCGCAAAGGAACCTATTATAATGTGACTGATTTAGTTTTCCAATATTGTTTATACATATTGCACAAAAAATCAAATGTAAGAGGTGTTTACGCTACTTTACCAAGTAGATATTTTAAATATTTTTTTATGAAATAACGGTAAAAGTAGGAAACATTTTATTTAGACAAGCACGAAGTTTGTACTTTTCTTAAGGTATACCTATTTTTTCAAAATATTTCATCTCTAAATAAAAGTGTAGTTAAGACGACAATATGCTTTTATACGTTTAGATAGCGGTCGACTTTCTTTTAGCTAATAATTGACATTTCTTAACACTTAACATTTAATAATATTTATGACCCAACAGGAAAATTTAATTCAGAGTAATATTACACACAAATAAATTCTTAAAATAATGTCTTTTTTCTTACTGATGTTACCCTTTTATTACGTGTATTACCTGTTGGGTAATATATAAATAAATAAATATGTAAATTTAACAAAATTCACAAAAGTAAAGATCACTTGATGTAAATTCATGTTTATATATAGAAAATAAATCACATTTTAGAAATAACAATAATCAAGAAATAAGAGTAGTCTGTGCAGCCGTTTATTACCAGGGTTGTTATGTTTAAAACACTTTGTTTTAAAACAGTGTTTTAAACATGTTTAAAAACAGTATTTAAAACATGTTTAAAAACAGCCGTCGCGTTTTAAACGGTTTTGTTTTAAACATGTTTTAAATCGTAAATTTGTTTAAAACATGTTTTAACGTTAACTTTGTTTGAAAAGTTTTTTTATTATCTTAAATTTGCTAAATTATATTTAATACTACTTTATTAAGATTTTTTGCTAACATTTTTAAATTTTAACTGAATTGTTGAAGATATTTCAAATTACATTATTAAATATAACATTTTATTACAATATAAAATATCACAACTGTGTGTGCATAAATGTAATTTTTAAATACAGGGAATATTTTGTTCAGGTATACACATGCATACACTGTAAATTTCAATTTAAATCTTTAAACGAGGGTTTTCCACTCCCAGACTAAGCATGAAGTAAAATTTCGAGTTTAGAAAAGCCTGAAAATTTGGATTGGCCGCGCAGCGAAGCGGAGCGGCTAATCCAAATTAGGCTTTTCTAAATTCGAAATTGTTACTTCATGCGCCACACGTATAAAACACTGAAATATCGGTAAGTTTAAAGTATACGGCTTTAGCAATCTAATATGTAGATGTGAATAAAACGTGAGTCACATTCTGAGCTGAACAAATTGTTTAAAACAGTGATTATAGGGAACCAAATAACTCTTACGCATAATAGGTTGCCTATAATCGTTGTTGTATGTGTGTGTTTTTTAACTTCACTGTGAATCAGTGTTTTTAAGCGTGGAGCATGAAGTAAAATTTCGAGTTCAGAAAAGCCTAATTTGTATTGGCCGCTCCGCTTCGCTACGCGGCCAATCCAAATTCTTAGGCTTTTCTAAACTCGAAATTTTACTTCATGCTTAGTCTGGGAGTGGAAAACACCCGTTGAAAGCCTCAAATGAAACGCATTGAAACAACGAATTCCCGCAAATTTAAAAAACGCTGTAATTATCGGGATATGTATACTCAAAAGAAAAATGCCCTAATTGTTCTGTTTTAAACACGTTTTAAACATGTTATAAACACGTTTTAAACATTTTTAATGTTTTAAACGCTGTTTCAATGAAAGAAAAACACTTTTTGCTTTAATTAATATGAAATAAAACGGTTTTTTAACAACCCTGTTTGTTACTAATATCAAATACCAGAAATTATGTTTTTATATTCAAGCAAGACCAATGAACAATATTACAATGCTTGACAGTTTAGCATATTTTTTGATTCGTTTTTACAAATTTGGCAAGGTAAGGTATTTTGCTCTTTATTGTTTGTATATACATTTGTGTCGTAGAATAATATTATATTTTATTAAATTTTAACATCAGCAACGAATAAAATATTAGTGTAGAAACATTCCCGAAATTCTCTAGAAATAGTTTTTTTCGAAGAAAAAGAGAAATGAATAAATACAACCAGAATTGATGAAAAAAGCTATAAGAATACAGATTTTGAGATTCCTGGACGGAAAATATCCGTCCGTTGCGAAGCGTGTGTAGAGCGACCAACCCAAATGTTTAGGCTTTTCTAATCTCGAAACTTTACTTTATGCTCCACGCGTAAATAACACTGATTTCAAGTAAAGTTCAGAATATACTGAACAGGTATGTACATTTATGGTTTACACAATTCTTAAATATATTCCAAATAACCCTATTTCGTTATGACAATTGAGGTTATGTATAAGACTTAAAGTAGGGGTAATTTTTCATGATAATCCTTAACTTCATAGTCTAAGCCGATTTGGTATTTGATATGTATACTTAGATTGTGAATTTAAAGAATAATATATACGTTAAATTTAACATTTCGCGTACAGAATATGTAGTAAATAATTAAACATTGATTGGGAAATATACTGATAATGCTAAGTAAAGCGCATATATTATCAAATATAAGTTTTTCCAATACTCTTGCTCCATTAGTATCAACCAGAGTGTAATTTAACTGTACTATAGCCGTAGCTAGGTACAGGGTGCAGCAGAACTTTCTCCCTAAAATTGCTAAGGCGGAGGGAGACGAGTGTTCCCAAGGAAGGGGGACCGGCTGAATGGACGCTGGTGTGGGTGAATTTTCGTTTGCTTATCACTGCTTTACGATATTTTATCCGTGCAAGAAGGTTACTATCCAAAAATCATTCTAATGTGACTACTTAGTTAAATCGTATATAAGTCTGTGACAATGTGTATCAAATACACATCAATAAACTACCTTTCAGAAATATTTCATACACAATACCTTCGCGTTGTTCCAGATAAAGGCCATTCAACCTGGGATTTCGAGATGACTGTAAAATTGCATTTATTTAACTTAACATTATTACATTTCCCTGTTTTTATATACTGCAATGTTTATTATCTGTCAAGTCTAGCTATGTCAATCACATATCGCAAAAACATTTAATTTAATTTCACCAATTAAGACACCATTTCATTTTAATAAAAACTTGATAGTATAGTTTTTTACGGTAAATCAGTGTTTTATACGCCTGGTGCATCAAGTACTATTTCGAGTTTAAAAAGGCGCTACGCGACCAAACCAAACTTTCAGGCTTTTCTAAACTCGAAATTTTACCTTATGCTTAATCAAGGAGTGAAAACACTCGTTAGAAGTTTCAAATTTAACACTTTTACAAAAACAACGAACGCCTGAACATTTATAGAGAATGCATCGGGATGTGTCTACTTAAAAGAAAAATTACCTGTATTTCAGTCGCAATATCATTTTTTTAAGAGTAAACGTTATTTAATTTATGGAGAACCAATTTTTATTTGTTGGCTTACCTTTTTTTGTTCTAAGCGTTATACAAAATTGCTACGAAGTGTTTTTAAATAATCTATGATGGATTCTGTAGCCCAGGGTATGTAGTTTAGGATATCATTTAAAGTTTATCTTTTGGTGTACGATTTACACCGCAAATAATTTTTAAACAAACTCCTAAATTTAGTAAAAAAAATTTATGCGATTACAAACTTTGAAGAGACCTTAGAAAAAATGCATCAAAACGTGTTGGGGTGTTAACATTCCCTTATTAGTACATTAATAGACTTCAACATTTTATAAGGATCATCTGCTTCTGACTGCTCTGTTACAAGTTATGATTTTTTGTAGAGAGAGGTATCGTCATAAAAAAAAATGATTTAGGAAATATGTGGTTAAATGCTCAGAAAACTGACTATAAACAGTGTGTATTCGACGATATATGTTCGCGTTTGAATATTACGGGTTGTGATGGTAAAATACGTGAAAGTATTAAAGGTTTGAATTTATTTTTAAGTGAATTTACCAATATTATTTAAATATAGTATCACTAATCATTATTTATACGTTATAATAAGATAATACTAATTTAAAAATATTAACAAGCGCGCTTAAGGGGTTTTATCGCTTATAAGTGTCCAAAACGTTTATATCAAATGCACAGCTCAATTAGTGACCGGGATTCATGAAAATAATACAAGGAGTTTTTCTTTAAAGTAATACGGATTGCAAATACAACTTATTTTCTTTAAATCTTTAGATATTCATTGTGTTTATAAAAGAGTTCAATTTGAAGGTTTGAACGAGTGTTTTCCACTCCCAGACTAAGCATGAAGTAAAATTTTGAGTTTAGAAAAGCCCCGTGAAATTTTCTGGGCTTTTATAAACTCGAAATTTTACTTCATGCATCATGCGTATAAAACATTAAAATATTGTGAAATTTATGTATATTTTAACCTCACTTGAAATAGACCCGAGACAAATTTTCAGGTAGAATAAATCAGATATAATAAATCTTTAGATATTCGTTGTTTTTTTTTAAGAGTTCAATTTGAAGCTTTAAACGAATGCTTTTCACTCCCAGACTTAGCATGAAGTAAAATTTCGAGTTTAGAAATGCCCCGTAAAAATTTGTCGAGGGTCGCGCAGCGACCCTCACCAAATTTTCTGGGCTTTTCTCAACTCGAAATTTTACTTCATGCGCCATGCGTATAAAATACTAAAATATTGTGAAATTTATGTATATTTTAACCTCACTTGAAATCAGTGTTTTATACGCGTGGCGCATGAAGTAAAATTTTGAGTTTAGAAAAGCCCCTTGAAAGTTTGTCTCGGGTCGCTGCGCGACTCTCGACAAACTTTCAAGGGGCTTGTCTAAATTCGAAATTTTACTTCATGCTTCGTCTGGGAGTGGAAAACATTCGTTTAAAGCTTTAAATTGAACTCTTTAAAGAAACAACGAATATCTAGAGATTTAAAAAAAATAAGCAAAATTTGGAAAACGTATACTCTAAAGAAAAGCTCTCTGTATATTTTATGTATAAGTCACTTCTATTAATATATGTTGAAAAAAAAATGAGAAAAGACGCGTCATAAACTGTAAACAAATTAATTAAGAACTTATTTTCAAATCTATTTTACTTGCTTATTAATTTTTAAATATTATCTCTGAAAACGGATTTATATTCACAAAATAAATTTTAAAACTTTGTCTGATGCTTTTTTGGTAAACGGATTTTTTTAGGAAATTTCAAAAAATAAATCCTTCAATGATTTTGTGATGTGATCTAGAACATACATAGAAAATGTTAACATTTTTAAAGCAACAATAAAAACAGTTCATTTTTTGAGCACCGGTAAAAAATATATGTATATAAGTGTTAAATGATGAGAATATATCATTATTATTAAAATATAAACAAATACAAAAATTGCAAGCACTAAAAATTGTTTTATCGATTTTTGTCCCATGCTCCCATATACTCGAAACACTGTGCGACAGGGAGAAAAACGCCTACAAAAAACGATATTAAAGGACATGTTCATCGAACATTGGAGGGTTATGATATGGGGTGCTATTTGCCATGGAAGTAGATCACCTCCTGGTATTGATGATAACACCCACAGGAAGTTGTAAAGCCGTAAGTTATTCCGTACCTCAACAGGCTGTTTTTAGCAAAGAGATAATAGATCCTAAAAATTCGATTAAAATTCTTTAAAGAGAAAAGAGGGATCTTTTATATTTTCACCTATAGTTTTTCTTTTAAGTAAACATATGCATACGTTTTTTATTTAAATTCAATTTGAAGCCTTAAGCGAGTGTTGTCCACTCCCAGATTAAGCATGAAGTAAAATTTCGAGTTTAGAAAAGCCTGAACGTTTGCATTTGGATTTTGAATAGCGTCTAAATTCAAATTCAGGCTTTTCGAAACCCGAAATTTTACTTCATGCGCCACTCGTATTTAACACTGAAAATACTGAAATATTGCAAACAAGTGAACTTGACTTGAAATCAGTGTCTTATACGCGTGGTGCATGAAGTAAAGTTTCAAGTTTAGAAAAGCCTGAATTTAGATTTGGACGCTACGTGTTTAATTCCAAACGTTAAGGCTTTTCTAAAGTCAACATTTTACTTCATGCTTAATCTGGAAGTGGAAAACACTCGTATAAAGCTTTACGTCTTCTAAAAGAACAGCAAATATCGAAAGATTTACAGTATGTATACTTAAAAGAAAAACTCCCTGTATATCTCAACAAGCATCATGAATTAAACAAAGCTTCACCAGCTTTAACATTAAAGTCTATCGTATCATGTTCAATTCTGAAACTGTCTTAACATGAAGCGTAGTAGGTTCGTGTTCAGACAGTTTGTCAAAATTAAATTAATTTCGAATATAAAACATTAAAATATGCCTGTATTTTTATTTGACAATATTTCATGTAATTTTAGTTAGTTTAATGGTAAAATATATGTTATTTAAAATAAGAGGTATGAAATAATATAAGTCTATTGTTTCCAAATCACTGAAACTAGAAATTTGTAACATTTGAAAACAACGAGACAAAAAAAATATACTAAATTCTCAAAATATAGTGAAATATTGTTCTTTTATAAGGACAGTAAGTTAAAAGACAATCAACCAAGTGACTCACAGTCATAATATCACAATAGTCGAAATACAGTAGATAGAGACATTAAATGACAAAATCCTAGCATAGTCAAGACATTCAACCAAGTGACTTACAGTTATAATGTCACAATAGTCAACCGATTGAGATATTTGTTGACAAAATCCTAGCATAGAAAAAAGGTAGCAAAACCCTAATAGCTTAAAAACAGTCAACCAAGTAACTTACAGCTATAATGTCACAATAGTCAAAATACAGTTGATAGAGAGATATAATGACAAAATCCAATTATAGTCATAAAACTGTCAACTAAATCACTTACAGTCATAATGTTACAATAGTCAAAATACAGTCAATAAAGATATAATATGACAAAATCTTAAGACAGCCAACCAAGTGACTTACAGTCAAAATGTTATAAATATCAATATACAGCCAATAGAGCGATTTAATGACACAATCCTATCATGCTTAAAGACCTATAGTAAATATTGCAATAGTCAGTATACAGTCGATAAAGAAATGTAATTATTAAATACTATCATAGTAAAAAAGTAGTTAACTAGGTAACTTATAGTCATAATACAACCAATCGACAGCCCATCAAGCGACTTAAAGTCAAAATTGCGGCAGAAAAACAAACGATCTGGGATTACAGTAAAAATGTTGTGATAGTCAAATTATATGTTAATGACATGTTGTCTGTATCGATTATGTTGACTAGATACTTCATATCGTGATCCCTAGTTTGACCTTTTACGTATGTCACTGCGTTCATGTAAACAGTTAATTTATTCGAAATCTCCTTAATATGCGCCTATTTCCAAAATAATGTAAATATGTATTCTTCATTCCTCTGAATTTAACATTACATTTGTAATTTCTCATATGGAATTTCTTAATGTAGAAATATTGCATTTCGATTATGCATATCATTAAATGTATTATTTCTAGATAAGATCCATTTATCTATTCTATTTTTGAAATGTTTATATGTATATGAGTCGCCTATTTTCAAAAACCCCTAAAACTATTTTTTAAAAATGGATTTAGGTGTTTTTAGAAATAGTCGACTCATATATTTTTCGTCGTGATTTGTAAAAAAAGGAAATTCGTTAAATTAATAATTACACGAATAAATTAATAGTATTTATTGACTATCATTTGCAAACAAGACTATTATTCGATTATGTTGACTTCACACTAATTATTGATTACTATTCATGTGTTGTCATTCAACAGCATTGACTATTTATTGACTACATTGTGGCTACATGCTATTTATTGACTGTCATTTAATAATATTGACTATTAATCGGTAATGGTGACCACATGATTCATGCTCAGTGCCGCTTGATGCGCCCGCCACAGGCGCATCAAGCAGAGTGGCGCCATCGAAGCCCGAGATCCAAAATTTCGTAAATTTAAATCAGGAATTTAAAATCATATAAGGAACCTATATTTTAAACTAGGGCAGAGAATTTATTATTCGCGATTATTCAAATACCACATTATTAAATCAGTCACTTTTTCACAAATTTGATTAATTTAGCTATTTGAATATAAATATTTCAATAAATTAGTGTTAGAAAATGTCTAATATATTTTCTAAAATGAAACAATTTTAATTTCAAATAGTTTATTTGTTTAAATATTTGACTAATTTAATTGTTTTATATTCGAATATTAACGAATATTCGAATTCCCAGCCCTATTTTAAACTTCACATTAAATCGGTGTTTTATACGGGTGGCGCATGAAGTAAAATGTCGAGTTTAGAAAAGCCTGAAAATTTGGATTTGCCGGGACGCGACTTTTTTCACCCGCGCGCCCCGGCAAATCCAAATTTTCTGGCTTTTCTAAACTCGACATTTTACTTCATGCTTAGTCTGGGAGTGGAAACCTACGTTTTATTTTTAACTACCAACAAAATGTCTATCATAATTGTATAATGTATAGTACTATAAGATTACTAATCACGAAAAACGTAATGTATGAAAATAAAATGTCACAATAACCAAAACAAATCATAATTAATACAATACTGTCAAATAATGTCAATTTATATGTCGAAAATGACATTCCATTTCAGTCAGAGAAGTTCATTACTAACATAGATTGATGATATTTCAGTTAATGTCAATAAGGAAAATATAGAATAATTATATACAATACTGTCAAGAATTCCAATCCATATGTCGAAAATGATATTTCATCATAGTCACAGAAAGTCATGTCAATAAGAAAAATATGGAATAATTATATACAATACTGTCAAGAATTCCAATCCATATGTCGAAAATGATATTCTATCATAGTCACAGAAAGTCATTATTGGCAGTATATGAGATATTATAATTGTCAAAGACTTTCCAAAACTATCGTAACTGTCACAGAAGATCTAGAAAAACTTGTAAACTGAGGATTGCTAATGATTACGTTAGGTATTGATAGCCATTTGACTATACTGCCTGCCTATATTTTGTCAACTGAAACTGTCGCGTTATATCAATGATAATTTTATATACTACAAAAATATTATCTACCAACATCAAAACGATACCAATTTTTATATAAATCGTCATCATTCTGATGTGTATGCTATGGTAAGTGTTTATCTGTATAAACTGTCAAAATAGAAAAACAAGCAAGTTTTAAAATGGTCATTATTTTGTTAAATGTATCAAATGTCAATAGTAACTCCGAATACTCTGCTTTCGTTGTTGTTGTTGTTGTTTCTACAATTTTTACGCGTTTTTCTTTTTTCAAGACAAGTTTTGACTTATTATGTTACATTTGACATGGTATTTAAGAGCGTCAATTACATAGATTGTGTATAAGGTGAAGTTAAAGTTAAAGTCGTTGTATTTTGTTTCACATTTTTGACAAGTTTGACAACTTTTGTTTCGTATTTTTTTTACATATTTTTGACAGCTGACACTTTTGACAGTTGGCGTTTATTGGACATAAGTCGGCGTCGACGTATGTCCAATAGCATTTGTCAATAATGACAGTTAACATTAGTTTAAATTTAGTTTATGATTACACATGCAATTTATTATGACTGTCAAGTTAAGGGGTACCAATTGGATTTTTGACCCCGGGCACAAGTTTTACTTACTGCGGCGTTGTTCATGCTGATTGTTGACTACTATTTAATATTGACTGTTGTTTGACGACATTGATTACACTGGCCAACACCGAAAATGTTTCGGGCTCAAAAATAACTATTTCCGAAGTAATTCGTCTCGCTATACACGAAACTCACCATGCAAAGTTCAGATTAGCTCTTGTTATCAAGATACAGAACCTACGAAAAATTTAAATTTACGAAAAAACCATATCGGCTGATTTATGACAAAATCAATTTTTTTCTCCAACAATTTTCAACAAAACAGTTAATGTTTTGGCAAATCCAGTTGAGATATTTAAATTTCAATTGCAACATGTCAAAGAGTTAAAAAAACTATTGGGGAATTAAATCA
The DNA here is from genome assembly GCA_932526585.2 of Philonthus cognatus. NCBI lineage: Eukaryota > Metazoa > Arthropoda > Insecta > Coleoptera > Staphylinidae > Philonthus > Philonthus cognatus. The sequence continues at coordinate 90,320,891 of OW052243.1, forward strand.
GTGTTCAGGTGCGTGTTTGACCGAAACAATCCGATAGTTTTTTCGTTTCAGTTGCGGTTTTCGTTCTGACAAAACCAACGGTTTTTCCAGTTTTCGTTCCGACACAAATAACAGTTTTTTCCTGTTTTCGGTTCAGTTTCGCTTCGAAGCTCTGCTTTATACATGTGACGCATGAATTAACATTTAGAGTTTAGATTTAGGATTTTTTGAACACTAAATTTGACTTAACGCTCAATCAAAGAGAGGAAACAATTGTTAGAAGCTTCATATTAAATCCTTTTCAAAAACAACAAATGCCTAAAAATGTAGATATGTGTAAATAAAATTTTCCTATGTTGTTTTGATGGATTTAACGCTTAGAAGCTCCCTGACAAGACATTTAATCAGAAATATTGGAAAAATAAATTGATTGATTGAAATATTGGACCTGAAAACTTCTACATTTCAATAAATTAATAAGATATTAGCCAGCAAATAATTCATTATTATTGAGATGTGAATATAGTTAAACAAATCAATAATCGATTTAACGAACATTTTAAATAAGACAAACATTTCTAGAGAAAAAGTAGTAAGATCATATACATTTTCGGTTTTAAAACAAATACTACGTATGTAGTACACGAGATGGTTTCCAACTATATTACATTAGATATTCACCTACACAACAGTAGTATATTCAAGCTGACTCACAAAAGATGCGCTGTTTCCTCCCAGTTTATCCAAAATTTCTATAATAATTCATTTTAATAATAAAACGAAAATACACACTCCCTATTCTATATACACAAAAATAAAGAGTAACACAAATATTATATTTAAATATATTCCTCGTAAAAATTCAGGCAGACGGTGAAAAATGACACTTTATATTCGCGCATCCAAATGAAAGGCATTACATAAAATTCCCCCAACAATAAAAATATAGTGTTTAAATTGAGCACCGGTAAGCATACAAAGTAGACGACAGCTTTAAGGTTTAAGCACTTGCGAATCTCAAGAAAATCTTAATTTATAAATATTAATTTCGCTGGAATGTTTCGCAAAATCGATCAATATTTAATTAAGGAGAGAACATGGCCGAGATGTCTTATTGGCATAAATCCGGTTTTAACACGTGTTCTAGTTCAAATCCAACGACGGCACGTAATTAATAATTTTTCATAATTGTGATCAGAAGCTAGAAATGTATATTAAATTCCAATGCTCCAATGTCTGTTTGGTTGGAGAATTCCTGATTACCTATAAAGCCTGAGATATTGAATCTGTACTCATTAAACATCCTGAATATGCAAATAAATTCGGTAATATACATACAGTAGATATATTAAATGCCATTTATATATTTTGTACATAATTTAAATAATGCATTTATTTCATTGTTAACTCTAAATACATCTCTATCATGAACAAGTTTCTCATCTTTCACGTGGTGAAACATATTTAACTATGATTTAATAAAGAAAACACTTGGTTAAATTTCACTAATATTTTGGTTTTTTATTCCAACTAGTTTCGACTTTGAGTCATTCTCAAGGAGTACAGGAAATTACATTTTTACAAACATTATATACAAGAGAGGTTCATTTAAATTTTATGGTTAGGCAATAAGGGCTGTCATGATGGGTGAGCTTCACAGATCTTCGATGTCATTAGCAATTGGTTTTCCCTGTTTTATTGCTTTCTGGATTTCCAGTCCTTCGCGATAGTTGAGATGACGTCCTTTATTGCCTGTGTATAAAATCTTTAGCGTTTGGTTATTAAAAAAGTGATTATTGCCAATGCAGTGTTTAGCTAACCCAGTGCAATATTTTTTGTTTAGGATTGAAGCTTTGTGTTCTTCCAGTAGTTTTCTGAAATTCCTCCCGGTTTGGCCAATGTATATTGAGTCACAATCGTCGCACTGGATTTCATACACTCCACACTTTTTAAATTTATCAGTTTTTTGTTTGCTATTCACTAGGACTTTGCCTAAATTTATTGGGTTAGTCATGATTATGTTAAATTCTTGCCCTTTATTACATTTTTTAATTTTGATGGTCTCCCAATGGGTTTGCCATTGTCACCGTTACTATCAGAAATATTTATGGCACACTTTGAAAAACATTTATTCCAACAAAAAATAGCTAAGAATATATTTTACTGGAAAAGATACGTAGATGATGTGTTTTGTATTTGGACGGGCACTAACAGACAATTAGAAATATTTAAAAGCGAGATAAATAATATTAATAAACATATACAATTTACCGAAGAAATAGAGATAAACAATATCCTAAACTTTTTACACATAACAATTACAAGAAAACATAATAAGTTAGAATTTAAAATTTTTAGAAAAGATACATTTTCTGACGCCATTATCCCAGAAACATCAAACACACACCACAAAATTAAATATAGCACATTCCATTGATTAATTCATAGATTAATACATATACCTCAAAGCGAACAATACTTTTTACAAGAAACAAAAATAATAAAAACAATAGCAGTAAATAATGGATATAGTGAGCAATTAATTAATAATATGATAGCAAATGAAAAATCAAAACAGTACCAAAAATATTTTTATATCCGAGACAAAAAAGAAAACACAAGTTGGTGTAAGTTAGATATTGTTAGCGACTTTTCTCCAAAAATTAAAAAATGTATTAAAGGGCAAGAATTTAACATAATCATGACTAACCTAATAAATTTAGGCAAACTCCTAGTGAACAGCAAACAAAATACTGATAAATTTAAAAAGTGTGGAGTGTATGAAATCCAGTGCGACGATTGTGACTCAATATACATTGGCCAAACCGGGAGGAATTTCAAAAAACGACTGGAAGAAAACAAAGCTTCAATTCTAAATAAAAAAATTTGCACTGGGTTAGCTAAACACTGCATTGACAATAATCACTTTTTTAATAACCAAACGCTAAAGATTTTATACACAGGCAATAAAGGACGTCATCTCAACTATCGCGAAAGACTGGAAATCCAGAAAGCAATAAAACAGGGAAAACCAATTGTTAATGACATCGAAGATCTGTGGAGCTCACCCATCATGACAGCTCTTATTGCCTAACCATAAAATTTAAATTAACCTCTCTTGTATATAATGTTTGTAAAAATGTAATTTCCTGTACTCCTTGAGAATGACTCAAAGTCGAAACTAGTTGGAATAAAAAACCAAAATATTAGTTAAATTTCACCAAGTGTTTTCTTTATTAAATCATACATCTCTATCTCTTATTATTAGATTTTTATTATTAGCATATTTCTAATACATATACAAATATGTATTGTAAATAAAAAAAATTACTTTCTTTTAAGTATACCGATGCATACGCTATAAATTTTTAGGCATTCGTTGATTTTATAATATTTAATGCTTATAACCAGGGTTGTTAAAAAAAACATTTTTTCATTTTGATTATAACAAACAGTTTTTTTAATAAAACGTTTTTTTCATTAAAACAGCGTTTAAAACATTAACAATTAAAAACATGATTAAAACACGTTTAAAACGTATTGAAAACAATTAAAAACATGTTTTAAACACGTTTAAACGTATTTAAAACAATTAAAAACATGCTTAAAACACGTTTAAAACGTATTTAAAACAAAACATACAGGGCATTTATCTTTTGAGTATCCATATCCCGATAATTATAGCGTTTATTTAATTTTGCGGGAATTCGTTGTTTAAATGCGGTTAATTTGAGACTTTTAACGAGTGTTTTCCACATCCAGACTAAGCATGAAGTAAAATTTCGAGTTTATAAAAGCCTAAGAATTTGGATTGCCCGCGTAACGAAGCGGAGCGGCCAATCCAAATTGGGTTTTAACACTGATTTACAGTGAAGTTCAAAAAACACACACAAACGACAACGATTATAGGCAACCTAATATACGTTAGTGCTATAGGGTTGCCTATAATCACTGTTTTAAACAATTTTTTATTGGATTGCTTAAGCCGTATATTTTAAGCTTTGTGATATTTCAGTGTTTTATACGTGTGGCACATGAAGTAAAATTTCGAGTTTAAAAAAGCCTAATTTAGATCCAAATTTTCAGGCTTTTCTAAACTCGAAATTTTACTTCATGCTTAGTCTGGGAGTGCAAAACCCTTGTCTATAACTTCAAATTAAAATCTTTTTAAAAAACAACGAATGTAAAATTTACAGTGTATGCATATGTATACCTGAAAGACAAATTCCCTGTATTTAAAAATCACATTTATGCACACATATTTAATATTTTCTTGTAATAAAATGTTGTGTTTAATAATGTAATTTGAAATATTTTCAACAATTTAGCTAAAACTTAAAAATGTAAGCAAAAAATCCTAATGAAGTAGTATAAAATATAATTTAGCAATTTAACGTTTAAAACAAAAGCATCTAGAAATGCAGGTAAAAATACTGTTTTGAATTGATTAATAATCAGAATATTAAAATAACAAATCATTCTTTACACATTTTACATTTTATTTTAGTCTATTAAATATAACTTCATCATATACTGTTTTTCTATCGAAGAACTAATGAACAATTTAAGATTATCATAAATTGTGGTTCAAATTAAAACTATTTAGTTCAGTATACAGTTATACACTATGCGAGCATATTACAGAGATATCAACTACGTGGAGTTTGTAGTACAAAGATACTATTGATACCCATAACATCATCAACTCATATCATTAATAAATATTAACATATATCCAATCAACACAAAGTGAACTGATTTAATCAATCATTACATACAATATACATTATTCGCTTATAGAACAAGGCTAATATTGTTTATATTAATATATACAGAATATAGTAGCATTATAAATATTTGACAACAATGTGCACATCATGCAATATATTACATATTCATGTAAAAGATATCGAATTCGATTCTAAAAAGTAGGATATATTATGTGCGAAAGAGGGACGTAATCTTGTCATTTGTATAGTTTTATAGGACAATAGGGTGGCAAGATTGTCACATGCAAAGTCACGAAGTAATACATCAGGGGACGTGATGTCATCAACCAGTAACGTACATTTTCAAGCACTTAATACGACGCCGATGCCTTTCAAACAGCATAAAAAACGCAACAGTTTGCGCCGTTTTCGCAGAATCTGCACGCCATTATCATATTAGATCAACTGAAGCAAACAAGATGGACAGATTAAAAAACTCTTGAGCAGATCATTCCAGGTTTTCGATCGATACAATATATGAAACAATAAAGATACCACTTGAACGTTCGATAATCTATGGGGCCCTGCAAAGAGCACGTTCGCAAACGAACTGAAACCGTACACAAACATTTTGTTTGAAAAAGATAATAAAGTTTCAATCGGAGAAAATTGCATTAGGTACATAGATTTCATGAATGAATTGAATGAGTTTTGAGTGTATGACCCGCTTTGACAATCATGAACATTCACGATGTAGATGTTATCAGTGCATGCCAACACTATATGTATACATTGAACGAAAGTGACCGTTAAATAAATAATAGCATTGCTTGTGTCTCGTTCAGCTAATTTTAATCAATTTACAAATTAAATCACTGAAAAGGGCTGCTTTCGCCATCTATATTTGAGTAGCAAAGATAACCGCATGCAAGTTGGGTTGCATTTGTTAAAATACCCTATCGCATTGTCCAAGAACACACGTTCTGCTCTAGCGAATTAATATTTTCCAGGTATACTGGGTTGTCTATGTTAAAACTATATATCATATACTAATATATTTTTTTGAAATACATCTTTTAAGGTATTCTGTAAAACAATGGTTTGTTATTAACAACTCATTATGTAAAGTGATCTCTTTTCACATTGCCTCGACAAATTTATGCCATGTCCACTCTAGTGATAGGCCGACTCGAGTGAGAATAATCAAGCCATTCGATTATTTATTCGAATAACTATTCAAATGATGTTTCGAATGATCATTGAAATGATAAAATTAATGATTATTTAAATGGTAATATGAATAATCATTTGAATGATTATTTAAATGGCCATATGAACATAGAGGGAATGTTTCTTTTAAGTATACACATGCATACGCTTTTATTAAAATAGTTTAATTTAAAGCTTTTAACGAGTGTTATCCACTCCCAGATTAAGCTTGAAGTAAAATTTGAGTTTGGAAAAGCCTGAAAATTTGGTTTGGCGTAGCGACCAAACCAAATTGGCATGTTTAAAACAATCACATTTATTAGTTAGGTTAACTTACAAGTGACAGTAAAACAAATAATTCCGAAGGAATGCTTTCCAAAGCAACCCATAATAATTAACAACCCATCATTCACTTAGTTTTCCGAATCGGACCTATGTTGATAAAACTTTTTTCGCTTAAAATGACCTAGTAATATTCAGTTTTGGTCAGATGGTCGATCCTAACGTTTTGGCTACAACGAATACTTGCTACAAAGTGTTTTTCTAAGATCGCAGCTAATCATATCCGGTGTGGCTGTTTTCTTAGTTAAATCCTCTATATCGTTAACTTGTTTCTCATTGATCACTTGGTAAAACATTTCTATTAATATATAGGTATTTGATTGAAATTCACTTGGTTTGTTTTACTAATAAATTGTTTTATTTTCAACTAGTTTCGGCTTAATGCCATTTTCAAGAATGAAAGAATTCTTGAAAATGGCATTAAGCCGAAACTAGTTGAAAATAAAACAATTTATTAGTAAAACAAACCAAGTAAATTTCAATCAAATACCTATATATTAAATCATCTAGGTACCTAGCAGGGGATACCAATTGACGTAAATATACCCCAGCATCTAAAATAAAAAGTTTATAGAATTAGGCGCCAAGTTGACTAAAGGCACACCCGAAGATTTCCCAGTGCCCTGGCGACTGATATCTATGATTAGCTAGGAGATTATGAGCTTGTGGCGTTGCTCTTCGAATTGGGTTACGAAATTTGAGAACATCAAGGAAACAGTGCGAGGACGGAAACGATATAAAGAAACGGAAACTGTTGCAAGTAGAGTCTTGGTGAAATTCCTGAAAGTAGGACGATGCTGAAATAACAAAGCATGGTTTATGTTCCTGTCCCTCTGGGAACAAAATCACGATCTCAGAGTTCGATGTTCTTTCAGTTTAGGAGGACCTAAAAGATTTTAAAAATTTACCACCCGATAAGTTTCTCGCCTTTATTAAAAATTAAAGTAGAAGGTGAACTATACGGACACATAACTGTTCTGAGCTGAGCCACGAAAGATTCTTGCGATCGCAGTGGAGAGACAGATAATGATCTACTTACTTTACATGTAATGTAAAAAAATCACCTACATGCAAGTGTAAATCTGTCTGAGAATGCATACAATCTCTAAACCAAACCCTAGATTGCCTTTACCCAACTCGAGAACCTGTTTGACCTGCCGCAAGCCTTTTGGCAGTATCCTCCCATTGTTATTCCTCTGTAGGGCTCTGGTCCTTGAAAGGGAGTTTTGGAGCCTTCTTTTGCTAGGCCGTCGGCAATTTCATTGTCTTTGATGGTAAAAGGCAATGAAATTGCCGACGGCCTAGCAAAGGAAGGCTTAAAAACTCCCTTCCAAGGACAAGAGCTCTACAGTAGAATAACAAAAGGAAAGATCCGGGAATGAGAGAATACTGCCAAATGCTCACACTTGAAAAACACACCTGGCTTGCCGCAGGTAAAAAGGTTTATTTATTAAAAGCCGCAGAGCAGATACTATGCCAGTGTTCTGCCTGACATTAGCAACTCAATGAACTAGTAAATTTACCTCCTCAAGCCATAATAGACTACGTAACAGGTCCAGGTATTGATGGCCTCCAATAAGTGAGAGATATTACAATAGATCTTTCAGGTCGACGTAATTCGTAAAACGACCCACCGCCCAACATACCATACCATGTTATGTAAGTACGTACTACATAAATGATAGTTACTGGCGACTATACAGAAATGTATGCTTATTTTGCTTTGCGTATTCATCCGGCCAGAATACTAGTCTTAAACTCACAGTAAATTCTAACAGCCAAGTCTCTTGTGGTTTATGTAAACGTTCCTTATCAAAGGAGTTTATTTTTGAATATGTAAACCATGTTTATAGTCATAAAATAATTTTCATATACGGTAAATTGTTTGCAACCGATTTAATATTCAACCATTTTTTGTATTAAAGTTACAAGACATTTGTAAGATAGTTTCTCTCAAAAATAGGAAAGAATGTTACAAAATTGTTGCTTGAATATGATTAGATCTCCTCTGTTTTTTTTTGGAATATTGTAGACATATTTGTAGTATTTTGGAGCTTGTTCGTAGAATTATTATTTACTAGCAATTCGTTATAACAGCGAGTTAGATCTGTTGTCAGGGGAAACCCTATTCTTTACATTTGGTCTAAATGGTATTGTCTGGCTTAGACCTGAGGACTAGCTACTGCCCTGCATTTCATGGATATGGTCCATTTGCTGTTTCATCCCGGGTATCGTGACCCAAAGTTTGGGAAACGCTGCCTTAGAATTTCTAGTTTCACGATTTTATGCATGCACAGCCATTCAAACGATAATGCTATAGCATAACGATCGTTCAGACTTAAGATTTTTATGCCAATTTTTTTTTAAAATTTGGGGAACCACTGATTTACAGATAAGTTGTTGTTGTTGTCTATATAATATTATTCTAGACTATAGGCGCATTCATCAGAATTGCACTTTGCATTGGTATCTGATGAACGCTACTCCGGGCATTATACTTTTATTTAACCTAAAATTCCGTGGCTCTATCAAGTCCATGGCCTCGACAAATTAAGCTCTAAATTTAAGACAAATTGGACTATTTTGTACGCTTGCAAAAATAACGAACGTGTTTATTGTTGATAATGCATTCAACAAAAAATTCCCTAACTGTTGACATCAAACTCCCAACACTTGTATCTAGTGAATGCGCCCTATGTTACGTGCCTGATTAAAAGTCAATTATTTTTAAAACTATTACACGAAACAAAATAAAAATATTGCTGATGTTGAATTTTAAAAAAGGCGATTTTTAGTTGTTAAGCGCAGTTTGTATATTAATCAAATTACCATTGACTACTTCTTAAAAAATGTAATAGCAATTTTAGTTTAACAAATTTGGTGGGGAACATCAACCCTAATAATATCCTCTAGAATAGATCTTATCACAATCTTAATCGACTGACAAAGACGGGTCGGGCCGAAAGTCCAGTGGCCAATAGTTGAATAAGTAAATAAAACATTTTCATGTTTACATATACGTACATGCTTATGTATGTACATATTTTTAATAATTACTCCTATTGGCTAAAGAAAATCCAATAAAATGCCTCAAAATGATCCAATTAGACGAGATACGGTATAAAATACTTGGTTTGTATTAATTTCAATGTAAATGGCTAAGTGAATCTGTAGATTATACAGTAGAAACTAGACTGCAATAATCACGATAGTAGTATTTTCTGGAAATATCCAAGTTCTGTCACTTGTATATTATATTTTTCAATCAAAACAGTGGTTTTCGGCAGTGTTTTTATAATTAATTCTAATATCTACAGCAGCGCTTCCCAAATGGTGGTCTGCGGACCAGTGCCTGTCCGTGAGACTAATTTCAACGGTCTGTAGTATAATTTTATTTAATTAAAAGGTGCCCGTATTTCAACAAAATGTATGGGAATCTCAGTTATTTGAAGAGATAGAGAGTCGGTTAAATCGGGGCAAAGTTGCTTATTTTAGGGCCCAATAATAATCTAAAAACAAATTTAAAATATCATCTTTAGTTTTTTAATATTGTCAAAAAACGAATTTGTTTAAATTTATTTTATTTTCAGATAACTATAACATTTAACCAGGGACCATACACAACTTTATCTTATAGGCGCCATTTTGGATTTTTATGTTTTTTTTAATTTGATGATGTATCACACTTATAGTTTATTGTACATTTTAGATGCAAAATTTGAATATTTTGGTTTTTGTAAAGAGTGCCTTGGAAACAGTTGAGTAACTCATTCATTTCATAAATCCTAGGACCCATAATTTGCTTACATATCAGCCCTGAAGACGGGCATCCAGCTGATTAATTACTGTATTGGTAGAAAATGTATTTGTTTATAAACGAAATACTGGTGTGACATTTTGAATAATAATAAATTGCTTAACTGTCTTTGGACCATCATAGGAATTTGTCATAATATATCTTTATTGACCATGTTTTGACTATTGTGACTGTAAGTGGCTTTTGACTATGCTAGGATTTTGTCTGATTATGTCTCTCTATGGACTGTATTGTGATGTCATGATTATAAGTCACTTAAGTCACTATATTAAATACAGTCAATATAGTGATTTAATAACAAAATACTAATAAGTTAAAAGACACCTAACCAAGTGACTTACAATAATAATACCAGAATAGTCGAAATACAGTCCATAGAGACATAATTAGACAAAATCTTAATATAGTCACAAGACAGTTAACCAAGTGACTTACAGTCATAATGTCACAACGGTGAAAATGTGAATTTATGACTGTAAATCACTAGGTTGACTGACATAAGTCTATCGTTTCAGCTTGACACAAGCACAAGCCGACATTTAGTCCATTGTGTCAACTTAACATAATGATAGACAACATAGGTCGGCGTCAGCCGATATTTAGTCCATCGTGTCAACTTGACATAAATCGGCGTCAGCCGAGATTTGGACTAAAATGACAGTTGACATAAGTCGGCGCTAGCCGACATTTGGACTATAATACCAGTTAACATAAGTCAGAGGTAGCTAACATTTGAACTATATTGACAATTGACATAAGTCAACGTAAGCCGACATTTAACCAATCGTTCCAACTTGACACGAGTTTGAATTGAACTATAATGAGATCGCCATGTTGTTGTTATTCTTTGGGACAGTTACGATACATATTTTAACAGCTGTGATGTATTTTAAACTAACGAGTGTCTTCCACTCCCAGAATAAGCATGAAGCAAAATTTCGAGTTTAGAAAAGCCCTGCGTAGAAAATTTGTCGAGGGTCGCGCAGCGACTCGAGACAAATTTTCACGGGGCTTTTCTAAATTCGAAATTTTACTTCATGCGCCACGCGTACAAACCACTGATTTACAGTAAAGTTAAAAATATATAACGCTTAGATGTGATGGTGATCAATATTTATTGAGATGTAGTGAAAAATGCAAGAATAACTTTTTTGTGAATAGTTTTAGAATAATAATAATAATAAAAGTAGAATATATTTAGTTTGTGCAACTTTTCCATACAGTTGATATTTAAGTCATCATATCTTTAACGCGGAAAGTGCCATGATGGATACATCACCACTTTCTTACCTCATGTTTTATGTGATAATCGATACTTATTATTATTATTACAAAAGATTGACAATTATTAATTAATTTTGACTGCTAACAATGATTGACTGCTGTCAAGATTTTGTTGATTCATAGATTTGACGTCATTGTTTCCAAGGCACTTTATGCAAAAAAGAAAATATTATAATTTTATATATCAAATATAAAATAAATTATAAGTGTGGTACATCACTGAGTTTAGGAAAAAATATTCTTTAAAAAAATGTGAAAATCCAAAACGGCGCCCATAAGAAAGACAAAAGTTGCATATGGTCCCTGGGTAAATGTGTTTTAGTTAAAAAAATATGCTACTAAATTCTTCATTAAAAAGTGCCTTACATTGTCAAAGTTCTAAGTGTCCAGATTCAGTACTTTTTGAATAAAAAAATAAAACGATTTTTTAAAAAATCAGTTATCTGTTGATATCTCGAAAACAAAAAAGATATTTCAAAATTATTTTCAGATTATTGTTAAGCACTAAAATACGCAACTTTTCCCCGACTTTCTATCTCTTCAAATAACTGAGATCCCCATACATTCTATCGAAATACGGACACCCTGTATATATAGTTGGCTGAATATTGTTTGTTTTAATTTAAATACAAAATTTGTCCACAACTAAATGAATGAAATGCCAGAATGAGCATAGCCAGGGATTTTGCGGAGAGTGCGCGTGCTCTGCGAAAGTAAAACTATGTCAAATTTTGTAAAAAATTTAAGAAAAGTCAGATATTTGTTGTAATTTTCATGATTAAATATTTCTTTATTTTTTGCTATCTTGTAATGTATAACTATTATTATTATAATAAAGGATAATTTAAAAAAAATATTTTGTGTGTTTCGCAATTTGCTCCTATTGACTCAACAAATATCACTTTTTACAACATTCTTGATAATGCCGCAAAAAACGTAATTATTTTAGTAAATATAAGCAAATTATGAAACAAACCAAGTATTATTTTTAATTTATCCTTAATTGTTATTTTTATTTCAAAGTTACCAAATAAGACATTTGTTCAAGAAACATTATTATTATAGATTTTTTTAATTTCACTTGAAACCAATGTTTTGTACGACTGGTGCATAAAGTAAAATTTCGAGTTTAGAAAAGCCTGAAAATGTTTATTTGCCCAAATCAAATTTTCAGACTTTTCTAAACTGGAAATTTGACTTCATGCTTAATCAGGGAGTGGAAACACTTAGTTAGAAGCTTCAAATTGAACGCTTTTAAAAAACAACGAATGCCTGAACAATTACAATGTATGTATCGAGGTACGTATACTTAAAATAACATAAATGGATACAAAATATATATTATGATATTCGTGTGTTACAAATGATTGTGTGTGTTTTTTTTTTTAGCAGAAATGGCAAATTAACTATAAACAAGTAAATACAAATGTTCAAAATGCACTTTACTCTTAAATTTTGGCATTTAATAGAATTCCAAAATATTTAATGTAAAACAGCTTTACATGGATATTTTTATATGATTCATTGAATATCGCGGTATAATTTATAATAAAAGTTGTTTTTCCTATGAAAATGTGATAATTTGACCCGATTTTGATAATATCTGGTTATTTTGCTAGATATTATCAAAATCGGGTCAAACCAAATTTTCAGGGTTTTCTAAACTCGAAATTTTACTTCATGCTCCACGCGAATAAAACATAAAAATATAGTGAACTTCAAAATAATAATCCATTTATTGTCCAACAGGAAACATTTCCCAATTACAAGACAAAAACAAAGCGTAGCCTGGTACATATAAAAATATAATAATAATTAAATTAGAATAATTCTATAACAATAAAATTACTTATTAAATGTTGAAGGCGTGTCCTGTGAATATACAAACAAATTTTTAGTAAGAATAATTAATGCACAGTTGGCTCCAAGTTACTGAGTAACATTCTTAGAGAATCGTGAAAGATGTCACTACAATGCAAAATTGTATTGAAACAATTACAAATAATTCTAACAAGAGATTTTAATCCCGCGTTAGTTCGATGAGCAAATACATGAAATGTTAGTTTCTGCCTGCTGGAAAAAGAAGGAATATGCAGTCCGAGTTTAGCTAAGAAATCAGGCGAATCAATTGTGTTGTGCAAAAGTTTATAAAGGACAGAAATACATTTAGTTTTACGACGAGATTCAATCGACTTATAGTCAAATCATTCCAATAATATATTACTCTCGATGCCTCTCTCTAGATACCTACCCTCAAATTTGTAGTATAACAATTTTAGGAATTTGCGTTGCACACTTTCGATCTTCCTAATTTGATTAGCATATTCCAACTTTGACCGTACATAACAATAAAATAAAGTTTTAAGTGTGACAACATTGTGAAATTAGGACTCGTTACGGCATTTGAAACCTAATGACAAATGCATTTTTTACCGTAACGTCAATATGATAGTTAAAGCTAAAGTAACAATCGAAATAAACACCAAGATCTTTAAATGTTGTAACACGTTCAAGTAGTTTAGTATCAATTGCGTAATTAAAGTGAACAAAATTAGTTTTTTTAGTATAAGACATATATTTACATTTATCAATATTTAAATCGAGCTCATTCTTTAAACACCAAGTAACAATTTTGTTTAGGCTAATCTGCAAGTTACGGCAGTCATTGATATTATTTATAGTATTGTAAATTTTTAAATCATCTGCATATAACAGATGTTGACAATCAAGGTTTAGAGAAAGTCGTTAATAAATATATTAAAAAGTAATGGACCAAGAATGGAACCCTGTAGTACACCTGATGTTGGATAATATTCGCAAGATTTGAAACCATTGGCAGATAATTAATTACATTATATGGATGAGTTACAAAAACCAAAATTATCCAATTTTGATAAAAGAACATTATGTTGAACTATGTCAAACGCTTTAGACATATCTGTATAAACGACATCCATCTGCCCCCGGGCGTCAACAGTTTCAGCAATATCATGAGTAATTAAGGTAAGATTAGTAACTGTTGAGCAGTTTAGGACAAAACCATGCTGTTTATCAGACTTACATGTGTATAAATTTGGTCAAATAACACGCGCTCAAATATTTTTGCAATAAGTGAAAGTTACGCTATAGGGCGACAATTATTCATATTTTTAAGATTAAGCGACGTTTTAGGTACAGGACATACGGCAGCAACTTTTAAACATCTTGGAAACGTACATATCTTAATTGATAGATTGAATAGAGTAGCAAGAGGTTTACAGAGTAATGTAGCGCAATCTTTTAATAAGAATAAAGGTAGCTTGTCCTCCCCAGAAGAGCGATTGTTTGGAAGCTTCCTAAGAGAGTCAAAGGTTGAAGTTTTTATCTAATAGATTACTTGATGGGGGACTGTAAACGGACTTAAGGTATTCACTAAAGCCATTTACAATATCAATTGGATTTTCCAAAATGTTATCATTTTATGTGATAGTTGAAGGAAATCTAGAAGAATTCGATTTTTTAGAGTTGACATATGACCAAAATTGTTTGGGGTCGGAAATAACCGTATGTTCAATAGAAAAAATATATTCATTATGTGTTTCCGTTTCTTGCCATTTTCTTGGTTTACTCTAAATATTTTTATGCTCACAATATTGTTTTTCTTCTAATAATTTGATTGTGTGTGTGGGGGGGAAGTCAAAATATTCCCGCACCAGGTACTATCTGACATTGCTACGCCACTGCATTTAGCGAGCAAAATTCCTGCTGGCGGCAATGCATATAATTTGTACTGGAAACGAATGGATTTATACAGACTTTTTTCTTTTAAATTAAGATTTAACCAATTAGGGAATAATACTTTTTACATATTTAACTCATCTCGCTTTATATCATAAGTACTCAAAGTAATTAAAAGCGTCCGTTATCAATTAAAACAGCACAAGTAACCAACCCTTTTTCTATACATTGCCTGGCGAAACATTTGTTTTCCTGCAGCACACTCGTATGTGTGAATCATTTGAAAGGAAGCGCCTTCTTACGCAACTCCGGTCCCCAGCTAGGGTTCGCGTTTATTGTATCATTAGTTTGCGAGGGGATGAAAAATGATGACGCTGAAGTTCATATGAGGATTAGGTGACGCACTCATAACTCGTAGTTACGTCCCCGAGACCTTCCGATACTCTTATTAAACATCAAATATCGTATTCAACCGCAGTTACCCTAAGACGTATTCTGTTACAATATCATCTAGTGCGAGTCTTCCGGTTGAGAATTTCTGATAATACTTGATGTACTGCTTATAGGAAATTGGCCAAAACCGAAGTGGAGCTGTAAGGATGCTTTGCTATTACTATCCTTATCTCGAATTTATGCTCAAAATGGTTCAATATGGAATTATCCTATTATTATTGTTATTATATTATTTAAAATGTAATAATACAATTTTATCAAACTTATAGGTTATAATTATAATAAATAAAATTGTTTCGCAGCACATTTTATTTACATTTGACGTAATTTTTAAACGTACTAGGTTTTGAACACCCATTATCATTAACATTAACAAAATTTAGCATTTAAATAATGAAATAATTAAACTGTTGGCATCAAGCCCCTTTGATGCCAACAGTTTAATTATTTTATTATTTAAATGCTATATAATAAATAATTGAATTTCATCTTCTGCACAGCAGCGCTTCCTAAAATTATTAAAGTCTATAAAAATCATTATTATTTACAAATTTTCACGGGGCTTTTCTAAACTCGAAATTTTACTTCATGCGCCACGCGTATACAACCCTGATTTAAAGTGAAGTTTAAAATATGCTGCTTGAGTTTGATCTCATTTTAATAGATTTTACAGATAATTATTTCGTCTAACCAAATCTTGCGGTTTTAAAATTATAGATATATTCTTTGGGAAATGTAAGAATAATTAAAAGAATAATGCGAAAGCAAATTGCTTCAGGGCAAAATAAACATTTGTAATATTTACTATTGTGAGGGCAAACTTAAGCAGCATATTTTGAGCTTCACCTTAAATCAGAGTTTTATAGGCGTGGCGCATGCAGTAAAATTTCGAGTTTGGAGAAGCCTAAAAATTTGGTTTGGTCGCGTAGCGCTACGTGCTACGTCACCAAACCGAATTTCCAGGCTTTTCTAAACTTGAAATTTTACTTCATGCTTAATCAAGGAAAGGAATCACTCATAAGTAGCTTCAAATTAAACTCATTAAAAAACAACAAATGCCTCAAAATGATATGTATACTTAAAAGAAAAACTCCCTGTATGGTTATTTCCAGTGTCGCAGTAAGGAGGGGGCCAAGGAGGCGACGGCCACAGGGGCATCAAGCAGAGGGGCGCTATCGAAGCCCGATATCCGAAATTTCGTAAATTTAAAATTATATAAGGAATCTATATTTTAAACTAGGGCTAGGAATTTGAATATTCTCGAATATTCAAATACCATATTATTAAAACCCTCACTTTTTCACATATTTCATTAATTTAGCTATTTGAATATTTAAATATTTTAATTAATTAGTGTTAGAAATTGAGAAATAAATTTTCAAAAACTACACAATTTATAAATTGAAATTGTTTATTTGTTTAAATATTTGACTAATTTGAATGTTTCATATTTGAATATTCACGAATATTCGAATTCCCAGCCCTATTTTATACTTCACATTAAATCGGTGTTTTATACCCGTGGCGCATGAAGTAAAATTTCGAGTTTAGAAAAGCCCCGTGAAAATTTGTCTCGGGTCGCTGCGCGACCCTCGACAAATTTTCTACACGGGGCTTTTCGAAACTCGAAATTTTACTTCATGCTTAGTCTGGGAGTGGAAACCTACGTTAAGAATTATAATGCCATTTATGCGTGACATTTATTTCTTAAGATTATAAGGAAACGTTACTCACACAGAAATAATTACAAACTTTTCGCCACGTTTGCCAAAAATAGACCAGAGTTGGGCAGTATTTGAGTACTTTTGTGTTTTGGTAAAATTCTTGATTACAAGTGTACTTGATTACAAATTTAATCGAATACAAATTTACTCAAAATAAATAAATACATATGTACTTGAATATTAATGTATTTTAAGTAAAAATTATGAATACATATTTTGAGTACGGAATATGTATTATACAGGGTAAACTTGTTTACATAAAATTCAATTTGTTGAGTAGATAAAATAAATATATTCAATTAATTAAGAAACAGACAACTTTTCAACTTCTTTTATTTCAAAAGTAACATTTTACGTTAAAAATTATAATTTAAGTTTAATGACAAAAAAAAATATGAATGAAGCTTATATTGACACCTTAATGCAAAAATGACACTTGACTTCAAAAATTGCAATTTAAGTTAATTACAAATGAACGAAGAGAAAAATAAGAAGCAAGTTAATATTGACACTGTTGACACAAAATTCCGATATTGACATAATTCATCTTTTTCGTTTTATCAAACTTGAACTGCAATGTTTTCTTATAATGTCACTTTTGACAAAAAGTATCAAAATTGACTTGATTTACCTTTTTCTTTTCGTTTATTTGTAATATACGTGAATTGCAATTTTTGACGTAAAATGTCACTTGTGAGATAATTTGTCAATATTGACTTGATTCATTTTTTTCTTTTTGTTTATTTGTAATAAACCTGAATTGTAATTTTTGACGTAAAACAATAATATTCATTTAAACTGCATTGCTGTAAATTGCCTTTTAGAGATTGTCGTTATCGCAATTTTGACTGTGTGTATGTTTTATTTTTAGTATCAATTAGATTAGATACCGTATGATTAGGGTTGAGTACAGTCACTAATGTTCGGATAGGTGACTGTCAATTACAATGGTATTCCCGTCAAATTCCCGTCAAATTATAATTAATAACCAACATCGGTTTATGGCTAACCGTTCTATTACCTTAAATCTTCTTGAATACAGTTTCTATCAAATCCCTTGAAAGCACAATTCCAAGTGGATACAATATACACTGATTTCTCTAAGGCCTTCGATAGAGTCGACTGTAATCTTCTACTGGACAAATTGAGGGTTGCTGGTTTTAATTGGTGTACTATTAAATGGCTGTCGTCTTTTTTGACAGACAGAGTGCAATATGTCCGTATAAATAATTTCAAGTCAAAAGCAATAAATGTCACTTCAGGTGTTCCTCGAGGGTCCCATTGTGGACCCATACTATTTATTGTGTTTATCAATGACATACATGCGATTCTGAAGAATTGTAAGTTTTTAATGTACGCTGATGACTTGATATTATTTAAAATTATTAATAACGTCACTGCCAGTTGATTCAGGATGCCTTGAATCGTCTTAACGAATAGTGTTTAATGAACAAACTGTACAACGTTCAGAAGTGTTATTCGATGTCCACCACTACACGCCTATCGAAAATAGATTTTCACTATAAAATTGGTAATTCTGCAATTGTTCGTGTTGACCCAATCAAAGATCTTGGAATCACTTCCGATACCAAACTAAATTTCACCCCCCATATTAGAAATGTAACAAATAAGGCGCTACAAATGTGGGGTTTTGTATGACGGAGTGGCAAAGATTTGGACATAGATTGCTTGAAAACACTTTTTTCTTCGTTAGTGCGTTGTCACCTTGAATTTGGTTCCTGTATTTGGACATCATCATCGGCTACTAACATAAAAATGATCTAATCTGTTCAAAAAAAATCTTCGATGTATGGAATATAAACAAGGTGTGCAACGCGACAGAGGGGAATATGATACTATTATGAAGGATCTTAATATTATATCTCTTGAAAATCATTGGAAAATGGCTGATTTATGCACTCTCCATGGAATTATAAATGGGTTTTTGAATTCACCCTTGTTATTAGATAATGTATCATTTTCCGTTCCTGTAAGGAGAACTCGCCAAAATCAGCTATTTTACCTAGAAAGACATAAAACATCTCTTGGTTTACAAAACTCTATGTCACGATTAATGTCCCTAGGTAACGAATATCTCTCTAATGGAAGAATCTATATTTTTAATATTGAACTTTACCAACTAAAGCGTAAACTAATCTGCATGTATAGTCCATAAATAATTCAGTTTATTATTTTTAAACTCAATTTATATTTATTTGCGCACGTCGAAACTGAGCGTGGATACTTTAATTATTAATGTCATAGATAATACTACTATATATTAATTAATTATTCTGTAAAAAGGTGTTATACCATTAATTTAATAAATCAATAGATAAATAAATATAATTTAAACGAAAGAAAAAGAATTACCGGTAATTGAAAAAGTTGGTAAATTATATTTGGATTGTAAATTTAACCACCTCGCTCCAAAGATAATTTTAATTTAACAAATTTAATCCTATCCAAGAAATAACAGGTATTATACATATTTCGCACTCAAAATCTGTATTCATAATTTGTACTCAAATTACATTAATACTCAAGTACATTTTT
Source organism: Philonthus cognatus (assembly GCA_932526585.2). Taxonomy (NCBI): domain Eukaryota; kingdom Metazoa; phylum Arthropoda; class Insecta; order Coleoptera; family Staphylinidae; genus Philonthus; species Philonthus cognatus. Next base: position 90,340,681 of record OW052243.1, read on the forward strand.
ATTCATATATTTTGAGTACATTTGTACTTGATTACAAATTTACTCAAAATTCTGAGTAAATTTGTAATCAAGTACATTTGTAATCAAATACTTTTGTACTTTCTACTCAAAATACAAAAGTACTTAACTACTGCCCCACTCTGCTTTTTACTATTATTACAACACTTTTTATTATATTTTATTTCTCACAGCTTGTTCTTGTATTAAAAAAAGTCATAATATGATAACATTTATAAATACAAAGCATTCTAAGAGTGCTCACCCTGTATTTTGTATTCATAAGTTGAAAACGCAGATATATTACCTCCTGGGAAATGATGACAAAAAATGAGAATTTAAAAAATTCAAATTCCTTGCATAAATCAGCCGTATCGTTTTGGTAGGTTTACATATTCAATTAAATGAGCCGTGAAGGATATATGGCAGACCCTTCTAGTAATGGAATAAAATGTGGATTATTCCGTACCGTGGGCGCACTGATTTGTTTAGACAAAGCCGGCGAAATGTGCCCCTTTATCAGGGGTGAAGTGTCAACTCAATCAATCGGCTCGGCTGCGAAAAAACGAAGAGAAAACTTCGAGATCATTATTTCGCACCGTGAATAGCCGGAACAACCAGCCGAACGGTGCACTCACCCCTATTAAAACACTTTGGGGCTAGTTCTTGCGTTTTCGCATTTTTTTTCCGCGATTTTAATTGTTTCGGGACAGCGCGCCCCACCCCTCGGATGAAAAATCGTTTTCCACTTTCGGACACCGGGGGGTACCCGTCTGTCGAATTAATGTTTTTGATGTAAATGGGGTGGATGGATATTAAGAAACGCCTACGCAATTTGTTTTCGTTTATGAAAGGGAAATCTATAACCAGTTTTATAATAAAATTAATTCACTCTATACATTTACTAATGACACAAACATCCATTATTTATTAACCACACAATATTTCACAAATATCTATGGTAAGCTATATTTATTATAACAATATATTTCACAAAATAAATAAAAACTTAGTAGGCTCATATAATTCTTATCCACAACTCTCTGAGCTCCAAAAAATTAAAACTTGAAAACAATACAGGATTTTTATTATTATAGAACAAAATATCTCATTTTGTTGCATTTAATTACTTCAAAATATACTTCGCTGAAACATCTGAAACATCTCCAAAAGAATCTAGATTTCTATATTTAGAATAGCTTTATCGTCGAATTTCTATTTTTAATTGGATATATTTTATTACCCTCTTCGACGATTTTATAGTCCTTATATGTTTTCCACGAGAGTCGTTATTTTGGTAATTAAAATCAACTTGCTCAATTACTTAAGTATAATACTCATGAAAAAGAAAATTATTAATAAATACTAAGGCTAGAAATGTTTAAAATTTAAATATTGAAATATTGATTCAATAACATATTTAAATATTGGAATTATTTTGAATCTTCGAAGATTTGAAATATTTAAATATTCGAATTTAAACTGTTAATTTTTAAAATTGCAGTATTCGAATATTCATTCTAAAACATATTCAAATATTTAAATTATTCAATTATGTAAATATTTCAAATATTTAAATATTCGAATTTGAATGTATTTTTGAATGAATATCCGAATGGTTTAATTTAAAAGTGCCTACTAGTAATATTAATCAAAACATGTATCATTATTTTATTTCAATCTTGTGATGGATTAATAACAACTACGTATATTTTTTAAACTCATATTAAATCAGTGATTTATACGCCTGGCGCATGAAGTAAATATTTCAGGCTTCTCTAAACGCGAAATATTTACTTCATACTTAATTAAGGAGTGTAAAACCCTTTTTAGAAAATTATTAAAACCTTTTATGACAACACTGAATTTTTATAAAAATTAACAACAAGATAATTAAAGGGGTCCGCCGAATAACGTTGTAAGCGCCATTTATTACGAAGTAATGTTTTAGGGAATATCGGAATATCCTACTGAATTTTCCTTTCATTTCTAGGGTTTAAAGGCAAACACGTTTTAGTTAAAGTCAATAAAGTTGCCAACATTTCGATATATGTATCAAAAATACATATTTTTTTTCAATTTTTGAAAAATCAATTATCTCAACAGATTATGAAAATAACTATAGATTGTGTTAGTTTTCCATCATTTTCAAGAAATCAGTATTTTTACTAAAGGTTATAATAGCAGTCTAATATGTGTTTTCAACTCCTTGTTAAGCATGAAATAAAATTTCGAATTCAGAAAAGCCTGAAAATTTGGTTTGGTCGCGTAGCGCTTCGCGAACAAACCAAATTTTCAGGCTTCTCTAAACTAGAAATTTTACTTCATGCGCCAGGCGTATAAAACACTGATTTATTGTGAGTTTTTTTATACGCCTGGCCTATGAAGTAAATACTTCGAGTTTAGAAAAGCATGAAAATGTGGATTGGTCGCTCCGCTACGGCCTAATCAAGACGTGAAAAACACTTGTTAGGATAACAGTAAACACTTTAATAAATACGATGTACTAATCTTATAATTAATACATCAAATTACATAATTGAATATATTTTCAACTGCTACAAATAAATCTAACATGTTTTTTTTTAAATAACTGATTTTAATTTAAATTTAGATTATAATTCTTTCTAAATATCATATTTCTTTGTAGCACTTGGAAATATATTCAATTATTCAATCATTCTTTCGCTAAAGATTTTTTTTGTTTGAAACATTGTACCAAAATCAATTCAATTCAGAAAAAATCAAATAAACTACACAATAAAAAAATAACATGCAGATATTTAAAACTTTTTAATATTGGAGTAGAATAATAATCTTACTTCTTATTATAAATTGCATGACTCTTATAAAACATTGAAATGTCTACTAAGAGTTTGAACATTTAAAAAGATTTTTAAGACACTGCAAAGATCTCAAACTGTTTATAAAAAGGTTTAAGCTCCAGTAAGAACTATTTGTAGCCTAATAATATAAGTTGGTTGATTGATAAGGCATTAAGATGTTGAAAATCCATATTTACTTTGTATAAATAAAATTATGAATACATTGTGATTTTCAAAAAAACACAGAGTTATTCATAATTTTATTTGTACAAAGTGCCTATATAAGTAGTGATCGGATCATTCGAATGAGAATAAGCGATTCTTGCAATTATGAAAATAATCGAATATCTCGAGATATTCTGGAGATCACTTGAGAGATCACTCGAATGATTGCTCGTAAGATCACTTAAAAGATTGCTCGAGAGATCGCACGAATGATTTACTGGAGAGATCTCTTGAATGATTACTCGAGAATTTGCTCAAGAGGTTGCTCGAATGATTGCTCGAGTGATCTCTTAAATGCTTGCTCGAGAAATCACTCAAATAATTTCTAAAAACACGTTATCCAATTCTTCGATGAAATAAAGCTAACCCAAAATATATTAGAGATTGATACTTTGCGTAGATAAATCGTGGATTTTTATTTAAGTCCATGTAATTAGCAAAAATATTAAATTCACAGTTAACGCTTACTTCTCACTTGTTTACAAAAACTACGAAAGCGCGTTCACAACAAGTTCACTACATCAATTCATCAAATTTTAGGTTTTGTTTTTTCAACTAACATTTTAGTATTAAATGAATGTTGCAGAAATATTTGCATGTTTTATTCTTTTTATCTCATGGTGCCCGCCAAATTCCCCATTCATTTCCACGAAATGCGGACACCTTGTATATAGGGTTGTCGTTTTGCGGGTTTGCCACAAAAATTCTAGTTACGCCACTGGTTTCAGTAGTTGTTTTTTTTATTTATTCATGTATTTGGTTTACAGTTGCAAAAATTACATAGATCATGAAATAATGTCAACGTATATACTATAATCATTTAAAATAATGTATTGAAGAATAAGAAGAAACTATGGAAGGTACAGAGACTAAATAATCTAAGACTAGGTAATATACATGGTTTGTCCGGTAAGTAATGAGAATAACGCCAGAACTTTTTTGTATTTGAAAATATAATTAAATTCAATTAATATTCTTAAACATACATCCTTTGAGCACCAATACACCATTTCTCGCGGTTTTATAACATGCAGTAATCCTCCAGGAAGACATTTCGTCTTTTTAACTTGAATGACAGTCTAGGAAACAATTAGAAGCCAAATAGAAGCAGATCTGGGCTACAAAAAAATGATTGTAGCGATAGAAATTTTGTTTGGCCAAAATCCCTTACCCTTACCGAAAAATGTTCCGTAGTGTCAAAATTTAGCACAGTCTCTCCGAACATCTGCAATTTTGTTGCGATAATTTCACGCACAATGGATTTTGAAATGCCAAATTTATCTACTAGCAATCTAAAATGTAAATGATAATCACAGTTCTTTGATGACCTCTCTACACAATCTTCATTCTAGTTGGGTTCTCTTTTTTTCCAAAATGGTTTGTGTCAACTAAACAATTGTACATTCTCCAAGTATGCTTTCTAATTGATAGTAATCGTTTCAGTTGCTTATTTTAAGCTTAACACAAAATTGTATCCCGTATCAATTTTAAACCGTGACGCGAACCCCAAACAGCAGTCCACTTTGTCGATTCACACTCTGAAATAGCTCAGAGGTTAGAAAACTGGATTAAACCAATTAGCTAACACTCCCCAATACCGATTACACACGAAGATTTCACTCCCAGACCCCTTGGATTAGCGCAAAAAAAAATCATTCTCATTACTTTCCGGACAAACCATGTATATACAATTTGTTAATTTAAAATTTGAATTCGGCTTTGGGGGTGTTTGAATTCAGCTTTGGAGGACACATTTTTAATCAATACTTATTGTAATAAAAATCTTTCAATTGACCACAACCTACGCCCTTCAATCTGTGTACATTATATTTTTTCTGAAAACTCATTTATCCTCTCATCTCCTCCCTCAATTGTACTAGTCTGGTCAAAGGTCCTGAACAGGCAAATAATTATGTATAAAGCTCGGCTCGACCCGCACAATTTGCTTCAGCCCAATCGAATATTTTAGCTATATGCTTTGGGCTAAAACCTCCATCTAATTGATGAATAGTCCCTACCATTTTCAAAAATATTTAATTGTTTGGCGACGCCTACTTACTAACACATATTTCAGGTAGGTGAGCCCACGGATACTTAAATCTGTATTCATTGATATTTACGTTAATGTTGCAAGTTAATGTGTGACTAGTCACACACACATTAACTTGATTGGCGCATAATAAACGACTCTATTCAGGGAATAAAACAAATATTTGATCGATATGTCATCCGTAAAATATGGAAAAAGATTAACAAGTCAGAAATGATCTACAGGTTGGTAATTTTAAACATACTATCTGTCACCTTTGTACCTGAGTCTAATTTAGAGGTAGCACAAAAACAGAATGAAATTATTTATATCTTCATTTTGTTTCTTTTGCTACGGCTTACATTGTTACAAGCTAACCTAACACAACTATGACCTAGGTAGCAAGAGGGCAAAGACGGTACCTGATCAAAAATATACTTTATTACAACCAGGGCTGGATCATGTCATAGACAAATGAGATAAATGTCTAGGGCATCAAATTAAAAGTTTCTATTAATCAATAAAATGAAACGATAAATACTGAGAATTTACTTTCTAGGTATACATATCATGATTTTTAGATCTACATTTTCAGACATTCGTTGTTTTTACAATAGCTTTTAACTTAAAGCTTCTAACGAGTGTTTCTAATCCCAGATTAAGCATGAAGTAAACATTTTTGTCTAGAACATGCTTTTCTAAACTCAAAATTTTACTTCATGCGCCACGCGTATAAAACACTGATTTACAATACAATTCAAAATACACCCACCCCTTAAGTTTGATCCTTACGTCAATACATTCTACAAATGTTTACTATTTATTAGGTGTATAAGTAACCTTTTTTCTAATGCTTGGATTTTGAGATATTATCTTTTGCATATTTAATCGTCATTTTAATAACGAGGCGGGCCCCGCTTTTGTTTGGACTGGCCCTGTTTCTATGTACTTATAATTTTGTCTTTATCCCATTACTATAGACATACATAGAGTATGTTCAGAATCTGCAAAATTTTGTATTTGTGAATACAAGTACCTCTCAATATTCAGAAATACGAATTCGAGTAATTCTATTTTCTCACTAACTACGATTTGATTTTATTAAATTTTTAGGCATTTTCTCTTTTGAAAACACTCTTAAAGATTAAATAAAGAATTGTATATAACTTTTGTAATTTGATTTCTAGCGATTTTGCTATCTCTTTAAACATGAAACAGTTGATTTATTTTTCGATATTTTCTGGTGATTTAGTGAAAATATGACGTTTCTTCCTCGTTAGTTCTCAACTTTCGTGATTCGATAAATATTGTGTTTCCTCATATTAAAAGACAGCTAATTCATTACTTGACAATATATATATTTATTTTTAGAAAATTGTACATATTCTAAAACAAATTGCTCTAGATGTTCGAATGAATCAAAATAAATGTTTTTAAAATTAATTAATATGAGATTAAACATAATCATGGATGGACATTTTATTTTAAGTATACATATCCCGTTGTATGCGCTGTAAATGTTTAAGCATTCATTGTTTTCATAAAAGCGTTCGAAATGAAACTTCTAACGAGTGTTTCCACTCCTTGTTTGAGCATAAAGTAAAATTTTGAGTTTAGAAAAGCATGAAAATTTGGTTTGGCGTAGCGCTACGCGGCCAAACCAAATTATCAGACTTTTCTAAACTCGAAATTTTACTTCATGCGCCACACGTATAAAATACTGATTTCAAGTGAAGTATAAAATGTACTTTTATTAAACTTGAAATCAGTATTTTATGTGCGTGGAACATGAAGTAAAATTTTGTGTTTAGATAAGCCTGAATTTAGCTTTTCTAAACTCGAAATTTTACTTCATGCTTAATCAAGAAGTGGAAACACTCGTTAGAAGCTTCAAACTAACCAATATTATGAAAACAGCGAATGCCTAAAAATGTACAACGCATACAGCATATGTATACTTAAAATAAAAATCCTCTGTATGTTCAAAAAAGTATTGAAAAACTTGTTTCTAAGAAACATGGGAAGGGGGCCGAATATACTTGCTGCAGAACGTTGCATATGTAGCTACGCCACTGCTGGAAATTAATTACTTGTTTTGACGAAAATCGAACCTAATTAGCTCTTTACATGGCATTTATTACTAAAACATAAATAAAGCTAATTGCTTGTGCACAAGTGTTCCGAAACCTTTTCGGGTAATTAAACTGTTAGCAGAGGGTAAACTGACCGCGGCGAACAAATGACCAACACCCTATAAAATATATCTGATAAAATGCAAAAAAACATATATTTTATATATCAGTTTTAATAATAAGCTAAAAGTCGTTTAGTAAAATGTTGCTTAAGTCGGATTTTTCAAAAATTTTACGATTTTTGTAAAAACTGTTATTTCGTTTCTTCTTACTTTGAAACTTATTAAAACGTATTAAAAATTATTTATGTATTGCTGTAAGGCTGCAGCCCCCCAGTGTAAACTGAAATTTTAGGCATATTCTAGTTTATTTTCTCTTTGTAATTTATTTCCGTAATTTATTTCCATTAAGTAATATATTTTTTTAGAAATGAACAAAGAGAGAAATTCCGTAAAATATATACATAGTATACAATTTTCTAGCTTGACTCTGCAAGAAGAAACTTGGCATTATAACTTTAGGGTATGTAATTTTGGTAACTATTTAAATTATTTATACATACAGGGAATTTTTGTTTTAATTGTCTAATTCCGATGCATAATTTGTACAATTTCAGGCATCCGTTGCTTTTTTAAATCAGTTCAATTTAAAGTCTCGAACGAGTATTTCCACTCCTTGACTAAGCATTGAAGTAAAATTTCAAGTTTAGAAAAGCCTTAAAATTTGATGTAGCATACTCATTTAGAAGTGTAATTTAAACTTAACTTTAAATCTGTGTATCATACACAAGGCGTATGGAGTAAAATTTCGAGTTTAGATAAGCCTGAAAATTTGGTTTGGTCGCTTCGCTTTGCTACGCGACCAAGCCAAATTTTTAGGCTTCTTTAAACTCGAAAATTTACTTCATGCTTAACCTGGCAGTGGAAACACTCATTTGAAGAATGCAAAGTCGGGGCTTCGAATCGGAACTGACCCGAAAGTAGTAGTTAGTAGTAGTTTAACACAAATTTCTCATCGAAAAATAATAATCGTATTTTAGGGCTTTACTTTGAATAAATGTTGTACACGAATGGCGCATGAAGTAAATATTTCGAACTCAGAAAATGTTGAAAATTCGAAATATTTACTTCATGCCTAATTAAAGACTGCAAACCCTCGTTAGACAATAATCAAAGTATTATATTGTAGTTTTTTTTAATTTAACGTCTACAATTGAAATAAAATTTGTCATTTTTTAATAGTTTTAAAATTTCACAGTTAACTTAATTTTGTCGATTTTTAAGTTTAGTTTTACAGAAAATATATTTTACAAATCAGCATTTTTTTATGAATATCATTAAAATCTGAAGTTTCGTAATTTAAGAGAAATGTTTTTTAAAATTTTTTAAAAATACGAGATGATTTAGAATACTTGTAAAGTTTCACATCTTGTTCAGACACTTATTCGAAAGTAGTGAGTTAAATATTTTTATTATAACCTTCAGATAATTTCAAGTTTGACAATTTTACATAAATCGTCATTTTTTGCGTATTCTTTCATTTACTTAGGAATTTATTCGTCATGTTACATTTTGAGTTTTGTAAAAAAAAAATATATTCCGAATATTTTACAAATACAACGCTGTATACAAAAATGTCAAAGGTACATTTTTCAGGGAAATTTTAAAAATATTCGCAATATATTTTTTTTATAGTCATGTCGCAAAACACCTACAAGACATTTGTTTTGTTAATGTTAACTATTTTAGAAATTTAGTTTAAATATTTATTATTTTAAATATTTTTTTGTCTATTATGTCATGAATAAACACTGATAGGCGACGGACATGTCAATTATTGACAACACAACCGACTGTCTGTATCCTGTTTGTCAACGTTTGGTGTTTTGAATACGAATCTGTATTTCGTTGTCTCTTTTGATACTTTATTGGGAAACAAGATTTCTACAATTGACTGACTGCCTTTTGTTAGTTTTTTTAATATAGATACGTCACTTTTATAATTTTTACTATAACATTTTTAATTGATTATTTTGTAATTGATATTGTTAGACAAAAACAAATGAATACATAAGTATTTCTTTATTATTATTATTTTGACGTTTTGTTGACGACAATCGTCATAGCCGAAGGCATCAATGCAATCACTGACAAATTATGTTTATAATAATACAATAATAATAATTTATTTCACTTAAGCCACCAATTAAAAAAAAATATATTATGGACATATATCATATGAAACACAATACATTTTTAAAGTGGATGTTAACTTATATTCAATGTTTTGCAAACTAAGCTTATACTCTTAAATTCATAGTTTCGAATTTGAAATATTATGCTTGACAACTTTGATATTTTGTTGAAAATTTCCTTGAAACAATATTTTCATTTACTTTCGTTATATTAATTAAATGTTATATACAGGGTGCCCGTATTTCGACAGAATGTATAGGGATACATTGAAGAGATAGGGGGTCGGTTAAATTAAGTCAAAGTTGCGTATTTTACTGCCTAACAATAATCTGAAAACATTTTTGAAATATATTTTTTTGTTTTCGAGATATCAACGAAAAACTAATTTTTAGAAAAATCGTTTTCATTTTTTATTCAAAAACGACTGCATCTGGACATTTAGAACTTTGACAATATGCAGGCACTTTTTAATGAGGAATCTAGTAGGAATTTTTTTTCAAGATAACTATAACATTTGCCTAGGGACCATAGCCAACTTTTGCTTTTCTTATGAGCGCCATTTTGGATTTTCATATTTTTTGAAAGAATATTTTTTTCTGAACTCAATGATGTGTCCCACTCATAATTTATTTTAGATTTGATATTTGAAATTATGATTTTTTTTTTTGCAAAGAGTACCTTGGAAACAATGACGTCTTATCTGTTAATCAATAAAATCTTGACAGCAGTCAATCATTGTTGGCACTCAAAATTAATTAATAACTGTCAATCTTTTCTAATAATAATAATAATAAGTATTATCACATAAAAGTTGCACTAACTGAATTTATTCTATTATTATTATTATTATTCTAAAACTATTCACAAAAAAAGTAATTCTTGCATTTTTTCGCTACATCTCGGTAAATCTTAATCACCATCACATCTAAGCGTTATATATTTTTAACTGTACTGAAAATCAGTGGTTTATACGCGTGGCGCATGAAGTAAAATTTCGAGTTTAGAAAAGCCCCGTGAAAATTTGTCTCGGGTCGCTGCGCGACCTTCGACAAATTTTTTACGCGGGTCTTTTCTAAACTCGAAATTTTACTTCATGCTTAGTCTGGGAGTGAAAGACACTTGTTAGTTTAAGATACATCATCACAACTGTTAAAGTATATATCGTCGGATGCCCGTCTTCAAGGGTGATATGTAAGCAAATTATAGGTCCTAAAAGTTGTAAAATAAGTGAGTTACTGAACTGTTTCCAAGTGTAACACATCATTGTATTCAGAAAAAAATATTCTTCCAAAAAATATTCAAATCCAAAATGGCGCTCATGAGTAAAACAAAACTCTGCTATGGTCCTTGGGTAACTGTTATAGTTATTTTAAAATAAAATATGTTACTAGATTAATCGTTAAAAAGTGCCTGTATAATGTCAAAGTTGTAAATGACTGGATAGAGAAGTTTTTAACTAAAAACGAAATTTAAAAAAATCCGTGTTTTGACAATATCTCAAAAACGAAGGAAGATATTTCAAATTTGTTTTTCGATTATTATTGGGCTTTAAATTACGCAATTAATTAAACCGACTCTCTATCTCTTGAAATAACCGAGATCCCCATACATACTGTTGAAATACGGACACCATGTATATATACTTTTGACTATTTTGCCGAACTCATAAATACCGTCAATAATGGCGATTTTAACATTTTGACGTAAAATTACATAAATTAATATTTATCAATTTTTTTCGAAAGTGAAATGTGTTTTATGTCAAAATATAAAGGTTGGCTTTTTAATTATCAAAAAATCAAAAATGTCATTAGTTTTCATAAAAATTTTGAAAATTGTAAAAGAAGATATATCATATGCATTCGAGGATGGCCGTAGATAAGCTGTGGTTAAAGCGTTTAATTAACATATAATTTATGCTATAATGTTAGTGGTTAATTTTTTGAACATCTCTTGTAATATTTATATTTTAGTGAATTTAACTCCAAAAATAAACAATTAACAATAAAAAACAACAAACAACAATAAAACCAACTGTTATAAACAATTGAAATTGTTTTTATATTGTAGTCATTATTTAATTTCAAATCATTATATATTTTTTTAAATAAAATAGAACATATATAATAAAATATATAATTATATTATTTTTATGCGATATGAAATTTATTTTCAGATACGTTTAATATTAAAAACCTCATTTCAAATTTTTAAAATACTTATGTATTTATAATAAGTAATTAGTACATTAATATTTCAAAACTCTGAAATGAGGTTTTTAATATTAAACGTATCTGAAAATAAATTTCATATCGCATTAAAATAATACCGAAAACTATTGTTAAACAAACAACCGCCTCAATAAAAATCATGCACTGATCCTAACTCAATCGCTCCTGACCCGTTTCGTGAGTGTCACTCCCGAACCACTAATTTCGCGAGCCGGTTTAGGAACGGATCCCAACTCACTCATGAACCGTTTAGCGAACCGGTTCAGGAGCGGATCCTAACTCGCTCACGAACCGTTTCGTGAGTGTATCACTCCTAAACCACTTATAGAGATTGCCCATCTCTACGCGACTAGAGCAAAAACTCTAAAATCTTCCGATTTCTATCTCATTCCTAAAATGTTGGAGGGTAAGGGGAAAGAGACCGAGCACTCAAGGGGTAATTCATTATGAAAATCAACCGCATTTTTTGGGTGTCAATGACAACCCGATATTAGCAGGTAGTAAGAAGTCCATCTGTTTTCAGCCGGCGCGTGGCGTTATCTTTTGTCCGGTTTGGGGTGGTTTTGATAGGAAGATTTATTTTATATTTATGAAATTATTTAAAATGTAATTATAATTAATACGACATTTGTAAAATAAAGTCGAGAATTATGTCTACGCGTACAATTTTAGGTGAATAATTTTTTTTAAAACGTATCTGACGTTTACATCTTGGTAAATATTGATCATCATCACATCTAAGCGTTATATATTTTTAACTTTACTGTAAATCAGAGGTTTATACGCGTGGCGCATGAAGTAAAATTTCGAGTTTAGAAAAGCCCCGTGAAAATTTGTCTCGGGTCGCTGCGCGACCCTCGACAAATTTTCTACGCGGGGCTTTTCTAAACTCGAAATTTTACTTCATGCTTAGTCTGGGAGTGGACAACACTCGTTTTTAGAAGTTTCAAATTGAAGGATCACTCTAGATGACTAAGTTTATTACCATTTTACAAAGGCTACAGCTCGAAGGACCAATCATAGTCTATGGAGACCGAAGGACTACATGGAATCGAAGTTTTTTTACAAGAAAATAACGAATATCTAAAGGTTTACACCATGGATAGAAAAGAACACATCCAATTTTGAAAAATATCGAAGTTGGGTTGGTTTTCAGTGCGTTTTTAACTTCACTTTAAATCAGTGTTATATACGCGTGGCGCATGAAGTAAAATTTTGAGTTTAGAAAAGCTCTGTGAATATTTTCTACGCGGGGCCTTTCTAAACTCGAAATTTTACTTCATACTTAGTCTGGGAATGGAAGACACTTGTTAGTTTAAAATACATCACAATTGGTAAAATATATATCGTTGGATGCCCGTCTTCAGGGGTGATATGTAAGCAAATTATGGATCTTAGGAGTTGTCAAATAAGTGGAGTTACTCGAATGTTTCTAAGGCACTCTTTACAAAAAACAAAAGATTAACATTTTACATATAAAATGTACAGGGTGAGCGAAACTTGATGTCTCTGCTCTATTATTAGAAAAGGAAAAACGGTAGAAAAAATCTGAAAAAAGGTTTATAAATGGGATTGAGTAAGGTCCATTTTAATCCAAAATTGCACAATTTTCTAAATTTTGAAACTGAAGTAATGAAGTCATCGAAAATTTTTTCCCCAGATACATACCTATATTTTTAGATATTTCAAAAGAGCTAATTTTTCTGAATAAACTTTGTAGAGAAAAAAATTGCTATCTTCTTTCGTTAAAAAAATAAAAGCAAACTTAAAAGAAAGTATTATGAAAAATTCACAATTGTCACGACTTAAACAAGTAGCCTTTGGAAGCAAATAACAAAGCTGCATTTTTCAATAATTAAACTAATGGTTGACAAATATTGTTTTGTTGTCATTTGATTTTAGATTTCAGATTTTTTCTATCGATTTTCCTTTTCATAAATAGTTCACGTCGTTATTTTAAATGTACATTACATATGAGACTATTAAAATGAATAAAGATGGTTAGTTTTCTTCTGGATTTCAAATTGCACTATAAATTGACAATTTTAATAGTCATATGTAATTTACATTAGGTTGACGACGTGAACGCTATCTACTGCCAATAGTCTTGTCTATTGTACTCACAAAATGACTACTAAAAATGTCAATTGATTGTGCATTTTAAAATCCAGAAGAAAACTGAACATCTATAACCATTTTAGTAGTCATGTGTAATTTACATATAAATTGACGATGTGAACACTATCTGCTGCCAATTTTGGAGTAGTGCTATTGACAGTAGATTGTGTTCACGTCGTTAATACAAAAATAAAGCATATGTTCATTATAGCACTTTTTCCGTCTTTTAAAGAATTGATGATTGTCGTACAAAACGTATTTCACTTGCGAATTGGTTGGTTATAGACCATTTCACATTAAATCAGCGTTTTATACGCGTCGCGCATGAAGCAAAATTTCGAGTTTAGAAAAGCCTAATTTGTCTCAGTCGCTCTGCTGCGCTACGCCCGAGCCAAATGTTCAGGCTTTTCTAAACTCAAAATTTTACTTCATGCTTAATCTGGGATTGGAAACACTCGTTAGATGATCAATCATAACTAGGGTTGTTATTGTTTTAAAACAGTGTTTTAAACATGTTTAAAAACAGCCGTCGTGTTTTAAACGGTTTCGTTTTAAATATGTTTTAAGTCTTTAATTTATTTAAAACATGTTTTAAACGTTGTATTTGTTTAAAACCGTTTTTTTATTATCTTAGCTGCTAAAAATAAATATATGCTAAATTATATTTTATATTAATTCATTAAAATTTTTTGTTTATTTTTAAATGTTAGCTAAATTGTTTAAGATATTTTAAATTACATTATCAAACATAACATTTTATTACAATAAAACTGTGTGTGCATAAATGTGGTTTTTAAATAGAGGGATTTTTTCTTTCAGGTATCCATAAGCATACACTGTAAATTTTTCGACGTTCGTTGTGTTTTGTTCAAGATTTCAATTTAAATCATTAAACGAGGGTTTTCCACTCCCAGACTTAGCATGAAGTAAAATTTCGAGTTTAGAAAAGCCTGAAAATTTGGATTGGCCGCGTAGCGAAGCGGAGCGGCCAATCCAAATTAGGCTTTTCTAAACTCGAAATTTTACTTCATGCGCCACGCGTATAAATCACTGAAATATCGTAAAGTTTAAAATATACGGCTTTAGCAATCTAATATGTAAAAGTGGATAAAACGTGAGTCAAATTCTGCGCTGACAAAATTAATTAAAGCAGTGATTATAGGCAACCCAATAATTCTAACGTATATTAGGTTGCCTATAACCGTTGTTGTAAGTGTGTGTTTTTTTAACTTCACTGTAAATCAGTGTTTTAAAGCGTGGCGCATGAAGTAAAATTTCGAGTTTAGAAAAGCCCAATTTGGATTGGCCGCTCCGATACGCCACGCGGCCAATCCAAATTCTTAGGCTTTTCTAAACTCGAAATTTTACTTCATGCTTAGTCTGGGAGTGGAAAACACTCGTTTAAAGCCTTAAATTAACCGCATTAAAACAACGATTTCCCACAACTTAAAAAACGCTGTAATTATCGAAATATGTACACAAAAGAAAAATGCCCTGTATATTCTGTTTTAAACACGTTTTAAACGTGTTTTAAACATGTTTTAAACACGTTTTAAACCTAGATCATAACCTTATTTTGCATTCTTTTTTATTGCTAGATTAGCGTGCTCTATTTAATCGATTTGATTAAAACGTAACCAAATATTACCATTGCATAACATATTGATTAATGAGTTAAATTGTTGGAGTCATGAAATGAACATGAACGACCGTTTAAAACACTTTAAAAAGGGAAAAAAGGACAACTACCTGCTATTCTAACAGATAAAGTCATAAATTGTAATATCAACACACCATAAATTGTGGTTTCTTTTCTTCCATTATACTCCCGCGCATATAGAGGGTGTCTCTCTTCAAAATTTGCTGATTTAGATATTTTGGAGAGGCCCTATCTCTACTGGGTACCACCTGACCTTGCTACGCGACTGCTCAGTGGACCTCCTCAAAACGGATATTTCCGCTAACATTTTATATTTGAAAATGTTCACGAAACAACACTTTCCTTTTGGGAAAGTAAAAGAAGTTCGAAGAATACATTTTAGTAGAAATGTTTGGCTTGTGTTTACATTTTGGACTTCCTTAATATCATTTGTTGTTTAATATAAGTTTTTTTTAAACAAGATAAATTCAAATTCAAAACTATTTGAATTCGAGAAAATAAGCTTACGCTTCTTATAGTTTGCACACTTTAAACATAATGTATAAAATTACGAAAAAACTATTCGTGAAAATGCAAACAATGTCTTAATTAATAAGACAACTTAAGACGATAAATATCTATTGAAACAACTACTTCCCGTGCAAATACACATCCGGATATTGAATTATACAATGAAATATCGTATAATAAATAAGATTTTAAATATTTCATTGTATAATTCAATATCCGGAGGTGTATTTGCACGGGAAGTAGTTGTTTCAATGGATATTTATCGTCTTAAGTTGTCTTATTAATTAAGACATTGTTTGCATTTTCACGAATAGTTTTTTCGTAATTTTATATATTAAGTTTTTTTTATAAAATCGTAATATCAATAAGGGGAAAAGTATTATAATTGGCATGATCATTGAATATTTTTTTTAATTTCTTCTACTTTTAGGTGCGTACCTATAATATGGTATACATAAAATGTATTGCAATAAAATGATTATAAAAGGCTATCGAGCGGAACGTTTCAGCCATAAAATAAAAGGTTTGAAGTGGCTATTCTGAGAGAAATGAGTACTTATTTTGCGAAAAATGTATTATGAGTAAGTAGATTAGAGATCGAAACGTAAGTAAGTTCGGAGGATTTATGCGAATAAGCAGGGAGAAAACACATTAGAAGCTGAAGTGCAACGAAAAAATAGAAATAGCAGGGCTCAGTTAAGTACATAGTTCTTGACGTGAAGTGTTGCAAAAGCCTGACGGCGTTGAACTTGAGGAATAGGAACGGAACACTCGTGTGTTCTCGCATGGGCTGGATCGCGACCGGGAAGGGAAATAGAAATAGGATGACGATCTGTAGGTGAGGTCTTTCGTACTGGCAGGAAAGGAAAAAGTAAGATGGAACGGAATAGTGATAGTATGGCGCCTTTGCCGAAGAAGTGAGACCGCAGATTCGTTGAGCCTGAACCTGGAACCTGACCGCGCTCTGGGCAGGCACCGCGACCGCGGCCGTCGGCCCGACTCACGGATCTGGACGTAAGCATAATGTGGCACAGCATAGCGTATTACATAGAGAAGCAGCGAAGGCAAACTCAAACTCAAAACCGGAGCCGTAGGTACATTGGCTACATTTCTCCGGGTCCGCTTGTGGCAGGTGGTCGTGTGTGCTGTGCGGTGAGCTAAGGTGCTGTGCCAGTGCCTGTGTTGTGCAGAAGAGAAGATCCGGCGACCGTCCTCTGGGTCTTCGCCGAATGCGATAACCGAATAGCGAATAGCCAGCCGAACGCCCGACGAGAACTAAACAGAAAACACTCGAACGGAGCGCAACTGAACCTCCGGACGAAGCGGAACGCACTCCGGATTCAGCCACGAACCAAGCGCGCCGCACTCCGATACCGATACCGTTCCCGTGTCGTTTCTGTTTCTGTTTCGCTTCGCGGTCTACTTCAACAGGCCTCCTCGCGCCGTCTTCGATTTCAAACTTAATCACAAGTTGAATGCCCGGCCAATTGTAAAGACTGTTTTAAATGTGCCTATTTAACAGACGTGATTTAAACTTAATTCCCACTCAATTTGTGTAGAAAACGCGGAGTCGTCATCGCCCGCCTGCCTCTTGGAATTTAGCGGTAATGATCATCGGCCAGCACTTCCTCACGAGAAACACCACGACCCGTTAAATCTCAACCGAGACAAGACTGGTGAACAGTTAACCACGTCAGGTAAGAGAAGTCTATTTGTTTAGTGAATTGTAGCATCCAGGAAAAGCCGCACGTTCACTGATAACATTTCACTTACCGCTATCAAAATCAAACTTCTCTTCAAATTTTTATATACAACCTACAATAACACACACCACACATTAAATGTGTACTTAATTATTAGCAACAAACAAAGAAATTAAAGAATATTTCTCTTAGAAAACTAAAAAACAACCTGTATTTATTCAAACCCGGAAACAATTCGAGCGTAATAAAACCCAACACTTTTCAAAACATATTCTATCATTAACATCGCCTAAGTCTTAAAATAACTAATAGTGGAAGATATTACAGATATTTATTGTCTTAGTAGTCTTAGTAACAAAGACGTATTGTTTTCAGTTTATAGAAACATTATCGTAATTTTATATATTAGATATTACAAATTTACAATACAAAGGCGCAGCCAAGGGAAGGGCATGACAAAATTTATATAATACATAAAAATTATTAATCTATAAAAACCGTAAATACTAACAAAATTTACAGAGTTTGTTGAACACCGTGAAGATTGTCTAAATTTTTATAATTTATAATACAGGGAATTTTTCTTTTGGGTATACATATCAAGATTTTGCAATGTAAATTTTAAGAAATTCGTTGTTTTATTAAAACATTTTGATTTGAAGCCTCTAACAAGTGTTTTCAATACCAGATTAAGCATGAAATAAAATTGCGAGTTTAGAAAAGCCTGAAAATTTGGTTTGGTCGCGTAGCGCTACACGACTAAACCAAATTTTCAGGCTTTTCTAAATTCATCATTTTACTTCATGCGCCACGCGTACAAAACACTGATTTAAATTGAAGTTCAAAATATACTGCTTAGGTTTAATTATTAATTATTGTAGTAATTCCTTTCTTCAATTATTATTTTTTTATGCTAGATGCACATTTTGAACACTGGGTGTTCATTTTCAATAGCAATAAAATTCACAATTATATTTATTTCATTAATTGACAGTTTCACTATAACAAAAATTTCAAGGAGGGAATTATTTTAAGGGGGTTAAATCGAAATTCAGTAGTTTATCTTTATTTTTAAACATATAAATTGCTTCTAACATGTGTAATTCATAAAAAAATGTAAAAAAATGTATGTATGTAAATGTTTTTTTATATTAAATTTATGTCCGGTAGTTAAGGTGTGATGTGATACTAAAGATTTATCGGGGTTAAATTATATTATATGGTATATGTGTTCTTTATATCTAATTATTAAATTTCGTCTTGGTTGTCCTGCATACATTTTATCACAATTGTTACAATTTATTGAGCAGATAACGGATTTTTCCAAATCATTTATTTTTTTAAAGTACTCCAGCGTTGTTATGTTTAAAACATTTTGTTTTAAAACAGTGTTTTAAATATGTTTAAAAACAGCCGTCGTGTTTTAAATGGTTTCGTTTTAAACATGTTTTAAATCAAAAAAATTTTTAAAACATGTTTTAAACGTTAAATTTGTTTAAAACGGTTTTTTTATTATCCTAGCTGCTAAAAATAAATATTTGCTAAATTATATTTCATATTACTTCATAAACATTTTTTGTTTATGTTTTTAAATTTTAGCCAAATTGTTGAAGATATTTCAAATTACATTATTAACATTTGATTACAATAAAATATCACAACTGTGTAATCATAAATGTGACTTTTAAATACAGGAAATTTTTCTTTCAGGTATACATATGCATACACTGTAAATTTTACGACATTCGTTGTTTCTTTTCTAAGATTTCAATTTGAATCTTTAAACGAGAGTTTTCCATTCCCAAGCTAAGCATGAAGTAAAATTTCGAGTTAAGAAAAGCCTTAAAATTTGGATTGGCCGCGTAGCGAAGCGGAGCGGCCAATCCAAATTAGGCTTTTCTAAACTCGAAATTTAACTTCATGCGCCACGCGTATAATACACTGAAATATCGTAGTTTAAAATATACGGCTTTAGCAATCTAATATGTAGATGTGGATAAAACGTGAGTCAAATTCTGCGCTGAAAAAATTGTTTAAAACGGTGATTATAGACAACCCAATAACTCTAACGTATATTAGATTGCCTATAATCGTTGTTGTAAGTGTGTGTTTTTTTAACTTTACTGTAAATCAGTGTTTTTAAGCGTGGCGCATGAAGTAAAATTTCGAGTTTAGAAAAGCCTAATTTGGATTGGCCGCTCCGCTTCGCTACGCGGCCAATCCAAATTCTTAGGCTTTTCTAAACTCGAAATTTTACTTCATGCTTAGTCTAGGAGTGGAAAACACTCGTTAAAGCCTCAAATTAACCGCAATGAAACAACGATTTTCTGCAACTTTAAAAAACGCTGTAATTAACAGGATATGTATACTCAAAAGAAAAATGCCCTGTATGTTTTGTTTTAAACACGTTTTAAACGTGTTTTAAACATGTTTTAAACACGTTTTAAACATGTTTTTAATTGTTAATGTTTTAAACGCCGTTTCAATGAAAAAAGCACGTTTTGTAAAAAAAACTGTTTTTTAACAACCCTAAAGTACTCCCTACAATTGATTTTATTTTAATTTGTGAATAGTACGCAGAAGTAATGTTAAATTTCTTAAAAACACCGTTTAATAAATATACATTTGGTTCGTAAATTAATTCGAAATTCTTATTTTAAATGTTTACTCGTTTATAAATTATTGAAATCTCAAATAGTAAAAAGTCTTTTTGCGATTTCAATAATTTATAAACGAGTAAACATTTAAAGTAATTAACATGATTATAAAATAACTAACATTAATAAGTATAAATCACAAAAGTCATAGAAATGTATGTGTTAATTTTTTATTTAAATACAAAAATCAATAAATCTGTCATAACTGTTCAACAAAAATTCAACAAAAAATCTTGAACAATAAAAAATAACAAAAGTTCACAAAAATCACCTATACTACTATTGAAAAAGAAATACAACAAATAAACTTAAAACAAGAAACTATATTTTCAGGCAATTAATAATTTTGTAAAAGAGTTCCATTGAAAGCTAGTAACGAGTGTTTCCACTCCTTCTTTAAGCTTGAAGTATAATTTCGAGATTAAAAAAGCCTGCCAATGCATGACAAAGTTTAAAGAATACATACAAATTATTAATGTCTATAAAAATCATGAATATTTACAATATTTAAAAAGTTTGTTGAAAACCGTAATGATTGTCTAAATTTATATAATTCATAATACAGGTATACATATCAAGATTTTGCGATTTAAATTTTTATAAAAAAAAATCAGGCTTTTCTAAACGCGAAATTTAGCGAAGCGCTCCAATATACATTTTCAGGCTTTTCTAAACTTGAAACTTTATATATATCACGATTTTGGGGTTTAATTTTACAGAAATTCGTTGTTTTATTAGAAACGTTCAATTTGAAGCCGCTAACGAGTGTTTTTAATCCCAGATTGAGCATGAAGTAAAATTTCGAGTTTAGAAAAGCCTGAAAATTTGGTTTGGTCGCGTAGCGCGTAGCGCGGACAAACCAAATTTTCGGGCTTTTCTAAACTCGAAATTTTACTTCATGCGCCACGCGTATACAACCCAGATTAGAATTGAAGTTCAAAATTTATGCTTAAGTTTTATCTCACGTTAATAAATATTACAAATCTTTATTCCGTGCTGAAGCAATTTGCTTTCGGATTTTTTCTTTAATTATTCTTAAATATCCCGGAAGATTTTTTTTTCTAGAATTATGAAAGAACAAGATTTGATTGGACGAAATAAATATTTGTAAAATGTATTAACGTGAGATCAAACTCAACCAGTATATTTTAAACTTCACTTTAAATCCGTGTTGTGTACGCGTGGCGCATGAAGTAAAATTTGGTTTGGCCGCGAAGCGCTACGCGTTACGCGACCGAACCAAATTTTCAGGCTTCTTCTAAACTCGTTAGAGGCTTCAAATTGAACGTTTTTAAAAAAACAACAAATTTCTAAAAAATTAAACCGCAAAATCGTGATATGTATAAAGTTTCAAGTTTAGAAAAGCCTAAAAATGTATATTGGAGCGCTTCGCTATGTGACTAAATCAAATTTGCAAGCTTTTCTAAACTCGAAATTTTACTACATGCATAATCAATCAAGAAGTGGAAACACTTGTTAGAAGCTTTAAATTGACAACGAATTTCTGCAAATTTACAAAATTTATTAAACGCTTTTTATTAATATAAAAAAAACTCTGTATATATTTTCATTTACGTTATATTACAAATCTCTCCTAAGATGATATACCATATAATTCATATTTATTTTAAACAATCGTTTAAAGCGTTGCAAACTACTAATATTAATTAGAGCGTATTGGAAATTTCAATATTATTAGAATATTATACAAGTGATTTGAAATTATCATCAGAGCTCTAAACATTTACAAACTACAACTAATGTTAGTGGAAGTTACAGAAATTCTATAATGGGCATTCAATTTGTAAATCAGAGATTGAAAGCAGTAGTTCCCAACTAATATTATGCCTTTACTTCCCAGAGACTGCTCAATAATCATAAAATATATAAAAATTGTATTGGTTTTGTAAATTTCATTCACTTGCTATTTTTTTTTTTTTTTATTAGTTTTGGCTTAATGCCATTATCAAGAAGACGAAACTAGTAGAAAAAGAAAATACATATAAGTGAAACAAAACCAAGTGAATTTAATTTACAAAACGAAACTAGTACATATTAAAATACGTATAAGTGAAACAAAACCAAGTAAATTTAATTTACAAAACCAATATATTTTTGACAATGTTTTACCAAGTGATTAATGAGAAAAAGGTATTCGATAAATAAAAATTGAATCAATTGGAAATAATAATGTTTTCAGTATCTGTGCTAAGTTACGTAAATAATCATTATTATTAATTATTAATAACATTTAAAAAAACATCAAATTGAAAAAAAAACATAAAATAAATAAAAATTGAATGAGTTGGAAATATTAATATATTCACTATTTCTTTTAAAGATGTGAAGTAATTAATCACTAATAAAACACAGTTTGATTTCCTTTCTTGACTAACATATTTTTCACTGTTTGATATATATTTCGAGCACCATTTGACTAGACGAGAAATGCGGACATCTGGGTAGATATTTTAGTGTCTGTGAATTTTATTTGTGTGACTAATTAAGTAATTTGCCAAAAACTAATTATATTTCAATATCGTAATTTAGTTTTGGATAAGTTAAGCAAGCCGTTTCTTAGGACTTTTAGTTGTATGTGCACAAATGTATTCTAATTTCTCGCCTAGCTAAATGAAATAAGATCTACTCATTTTAAATAACTGAATTAATTATTGAAAACTAGTAAAAAGTACTCGAAATATTAATCTAACAATGAACAATAAATTAATCAAGAAAAGAAATCAAACTGTGTTTATATTAGTGATTAATTACTTCACATATCTTAAAAGAAATAGTGAATACATTATGATTTCTAACTCATTTAATTTTTTTTTTTTTTTATTGTTTACTGGCATAGGTTTACCCATTCAGCTACTAACGCTTGATTTAATAAGATTTTATCAAAAGTAACTCCAATTAAACAGGAATCAATTTTTATTTATTTTATGCTTTTTAATTTTATGTTTTTTTTTAATGTTATTAATAATAATGTTGATGAATAATTATAATCAATAATTATTACAAAATTTCAGGCTTTTCTAAACTTGAAATTTTACTTTATGCGCCACGCGTATAAACACTCAAATATTGTTAAGTTAGAAATATACTAAAAAAACACTTTTTTTAAATGAGTAATAATCGAAAAATTTAAATAACAAAGTACTAATATTTTTCGTCACACATTCTCAAGTCAGGTCAAATTACACACTACATCAAATAAACCTATATAGTAAGTAATTTAAAGAAATATATATATGGGAAATTTAAACATTTTTGGTATGACATCAAAAATGTTTAAATTTCCCAGAATTTTGAAAAAATCGAAAACTGTCGAAAATCGATGAAATGCTTAAATTTGAGATCAATGTTAAAAAGTGATGAAATGTCAAGAAATTTGACAACATTTTGAAATATGTGTAAAGTGAAAATCTATAATATAATAATGTTTTAAATATTTTGAACTTAACAACTAATCAGTCATTTTATGCGCGTGGCGCATGAAGTAAAATTTCGAGTTGAGAAAAGCCAGAATTTGGATAAAGAATACATAAAAATTATTAATGTCCAATCCGAATTCTTACGGCTTTTCTCAACTCGAAATTTTACTTCATGCTTAGTCTGGGAGTGGAAAACATTCGTTAAAAGAGAATCAATGGCTTTTTACAATATTTTAAATAGTTTACAAAATCTTGAGGGTTTTTAAGTTTTTGTCCAATTTTTAAAATCAATTTTCGTGTATTTTCAAGATTTTAATTATTTTTAAAACTTTGACGACTCGTGAATTTTTTAATACGTTTGTTAATTTTCAAACTTTTTTTTAATTTTTAAGATTTATAACAATTTTTAAATTTTTGACGAAAATCATGCATTTTCCAAGATTATTGCTGATTTTCAAATTCTTGACTCCTTTCGTTACTTTTTAAAACTTTGACACCTTTTATGTATTTTCTAGATTTTCGATAAACTTAAAAAGAAATCATGAATTTTCTAGAATTTCGTTAGTTTTCGGCCTCGCAAATTTCAAAATGTTTATTAATCGTTAACGATTAATATAACGTCTAAATTAATTAATCGATGCTGAAAAATTCATGAAAATTAATGAAAATCTTGATATGTTGAAAATCTAACGAAAATTCAACGAGTGTCGTCCACTCCCAGACTGAGCATGAAGTAAAATTACGAGTTTAGAAAAGCCCCGCGTAAAAAATTTTCACGGGGCTCTTCTAAATTCGATATTTAATAATAATAATTGACAAAATAAAAAAAATCTAGTGTTTTGTCGCATTTTGGTCGGTTTCAGACCACTGTGCATCGCTCAATTCAATGTGTTGGCGAATCAGATGGATCTCTAAGAGTCAGAACTCTTAGCGGATCGCTAGCTCGTAACTGAGTCATGTAACTCTTTTGAGCCGGCTCACTGATCCAGGCCTTTAAAGTGAGTCTGATCTTGTGAACCAGCTCACCGAAAAGAGCCATTTGGCCCATCTCTAGGCGACACTCCAAGCTGAATAGTCTAAACCGCCGCACGCAGTACAAAAAAGGGAAATTATAATAATCCAACTCGAACTCGGGACCTAAAAAACGCTAAGCTGACTGGTGCCTCGGTGACCAAATCTCCGAGTGCCGCACATTCAATTTAGTAATTTATAAATTAAATAGGATTTTTTCCGACTCAGCACTTGAATCAACATTTACTGACATTCCACATTTTTATTCAAAACATGAATCCAGAAATACAATTATATTTACAAAATGTATCGGGCAATATTTTAACAATGTCTTTCTTTGATGTGTATCAATAATATAATAATCGAATGATATTCCGCGTCAGAAAAAATACATTCGCAACTCAAGGTCGGGAGCCGGGAGCCAGGAGCCCGTGTCGCGACAAATGTCGTATATGAATTCTACATATCAATACTAATTTCTTTTCACATGTTTTTAGAAATCACAGTTTATTTTTAAAATATTATTAAAAAGGCACGATGCTGTCCCCTATTTATTGAAAGTATAATCATTTACATTGCTCTTATGGAGATTTCTAGGCAACGATTAATTTTATTTATCATTTATTTTAGATATATCTTTTTAAAACAACCTGTTTATAATAATTACCTCAATAAATTAAAGCAGTATGAAGAAGAAATAATGTTTCCTATGGAAGTAATACACGGATTTATGTAATCATTTGACAGTGTTCCATTATTTAATTTATATTTAATTTAAGAAAGTTTTAAAAAAAGTACAATATGTATAAGTTGCAATGCTCTATTTTTATAATTGTGGAAGATTAATCGTTGTTCGTTTTTATGGCCCAATAGCATGTAAATTTCCGACCTTATTCTGAGAGTGGAAACACTCGTTCGAAACTTCAAATCGAACGCTTTTATAAAATCGACGAATGCCTGAAAATGTATAGCATATACATCATGCATATTGAAAAGAAAAAAAATTGTGCAGAATTTTACCTAAAATCAACTTTTAAAATTAACTTTATAATTGCTCTGCCGTTAAAGTATTGTATAATCTAAACATTCTATATAACGGTGCATTTACTCCATCATTTGTTCTATGATACTTTATACTCAACATTTATTTTAATCTAGTAGCATTCAGAACACTAATGAATATCATATTAAGCAAACAGCTACAATGAGTTAACCCATTAAGTAATTTGTGAAGGAAACATAGGTCCATCCAATGGATAGATCCACATAGTAACTCGAACATTTACAATTTTCAGCTATCTATATTATCTGTACGATACAATTTATAGTAGTGTTAAAATATGATAACTACGTAAATTCTTCTACAAAAGTGAACATGTTAATAATAACATGAGTATTAATTGACGATTGATTTGTTAGGTAAAATGTACAAATTGGGTGAGTTTGATATTTCTGCAATTTGTTTTAATTGCAATTTTTAATAAATTATCTCAGTGAGCAATATACTATTAAATAATATTACTTAGGTGTGTTTCCTCAGTACGATAATTTATTTATTAATTATTCATTTCATTTAGTTGACATGTCTAAAGCATGTCACTTCCTTACGGAGCGACAAAACCAAATTTTCAGGCTTCTCTAAACTCGAAATTTTACTTCATGCGCCATGCGTATAAAACACTGAAATATTGTGAAGTTAGAAATACACTGAACACATTTTTTTTAATGTGTAATACCGTAATTACGGCGTTATGTACGTTAGTTAGTAATTTTAACTTTTTAGTTAGTAAATTTTAACTTTTAAGTATATATTTATGTTATGTGTGTATAAATATATAAGTTAGTAGTATATACATGCTTAATTAATTATCTTTGTAGATTTAGGTAAAATGGAGATTCCGTTAAATAAATAAATAGAAATATTTAAATAACAAAATATTTACATTTTCTCTACACATTCTCAAGTCAGGTCAAATAATACGATGTATCAAATGAACGTATTTAATAATTAATAACAAAAAAAATAACAGTATTTCGTTATTGCATAAATGTATCATCTTTGATACACTTGATCTTTTTAAAAAATCCTTGATTAAATGGTGTTTAACCGTAATAAATATTAATAATAATAATAATAATAATAATGCGTTTACATTCATGTGGCGATATCTACTTTCAGTTTTTAAAGAAACCGTTTCTTAAAATCACTACACAAATAGAATAGATAACAGGTGAGTTAACCTAGACCTAGCGATAATAGCAAGTACAATCGTAACAGCTGAGGAAACGACAGTTGCTTTTGAAAGGGACTACGGAGCAAAAGTTCCGCTCGGTATCAGGAAGCGTTAATTCTGAGCACCTGCCAGGACGACACACGACGGGTCACATGTACCCACTGATTATTTCCTCATGCCAAACAAAGATTCTCATTCCAATGTCGTGTTTTAAACACTATAGTGGAAATTCAAAACAATAATAAGCCAGGGAAATAATGAAAGATTACAATTTTTTTATTCCACATTTTCCGTATCGTTTATAGTATTTTTAAATAAATAAAAAGAGATATTGCGGTCGATCTTCATCAAAATAAAGATAATTTTTATTTTAAGTATACCTACCAGGTGATTACACTATTTGGACAATTTGCCACATATTTGAAAACAGAAATAAATCACCCCTATTGAATTATTTCATTTCTATTTATTACATATGTACAAATCAGAATGTTGTTTCTTGTTTTTATATTTCTTTGTTGCATAATTTTTAGCAATCTTTGACATTTTTTAATTTTATTTCCAATTCCTTGAATTTATTGTTTCTTAGAGGAAAATTAACTAATTTATTTCTTAACCATTTCCGCTAATTACATTAAAATTTGATATTCAATTGTTTGCAGACTTTAAATAAAGTATTAATTTTATACAAGAATAATTCAAATTCACAACTATTTGAGTTCAAGAAAATAAGCTTACGCTTCTTATAGTTAAATGTTATTAGTGAAAATGCAAACATTGTCTTAATTATCAAGACAACTTACGACAATAAATATCCATTGAAACAACTACTTCCCGGCTGTATCTCACCGGTCACCGGCTGTATCTCAGAAACTATGTACCGTAGCATGTTGGGGTAAAAAATTGCAGAGTAAAAGTGGCCAAAAGAAATCATTGGAAATTAGTTTTAAGTCCTTACCTCCGCCGCTAGAAGGCGTAACATCTATAGCTAATTACAAAAACGGATTTTTACAAAAAAAAACTGCTAAATTAAGCTAGGTTAAAAATATATAAATCGTAATCTACGCTGAATTTAACTCAATTTTAACTAATCACCTGTTTCTTAAACTCGCATATATAAAGCAGGGAAGAGCGGCAAAGTGTAATCATTAAACTGCGTGTGAGTTTTGTTAGGATTAACCAAAATTAGTCAAGTTAGTCTCATTTGATAGTTAATTGTAAGCACTTTTAATCACTGTTTAATCTGGCTTACTTTAGTTCTTATAGAAAGCGCCAGAGGGCGTTTTTGGAACAACTGTCATATTTTCTGGATTTTCTCAAAAAATTTAAATGATAAGCTATAGTTCTCTTAGGCTAGTTTATTACAGGAAGGAACACTGAAAAAAGTGTTAAAAACCTCATCCTTATATCTTTATCCTAGCCAAAGATATAGTAAAAAGTCTGGTAGATTTGCCCATTTTTAACCAGGCACTATATAAAAATATATTTTAAAATCTAGTAGACCTCTAATCTCTTTTGTTTTATGTTTGAGAGGTCAAAAACAATAATTTAAAAAATAATGAAAATTACTTTTCCCCATTTGTATGTTTTAGAAAGCGAATATGTAAGTAAATTCATGATTATTTAAAAACTCAAAGTATAGGAGGCTATGAGATTAGTAAAATGTCTAAGACAGCGTATATTTACTAAAATTAAAAACACTTACTAAAATACTTACTTTATTAGAACAAAAACAAACAAAACATAACAAAATAAAAGAAATACAATAACTAAATCTAGCTTCGCTAGGAGAGGGCACAATCTGTATCGCAAGGATAAAAACAAGATCTTATTTAAAATGTCAAATTAAGCTACATATGGTAAAAATATGTAAAACCTAATCTACTTAAAATTTTGCTTCATTTAAACTACCTTCTCGTTTCTTTTGCTTTTACATAAGATCGGAAGGAGAATGGAAAAGTCTAATCATTAAAATAGCTGTAACTTTAATTAGGCTTAACCGAATTTAATAAACTTTCACTAATTTGATAAAGAATTAAATGCACTTTTAAACACATGTATTCCAATTTAATTTAGTGTCTATAGTAAGAATCAGAGGGCGCTATTAGTACAAAATATCCCATTATGCACAATTTCAATATGTCTCCCTTTAGGATGAAGATATCGGGATGCGGTTTTCGCCAGTTTTCACACTATTTCTCATTTTAATTAACTATCGTAATATACGTATACCTTCTAATTTAAAAATTTAATGAAAATGGAGAAAATACGATGATGGTCTCAATCGCACCCTCTGGAGCTTAATATCAAAACTAAAATAAACCAGAGTAAGCTATGTTTTAAAGTGCATTCAATTATCTATCAAATGAGCCCAAGTTTATTAAATTCAATAGAACCTAACAAAAGTTACAGGCATTTAAATAATTAGACATTCTTGTTCTCCCACGCATGTTATGTAAGACATAAAAAAACGAGATTAAGATTTGTTTACTTTTCACATCGCTTAATTTGGCATATATTTGATATACATTTTTTGAATCTTTTACTATGGAGATAGTGCCCTTTTGCGGAGAAGCTATGAACTTAAAAATAATTTCCAGCGATTTCTCTTGGCCACTTTTAAAATGAAATTTTTACCGCAAAATGTTATGATGTATAGCTTCCCAACGACAGCCGATGACCACGCTTAATCAAACACCCGGTATAATTCAATATCCGAAGGTGTATTTGCACGGAAAGTAGTTGTTTCAATGTATCTTTATTGTCGTTAATTGTCTTATTAATTAAGACATTGTTTGCGTTTTCACGAATAACATTTTCGTAATTTTATATATTATATTAATTTTATGTTTTTTTCCCAATTTTAATCAACTTAGAGCTTTTGTAACTTTATATCGAATCGATTGATTTTGTTTTTTTTAAATATGAATAATGTTTTGATGCATTTCGTAAATACTTCTGTTAATTATCTAATGTTGAATGTTTTTACGTGTTGAATTTTGTAAATCTTTATTAACTTTTGCATATTTGTCAACGTTGAGCTTCCATACATATACTTTTTACGGAAAATTCGGTATAATTGTGATTCTAAACTGGTTTACCGATGATTTTCCTGCAAACCACGATAACCTTGTTTTACGGATAAATGGTATTAAATGCTTGGAAACGGAATAGTATTTAGTGATTTACCTAGAACGAGGGTTTTCACTCCCAGATTAAGCATGAAGTAAAATTTCGAGTTTAGAAAAGCCTGAACATTTGGGTTTGCCGGGGCACGACTCGCTTCGCTCGCGCGCCCCGGCAAATCCAAATTTTCAGGCTTTTCTAAATTCGAAATTTTACTTCATGCGCCACGCGTATAAAACACTGAACTATTGTGAAGTTCTAAAATACAAAAAATACATCTTTAATTAGAATAACATGGACTTAAATATCTATTGAAAAAAGCATTTAAAATAATTATAACATCATGAGAAATCAGTTCTTAATATTTAGTTATTTACATTAAAAAAATACTTACCTTATTAAAATGTAGCGACTCGAGATTTAATAGCGTTATAATAAATTATAATACGCATAACGGAGAAAGTACTATAACGAACATATCACCATATCTTATGGCAGGGTTGTTATGTTTAAACCACTTTGTTTTAAAACAGTGTTTTAAACATGTTCAAAAACAGACGTCGTGTTTTAAACGGTTTTGTTTTAAACATGTTTTAAATCTTAAATTTGTCTAAAACATGTTTTAAACTATATTTTATACTACTTCATACAAAAATAAAATTTCGAGTTTAGAAAAGCCTGAAAATCTGAAATCCAAATTAGGCTTTTCTAAACTTGAAATTTTTCTTCATGCGCCACACGTACAAAACACTGAAATATCGTAAAGTTTAAAATATACGGCTTTAGCTATCTAATATATAGATGTAAATAAAACTTGAGTCAAATTCTGCGCTGAACAAATTGTTTAAAACAGTGATTATAGGCAACCCAATAACTCTAACGTATATTAGGTTGCCTATAATCGTTGTTGTATGTGTGTATTTTTTTAACTTCACTGTAAATCAGTGTTTTTAAGCGTGGCGCATGAAGTAAAATTTCGAGTTTAGAAAAGCCTAATTTGGATTGGCCACTCCGCTTCGCTACGCGGCCAATCCAAATTCTTAGGCTTTTCTAAACTCGAAATTTTACTTCATGCTTTGTCTGGGAGTGGAAAACACTCGTTAACGGCCTCAAATTAACCGCTTTGAAACAACAAATTCCCGCAAATTTTAAAAACGCTGTAATTATCGGGATACGTATACTCAAAAGAAGAATACCCTTTACGTTCTGTCTTAAACACGTTTTAAACGTGTTTTAAACATGTTTTAAACACGTTTTAAACGTGTTTTTAAATGTTAATGTTTTAAACGCTGTTTCAATGAAAAAAAAACACGTATTGTAAAAAAACTGTTTGTTTTAATTAAAATGAAAAAAAAACGCTTTTTTTAAAAACCCTGTCTTATTGTGGTAAATATAGTTTCATTTAAAAATAATCAAAGAATGTAAATATGACAGGTATGTGATTTAGAGCGAGGGATGAAGGAATGCTAAATCTGAAGACTTAAAATAATAGCCCGTATAATTGGATAAATTGCCACATTCTTTTGAAAAGGGAAACTAAAGGCACATCTGGATTTATGTTCTTTTTTTATACCGTTACGCTGTTACTACGTGCGCGTTTTCTCACATTAAATAACACAGGAAAATTGTTGTTATTGTTTCTTTCTACAAACAATTTCGCCAGGAATGAATTTATTGTAAATGTTATTTTATTAATGTGAACATCGGTCGATTGTATTCAATTACGTACGTTTATTGTACCTGCTTATAAATATTTAATATCGAATACATCAAAACAGGACCGGCCCGACGGACGAGCACGAAGCGACTGATGCATGGCATCCGGACTCTAGTAGCTAATTGCGCCCAAAAGCCTAAAGTGGGAGCGCAAAAATTCCAAAATTCGTTTATGATGGGGGCGCTGTAACTATACCACATCTTACCTCGGGCCGCCCCTGCATGAAAACTAAATGAATACAGGGGATGAAACACCCCTCCTGAAAGACATAAATTCATTGAATATGTTAAGGCTAATTAAACGTTTGCACCAGTGTTGCCAAATAAACGGAAAATCCGCTATATCTGGCCAAATTTCAATAAGGATTGTGCTAGTAATAACCCCAAGGGGGGGGGGGGGGGGGGGGGCTGACAGGGCTCCAGCCCTGGGGTCCCATATTAGAGGGGCCCGGCGCGGTCAATATCATATCTTTAACAATGAGGGACGCATCACCATTTTTTTATAATCATTTTTGTCTTCGGGTTTTTTTGTTATCCATAATATTTAATGCGTAATTGAATAACAAATTATGCACTAAATATTATGAACAACAAAGAACCTCAAGACAAAATTGATTATAAAATATGCTGATGTGTATATCATAGCACTTTCTCCGTTAAATATATGATGATTTATATCATATTTATATCATACCATGGAAAATATTGTAGGTTGGGAACTCTGAAATTATATATGATAATAATTATGTCTGACGTTTTAAATGTCAATTCTAGCCAATTACAAAGCAATTTCATAATAATGTACAAATAATAAAAATTATATAAATACATAAATATATAATTCATATACATAGGTAACATAACATACAAAAAAAGATAATTCAATTGTTATAACTATTACAGTACAAAAATATAAATCTAGGCAGTGCTACAAAACCATATTATTAATTGAAATTAAAATAAAAGATTAAATCACGGCACTCCTAAATCTAAAATATTCAATATTGATCTATCACATCTTAGCAGTATACATTTCTATTTTTACTTAAAATCAGTGTTTTTACGCATGGCGCATGAAGTAACATTTTTTGTTTAGGAAAGCCTGAAAATTTGGTTTGATCTACGCGACCAAACCAAATTTCCATTCTTTCCTAAGCTCGAAATTTTACTTCATGCTTAATCTGGGAGTAGAGAGCACTTGTTAGTTTAAAATGTATCACAACTGTCAATATATGTGTGATAACTTCAATTTTGAACTATTTTTATTATTTTGCCGACATACAAAAATTATATACCTACTTATTAAAAATATTATAGCTCTTGGTGAATAATATAATATTTTTAATATGTGAGTATATTATTTTGACGTCTTTTTAGAATTAGTGAAATATTTGATACTTATTCGACATTAAAAAAATTTAAAATAAATTACAGACCCTCAAAGTTGAATAAAATGTTATCAATTTAACTGGAGATATTAAAACGTGCAGTTTTTCACTTTCTGATTTGAAATTTTCTTAAAATCCGACATTTCCTGGTTTTCATAAAATCAACAGAGTTAAGAAATGTATAGATTTTATATAAGAATATAAATTTAGACATTCATAGAATTTATTAAAAATGTTTAAACTGTTGAGTATATTCACTAGGGCGAGCCGAATTATAAGGAAGGTTTTTTTCAAAGAATGAGTCTAATTTTTTCTGATTCTACATTCAATTCTAAGAAAAAAAGTCCATGGGTCCATAGGTCTACGGTAAATTTCAACCCGCATTAATTTTGGTTGAAGATTTTACTGCAGCCGGTTGTAATATTTTTTTTCATTTCAGTTCTGATTTATAATATTTTCTATTTTTGTTTACATGTTGGGGTTTATGGGGGTTTTGAGTGTGACGAATTCAATGTTTATATTTATTTTTGTCTTAGGTATCTGCAAGGTGGCGCTGCAAACTTTTCTCCGCCATTTTTCAGAAAAAAGCTTACATAAATGTCTTAAGTACTGCTGCTATTTATTAATGATCTTAGCAACATGTTTAACTACTGTAAATATTTGTTTTTTGCAGACGATCTTAAACTATACAAATCTATTGTCTGTCAAGAAGATCAGATTGTAATGCAACATAATGTTAACACATTGATTGCTTAGTGTAAACAATTGAGGGCGGGCCGATTTGAGAGACGTTTTTGTTTTTTCAAAGAGTGCGTCTAATTGTTTTCTGATTCTACGGTTAATTATAAGAAAAACAGTCAATGGGATCATAGGTCTGCGGTGAATTTCGAGTCAAAACAATTTTAATTGAAGATTTTACTACAGCTCTTCTTCTTCGTTTTTATAAAATTTTTATAATAATTAAAATAATGTATCTGAAAACTTTGTATGAACTTATTCCTTAAAAATGGTCAAAATATATGACAAAAAGTAAAAAATAATAATATTTCAAATCAGAACTGTAATACAAATAAAAATTACAACCCGCAGCAGTAAAATCTTCAATTAAAATTAATGCGGCTCGAAATTCACCGTACACATATAGTCCTATTGACTTTTTTTCTTAGAATTTGACGCAGAATCAGAAAAAAATTAGATTCACTCTTTGAAAAAAAATCGACCCACCCTTATATTCACGGTAGTCAACATTTTCAATGAATTCTATGCATATTCTCGATTTTTATTGACATTAATAATAATCCAGATTTCTATAATTGTTGACAGTATTGGTATTTTTTTCATGATTTCTTATTTTAATCTGCTTTGACAATATTGATATTTTTTTCATGTTTCCCTGATTCTTGTTACTGCGATATTTTTTATAATTTCTGTAAATCATTCTCCGACTAATTTTAAAATATTTTTTTTGTGCTTTGATCAATTTAAAAAAATCCTTGACTTTTCACTAAAATGAAAAACTAATGTTCCTTACTTTTCCATGACGTTTCCCTATAAATAAAATTCCTTGCATTTCCCCGTTTTCCCGGTTGGTCGCCGCCCTGTACAAGAGCGTTTAAATTGATGCTTCTAACGAGTGTTTCCAGTCCCAGGTTGAGTAAGTAAACCTTCAAGCATAGAAAAGCCACAACGTTTCAAATTCAGGCTTTTCTAAACTTGAAATTTTACTTCATGCGCCACCCGTATAGAACATTGATTTAATGTGAAGTTCAAAAACACATACACAAATGTTCGAATGTTTTTGTAAGTATTCGAAACCTTTTGTAAGTATTCGAATCCTTTTGTAAGTATTCGAATCCTTTTATAAGGATTTGAATCACCTACATTTAGATAATTAATAATAATTTATTTTACGGTAATCACCTTTTACATAAATTAGCAAAATAATATTTATGTATTTATTAACGAAAAAAAGATCTTTACAAATTAAAAAATATATATAAAGTACAGACAATTGAAAACAATTTTACCCATTACACCTGTACATAAAAGAAGTAATATTTTATTAACTACTTAAATTAACTTTGTTTTAAAACAGTGTTTTAAACATGTTTAAAAACAGCCGTCGTATTTTAAACGGTTTTGTTAAAACATGTTGGATTGGCCGCTCCGCTTCGCTACGCGGCCAATCCAAATTCTTTTTTTTTTTTTCTTAACTCGAAATTTTACTTCATGCTCTGTCTGGGAGTGGATAACACTCGTTAAAGGCCTCAAATTAACCGTTTTAAAACAACGAATTCCCGCAAATTTTAAAAACGCTTTAATTATCTGGATATGTATACTCAAAACAAAAATGCCCTGTATGTTTTGTTTTAAACACGTTTTAAACATGTTTTATAAACGTTTTAAATGGGTTTTTAATTGTTAATGTTTTAATTGCTGTTTCAATAGATAAATCACGTATTGTGAAAAACTGTTTGTTTTAATCAAAATAAAAAAAAAACGCTTTTTTTTAACAACCCTGGTACATAGTAGAGGGATTTTATTGCTGTGATTTAAATTCCATTATTTTTTACAATTTCTAATAATAAGTGGTGAATAGTAATGTATATATTATTGTATTATTGTGTTTTCTATTTATTTATTGGAACAAAGCTGATTATTGTTATTATTATTATTATTATTATTAAATATTAATATTAATAAACAATAATTTTTACCCAAACCCGTAAATAAACAATATTTGCAGATGTTTGTTATATTTATTAATTTATTGATTTACGGATAGCGCCTATTTAACAAAATTAGATATAATAATAACAAAAAAATATAAAAATTAAACTATAAATAAGTATTATACACACCATTCTAGAAAATACACTTAAATTAATAGCACGAAAAGTATACAACTAAGTAATACACCTTCATAAGTCAATAAACCTCAGACCACGCCAAAATAAATAAAAATATGTACAGAAAATTAGAATTAGAGTTTAAAATATTGCAATATTTCATCATCCTAACTATGGGATTGTGATTTCCATAGTAAGTGGAATGAAACGGTATTAAAAAAAAAATAGTATAGCCCTAGTGGGCTTAATAATACAAACATTAAAAGTAAGAACTACAAGTAAATAATTACAGTCAATTAAGCCGTTTATTAATTATATATTATATTATATAATCGGATGCTAAAAATTGTTATTGATTGTAATTTAATTCAGTTTGAATTTGCGATAAAATATTTATATATTTATAAAAATATTTATATATTTATAAAAGTATTTTGCTGTGAAATAAAATATTCAGAATTATACGTACCTTGCGAAATTATTCATTATTCTACTAAAAGCAGCTCGATAAATTTTCGTTATTGAATAATTGATGTTTTAATTCCAACAAAAATGTAACAGTCGGTGATTTCATGCCACGGATATTGCACCACAAAAGCATTAGTATTTTTTTTTAACAAATTCCATTATTTAACACTACACAATTGGCACTCAGTTAACAGTTCTGTAATTCCTTTATTGTTCGCAATTTTCACGATGAATCAAATCCTTGCAAAACAAAAATCGGGAATCAAGTGCATTTAATTTGATATACATGTTGGAATCAAATAGCTAAAGCCCTTCAATTCAGTATATTGTCAGTGTGTTAAAGCTTACAGCTGTAATATTGTTGGAAATAAAAAATAAATCATTGAATGTGAAATGAAAAGCATGAAAATCAATTTTTTAATTTAATTTTATTGCTTTCGTTTGTTTGTTTGGTCTGGATCTGGATCTGGATCATAAAGGGGTGTGTACCTAGACACAGCAATTAGACCCCAATGGGCCCTTTTTGTATCCCCCCCCCCCCCCCTAGGGTTGTGTCACTCCTCAGCTCAGCCATGCCACTCTGTCGAGAAAGGCCAGCAGAGCAGCGGTTGACTCTTCCCATCTGGACGCCAGAATTTCCTCCCTTTGCGAGGCGAGTGCTGGGCAATCACAAAGGATGTGCTCGGCAGTCTCGTCCTCCTCATGACAGCCTCTACAATCTGGCAAGTCAACGACTCCCATTTTGTAGAGATGCCCATTTAGTCTACAATGGCCCGTGAGAACGGCCGTTATGCGTCTCAGATTATTTCTGCTCATTTGCAGGTAGTGTAGTGCCGTCTTTTTGTTCGGATACCCTAAGGTTTCCCTAGACATCCTACAGTCCTTAATATCATCCCAGCGTTCCCTGAATTTCTTCAGGATTTCGTTGTGGATCAATTCGTTTAGGGTCGAGATGGTGGGTTTTACTAGCGGCTGTGGCGAGGAAATAGTTTCCCCAGCCGCTGCTCTAGCCAGTTTATCCGCCTTTCGATTGACTACATTAATGTCATGGGCCTTCACCCATGATATCTCGATTCTGTTTTCTGCAGCAGCAAGCCTGAGTTTGCTGTGGCAGTCCAGAACTGTCTCCGATGTCGTTACTCTGTTTTTCAGAGCCATCAGAGCCTGCCTGCTATCTGTTAGGATGAGTAGCTTTTTGTTCCTCACGTTGC
This sequence comes from Philonthus cognatus, assembly GCA_932526585.2. Lineage (NCBI taxonomy): Eukaryota > Metazoa > Arthropoda > Insecta > Coleoptera > Staphylinidae > Philonthus > Philonthus cognatus. The sequence goes on from OW052243.1 coordinate 90,378,403, forward strand.
GGTTCTGTATGGTTTCAGCCACAAGTGCTATTCCCATCACTTCTAGTTGTGCGATGGTCGTATTCTCTCCCATTGGAGTCTTTAGGTTGATGCCCAGGTTCCTGGAGTATATCCCCAGTCCCGAGCGTCTATCGAGGGATGGACGCGTACCTCGTATCCTTCCGGTACGGTATTTGTGGGCGAGCACAGGTCGTTTCTAGCCTCTAACAGAGGTATATCTTTGCAGACATTCCTCCAGAGGCTGCCTCTAGCCATCCCACATGTGTTACGTGTCCATAACCCTTCAGCTTGGAGACGGAGTATGATATTTATGGCCTCCTTCTCCACATACAGATCCAGCGGTGGAAGACATAGCATGACTTCCATTGCCAAAATCGGGGTAGTGCACATTGCACCCGTCGCGCCGAGACAAGCTATTTTTTGTACCTTTGTGGTCTGTAGTTTCGTTCTTGACCACCACACAGAGGCGCCATAAGCAAGCATTGGCCTTATTATCGCTGTGTAGACTCATAGTGTCGCTTTTGGTTTCAGACCCCATGTCCTCCCCACTACACGTCTACACTGCCAGAATGCCCTTATGGTCTTGTTTGTTTTGATATCGATATGCGATTTCCAGCTCAGTTTATTGTCGATGGTTATTTATACCCAGGTATTTGACTTCCTTGCTGTACTGCAATATCGTATCCATTTGCGAGGGTGCTCTTTGAGGTACCCTCCTTTTCCTGGTGAACATGACTATCTCTCAGGCGGAGAAGCTGTTTATAGCCTGTCGGGTGTTTTCCTTATTTATCGCCTCCCCGGTAAGTGTGTAGTCATTACCGGTTTCGGGGGCGATCGTCACATATTCACTTTCCTGTCCGTTTGTGATGTTACATCCAGAGCCTCAGACTGTCTTGGAGGTCATTGGTTAATTCACCATCCTCCTTCCTCATGATACCAACAGCCTGGAGTTGGTTTTGCGAGATTATTTTCTTCAGTCTGCTTATCTCTGCACATCCTTCTATATTTTCACAGTAGGTGCGCCAGCATGTTCTCTGACGCTGCCTTAAGAGTTTTTTATATTCACTCAGGCGGTCTTTATAACAAGACCGGTCAGAGCTTAATTTTGAGCGGTACACTCTGTTATGTGCCTTTCTTGTCGCTTTCTTGAGGGATCCGAGTTCGGGCGACCACCATGGAGTGGCCTTCCCAGTCTCAGATCTCCATTTGAGAGGACAGGAGGCTTTGTATGCACTCAGTATCTGCGTCTGCACCGCCCCTGCTAGCAGGTCTATGCCAGCGCAGTCTGTTGGTGTCTCTGTACTTACCTCCCGCATGCTACTTCTAAGGTGCGTGGTGTACGCCTCCTTGTTCGTCAGTCTCGGGTCTCTGTACGGTTTCTTTGGACTCTTTTTGAGTCCCATCTCAAAGGTCCCATGTTTTTGTTTGGTATAGGTTCTAGCCATTCAGCCACTAACGATGATTGTATTAATTAATTTAACATATATTTGGACGTCACGACACATTCACACCACACCCAGGGACACGACGAGATTTTTTTTTAAATAACAACTACCCGTGTACGGCAAACGAACCCGGTCTGTGGCTCGCCGAGCGATTTACCGTCCTGCGACGTTACCACTCGGTCACCACCTGCCCAAATCAAATATTATTATTTTTAAATGTCAACAATTTCATCAGAATATAAATAAAAATTGGGAATAGAAAACGCTTGGTTTGTTTCACTAACTTATAAATGTAAGTGAAACAATCCAAGTGTTTTTTATTTCAAATTATATTTTAATCATGTTTCACCAAGTGATTAAGAGGGCCAATTTTTGCTAGTTGTGCGTTTCTGGGATACGAGATGGCGGTATTGAATTAAAGCAAACATATATACAACTGTATAACGAAACAGATGCCTTTTTAGTTTGATATTCCATATGAGTATATACAGGGAGTTTTTCTTTAAAGTATACGTATTCTAAGTTCAGATTATTTTCTTTAAATATTGAGATATACCTTGCTTTTTAAAAGAGTTCAATTTGAAATTTAAACCAGTGTTTTCCACTCCCAGACTAAACATAAAGTAAAATTTCGAGTTTAGAAAAGCCCCGTGAAAATTTTTCGAGGGTCGCGCAGCGACCCAAGACAAATTTTCTGGGCTTTTCTAAACTCAAAATTTTACTTCATGCGCCACGCGTATAAAACACTAAAATACTGTGACATTTATGTATATTTGAAGCTCACTTGAAATCAGTGTTTTATACGCGTGGCGCATGAAGTAAAATTTGGAGTTTACAAAAGCTCAGAAAATTTGTCTCGGGTCGCTGCGCGACCCTCGAAAATTTTTCACGGGGCTTTTCTAAACTCGAAATTTTGCTTCATGCTTAGTCTCTAAGTGAAAAGCGCTCGTTTAAAATTTCAAATTGAACTCTTTTAAAAAGCAAGGTATATCTAAATATTTAAAGAAAATAATCTGAACTTAGAATACGTATACTTTAAGAGGGACAAATTTTCACGGGGCTTTTCTAAACTCGAAATTTGACTTCATGCTTAGTCTGGGAGTGGAAAACACTTGTTTAAAGCTTCAAATTGAACTCTTTTAAAAAACAACAGATGTCGGAAAATTTACAGCTTATGCATATGTTTACCTAGAAGAAAAATCCCCTGTATTTATATTGTAGACAAACAGTTAAATTCTGGCAACATAAAATATATATTAATGTTATTTGCAACTACATAAGTGATTTAAATAATTACTATCAAAAATCATATATCATACATGACTGTCGCGTGCTGCACTCCTTAATTTGGTAAATTGTAATGAAGCACACAAAAGGAATAGATGCGAACACGAGAGGAGGGTAGGCGACACTTCAAGCTGAGTAGCCGTACAAAAATGAGAAATTACCATAACCCAATTCGAACTCTAGAGGCTAAGCTGACTTAGTTCCTCGGTAATCAAATCGCCGAGTGTCGCACACTCAATTTGGTAAATAAATGAAAAAGGAATTTTTCCGACTCATCACTTGAATCAACATATACCGGCATTCTACATTTCCAAACATGAATCCAGAAATGCACTTATATTCAAAGAATGTATGGGGAAAATTTTAATAATGTCTTTCTTTGTTGTGTATCAACAACATAATCAATGAACAGTCGGCGGCAGAAAAATTATATTCGCAATTCAAGGCCGCGCACCGGGAACCCGTGTCGCGACAAATGCCGTACACGAATTCTACATATCAAACCCAATTTCTTTTTACATGTTTTTGGAAATTACAGTATAATTTTAAGATATTAATAAATTAGCACGGTGCTGCCTCCTATTTATTATAAGCATAATCAACATTTACATTGCTCTTATGGAGATTTCTTAGGAGCGATTAATTTTATTTATCATTTATTTTAGATTCATCTATTTAATACAACATGTTTATAATAATTACTTTAATGAATTAAAGCACTATGAAAAAGAAATAATGATTTTTATGGAAGTATTGCACGGATTTATGTGATCATTTAAGAGTGTTTTATTATTTGATTTATATATAATTTAAGAAACATTAAAAAAAAAATAGTGTCAATTTATTCGCAAAGCTTTAATGTGCAATATGTATAAGTTTTAAAGATCTATTTTCATTATTGTGGAAGATTAATCGTTGTTCGTTCTCATAGCCAAATAAGTAAGATACAATATAAATTACTTCCAGTAAAATAAAGAAATAGAATATTTATAGAAAATAACAAAAATACAAAATAAATATAAGTACATCATATATGAAATGAGCGTACATTCGGAGATCTTTCTATAGAAATTATTTTTTCAGTGCCGTTTTACAAGTATATTGCATATGGCTAGATTAAAACAAAACAAAACTCAAAAATTGCTAAACATGTTTTATAATTTTATAGGATTTTGTTTTGAATATTGCACTTGTTACATTAAAACGTGGCTGGCAATAAAAAATTATAACTCTAATCCGGCCTACTTCATTTTCGATTTTCTTTCAAATGCCTTCTAGTGAGTATATTTGATTCAAACTGTCAAAAGTTTATGAAAACGTCTGATAACTCCATAAGTATTTTTTGAAAATATAGTACTTGTAGCATTGATCCGTGGCTAGAAATTCATTGCTAACTTTCCTTGGTGAATTTGTAGACGTCACTAATACAAATATTAGCCAGCAATTTAGTTAATACTATTCCATGGTTTCAGTGGAGCGTATTCTGTAAGAAAAATGTTAAATTTAACGTACTTGTTATTCTTTAACTTTACCTTCTAAGCGGAATTGGTATTTTGTTTATCTTAGGTACTGAGGCTAAAAAATAACATACAAATATTTTTTCTTTTAAGTATACATATCTCGATGCATACGCTATAAATTTCCAGGCATTTTTTTGTTTTTAACAAAGTTCAGTTTTAAGCTTCTCCCTAGTGTTTTCACTCCCTGATTAAGCATGAAGTAAAATTTCGAGTTTAGAAAAGCCTGAAAATTTGATGTGGTCGCGTAGAGCTACGCGGCCAAACCAAATTTTCGGGCTTTTCTAAACTCGAAATTTTACCTTATGCGCCACCAGTACAAAACACTGAAATATTATAAAGTTTAAAATACACTTCTAAATCACATGCAAGAACCGTATATTTTAAATATCACTTTAAATCAGTGTTTTATACGCGTGGCGCATGAAGTAAAATGTCGAGTTTCTGAAAGCCTGAAATTTTACTTCATGCTTAACCTGGGAGTGGAAAACACTCGTTTAAAGCTTTTAATTGAACTTTTTTCAAAAACAACGGACGCCTAAAAATGTACAGCGCAATTATCTGGATATATACACTAAAAGAAAAATTTCGCTTACAGAATCAGCCAGAGTGTTAGGGATTGTATATTTACTGATTGCTGGTAATTGAATAAATTTGTGAATCAAAACTATACCGATAATTTACTGGTAAATCATAATATCATTGTTTTGGTGATAAAAGCCATTAAAAGCATTTAGAATTGCACGGAATTAGGGATTTGCCAATAAAATGAATGTATATAATTTACCAAAATACCAATAAAAAGTTAGGAAATTTCCGGTTATTTTGAAGGGCTGTATTTGACATGTTTTGTCTTGAACATTAGGGAATCTCAATACTAAACTTTTTCAAGACTTCAAACAAAATTTGCTAGTTTAACTTACTTGTCTAATTATTTTGTTATTTTACGCAGACTGAAAGTTCATTTTGAAAATGTATTAATAAGGAATAAAGTAATCATAACAGTATACAGGCTAACATAGATGGATTAAATAATATTTATTGCAATCGCATGTACTTACTGTATACGTCATACGGTATATGCGATACGGCAGAATGCTTTTACAATTAAGATACTAATTTAGCGGATAAATGAAACTCCAAATTAGGAACCATCTTGAAAAAGGATACGATCCTGCTGCTAGCTACATCACGGGTATTAAAATTAATTGCCTTTGCGGAATCATGTAACAAGTGGACGCATTTTCTGCTAGCTTGTTAGTTTGACGGATATTTGGCAGTGTGGGTTTGTTGTAGGAATTTTAAATAAGCCTAATTGCCAATTGATTAGGACAACTCTTATAAGTGAGACGTTTTCGTTAATTAGGTATTATAATTGGTCGATGTCGTGCTCGCCTACATATCATGTTCTAAATGAATAGGATTAAATTATGCGAGCAACTTTATGCTAAGAAGATATTATAAATTCAGTTGCAATTTCTCTGATACACTTTGATTAAATGAATGCATTTCAATAAGAAATATATATCTCTATAATATATGATAATTACTCTCACACCCAAATACAAATTACTCAACTAATACAATCTATCATCTGTCAAAATTGCAGAGTTATATACAATTGATCAAAATCATCAACATTCAAATAAACACAAAAGTGCAACGTTCAGAATAGAATCTTCATTTAAAATTTATATAAGTACTTTTTTTGATTAAACAATAGAATAAAAAATAGTAGTGAAACAAACCAAGTGACTTTTATTTAATTATCAATATTGTAAACATTTTTCATCAAGTATTTAATGAGAACCAAATTGAAGATAAACAATATACAAAAAATATTACAGTTTACAGTTAAGCGCCATTTTATTAATTTTTTTTAATTAAATTATTAAATAAATTAATTTGATACATTGTATTATGTGTAAAGAAAAATGTAAATATTTTGTTATTTAAATATTTCGATTATTACTTATTTAGAAATAAATGTTTTTAGTGTATTTCTAACTTCACAATATTTCAGTGTTTTTTACACGCGGAGCGACCAAACCAAATTTTCAGGTTTTTCTAAACTCGAAATTTTACTTCATGCTTAATCTGGGAGTGGAAACACTCGTTCTAAACTTTGAATTGAACCTTTACATAAAATCGACGAATGCCTGAAAATTTATCGCGTATAATGTATACACTGTAAATGTTCATGTACAATTAATGGAAAATGTCCGGTATGTAATAAAATAAGTTATTTATAGAAATCACTAAAAGAAGAGCAGAATTTTATTAAATTTCAACTTTTAGAGTTAACTCTATAGTTGCACGGCCATTAATAGGTTGATTAAAAGTTTGGCATTTTATACAAAACCTAAATGTTTGATGTAAAATTACTTTAAATGGATATTTTTATAAACTGAATAAAATTTTGGGGTAAAATTTAATTTAAATTAATATCTTACATTTTGTCAAAATTAGTTCAAATGATCAGAAGTTATTAAGATAAGACTATTGTTTATATTTCTATACAGAAAAGTAAAAATCTTCAATCTTCAAAGTGAAGAATTTTATAAAAAGCATTGAATTTTGGGGTTGAATTATGCTTTAAAAATCACACAGTGTCAAAATAAGCTAAAAATCTGGGAAATATTTTACTAAGTTCCTAATCCCTAGTAGAAATTTACATAGTTTTACATAGTAACTATGTATTACTATATTGGTTTCATATAGTAAAACTATATAATGTTTCTATATAGTTATAACATCGAATCAATATAGTATAATTATATATGGAAATGTTAACATAGTAAAGACCTTGTCCATTTCATATTTGTTCTATATTGTGAGTAGTTTTACTATATAGTTACTTTATAAAATTAGTATGGTTTAGCTATATATTTTTTACTGTATAGTACTAACATAATTTCTATATATATTGGAAGCAGAGATTTTTTCATTTTGAATGTAGCGAATCAAAGTTTATTAATTTATGTGTTAATTCTACACATTTTACGTTTATTTGATAATCTGTTGATTTTTTATAATTAAACAAAAAACATTCTTCTAAATATCGGTAATTTTGATGAATAATTTTAACGTTAGCTCAATATTTAATTATTTCTTTAAAACAGATGCCAGTTCTACTAAAAGTAAGTACATTCTGTGAATTTCATGTTGATTGTGTGAAACTATGATTTTTCACAAGTTTTCAAACAAAATAAAACCCTTTAATTAATCACTTTTTTCTACGAAATTTCAACATTGATTTGATATTTTAGAAAATCCAGGTGAGATACTTAAATTTCGATTAGAGTCAAGCAAAGTGTATTTATGCCTGTGCAACGATGTGATTTTGATATTTAGGAAGTGATGCGTTAATTTTTTTATTATTCATCAAACAAATTACAGCGTAAACTCTGCATTTTCTTTGTCTGAACAAAATTCCACCTTGAAGCGATATTTCGGAAAAACCAATTGACATTTTTGCATTGTCTCTTCAGAATGTTGAAGCTCGTTTAGTTCCAAGCAAACGCTGTAATTTTGAAATTTACAAAGTGACACGTTATTTTTTTTAACATGCCTCAAACAAAATTTTAGCTTTAACTCTACACTTTCCTCGTCTCAACAAAATTCTACTTTGACGCGATATTTCAGAAAAAAAAACCATTGACATATTTGCATTTTCTGTTCACTAACTAACCCAATTAATTACGAAGAACCTAATCCAACTTTACAATCTGTCAGTTAACAAAACCTTAGCTCAGATGCCAACTATTTAGATTAATACTTAGTTTACCTAACCCTACATTATGATGGTTATCAGATCCTCAGTAATGGTGGTTGTAAAATTGACGTACAAAATTCACAATTAACCAATCTGAAAACAGTTACACATGGCATAAGCTAACTCCAAAAACTCTTGCTTAGATAGTGACAGTTAGATTAGTTGCTGATTACTTAATTTGGTCAACCCTAGGTTAATCTTTCTAGCAGCTTCTAAAGTTAGGTTGGTTATTTAAGTAACTGATAATTAACTTTACTAAACCCAAGGTTAGGCGGAATGTCATTTAATTAGGTTGGTTATTGGTAAGGCAAGTAACCCATCCTTAACATATGCAATTACAAACTTATATAACCTTATACACAATGTAAATTCCGCAATATAAATTTCATTTTTTGGCAATAGTACACGTCAATGCCGTTAAACAGCGCTGCTTATGCTGATTTTGCGTTTTCGAGACAACGAATTTTCGAACTAATATATTTCCTAGCGATTTATGCATTTTTCTTAGTGTGTCCTTTGAGAGTAGGTGCGTTTAATAATGTATGAGTAATAGAATATCAGATAATTCAGATAATTAAAAGGATAATTAAATGGTGGTGTCTATGGGTAAGTTAATTTTACATTTCCTGTATTTCTCATTAACACATGCGCACATCTACATGACCACCAACAAGGATATGTGCGTTTACGTTAGTGATTCCACCCCCTCCAAAGCGCTAGATATAATACTAAATCTAGCTCCAGTTGACCTCTACTGCAGATATGCTGCAGCTACCACAGCGATCAGAATCAACTCAGTTGGGATATGGAGCACTAGCAAACAGGGCCATGGAAGGATCCTGAATGAGCTTGTCGATATCCCCCTGAACAGCTGCACTGCAGAACTTAATTTTGAAAATAAGTTCTCCACTTCCATCCCGGACAAAACCAAATGGTTAGAGGGCAAAATAGTTCAATGCAAGGACGTCTGGCTCTCTACGGATGGTTCCAAGTCTAAAAACAGAGTAGGGGAAGGAATCTTCTCACAAGATTTCAACCTCAAAAGTCTTTTAGACTCCAAAACCACTGTAACATTCTTCAGGCAGAGGTCATGGCCATTCGAGTGGCTGTGGACTGGATCCACAAAAATGACCTTCAGGGGAACCGCATCAGGTTCATTACTGATAGCCAAGCCGCCATTAAGATACTGAATAGTCCGTACTGCACCTCAAAGGTGGTCAGACTGTAAAAAATCGCTAAATAGGCTTGCAAATAACTGTGATGTGGGACTCATGTGGGTACCTAGTCAGAGTCATATTAGGGGGAATTCAATTGCCGACGACCTTGCAAGGAAGGGGGCAAGAATGAAGGACCTGTCTACCGAACTCTCCACCCACATTCCCCTTGTGGAATGCAAGAGACCACTTACGGACCAAATGATAGCATCGGTCAACCATAGGTGGGGAGAAGAAGATACGTGTCTCATAACAAGGCAGCTATGGCCTATATGGGATACTATAAACAGCAACAGATTAATTGCACTTAATCGACATAAGGAAGGCGTTAAGCATCCTCACAGGTCACTGCCTCCTAGGCAGACATGCACAAAAAATGGGGCTTGAGCACAACGACTTTTGCAGAGGATGCCTGGATGTGGAGGAGGAAGAGACGGTACTCCACTATCTGGGACAATGCCCTGCTCTTGAAAAGGGAAAAGGATCAAGTACCTTGGCATGCACTACGCGAATGGACTAACGGACCTCACACCTATAGATGTGAGAAATCTGATCGGCTTATTAGGTGCTCTAATTGGTTTGTATAGGTGGGGAGGAAGGGGAAATCTGACTTCTTTTCACCCTTATGGTATCACAAGGGGCCCTTTAGGCCTAAGTGAGCGGTCTAACTGCTGCCATTGAAACCTAACCTAACCTTGCGTTAGTGATAGTTATCGTCAATTCCACGAGATGGCACATGAAAGTGTAACATGGGCTCCCACCCGCCTGCTTGTCAGCTGTTCAAACTATCAATCATTATGAAAATTAACAAGAAAAATTGGCAACATTTAAGAAAATCTTGAAAATTTATAAATTTCTAAACATTGAAAAAAATCACCAAGATGTATGTAAATTGGTAAAAATCATGGAAACTGACGGAAGTCATGAATATTTAGTGGAATGATGAAATAAATTGACAAAAAATATGAAAATGTACTAACGTTGAAAATCCATTTCAGTCCATTATATTAGATGAAAATCATGATAAAATATTTTTAAAACAATAAAAGTGCGATTCTTTACGCAATCTACAACAAATTTGTCTTACAAAGACGAAATCAAACACTGAAACAACTACTTCCCGAGCTAATACCCAGACGAGTATTAGATTATACAATAAGTGTTTGCTGTTACATACAGTAACCTACTGTAGATGTAACAATTCGGATTAAATTATTCAGGCCATCTATAGACACGTTTCGAGATTTATCTCTTTAATATAGCTTTGCCGTTTATTTTAAACAAATTGACTCCCTTTATATCATAAAATGTGGAAACCATTTCCAATGACTGAAGAATATTTAAAAAATATTATATCCCTTATATTACAGTGACATGGTTTAAAACTTCAAAATACGTTAGTGTTGTATGCGCCCTGGCGCTTGGATTACAAATCCCTAAAAATTTATAGTTGATGCATCGCACAACACAAAAATACTAAATCCGTTAAAATGTGAAAATCAAACAAGTTCGTTTTAAAACAACGGAGCATGCATACACAGACCTACATTTTTCCAAAATCGATTCAAATAGATATTTTCACTAACACTTTAATTTCGTTTTTTTTCATCAAGGCATTACTGCGAAAGTATACAAGTTATGAAATAATATTTACATTCTATTTTAACTGAACTTACTTTGTAATTTTATGACCTTTTCTTTACAGTCACTGCACTCTAGTTACATTTTATTTGAAGTGAGCACTTAGTTAAAACATAAAACACAGTAGAAAAATGTAACAGACGGCATTTATTTACTTTGAAGACGACAAGTTTCATTTTATTGAATTTTATTTTTTTACGATGAATTAAAAAAGGTCCACACAACTAACACTAAAATATTAACACATATGCAACAGCGGGTTTCGCAACACTTTATAGCGCACTAAAACAACCCCTGTTTACGTTTTACGTAGCCAATATCGTTTTCCGTTCCTATGATCCTAGGGGATGCTGTTTGTGTGTTTCCACTCAAAGACATAAAAACGTTCCTCCTTTGCATGAGTTTATATTAAAATATGTTTACATGTGAAAATATTTGCAATCTATTTTGCACAGCTTGTTTTATTTCGTGAACCGCACGCTCATTAATTAATTATTTACAAAAACTATTCTTGATTTATTTTATTAACAGTATGCGAGCATTCGTTAATTAAAGTATCAGTTACATTTTAACATATGCATTTTAATAAATTACTATTCATCAAGGGCAGAATGACCACAGATCGATAGCCCAGCCAGACTAATCATTAAAATTTGATAATATTTAAATTGAAATCTATTTCAATATATAATAGTTTGAATTATGATCCAGGGAATTTTTCATGCGCCATGCGAATAAAACACCTATTTAAAGTGAAGTTTAAAATACACTGCTTAAGTTTGATCTCACGTTAATTAATTTTACAAATAATTATTTCGTCTGGCCAAATCTAGCATTTTTAAAATTTCAGCAATTGTATTTGGAATATATAAGTAAAATTAAAAGGAAAAAACCAAAAGCAAATTGTCCCATTCGCTTGAATTTCTAACATTTTTACATTTACCAAAATATTTTTCTTTTCTAATTTATTATTATCAAAATATTGAAAACGATTAAATACATTTACAGCTAAAATTAATGACAAATAGAACTTACATATTTTATAATAAGTATCTTTGAATTTATTTGAATACCTAAGCTGATGTAGGATGCTTAAAATTGCAGAAAAGTTACGTAAACGAAACCTAAAGTTTTTTTAATTTTATTTTTTTTAGGAATTGAAAACGTAATAGAATTGCAGCGCAATAAAAACTAGATTAATGTAAGTTCTCCGCATGAAATATGAAAAACCCTTCCCAAAGAAACGGCTATAGAAGAAAATTAATTGTGTTTTTATTGTAGGTAAACGTTATTATCTTAGTGGATCGTTTTCTGGCCTCATAGATGTATCAAACGCGGATAAACAGTCGACAGTGTTATTAATTACCGGCGGGGGCACATTTTTAGTGCACCGAGCTCGACTGGATGTTATAAATTGTAATCTATGACAGATAATGTCAAAGCATTTCGCTTAGAAACCTAATAATATGTAGGTGTAAGACAGCTCAAACGTGGGTTAGACAATACCTTATTATCCAATTCACAGTACATAGTAGTAATGCCTTTATCAATTAATGAACGATACTTACATAATGATGATTTATTTATGTGTTAAAATTAAAAAATATCGTGTCAAATTTTCATCATTGTAAAATAAGCACACCAATGAATGTAAAATCAACTATCTATACTTAAAAGAAATAATCTCTATATATTTCAAAATACAGCGTAACAAATGGATAACTGGACAACTGTTAAATTAATGATTTCTTCCTGACAGCTGGCATCTTTTCTCTGCTACTAACTTTTCTACTTCAGGTGAAAACTTGTTCACAGTTATTACTTTTAAAACAGACCCAAGATGATTGTCAGTAATTCTGGATCTTATAAAAGACTTATTTACTTTCATAAGCAAAATATACGAGAATTTTTTAAACGTAGTTGGTAAATATTTATAGAATTCAGAAACCTCAACTATATTAAATATTGCCTTTAAATTCGAATCACACTGGATCTCTCTTAGCTCCATTTTCATGTAATAAGAAAAATGCATTGTTAAAAAAATACATACTATTATATTTATTGTTTTGCAAACTATAAGAAACGAAAGTTTATTCTCTCAAATTCAAATAGTTTTGAATTTGAAATATTCATATATGTTTTTTTTTTGTGAAAATGCTCCAAGTTGACTGAAACTATAAGTATTTTTGCAAGTGGCAAACATTTGTATTTACTCTCAAAAATCGTAAAAAAATCTAAGAAAAGTTATATTTTTAAAGATTTTTAAGAAATGAATAAACTTTATTCTAACGATGTAGACTCTTAGGCAAATTACAGCTACTCAAAATAGGCTATAAATAGATGCTAAAAAATAATGAAATATAAACATGCTATTTAAAATACACAATAGTATTATTTTAAATATTTAAAAACCATTAGTGCTGCAGCGGCACTGCCCCTATTTCCAAAAATACAGGTCTATTCAATAGAAAGGAACAGATTGCAAACGTTTATTTCTTTCAAACTACAAAAGTTAGAACCATAATTCCAACGTTCCTGGACAGAAAAAAGTTTAAAATTTAAACAGTCCAGGCAGAAGTTCCAACCACGGCCGCATTGGCGCTGTTATTTGTCATGTTGATTGTAGTAAAATGGCGACACAACAAGAAAGTGTGAAGAAAGCTTATTAGTGCTTTATTCGTCAAATCAACAAAAATAATCATTTTGTGTGCTACAATTAGATAACTAGAGCCCATTATTAATGTTCAACGTGCTTTTTGCCGTCAGTTTAATAAACAACCGCCTCGTCATGCGCAGATTTACCAGTGGCATCGAAAATTCGTAGACGATGGTTGCATCTGCAAACAGAAAAGCACGGGATTTCCACGCACATCGAATGAAAATGTCGAGCGTATTCGTACAATTTACGAAAAGGAGCCCAAAAACCTTTCTTAAAAATATGCGGCATCGAATTGTTGAAGCTGTAAATTCGATAACTAGAGACCAGCTGATTCGTGTGTGGAAAAAAATGAGCGACCATTTTGATATTTGTCGTGTAACACATGGTGGTCATATGAATTCATAAAATTTGAACTTTTCTCTTTTAGCGAACGTTGGAATTGTGTTTCTATCTTTTGTCGTTTGGAAGAAATAGATGTTTAAAATCTGTTCCTTTATTTTGAATAGCCCTGTATAAAGTTTAATTGACAACAACGGAAAAAATAATTAAATAAAAAAGCTTCTATAAACTTTTTTGGGAAAAGCAGCAGAATTCAAAAATTATAGTTGTATTTTGCTAGCCAGAACTTTATTTTTATTTAGCCAATATTTCGCTGAACTTCTGTCAGCTTCTTCAAGGCAAGTTAAAACTAAAATAAATAAATACAATGATATTTTTTATAAAGATATAACATAATTAAGAGGATAAAAAGAGAAAACATTGTATCTAAACATAATGAAAAATACTAACATATAACTAGGCTTTTTAGATAAAATTAAAAATTGTCAGATATCGACGTAAAATGTTTGTAAATAAATAATTGTTTGTTACTAAAAATTAAAAAGCTAACGTTATTGATTTTCAAATGTTGTTTATGTTAATTTTAACATGCCATTTATTCATACTTGTTTAAAATAAAATAAACAAACTTTTGAATTTTTAATTACAAACAATTATTTATTTACAAACATTTTACACGTCGATATCTGACAATTTTTAATTTTATCTAAAAAAGTCCAGTTATATGTAAGTATTTGTCATTATATTTAGGTATAATGTTTTTTCGTTTTCTCCTCTTAATTATGTTATCTCTTTTTTTTAAATATCATTGCATTTATTTATTTTAGTTTTAACTTGCCTTGAAGAAGCTGACGAAAGTTTAGCGAAATATTGGCTAAATAAAAATAAAGTTCTGGCTATAATAATACAACTATAATTTTTGAATTCTGCCGCTTTTCAACAAAAGTTTATAGAAGTTTTTGATAACTACTAAATGTCAAAATAAATAAATGTCATACACAGGGAATTTATTTATAAAATAAAAGAAGAATGAAAATCTTGTATCAAATTCAGTTCTAAGGCCTAACATTTGATTTGAGTACTTTTGATTTAATGCAGCTTCACCTTTAGGTGAAACTGCATAAAAAATAATACTAAAGTAATAAATATTCGAATATTTCAATATTCGCATTTGAATTATTTTTAAATAAATATTCGAAGACATAGGCGTCTTTTTCATAATAATACATATACAAGGAGTTTTGCTTTTAGGTACACATATCCCAATCGCATGCTGTAAATCTTCAGATATTCGTTTCTTTTATGTTTAATTTGAAGCTTTAAACAACTGTTGGCCACTCCCAGGTTAAGCATAAAGTAAAATTTCGAGTTAATAAAAGCCTGAACGTTTAGATAAAAATCCAAATTTAGGCTTTTCTAAACTTGAAAGTTTACTTCATGTGCCAGGCGTCTGAAGCACTGGTTTAAAGTGAAGTTCAAAATAAGGCTGACATTTTTTAAAATTGATGCATTCAAATATTTATTTAAAAACATATTCGAATTATTCGAACATTCTAATTATTCAAATATTCCAATATTCACATTTGAGTTGGTTTTTGAATGAATATTCGAATACTTAAATTTTAAAAATTCCCACTATTAATCAAGGCATGTATCCGTATTTCATTTTAATCTTTTGTTGGATTAACAATAATTAAGTATGTATTTGGATTTGTACTTATATTTAAGCATACAAGAATGAATATAAAATATTTACAAAGAAATATTGATTATTTTTTAAATTATGAAAACTGTAAATTGCTAAAAATGAATAATTAATTATTAATTCTTCGGTAATCAGCACTGAAAATTATAGGGATACATATTTTCTCTGTATTACTTTATAATTTTAAATGTAAATTAAATTTACATTCTATTTATATTGTTTGTTATTACATATTTTAATTATTAGAGCCGCTTTACACACACAAGAATTCTCTTAGAAATTTGTTGGAGAATTTTATATAAAAGTTTCGCTATAATTTTATATCTAAAAATATTTGTCCCTGTATTACACAGCAAAGAATTATTTTTCAAGGAATTAATATCATAAACACGCGCACTACCGAAAATATCATATGTGTTCAACATCAGCCGTTAATGTGGGAAAATGGCTTAGGCATAGATTCCTGGGATCAAAATATGATGGTTTAACATAACTTATTTATATCTAAAAGATTACGGTTAAGCCGGAATTAGTCTTCAAAGTTCAAAAAAATATTTTTAATTTTATTTATAACAATTGAACGCTGTATTCGATCCGGCTAAAATTTATTATGGTTGATTATCATAATATAACACATCATTTCAGTTATTATAGTCATCATTAATTGACAAGAAGTATAAAATACAATAGTACCACAACATAAAAACTAAAATATGTTTTTATTGGCGCACCTTATAAAAATTTAAAAAAAACATCTTGAAAGATTGGTTTATTTAATAGAATTTTTGTCTGTTAATAATGTTTGTTATCTTGTACGGTTTTGCTACAAAAAACTAAAATGCAAATAAATATTTTTTTATTATTCAGTAAATACGAAATCAAGTTTTTCGGGTGATTAAAAATACATGTTTTTTCTTTGTCGCCGCCATTGTTTAAAAAACGTCAGTTGTGTATAATAATAATTAATGAGTGTTTTTTGAGAATTTTTTGTTATCTTCATTATGGTTTATAATTATTCATATTCCTCCGGAGCAAACAGATACAGAGAGTTTTTTTTAAGTATACGTATTCCAAATTCATCCTATTTTCTCTAAATCTTTAGATATTCTTTGTTTTTTTTAAGTTCAATTTGAAGCTTGAAACGAGTGTTTTCCACTCCCAGACTAAGCATGAAGTAAAATTTAGAGTTTAGAAAAGTCCCGTGAAAATTTGTCGAGGGTCGCGCAGCGACCCGAGACAAATTTTCTGGGCTTTTCTAAACTCGAAATTTTACTTCATGCGCCACGTGTATAAAACACTAAAATATTGTAACATTTATGTTTATTCGAACTTCACTTGAAATCTGTGTTATATACGCGTGGTGCATGAAGTAAAATTTCGATTTTAGAAAAGCTCAGAAAATTTGTCGAGGGTCGCTGCGCGACCCTCGACATATTTTCACGGGGCTTTTCTAAACTCGAAATTTTACTTTATGCTTAGTCTGGGAGTGGAAATCACTCGTTTAAAGCTTCAAATTGAAATCTTTTAAAACACAACGATTGTCGGAAAATTTACAGCTTATGCATATGTCTACCTAAAAGAAAAATTTACTGTATGTTGCTTGTATTAGGATTTTTTTTGACAGAACATTAATATATATTATGGGTTCGTCAACTATTAAACAAAATTATTAGGTAAAATTATATAGATAAGTTGTGTTAAATCATCATATTTATATCCCAGGAATCTATGGTTAAGCCATTTCCCCACATTAACGAGACACCCTGTATTACAAAACGGCAAAGCACATATTTAGTTCCAGAAACTGATATTAATAAAAATACTTAACTACCGTTTGTAATAATAACTAGTAACGACTAATTTTTAGGTTATGAATAAGCGCGTAAGCTGCATCTGTCAAAAATTATTTTCTAAATTATTTTGAACATGCCCAATATTTTTCTCGAGGGAATTCTCGCGAGAAAAATATTGTAAAAATTGCTGGATTACACTTTTATAAACTTAAAATATTTTTTCCCTATTATTTATATTATGAATTTCTGCGAGAATTCTTGTGTGTGTAAAACGGGTCTTATGCGGTAGAGTTATTCTGAAAAATTTCTTGAAATTGACTATTCAACTGAGAAAATCCCAGGTTTTCGCAAGTTCACGTAAAACATTTTTTTTCTTGTACATGAAATACACACCTTGCATCTAAAGAATGAACCACCGTCCCTTCGTCTCCGTATAATTGTTGGTACAAACGCAAAAAGGTACTTACATAATGGAAATGGCAGCCTGTGTGAAATTAAATACAAAGGGAAAATTATGTTCACCGCTCCAATTTGTGTGTTTGCGGTCCTTTGAACTTATTTTTTTTGTTCATAAATATATTTAATTCTTTAATTAATTTTATAAAATATATATATACACGAGATTATTTAAACGAAAATTACATTTTCAAATTTATGGTATATATTAAAAAATTTACGCACACACAAATTAATAACATTTTATTTGTATATATCGAACAATGGAATTTTAGATATTTGGTTTATAACCTTAATTATTTTAAATTTTTCTTTGTGGTAAGGTTTTGACCTATGGGAAGTACATAAGTAAATACTCATACTAAGTATTATAAATTTTACAGTATCACTCTTGAAATACCTAAATACTTTAGAGTCCTAAATATTTAAGTATTTCAAGAGTGATACTTTAAAATTCATAATACTAAGTAAGAGTATTTATTTATTTATTTCCCACAGGTGAAAGCCTTAACACAAGGGAACATTTACAATAATTGAGATTATCAAAGAAATATCTTCCATTGTTTAAAGGTTAGACAATTAATAGTACTTAATGATTTTTATTTTTAAACTAAAGATGTTATTATTCTTCAATACAAATGTTATGTTTAACATAAAGAAAATTTAACATAAAGAAAAATTGAGTTTGTCAATAGTTTTCAGAATATTTACAAAATATGAAAACGAATTAAAATTAATATCGACTTTCTGGAAAAATGTAGTCTCATTGAGACTCCAAATATTTAGCTATAAATAATATCCCTTCATTTTCACTCGCCCCAGTTTCGTGTACCTGTTTCGACGACACACTTCGACATTCCTGAAAGTTTCCTGATTATTTTAATATTTTTTTGTATTAAAAGTCTAAAGCATAGCTATACTGATGAGGAATAAATCTCGAAACGCGTCTATGGATGGCTTAAGACAATTAATATTCATTGCCTGTAATTTTTTCAATTTATTTCAATTTCCTGTTGTTTCATTTAGTTTGGTGAGATAATAAATTGACCTGATGTTGCATTTTGCATACAAATTATGCATAGAACAGTAAATCTGTCGTGTAACTCAAATATTCATTGTATAATTTAATATCTGTCGGGGTATTAGCTCGAGAAGTAGTTGTTTCAATGAATATTGATATTAATTTTAAATGTTGTTATTAAAATTAAATACAACACGTGTGCAAGAAAATACAATTTTTAATTTAAGTTCTAGCCAACCGTATAATACGAGATTAATAAATATTTGCTTCAATTGAACGGAAATTACTTCTACTTTGTTTCAATAGGTAGAATTAAACTTAAGGTATTTATCTTTTTAAGAACGCGAACTTCGGAGAACTTTGATTTATTAACATTTTTATTAATATTTCCATTACTGTTTTTTCCCCTCAAAGTTCGAAAGTGAATTTATTAATATTTCCATTCTTTTGTTTTAAACCTTAAGTATTTTAAAGTAAAGCATTAGTCTGGAGCGGGATGAAATTGAAATATTTTTCAACACAAATACAAAACAGCGGTAATTACGAATGCGAAAAGTTTTACATAGTGTATTGAAATTATCATTGGTTGCGTCAATATTTATTTACGACGTTGTTATGAAACTCGGGGCAGGGAAAATATAATAAATTAAGTACCGGGTTAAATAAATACCCACGAAACGCTCAATAGTCTGTCGGAAATGAAAAAGCGCACTCGATGTTTTAAATGATGTTTTCGTTGAAAACGATCCCCATGTTAAATGAAATGAAGTTATTGATCGGACATTGTTTACGCAAAAGCCTGGTTAAATGTTTCCTGCTCGTATGCTAAATCTGTTTTTGTAAGATTTTCCGTAAATAAATTACATATGTGTTATCAACATTTTCTTTCGTGTTAGCCAAAGCTGTGCGTATTGTATTCTACTAAAATTATGTCAACATTAGGTCTGTTCGTTACATAATCTAGTGAGCACTTTTTCAACTGTTTGCACTGAATATGTTCGTTACCTAAACTTGACACCTGCAATTGTAAATGTGAAGTTGCACCAACTTGAACTGTGACATTAAAAATTTGAACTAAGTTCAACTTAGTGCAGTACAAACGAACAAATCTATTATGGTGAAACTACTAAACGTATTCAATTGATTACTGCAAAAATATAAATAAACTGACAAAAATATTGAAGTGACCATAATAATTACATAATGATCACTCTTTCACAGGGTTGTTATGTTTAAACCACTTTGTTTTAAAACAGTGTTTTAAACATGTTCAAAAACAGCCGTCGTGTTTTAAACGGTTTTGTTTTAAAAGTGTTTTAAATCTTAAACTTGTTTAAAGCATGTTTTAAACGTTAAATAAATTTGTTTAAAACGTTTTTTTTATTATCTTAAATTTAAATGTTAGCTAAATTTTTGAAGATATTTCATATACATTACTAAACATAACATTTTATTACAATAAAATATCACAACTGTGTGTGCATAAATGTGATTGTACATATGCATAAACTGTAAATATTACGACATTCGTTGTTTTTTTAAAAGATTTCAATTTGAATCTTTAAACGAGGGTTTTCCACTCCCAGACTAAGCGTGAAGTAAAATTTCGAGTTTCGAAAAGCCGGAAAGTTTAGGCTTTTTTAAACTCGAAATTTTACTTCATGCGCCACATGTATAAAACACTAAAATATCGTAAAGTTTAAAATATACGGCTTTAGCAATCTAATATGTAGATATGAACAAAACGTGAGTCAAATTCTGCGCTGAACAAATTGTTTAAAACAGTGATTATAGGCAACCCAATAACTATAACGTATATTAGGCTGCCTGTAATCGTTGTTGCATGTGTGTGTTTTTTGAACTTCACTGTAAATCAATGTTTTTAAGCGTGGCGCACGAAGTAAAATTTCGAGTTTAGAAAAGCCTAATTTGGATTGGCCGCTCCGCTTCGCTACGCGGCCAATCCAAATTCTTAGGCTTTTCTAAACTCGAAATTTTACTTCATGCTTAGTCTGGAAGTGGAAAACACTCGTTAAAAGCCTCAAATTAACCGTTTTGAAACAACGAATTCCCGCAAATTTAAAAAAAAACCCTGTAATTATCGGGATATGTATACTCAAAAGAAAAATGCCCTGCATGTTGTGTTTAAAACACATTTTAAACGTGTTTTAAACATGTTTTTAATTGTTAATGTTTTGAACGCTGTTTCAATGAAAATAAACACGTTTTGTAAAAAAGAACTGTTTGTTTTAATTAAAATGAAAAGAAAAACTTTTTTTTAACAACACTGCTCTTCTATAAGAAAACCTTATTTTTTGTTATGAACAAGGAGTATTATAAATCCGTAATACATTTTAATGTGGTTTTTGTTATTGCAAATAATAGTAAATACCTGCTGCTTCGCTTCACAGAGAAAATCCAAATTTAAGGGTTTTAATATAAACGCTGAATACCTAAAGAAATTTTATCAAATACTTACATGAAATACAGGTTGTCCAAAAATTATTATTGGGGTTTCAAAGAGCTGTATTTATTCAAGGAGAGAAGCATATACAAAAACGTTTGTCCTTTAATGACAGTTTTTAAATTTATTTTAAATTCCACTAACTAATTAATTGTTTGGAGTTTTACATTTTTCTTGATTTTGCAAATGTTTACATTTTTATAATTTTGTTCTAATTTTCACAGTTTTGAAGTTGTTGTAAAATTTTATAATGTGTGTTGGTGATTTGATGATTTTATTTAAAATAGTAATAATTATTTAAAATTAGTAATTTTTGTTAAATATTTACATACAGAGTTTTTTTTTAAATATACTTTCACATTTTCCATATAAAATAAATGAAGTAAAATTTCGGGTTTACAAAATCCTAAAAATTTGGTTTGGACCAAACCAAATTTTTAGGCTTTTCTAAACTCGAAATTTTACTTTATGTTTAATCTGGGATTGGAAACATTCGTTAGAAGCTTTAAATTCCTCAGAAAATAAATGATCTCAACGCATCTTTTTAAAATATTAAGACAAAGTTGAAATCATGCAATAAAATCAACGATTTTAGGAGAACGTTTTCTTTGAAACAATTGTAAAAAATCTACAGATTATCAAATCAACATAAAATTCATAGAAGCTACAGGGAAATGAATAAACTTTGATTGTTCATAATTGAAATTTAAATATCTTTGCTGGATATTCCAAAATATCAAACCAAATTAAATTTTGATTTTATATACATTCATTGTATCAGCATATTTTTTTATTAAATTAAATTCCATTCACTTTTAATAATTTCTGATCAAATAGGTTTCTAACTGATTGTCTAACGAGGGTTTCCACTCTCAGATTAAGCAAGAAGAAAAATTTCGAGTTTAGAAAAGCCTGAACGTTTGGATTTGGATCAAATTCAGGCTTAGTTAAACTCTAAATTTAAAATAATAAAATATACTATTAAGGCTACTGGGGATAATTTTAATAACTCGCTTGGTTTTTCTATAATTTTTAGCCAAAAATTTAAATAATGAAAAATCACTAACAATTATAACTAAAAGATATTTGTTGTGGAAAAATTCAATTCGATTTTGAATCCCTTTAGAACTTAGGGATTTTGTTTAAAATTCAACACACTTTACTAATGAGTAAAGAAATATAATTTTTAATCAAATTTTATTGGGTTTAAAAATAAATCCCACAACACTAAAATTTGGAATGAGATCTTAATGAAATTTTGTGAGGATACTGAAAAATGATTGTTCTTTCTAAATATGTAAAAATTGAAAAATATCTCAACAATAGTTATCGACATTTTTAATTTCGATAAAAAATGTCTATTTTTTTATTTAAATGCTATGGATTTAAAAACTAAAACAATAATCATCTTGAAATCCTGAAATTTGTTGAGATAGTTAAGATAATATTGCTATAACACTAAAATTTGTAGTCAGATCTTTATGAAATTTTGTGAGGGTACTGAGAAATCATTGATATTTTTAAATATTTAAAAATTGAAAAATATCTTACCAATAGTTTTCGAGCTATTTTTATTTAGTCAAAATGTTCATTTTGTTTTTATTCAAATGGTATGGATTTAAAAAATGAAAACAATAATAACTTTAAAATCTTGAAATTTTCTGAAATAGTTAGAAATTATTGCTCGTTCTTGATATGTGGACCATAAAAAACACCCCATAGATAGTTTTGGAGTTATTTCCATCTGAATGTCAAAATGTGCGATTTCATAGTTATGAATGTTTTAATTTTTTTTAAATCCATAACACATGAATAAAAAGTGTTATGAATTTAACAAATTAAAATATTCATAACTTTGAAATCTTGAAATTTAAGTTAGTTAGAGAAACCTATCTCTTTCAAAATATGTGATAATCCCAAAACAATTGATTGTCAAAAAAGTGTTTATTTTAATAAAATGGTTTTTTAAAAATTTAAATTCAAAACGTTTTATAAGTTATTTCCAATTGACGCCGAAACAGTATTTTTTGTTAAACTGGATTTTTAAAAAATGAGTTACTTTCAATTCTAAAAATTAATATTTAAAATTGCTTTTGAGTTATTTCGAATTGATCGTCGAAAAAGTGTGTTTTAATAAAATAGATTTTTAACAATTAATATTTAAACATTTTTTTAGTTATTTCCAATTGATCGTCGAAACCGTGTTTTTTAATAAAATGAATTTTTTAAAATTTACTTATTTTCAATTGATTGTTAAAGAGTGTTTTTTTTTAATAAAATGGAATTTTAAAAATTATTATTCAAAATTGTTTTGAGTTAATAGATAGACTTTTATTCCTTACTTCACTTTTTATTTTTATGTTAGATGTACATTTCGAGACACAAGGTGCTCATTATCAATAACAAACAGTTTGTTATTGATAATGAGCACCTTGTGTCTCGAAATGTACATCTAACATAAAAATAAAAAGTGAAGTAAGGAATAACAGTCTTTCTATTTGTGATTAATCACTTCACGTAAACTCGAAACAATACAGTTGTTTTGAGTTATTTCCAATCGATCGTCTAAACCAGTGGTGGGGAAACTTTTTTTAAGACGGGCCATTTGTAATAACCAGACAATCGTAGCGGGCCAAAGAATAATGCTTAATCGTAGGTAGGTAGTTTTTATGCGGGTCGTCACATTACGAAGTAAGAACGCGTTGAAACATTCTCACGACGGCACTCTTAAACGGGCCGGATTAAACCTTTCCGCGGGCCGGACTTGGCCCGCGGGCCGTAGTTTCCCCATCACTGGTCTAAACAGTGTTTTTTTTAACAAAATGGATTTTTTAAAGTTGAGTTATTTCCAATTAAAAGTCAAAACGGTGTTTTTTAATAAAAAGAATTTTTAAAAATTATTATTAAATTTTTGTTCTGAGTTATTTCCAATTAATCGTCGAAAGAGTGTTTATTTTATAAAAACGGATTTTAAAAAATTGAGTTATTTTCAATTGATCGTCGAACAAGTGTTTTTTTAATAAAATTTATTTTTAAAAATAAATATTGAGAATTGCTTTTAAGCTTTTTCGAGTTGATGGTCGAAAAATTGTGTTTTTAATAAAATGGATTTTCAAAAAGTAATATTCAAAATTTTCTGTGAATGTAGAAAACAAATTTCTCATTCCAAATATGTAAAAATTGAAAAACACGCAATTAATAATTTAGGAATAAATAAATAAACAAAAATTAAGCTAAAATAGAAGTTGAAACATTTATTTCTGTATTTAATATTATAATAAATATACATAGATATTTAAATTGAAATACTGCTAGATTTTATTTTACTTGGTTTGTTTGTAGTTCTAAATTAACATAACCTAACCTAACATAACCTAACCTACCCTAACCTAATCTTAATCTCCTAATTTATAAAGATAAAACAATGTTTTATTCGTTTCTTTGAAGTGAACTTATAATTTTCTAATTTTTCATGATATTTCGTCAATTTTCATGCATTTGTTTTATTTCAATATTACAATAAATACATATAAATATTTAAATTGTAAAACTGTTAGATTTTATTTTACTTGGTTTGTAAATCTAAATTAACCTAACCTAACCTAATCTAACATTAATCTCCCAATTTATGATGATAAAACAAATAAAACGTGTTTCTTAATTTGTTAATTTTTTAAGATATTTCGTCGATTTTCATGTATTTGTTTTATTTCCACCAACCCAAAACCAAATAAGCAAAATAAGGTAATTTTTTGTCATTATATTATTTGACCTTACTTGAGAATATGTGTAAAAAATGTAAACATTTTAATATTTAAATAATTAAAATTTCGAGTTTAGAAAAGCCTAAAAATTTGGCTTTTCTAAACTCAAAATTTTACTTCATACTTAATTTGGGAGTGGAAACACCCATTAGAAACTTCAAATTGAACGCTTTTATAAAATCAACGAATGCCTGAGCATTTGCAGCATATACATTACAGTACAGGTCCAATAATTCGGATCAATGAACCCGGATTTTGGAACACAAAATGTAACTAACTTATGTTTCAATTTCATCCGGATTACTGGAAAATCCAGATTATTTGAGTTCGGATTAGTGGACCTTTACTGTATGTATATTTAAAAGATAAAATTCCAGTATTTAATATAATATGTACCTAATTTATAGAAATCATAAAAATTAGTGCAGAATTTTACATAAAATCAACTGTTAGAGTTAACTTTATAATTTGTTGGTCGTTAATAGGTTAATAAAATGTTATAAAATAATTTAGCAGTATCTAATTGTACTAAAGCACTCGCTAGATTTTGTTACTGGAATTATGAGAATAACACATACTTCATGCGATTGTATTGTCAATTCACTTCAAAGAAAATATTGGGGAAGCAAGGATTCGTACAGATCTAATTTTCTTTGATGTAATAAGATTGATTTTTAATATTGTGCGAGTACTTTATGCAATAAATCAAATTGACTACAATAAAGGGAAACAGGTTGCAATCTGAAATATTGTAAACACCTCAATATTAGAAGCTCATTGAGTAACCATCTTTTCAAGTAGATTGTATTGAATGTATTTTGTACTTTGTAATATAATCACAAACCAACCGTTTTGTATAACCGCATATTTAATCCTTGCTATGTAGAAAGTTTTGCAAGGGCCTTTGTTTTATAATGTCGACAGTGCAATTTTGCGCAAATTTGGCTGTGTATTAACCTGTCACATCCAACGCGTGCCTCATTTGTTGTGCGGATGGTTAAATAATACATAATGCGAATAGCTCAATAAGTACTAAACGCTAAACAGCCATAGGTTTGATCACAAACTCATTTGAAATTTATAATGAAATACAATTGTAGAGCGGATGAAGGTATTTTAATCTCCCAGGAATTGTAGATTAACAATTACAAAAAGTCGACTCGTGAAACTAGTCCTAAGGCCCGGTTTGACTCTTCCTTTTCTAATTCAGATGTGTTAGTTGATTTTCTCACATGGCCGGTGGGAATTTTATAAATTAACTGCTGGCGTATTTGAACGTCCAGTTTATCAGGTCTCATTTCCGCTATGATACCGACTAAATTAATTCAGAAGTCGATCGATTTTCACGTCCGCTTCGATTATGACATTGCGCTCCTTATCTTATCCCGCCAGGAGCGCATCCTCGCGACCGGATTAAGACCGGATAAAATCAGAATTGGTTCATCGAGTGTTACGTTACTGTCGATACCGCTAGGTGTTTACTGTTATTGCGAACAAACAATTTAACCGCACTAATTAAATTAATTAACAATCTAATTGCACACTTCAGTCCGGTTTCGATAATTGCTTAATCAAACAGAATTTCGGTTTATCGGGAATTACGCTTAATACGCACAATGGCTTCACGCAGATCGACCCAAACTGATTTGTTTTCTATTTTTTATCATTTTATTTTATTTTATTTATACAATTTCAATTCATACCGATTATTTGTTTAACTGTCAGTTCCATTATTACACACACAGTATGGTCCAATTGATTAAAATAAATATGGATAAAAATGCGCGTTACAAACTACGTATATTCATAAAAGTAAATATATTTATTCCTTTAATGATATTTTATAGTTATGAATTACATCAAACAAAACAGGTATGTCTACCGCATTACAATACAAAGTTTCAAATGTCCCTTTGTGAAAATTTACATCTGAACGGCTTTCTGGTTTCATTGAAAGCGTCGCGTCGCGTTGCCGGTTTATTAAATATTTATTATAGGCAGACACGAGATACAAACTACACCCAAAAAATTAGTGGAACTCATTGTTTATTTATCGTTTATTTATACCGGGCATGTTTCAGATCATAACGTGATTTTAAATATTTCGATTAGTCACTTTAGGACATTGCCAGGTAACACGAAAATAATATCATGCTTTATTGCTAATAATCTCAAAAATATTATATCTTTCTCTTTTTCTCGAAAATACCGACAAAAAGCTGTAAAATACTGATACATATTAGCGAGCATTTACGATGTACATTTTCTTCGATAGTATTTTCATGTTAATATTTTTCTTCTGCTTTTTTGTGCTCAATTGCAACTTATGCTAAACTCTCTTAATCAGGGGATTTATGTTATTATAGTTATTTTAATTTGAACCTTAATGTCACAGGACACCTCTCGTGAACTGGACTATATATCGGTTTACCGGTATTACAATCCAAATTACTAGTAAGATACTTTAAAAAGTAAATTTCTAGTTTCGATTTTAATTATTAAATATACATAATGTATATGCTGTCAATTTTCACGCATTCGTCGAGTTTATAAAAGTGTTCAATGTAAAGTTTCGATCGAGTGTTTCCACTTCCAGATCTAGCATGAAGTAAAATTTCGAGTTTAGAAGAGCCTGAAAATTTGGTTTATGTTTTTATAATACTATTTTATTTTTATTGAAATGACGATTAAATATGAAAAAGATAATATTTCAAAATTTAAGAGTTACAACAAAAGGTGTATATTAGTAAATAGTAAACATTTGTAGAATGTATTAACGTGAGGACCAAACATAAGGGGTGAGTGTATTTTGAAATTAACTGTAAATCAATGTTTTATACGCGTGGCGCATAAAGAAATATTTCGAGTTTAGAAAAGTCTGAAAATTTGGTTTGGTCGCTCCGCTACGATTAGAAACACTCCTTAGAAGCTTCAAAAAGAACTTTTGAAAAACAATGAATGTCTGAAAATTTACGCCGAAGAATCGTGATATGTGTATCTAAAAGAAAAAATCCCTGTAAGTGACCAAACTTAGATACAACAAAAAAAATAGATTAATTAGAATCATGAAAATTGACTAAATCAGTGAATGGGTTTATAAGAATGTAAAAAAAATGTGAAAAATTAAATATTTCTCGATTTTCATATTACTAAAAAATTTACAGAATTTGTTGAAAATGTTACAGTTGTTGAAAACTATGAAAATTATCTAAATTTATAAATAATACTTACAAATACTAAAAGAATTTTAAAAATTACTCGCTCAGCGCCCAAATCCAAATTTTCACTATTTTTTAAACTAGAAATTTTACTTCATTCTTAATCAAGGAGTGTCATCGACTCGTTAGAAAGTTATAGGGACCTAAATTATAACATTGGTTCTGTTTTATTGATTTTATTGAAGAATCAATGTTGTCTTAAAACTATTTTAACTTATTTATCTCATTTTAGATTTTATAAATAATAATATTGATTGAATTGGTGTACGAATACTTGCACGGGAACGATAAAGGAATTTAGGGCAAAAAAAAACTTTGAACTTCAGCTTTGTACAGGATTTTGGATATTTTTTTACTAATTTACTGTTTTGTGTTGTAGGCGTTTACTTTGTGGTACATCTTAAATACACTTGTGAATAAAACACTTTTTGCTTTGTTTAACCACTGTAATTTGCACTTAATTTGTGACTATAGTTTCGACTATCTAGTAGTCATTATCAAACTAAAAGTAAATAAAAAATACTTGTTAAAAACTATTTATACGGCTTCGAAGAGTGGGGTTTACATTAGGTCAACCTGGTCGTTAAGAAGGGAAATTCCGGGATTAATTCGAGCCTTGTGTACTTCTAGTGCTTCCAGTAAATCCGATTTACGACCTTTTTCGGCAAAATGGATTACTGAAAGTACGCCCTCACCAAAAGCGTGATTCGCTTCTAATAGATGGTTAGCATAGGTGGAACTATTTTGTTTTAATCTAAAAGCTCGCTCGTGTTCTTTTTATCTTATTTCAAATCTACGACCAGATTGCCCAATATACAGACCTTTACAATTTTCACAATTCAATTTATAAATACCGAATCTGACTAAAATATTAAGTTTTGTTTTTGGATTAAAAATGATATTTTTAAGTTTGTGGGGGGTAAAAGTAAAAGTAAAAAGTGTTTTACTAATTTTATTATTAATTAATTGATTTTACAAATGTTGGATGCACTAATAGTATATTAATCAGCAAATATTTTTCATACAGTTACCTGTTCGACTAATTTTGAGCTAAATTTAATTTTAATATAACTTGATTTTCAAACATGAATTTTAAAAAAAAACTCATAAATTAGACTTAAAAACTCATGCAGTTTAAAACTCTCGCTGCCTAATGGTACGTTACCAGGCCAAAGCTGTTTTTGCTATTAAAATTATACCTACTATCCTTTTCAAAAAACGAGGCACGTCACTTTCCTTGGAATGTTCTTTATATTTTCAGAAAAAAATCTAATTTTTATCACAATTATTTATCGCGATATAAGACGCAAAAAGTACCTACATTTTACTAGTTTTTAAGAAAGTATAACTTCAACGTTTTGTTAAAATTTATTGACTATTTATAAAAATAGGGAAAAAAAATCACTAAATAGATAAATCCTTTATTAATATAGCGGTGGAAAGAACATTTTTGTATTTCAACCTGTTACACTCCTATTTTAAAAAAAAGTGGAGCGTTAAGTTCTCAGTTATTTAACAATAGAAGCATTTCAACAATTAATTATTACTCAATTATAATACAGAATATATATAGCGTGTACAAAAAGTAATGTAACGGCTCGATATATGTTTGTGGTGAGTTTAGAAAGAAATGTTTCAAATAAAATGTATACCTACTCAATTACGCTACCAATTGACAATATTTTTTTAATATACAGGGTGATTCATTTTCATGATGCATATCAAACTTACTCTTTTTAAAATGGAACACCTTATATATTTCATTGGTATTCGATAAAATGTTACTAGTAAAAACCGCATGTTTTTAAGTTAATCCGTTCAAAAGTTACATATTAAAGAAAATATACTTTATTGATAAAAACTACAATATTAATATTCAACAGTTATTTTTTTAGATTATTTTATAACTTAAATTTTAAAGTAGTTCTATAGATTCTTACGCAATCGCCATAACCTCTCGTGATTAAAATTGATATTTTTCAAGTTAGGCAAGCATACCTTTTTGTATTTTGGGAAAACCCAACAATAACAGATAACTGAGTACTAACTAATGTCAATAACAATTGTTATAGCATTTTGAGACACCTGCACTTGATTATAATAAATATTTAATTTTCTTTCGTATTTTCCCTTGTAACTTTTGAATCAAGTAATTTAAAAAATTGCGGTTTTCACTACTATATTTCTATTTTAATAAGTAGTTAATTAGCAACATAATATATATAGGGCGTTCCATTTAAAAAAGATAACTTTGTTTTGTATCTTGAAAATGATTCACCCTGTATAATAACAATTATTATTTTTTAGTAGCTTAAATTAGTAGCTACAAATTTTATTTAAAACATATTTTTCTGAACTCATCACAAAGCGAGATATCAAGCCGTTACATTACTTTTTGTGCACCCTGTATATTATATTATAAATAAATAAAATAAAACTGTTTTCGGTATAAAAATATCTTGATTTTAGTAAAATACCTAAAGTTATTTTTTAAATTTAGTGACAATTATTTATTACATAAAGTTTACACACACTTTAATCCAAGTTTCATATTATTCCGTTTTTGAATAACCGAAATTGTTGTTCTTAATATACATTCTCTGTTTTATTGAAAACTTTCGATTTTAGGCCTATTGAACGCGTATAAATTTCATACATTACAGTAATATTGCAATTAAGTAATAAAGATTTAATAAATGTAGACAACACAACATTGCATAAAATACATAAATAGCAGTTTATTTTATTTATTTAGAATACAAATAAAATATTTATAGCAATCAACATTTGAATTGTAAATGTTTATACAAATACGGCTTTTTGTCCATTTTATTCAATATTTAAACTAATTTTAATTAATGCAGCAATAAATAACGATCACTGTTTAGTAATGTTTTAATGACATGGCTGCAGCAAAGTACGTCAAGTGACACATAAGTATACATATGTTTATATGTTAATACGTTTCATAGAACCGGGGACCCCACTCCCATTCTATCGCATTCTAATCCAGTGATCCTTATATACACTATACTCGATTGTCCTTAGGCTGCGGAACAATATAACTTTTAAGCATCCTTTAAATTATAAACCTTTTAGAATATTGTTAACACCCCCCCCCCCCCCCATTTTTTTTAATTTTACTGTTTTTATACAAATTAATGGGGATTAATTTGTATAAAAACAGTAAATTAAAAAAAAATTAAAAATCACATTTATGTAACAATGCACAACGAACAAAGGGGATATTTACAACACCGATACAATTTGTTACCGATAAGAAGTCGCACTGAAATAACGTCATTTTACTCTATACGACTTGGTCAATACTTCCCAAAATGACGTAATTTCAGTGCGACTTCTTGCCGATGACAAATTGCATCGGTGTTGTGAATAGCCTCCCAGGTCCTTTTCTAGACTGGGCCCATAACAACAGTCACCTTTTTCACCCCCTTCTCGGCGGCCCTGCTAACAATTATAACCAGTTTATATCAATTATTGCCAATTACAACAAGTTTGAAACCAAGTTTACAACCTGATTATTGATACTTGACAACATTCCT
The DNA here is from genome assembly GCA_932526585.2 of Philonthus cognatus. NCBI lineage: Eukaryota > Metazoa > Arthropoda > Insecta > Coleoptera > Staphylinidae > Philonthus > Philonthus cognatus. Next base: position 90,410,264 of record OW052243.1, read on the forward strand.
CATTAATACTGCCGATGAGAATTTCCCCATATTCTGCAATATGCAATTTTGTGTTACCAGGCCAAATTCACCTTCGTATGCGAGAGATCATTTTAATATTTTTGCACGAGTAAACGAAAAATCGCAGCAACCGTGACGCAGCAATTTCGATCAGCGTAATCTAGGCACATTTGATCTTGTTTGTCTTAAGCATGCAACGCCATCGCTAGGTGTAATTTTCAAGTAAAGTCATATGCAATATTGAGTGATTGTAAGCTTCTAGCATACAAGCTTAAAAAATCTAAAACGCTACTAGTCTATTGAGAACAATCGAATCATTCGATTATAAAAGTCATCGAACATTATGAAATCTTTTATTATCACTCAAATGATAAGCGACTCATCAGTCGAATGATAATAAAAGATTTCGAAATGTTAGATTATTTTAATTATTCTCAATCAACATCGGCAGTATGCGTCTTACATTTTTAATTAAGCTTGTATGCAAGAAGCTAAAAATCATATAATAATGCATATAATTTTACTTGAAAACTACACCTTATTAGTCCTTATAAATATAATTGTGTTTGAAATAATTAGAAACCATATCTAAATTTTTTTCGCCATTTATTTTAAAAGAGGTTTTCTTGTCTAAGCGTCATACAGGGAATTTTTGTTTTAAGTATACATATCCGGATGCATACGCTGTAAATTTGTAAGCATTCGTTGATTTTAATAAGTGTTCAATTTGTAGCCTTACACGAGGGTTTCCACTCCCACATTAAGCATAAAATAAAATTTCGAGTTTAGAAAAGCTTTAAAACTTGGTTTGGTCGCTCCGCAAAGCGGAGAGATCAAACCAAATTTTAAGGCCTTTCTAAACTCGAAATTTTATTTCATGCGCCAAGTGTATAAACACTGATTTAATGTTATGTTCAAAGTTTACTGCTGTAGTAGTATATTTTGAACCTCACTTTATATTAGTGTTTTATACGGGTGGCGCATGAAGTAAAATTTCGAGTTTAGAAAAGCCTGAAAATTTATTTTATGCTCAATCTCGAAGTGAAAAACACTTCTTTATAGCTTCAGTTTGAAATCTTTTCAAAAACAACGAATATTTGAAGATTTACAGCGTATATAGTATATTGAGATATGTATACTTAACACGTTGATCGCCACCTTCATACCAATAAAAATATTATCTCAGGCTGCTGCTTAGGTTTTTGTTCTAATTATACAGAATAATAAAGCAAACATTTGGAGGGACTTAAACATTTTTACACGTTCAGGCCACCTAGTTTATATGTCTATATAGTTATACTAATTCCGCGGCACGGGTAACACGATGCTTCAAAAGTTGTTTCTGGATGCGGCACAAGGTACATGCTGCGAGACCTAAACGCAAATTTAACTGCGGCACAAGTGAATGCCGAGCGGCGATCAACGTGTTAAAAGAAACCCTGTATAAAATCCAATTACGATATGTTAACAGTATATTAAATTTAAACATGATTATTATTTATAATTCTTATGGAATTATTTAAGCAATTTGAAATATTGATTTATTTTTATTAAATTAATAGAATCTAATTGATTTCAATAATATTTTTCTTTATATTAATAAAATCAATTAGATTCTATTAAAATAATGAAAAAGTCAGACAACATCAAGCCGTTTTAATACTTTGGGATTAATTAAATTTCACCAAATTTATTAATCCAACTTGTACCCCGAATAATCTATACCATAACGTAGTTTTGCGTAGCTCTAACACACACCCAAGCAACAATAGGGACATAAACGCCACATATTTTACTGCTTTCCCTTCCCATCCAATTTGCTGAGGGCGATTCGAACATCCACTGTAAATATATCTAGATATTATTCTCGTGTCCGAATAATTTAGAAAATGAAGTCTTCTTTGAATGAATACAGAGTTTGGTATTCATTAAAAGGAACCCTACATATAACGATAAACAAAAAGAAACACAAAATAATTCTAGATAAAAAAAGTATTCTTTTACATTTGGAAATGGAAGCCTTTAAACGCTGAAATCCTCACGAAAACGAAAAACTTATATAAGGGTAGTCATTATACTTTAAAATAGCAGAAAGAGCTTGAATTGATAAATTTATAATAAAAAAAACTATAGTGTTCTGCCACAGACTTTCTCGTACAAACCACGTGTTTAAATAATTGTTAATAAACGGGATAACTCGAAAACTATTTGATCTACAGTGACGGACAAAATTATATAGAAAAACAATTAAACATCTCCAAAGTTTATTATAATTTTATTTAATTATTTATTAATGTATGTTTGATATTCAGCAACTACACACAAAGAGATAAAGACAATAACAAAATTTATGTTTGGACAAAAATATATAGACACACAATTTATTACTAATATTTCAATTGAATGCAATCGAAAAAGTACACATGAACAGCAAAGAACGTTAATTTAGGCTCTACTCAAACGTCTTGTGGTCTTAAAATCCTCTTTGCTATTAATAAACAAATTATTAAGTTATTTATGGTCAACGTCACATAGAAATCGCAATTTAAATTTGAACCGAAAGCAGTGTCGGGAATTACCAAATAAAAGTACAAGTAGGTGGTTAGAATGATTCAATTGAGAGATCCTCCTAAGACAATATCCAAATCAAATGTGAATTACAAGCTTAAGAATTATCTTAACAAAACCAAATTTATGAAGATTTAATGAATTGAATTTATTTGCAAGACTTGAAACTAAAAAAACGTTGCTTTTAAATAAAAACTGAATGGCCCGTTCGTAATTTGCCGACCGTTATCTGCAGTGGACTTAAAATTTTTGGAAAAAGGAACTTTTTAGCGACGAGTTTAAATTTAATACGTTTGGATTTGATGGCACACGTTATGTTAGAATAAATGTTTAGACCCTAAGTTTACTTTACTCACAATAAAACATTGAGGTGTTATGGTTTGGGGTTACTTTCCTAGGCTTGGGCCCATATAGAAAATCAAATTCAAGGCATCATGGACAGGTTTATGTGTCGGGATATACTGAAGCATGGGTGTTCTTTCCTATGTGCAGGATAATATGCCACTACGATCTTCGCTTTAACATGACAACGACTCTTAATACACTTTTAAGTTAGTTAAATCGTATTTAAAAAGAATTTACACTTTATTCAATACTTCGTACCTTAATCCGGACGAGTACATGAACAGAGAAGTTAAAGATCAATAAAACAATTCACGAATAAGACGGATTAGAAGAAATATAGAATAGCGTTCATAGTGCCTACATTAATACATTTTTTAATGAATGTCAAGAAGATGCCAGGAAGTAATTAACAATAAGAGATACTAAATGCTGAACATATTATTAAAAAGAAATCATCTAATATTTGGCAATCATTGTTATAATAAATATGTTTTTAGTTATGTCTATATATTTTTGTCCAACCAGTTTATACATGTTTAACAACAATAAATAAGTTTATGGAAATATCAAAAAATTAAGAACATGTATAATAGTCTGTATACTTTTGTCCATCACTGTACATAATACCTGGAGTCCATTAAAGTATGTCCCAGTTTTAATGGAATTTTATAACATTTTGACTATTTACAACAAATCATACATCAAATTGAGTAAGTAAGTAAGTAAGTATTTATTGGTGATCATAACAAAATTGTTTTGCACAGGTCAGGGGTATATATATAAATAAATAAGTGAAATAACTCATAAGCTTAAAATTAAGTTGATTTGAAAAATTAAGTAGAATTAAGAATTAAGTATATCACATAAACACATTAAAATAAAAAAAAGACTTATAACTATCACTTTAGAATTGGGATCATAATATAAAAAATTATAGCAAATACACAACGCAACAAGACATTAACACATTAAAAGCGTCTCTACGTCACAGTTTATAAATTCCTCACTCGAGTAAAATGCGCCTTGAATTAACTCTTTTACAAGGGTTACGAGTGTGTTTTTAAAGGAAGTGACAACTTATTGTAAAATTCGATGGCAAAGTAATTAACACTTGAACGTGATTTTGATACTCTGTGGTGTTGTTGTTGCAGATTATCTCGGTTTCTTGTATCGTATTTGTTGTCAAAACAGCCGTATTTATTAGGATATTTTTTTATATAAAGAAGACATTCTAAAATAAATAATGATGGCAGTATTAAGATGTCAAATTCTGAGAAACTCTCTCTGCAATCATCTCTATATTGTAATTTAGCTAGTATACGGATTACCCTTCTTTGTATAGCGAATATCCGGTGACAAAAATTTGAGTCTTCCCAGATGATTAAGACCCTGGGTATTTGAGGGCTGACTAGAAATATCCAAAAAATTAGCCGTCTTTAACGTTTTACTAGATATGGTACCAGCCAGTTGACGTAACGCAAATGTCATTTTTGATAGCTTTTTTGCTAAGATGGAACCATGGCAATCCCACTTAAGGGCCGAATCAATATGAAGACCAAGAAAGCAAGTAGTTTAATCTGCTTCACTAACATCTACCTTATTGAGAGTAAAGATACATTTTTGGTTTTTGTGTCGTTCAGTAGAAACCTATTTTCTATACACCACTGTGCAGTTTTCTGTTTCATTATTTCAGTTTTTTTCTGATACGTTTTCAATACTTTTCCCTTTTACTATACCTGTAGAATCATCTGCAATTAAAACTTCGTTGGCTAGACTTAGCTGTTTCGGCATGTAATTTATATATATTAGAAAAAGTATAGGCCCAAAAATTGACCCCTGAGGTACACTCGTCGATTGAAGAAGTATCAGTAGCTATTTAGTTATTGTATGCTATAATTACAGACACCATATGCTTTTAACTTGGTTAGCATTATATCATGTATAACGCAATTAAATGCTTTACTTATGTCGCTAAATGACGCCGTAGTTATTTGCTTTTCTTCAAAAGTTTGCAATATGGATTCAGTTAGCTCTATAATAGCATCACTAGCGGACAGACCGCTTCTAAATCCAAATTGGTTTGTGTTGAATAGAAGATCTATTCAACTATTTTTGAAACAACTGGAAGAAGCGAGATAGGCGTATAATTATTTACTAGTTCTGCATCTCCATCTGCATCTCTTGAGTATAGGGATGACTCTTGCTAATTTTAAAATTGTTGGAAATGAGCCCACTTTTATAACTAAATTAATCAGTTAAGTGAGTTTCGGTATTAATGTGTCCTTTGTATTTTTTATAAGTTCAATTGAGATAACGCATATATGACATTTAATATTTTCATACTAGCTAGAACATCTCTTATTTTAACCTCACTAACCATTTTAAAGTTAAAGTTTATGTCACAGTTCATATTAATATTACAGGTATAGCTAATAAATGGAATATCTTTTGTTAACATGTTGGCCACATTACTAAAGAATAAATTAAATTGATCACAGGTAATATCACAGGTGGTATTGGTTCGTTGCCTATTTGGATTTGTAGCTTTCCGTATAGCTCTAGGTTTATTTAGTGCAGAGTTAATGAAATTATCATTAACTTACTGTTTCGACTGGATTATTGCATTTTTATATTTTTTACGATATTCATTTTTAAGAGCTCGTGATGCGGGGGAGTTATTAATGATATAATTTTCTCCAATTAATTGAAGTGTTTCTCTCATTTTGCCCAAGTCAGTATTAAATCACTTGACTTTGTTTTGAATCGCCTTTGATCGTTTTTTAGGAATACCTTTGAGTGTGCAAGATGTTACGATATCGGAGAACGTTTGCCATTTTACATTTAGATCTATTTCCTGGCATTTTACAAAGTCCCATCGAGTTTCAAAAAGCATGGAAAAGAAACTGAAGGTGCCATGCCGTGTTATAGGCCTATATTGTTTGATACTACGTTGTATAGCTGTAGTTATATGTTTAATATTTACTAATATACTGTTGTGATCGGATAACGCTGTTTTCATACATTCTACTAGAATTTGAGTATTGATATTTGTAATACGTTATTAATACAGTTTGCCTTACGGGTTGCAAAACTAATCAATTTTTGTTATCCATACGTAGATAGCTGGTCAATGAGAGATAAAATTGAAAGTAAACTAACGTAGTTCTTACTAATGTTCAATATGTGCACCTTTAGTTATACGGCACACATCCAATCTTAAGTCCAATTCTTTCCAAACTTTGCTTAACAAGTAAGGAGTAATAGCAGTAGCAAAACGCTTTACGCTCAAGAGTCGCCATTTTGCGAATGTGGCGCTGCAAGCAAGAAAACAACAAAGCAGTATCCGCGCATGCGCTTATCTAAAACTGTTTGAGTTACTCTTTAATAGTGACCTTAAACCAACATTCTGCAACGCTTACAGTTGATATCGTTGATACTATTAAAAATTATAACTGGGACATTCTTTTATGAACATTCGGTATATTAAATTCAACAATTTTGCTGAGAAATTTTTAAACACTAATTATTATTATCAAAATATAAAAATATAAAGAAGCTAGGAATAAATCCATTTCCGGTTTCGGGACTTTAATCAAAAGTTGATGCAGATCTAAAATTATAGCGTTAAGACCAAAATTCATCTACCAAACTTTTAGAGTTATCGTGTTCGTGTTTACATGAACACGGATAGATATGAATATTCAAATAGTCCAATCAATAATTTATGTAATCAACATTCGATTAATTAAAATCATTATATTATTGAATGTTTATTAGAATTTGATTAAACAAATGCAGTGGCGTAAGTATATATGCAGCGAATTGTATCAAGTAAAATCAGTGCACCCCGTGTCTTTCAGAAAAATAGGTTTTCAATATTTTTTTAAAAATTTAGTACACACAAAACAATTCATTTGACATTTAATGCATTTCTCGGCTTTCTCTGTTTTTATAAAAGCGCTGAATCTAAAACTTCTAACAAATGTATCCACTCCTTGAATAAGCATGATGTAAAATTTCGAATTTAAAAAAGACTTGAATTTACATACCCGTGATTGCAGGCTTTTCTAAACTTGCTTAGATATATGTTTATGATTCATAGCCAACTTAGTTTGATTGTTTGTTTGATCTTACGTTAATAAATTTTATAAATGTGTGAACTGAAGGCGCTTGAATTTTAAAGATTTAAAATTCGAACGCCTGGAGAAGTTTGCTCCAACTGCTCCATAGTATGCTACGTCCCCTGAATAAAAGTATTTTTAGCGAAGTGTAAAATTGAAATGGCCTGGAATAACTGTAAAATTGAAAATTACAAATAAAATGTTAACTATAATTTCGGAACAGAGCTTAAAACGTTGCATTTGTGTAGAATAGAATTGAGGAAGCAAAGAAAGATGATTAGATCTTTAAATGCAAAATAAGATGCAAATGACGTGGAGGGGAACGATACATCATTCAGGTGTGTGTGGCTGAATGATGTATAAAAATGAGCACTGGGGAGAAAATGTATGAATTTATTAAAATAAGTACTAAAAATGAAAAATCAGAGAAAATAAAGAATGACTTCATTATTTTGTATGTATATTTTCAAGTGTAGGGACGTCCGTAATAAAAATGAATCTTCAATTTTCAATTAAGCAATATTATATAAATATATGATACCAATGTTCATTTTCTTTGTACAAAGAATTTGCTTTTAAGTAAGCATATCCTGATAATTACAACGTTTGGTAAATTTGCAGGAATTCCTTGTTTTTATAAATGCGGTCAATTTAAAGATTCTAACTAGTGTTTCCACTCCTTGATTAAGCATGAATTAAAATTTCGAGTTTAGAACAGCCTAAATGTTTGGGTTTGGACGAGAAGCGTTCAAATCCAAATTCAGGCTTTTCTAAAGTCGAAACGTTACTTCATGCGCCACGCGTATAAGACACTGATTTCAAGCGAAGTTCACTTGCTTACTATATTTCAGTGTTTAATACGCATGGCGCATGCGCCATGCGTATTAAACATTGAAATATAGTAAGCAAGTGAATTTCGCTTGAAATCAGTGTCTTATACGCGTGGCGCATGAAGTAAAATTTCGAGTTTAGAAAAGCCTGAATTTGGATTTGGACGCTACGCGTTCAAATCCAAACGTTCAGGCATTTCTAAACTCGAAATTTTACTTCATGCTTAACCTGGGAGTGGAAAACACTTGTTTAAAGCTTCAAATTGAACTTAAGAAAAAAACAACAAATATTTGAAGATTTACTGCATATAATTGGGATATGTATACTTAAGAATAAGCACCCGATATGAATCATCTTTCTAGCGATCATTCAAATATTTGTATGAATGATATTTATTGTGTTATCATTTTTATAGTTATTAAGGAACAATAATTAATTAATAAAAAACTTGAATTTGTTCAAAATAATGTTCATTATCTTTCTTGAGCACTTCTACGAAAATATTATTCCCCAATAACTACAAAATTGTTAGTCAAATTTATGAATTTCTATTGTGCCAAATGTGTTATATTTTTTTCTCTTTCTTGAAAGTCTACCAGTATTTTTGTTGTGTTTCTTTCTCAGACATTTAGTGATTAATAACCATTGCTTAATTGCGAAATGATAAATGTTACACTTAAAACCGTAATCATTAAGATAATTTTTATTAGACGATTTTCTTTAAACAATAGACATAGAATTGTATTGTTGAAATATTTACGAAATTCTGAACTTCATTAACTGGAACGCCTCGCTTTAACGGAATACATTTTTTACGCGTTATTAATTTCATATAGGCGGTTCACGAGACCAAACGCCGTGAAATCGTTTTGTAAATCAACAATCCTCGCCCACGTTCGGAATTTGGAGTCATGTAATAAGCGCTCGCACAAGGTTCAAGATCATTTTAAAGGAAATGTAACGCTTTTGAGTTTGAGAAATAATCCACAATTACGTATTTGACAAAATTACTTGGAAGACTAAATTTAATGAATTAGCAGTGTAAATGTATTTTTTTGTTGTCATTGAACATTTATAAATCATCACGGTCAGTGTACGAATTTAAGTTAAAAAAAACGGGCAGTTTGATTTTGTCAGGGGTTTCTATTTTTTCACTCCTGTTTTATTTTTCCCTGTTTGTACTTATAATAATGAATTTCTACAATGTTTTGAAAATTTCAATAAAGGCAGGTGTTAATTAAATTGGTATCAATAGTACAAAATACCGAATATATTTAATTTTACATACACATACATATATGCAAGGCGGTGTCCACGTGTGAGTGAATTGTTAATAACAGTGTTCTGTATTTCTCACTAACAGATGCCACATCTCTAGTGTTGTTCCGTCATACTTTCCGGATATCGGTAAATTTCAGTAGATCACTTGTATATACTTTTAAATTTGATTTAATTATATGCCACTAAATGATAATAACCTGCATAAAAGTTTAAAATCAATACGTCAAAATTTTAACTAAATATGTTGAAAAATCAGTGATAATTTTGAAGAAATGGATGTCATCATTTAACATGATTTTATTGAAAAACGTCTAAAAAACTGAAGAAAATGGCTGGTGGATCAGCTGATGATGACCCTATACTAGGGGTGTTCAACCCATCGATCACGATCGACCGGTCGATCGCTGAACAATTTTTGATGGATCACCTACCGGTTTCAACGTCCGGTGAAATTATGTGAAAAATAATATATATTTCAGTCTTGGTGAAAAATATTGTTGTTTGATGAACAAAATAATTCTATACAAAAACATAAATATTAAGATTTTTAATTGCCACTTTTCAACTAATCACCGGGGTGAGTCGCCAAAATTTCTTTTAAATATTGTGAATGATATATTTCTCCACTTTAATCACCATATATTTTTTTTTCTTTTGAAATTCATGAATAAGATACTGCTGTACCTTAATCAACTTTTTGTTTATTCATATATTATTAATAAGATATTTTTCTACCTTAATCATGATGTTATGATCTTAAACCATGTTTATTTCCAAGCATTATTAGTACTTTTAAAGTCGACTTAATGCTCATGATTTTTTTAAATAAATTTCAAATCAAAAATACGTTAAAATCTACTGAGTATTAACTATGACATCATAAAAACCAGTTAAGATATTTTAGTTTGAATTTCATTATCTTAAAACGTGTTTATATCTGAGGAAAATGAGTGCCTTTGAACTTGATTTAATAATTCATGATTTATTTATAATTTTTCAAATAAGATTAAAATATTGCGATGTTTTTACTAAATCTAAACTTTGACACGACTTTTCAGAAAAAAACAACCAGTTGAGATATTTCAACCCTGACTTTAGAATCTTAAATCTTGTTTATTATTAAGAAAATAATTCATGTTTTTTTGTAATTATTTTTCGAACAAGAAAAATCATCAGATTTTGATGTAATCTGACAATTTTCTTTTTCATTTCATTTCATTTCATTTATTTTCAAAAAGAATTGTTACATTCATGGGTGAGTCAGAGAAGTACATGTGTAAATGTGAACAAGACAGTAAGTTAATATAAAAAAATATAAGTATAAATAAAATGTAATGAATATAAAAATATAAAACTTAATAGCTAGGTGCAACAAATTAAAAATATTGTAAATGTGGACAAGACAGTGAATAAATATAAAAAATATAAAACTTAATAGCTAGGCGCAACAGATTAAAAAATATTGTAAATGTGGACAAGACAGTGAATAAATATAAAAATATATGTATAACTAAAAACGAATAAATATAAAACTTAATAGCTAGGTGTATAAACATGTTAAAGACGTGTATATGTGGACCGGACAAGAGTTTAATCTAACTCAATATTTAAAATTAGTTTTGTGACTAGGCATTATCCTCACAATATTTAATATATTCATCCAAACTATAGAACGAGTGGTCTAATATAAAGGATTTTATTTTATTAATAAGCAAGTTATTAGGAAGAATTTTAATAGTGTTTGGCAGTTTGTTGTATAGTTGTACGGGTTGTATCACACACGAGTTGTGGATGTATGCGTGTTTGTGTTTCTGTATCGTCTATATCTGACACTGTAGGTGTGTTGATTTTGATATTTGTCGAATAGATGCATATTATTAATTACAAATTTCAAAGATTCAAATATATACAGGCTGATAAGTGGCATTATTTTAAGCTGCTTAAATGATTCCCGGCATCCTGTATGAGGCTTTTTATTGCAGATTGCCCTTATTAGCCGTTTTTGCATGACAAACATTTTGTGTATGTTCAATTGTGTGGTACAACCCCAAGATATTATGCCATATGTTAAATGTGGTTTGATATATGACATGTATACAGCTCGAGCAGCTTCTTGGTGGATATCGTTCCTACATGAATATATTAAATATAAGTACCTGGCAATGGTCGAGCACACCTTATTGATGTGCTCATCCCATTTCAGATCATTTTGTATGTTTATGCCTAGAAATTGAGTGCTTTTCATTTCCTCAATGCTTTCATTTTTCAATTTTATATTTGTGTGGCCCAATTGTGATCTCATATTCATTACATACATCTTTGTTGCATTTGCCAATAAGTTATTTGAGTCAAGCCACTTACTGAGATCATTTAATATTTGATTTGATGCCATATTTAAATTTGCTATGCATGTATCACTGACACTAAATGTCAAATCATCAGCAAACATTGTAATATGGGCATTGAGTTCTAGAGGTATATCATTAATGAATAGCAAGAAAAGCAATGGACCCAAAATACTTCCCTGTGGTACACCTATTCTAGCATGGGCTTTCGACGATGTATACTGTGTATTATTTACGCTTATGGATGTTACTTGGCTTCTGCCATGTAGATATGTCGAGAGCAGTGTGTGGCAATTGCCACGGATTCCATATCTCGTTATTTTATCTAGTAGTAGCGAGTGTGGAACACAATCAAAGGCTTCGACAGATCTAAAAATATAGAGAAAACCCTCGAATTCGTGTCCAGGTTACTTAGTACGAAGTCTAAAAAATTAAAGATTGCGTGGTTTGTGGTGAGACCTATCCTAAATCCAAATTGTCGATATGTTAGTATATGATTTTTATCAATAAACTCAGTGACCCTGTTATATATGACCCTTTCAAATATTTTTGAAAATATGGGTAAAATTGATATAGGCCTATAGTTACCTATATTATTATGATCACCTTTTTTATGTATTGGTATAATACGTCCGATTTTTAATATTTCCGGAAATATACCTTCAGATAGCGACATATTAATTGCTTGCGTTAGGGGTTTAATAATATGTTGTGCAGTGTGTTTAATAAGTGTAGATGATAAATCGTCAATATGGACTCCTATTGTACTAAAATAATGATTTAATTTATCAGCTATTAGTTTTGGGTCATCTATTCTTACACCATCATCATATAGAAAATCTGGACATTGGTTACTTTGTTTATTGTTTGGTTCAGCTTTGTTTTTAATTAACGTCCATAGCGTTTTTGATTTATTATTGGATTCTAATACAAGACGAGTATTTTTATTTTTAATTTGATTTTGCAAATGAGACTTACATATATTTTTAGCTAATTTATATTCTTTTTGTATATCTGTTTTTTTGTTTGTAAATATAGCTGATAAAGGAACTCCACATTATTTTTTTATGCTTTTAAGTCATCTGTGAGCCATACTCTTTTAGTGTTAAAATTGTTTAGAATTTTTGACTTTTTAATACAATTTTTATTAAAACATTCGAGAAATGTGTTATAGAATTTATTAAAATATGTCTCACAGTCGGTAAAAGACAGCAATAAAGTTTCCCAATTAATGTTTTCCAATTCCAAATTCATATCGTTTAGTGTTTTCGGATTAATCGTTCTTGTATTTACAATTTTCCTTTCTTTTTTTGTATTTACCTGAAGTGTAATTATTTAACCGGAGTGATCTGATAGATGAGTGTTAATTACATTTGATTTATAAAATTTTGCATTTGTTAATATATTATCAATACGTGACTTACTATTTTCAGTAATTCTTGTTTCACTATTTATTGTGATAGTTAAATTGTAGCTTTCTACCATGTTTTTAAACGGTATTGTTCTTGAGTTATTTATTTTTAGTAAATCGACATTGAAGTCTCCTCCAATGATGACTCGTTTTTGGTCGTTTATAGTTATTTTATGTATAACTTCCCTGCGGGGGACGGTAAATACATATAAAGACAATTCGTTCTTTGCATTCTGTGAGGAGTTCTGCGGCTGCCACCTCAATAATAAGTTCCTTAGAAAATATATTTATATCGGGTTTGCTGTTTAGATTTACGTCATACTTGCAAAAAATTGAAGCTCCTCCATGCGGGGAAGTTTTTCTTTTGTAGTATGAAATTAATTTGAAATTTGTGATATTGGGGAAGGTCTCACACTCTAAAATCCAGTGTTCAGTTCCTAGAAATATATCGACATTTATTTCAGATAGAAGTATATTTATTTGGTTAACTTTATTTTTTATTGATTGTAAATTGTTATGGAATACTGTTATTGCTTTAATTTTATTATTTTTATTTATCGATGTTATTAGTTGGTTTGCATCTGTTTCTTTCTGTGAAAAAAACAATCTACATATGCGCCAGCCGGCCACAAGTTTGGATCCATTGCTTTTTGGATATTTGACAAATTAATTGTTATTGAATTGTTAGTAATTCACAGGTAGCTTCCGGGAAATCCTTTTCCATGAATTTCTTCATTTTCTGCGGTGTAGTATCCGGCAACATACGTCCCACGTAGAGGAACGCTTTCCGGGGTATTGCTTCGATGGTTTGCTTTTTTTTCCGATACTCCAATCACTCCTCTCGATTTTTTCTTTCTCCGATTTACTGGGGTCCATTTACGTTCGCAATCATTGTTTTCAATTGATTTCGATTGTAATTGAATGTTTATGCTTTTTTGCAATTTTGTGGTTGGATTTCCACTGATAACGCTCGGCGACCTCAAAATTTGCGATGCGCTCGGGATCGGTGGATTCGGTTCAGGAGATTTTGTATCTGCAGTCGTGCTAGCGGATAGTGACCTATGTTTTATAATTTTATCGCGATTTGTTTTATTTACAGATTTGGTTTCTGCTTGGATTTTAGAAGTTGTTTCAGAGGTGTGACTACTTATATTGTTTGTAAAATTGATTTTGTTAACAACAATTACGTCATTAAGCAATTTGTTGTTCTCTTTGAGGACATTATTTTTATCCTTCATTTCGGAAATGATATCATTTAATAGCTCAATTTGCTTATTGAGGGCTGTATTTATTACGATGAGTAGTGATTTACTAACCTCATTTTCTTCACTGTGTCCACAGCAGATAATCCTTGTTGCATCATAAACTCGATGCCTTTGGTTGTTCTGCTGCAGCTGCGGTGGTAGCAGTTTCCGCATTTGATGCATACAAGTATTTTACACTGTGTATTAATACAGCACTTTGAATATATTGAACTTTCGTCTGGCGCACTAGCTTCGCCCGCCATCTGTATGGATACTTCTTAAATGTTGACAGGATTTTTCAGAAAAAACAGTAGAGATATTGTAACCTCAACTTCAGATTTGTAATGCTTCTTTATTTTAAAGTAAAATTTTTCAAACAAGATTAGATCAAAATCCAAAGATGTTTTCACTAAATCTTAACTTTGACATGATTTTTCAGAAACACTAGTCAAGATATTTAAACGCCACTTTCAGAATCTTAATGCATGTTTATTTTTAGGCAAAATTGGAGCTTTTGGCGTTCATTTAACAATTTATAATTTTCTTATAATTTCCCAAACAAGATTACGACTATTCGTATTCATGTCACGATGTCATTTTTTAGGTATTTATCGTTTCTGTCCAGTGTTCAATTTGAAGTTTCGAACGAGTATTTCCACTCCCAGGTTAAGCATGAAGTAACATTTCGAGTTTAGAAAAGCCTGAAAAATTGGCTTGGTCGCTCCGAATTTTACGACCTGACATCACTGTGCCTGGGTTATAAAATATAAATTATTTCATTATTACTAGTTTTTCTAACAGTTAATTAATGCGAAACGTGTATGTTTAGCCTTTTTGCCTTTTTGAATGTCCATGTCGATATTCACGCCAACTTTTCTCCATGTGCATATCTCCTTTTTAATTACGCATTTCATTTTAGTTAAAATGAATGATGTTACTGGAATTAACCATGTTCTATTTAGTAGGTTGTTTAATTAATTTCATTGATAAACCCAGCTGTGAGCAACGGTCCCGATTCGAACAAATAAAATCTGTTGATGAAGTAATTAAATAGTTCCCAACTTTTAAGGGCGCTCATGAACTAGTATACTCACATATATGACAGCGCAGGTTGTAAATGAACTTATATTATTCAGTAACGTAGCATTTGCAAACTCCATACACTAAATGTTTGAGATAGTTTGGAGTATATTATAATAATATCATAGCATTATGATTTGGCATAATATTAATTTGATATGTTTACGACATATATCATAACTTGTTTAATTAAATAGAACACAACCATTTTTTTAGGATTTTCTAAAGTCGAAATTTTACTTCATGCACCACGCGTATAAGACACTGATTTCAAGTGAAGTTCACTTGTTCACAATATTTTAGTGTTTTCAGTGTTTAATACGCGTGGCGCATGAAGTAAAATTTCAAGTTTAAAAAGCCTGAAAGCCAAAACCAAACCAAATTGTAAGGCTTTTCTAAACTCGAAATTTTACTTCATGCTTAGTCTGGGAGTGGAAATTACTCGTTTGAAGCTTTGAATAGAACAATTTCAAAGAAGCGTGTGCATAAATATATTTAAACGGACAATTTCCTGTATAACTATTTTAATGATCATTAATATTATCATTTAAATGATCATTCGAATAATCATTCAAGTGATAATATTAATGCTCATTCAAATGGTGATATAAATGATCAATTGAATGATAATTCAAATGGTTATACAGGAAATGGTTCTTTAAAATATATTTATGCATATGCTTCTTTGAAATTGTTCAATGCAAGACTTCAAACGATTGTTTTCCACGCCCAGACTAAGCATGAAGTAAAATATCGAGTTTAGAAAAGCCTTAAAATTTGGTTTGGTTTCTCCACGAAGCTGAGCGACCAAACCAAATTTTCAGGCTTTCCTAAACTCGAAATTTTACTTCATGCGCCACGCGTATATAACACTGAAAACACTAAAACATTGTGAACAAGTGAACTCCACTTGAAATCAGTTTCTTAAATACGTGCCACATGAAGTAAAATTTCGAGTTTAGAAAAGCCTTAAAGTTTGATTTGGTCGCTCTGGTTCACGGAGCGACCAAACCAAATTTTGATTCCAAGTGAAGTTCACTTGTGACCAAACCAAATTTTCTTTTGAGTATACATATGCATACGCTTTCTTTAAATACTTTAATTCGAAGCTTTAAACGAGTATTTTCTACTCCCAGAATAAGCATGAAATAAATGAAACGAGTTTAGAAAAGCCTTAAAGTTTGATTTGGTCGTTCCGGTTCACGGAGCGACTAAACCAAATTTTGATTCCAAGTGAAGTTCACTTGTTCACAATAGTTCAGTGTTTTAATTGTAGAATACGTATGAAGTGAAATTTTTCAAGATACAGTTTAATTCAACTCTTACATTTACACAATTATTTATCTATTGGTTTTATTAATTGGTTCTTTAGACCAAGAGTAATAACTATTAATCATATTTATTCAATAATATTTGTTACAATTCTAATATTAAAAGTTCGCTACCATACACTTAAAAACAAATTCGACACCAGTTTTATAATTGTTTATTAAGTTGAACTACTGATTCAAGATTGGTCATTGTTGAAATTCAACCTAACTGGTAAAGATAAGATTTTATAGAAACAATTATAATGAAGTTATAAACAAAATAGTGTCACGTATACGTGACGCTGGTAGCGAATGTGTTTAATATAAGCGATAGCACCTAGATAAGAAATTATTAAATATTTATGTAACAACTCTTTAAAATAACATATTAAACATCAGCTTTACACCCTGAGGAAATTCCTTCAATCATTTCAATTTTAATCTAAGCCACAATACCTTACACAACAATTTTCTAAACACATAAGTATGACATGACAATTTTTATTTTAATTAAAATGTTATAAAAAAAGCGCTATTAGAAACAAGTAGCCCAATTTCTTACCAACTTTTAAACTCCCAGAAAAACAACTCTCGGCGAAATATAAATATTATTGCGATTTACATTTATATTTCGCCGTAAGTTGATTTTTTAGGCGTTTAAAAGTTAGTAAGAAATTGTCCTTATTACAAAAGAGTCTGTAATTATCCAAGCATACCAGCTCTGTCTAGGGAGCAAGCAAGGCACGCAATTCAGGTACGCACTCTATCAAAACCGGGGAACTTCTCTCTGTTGGGTTTAGATTGAAACCGATAAGATGCGCACATAAATGTGTTGTACAAATTAGATTCCGACAGACGCGCGTAACTTATAAACGCTGCAGACGCTAAACAATAAAAGTTGTAAATACGAGCGGCTTTGTCGAAAGCCGCATTAAACACCGACTTGTTTATACAAGTAGATCATTTAATAATTATCTCGATTTTTCCATGCTGGTAACTGCCATAAGGTTTATGGATGGATCTGTAATTTCATGTCCTTAGGCGCGGAGGAATTCGCTTTTGGTCGAAACGTGTGATTTGAACAAATAATTAATGATGCAGTAATAATCTACTATTATACGGCTCGCAGAAACTTAAAACTACAGAATGTACTACATATTTGTACTTGAATTATGTTCTGCATCATTGACTTATAATTTTATAAAATTATAAACAGTATCTACAGCTGAATTAAAATATCATTTATTTTTGTTGCAATAAGTTGAGATTATTATGCTACAAATTTATAATAAATATAAAAGTAATCATTTTTGGTAAAAGTTAACAAAGTTTCTATGAAATAAAGTAGAAAACTTAAACAGCGACCAAGATGCTTTTACGTATACAAATTTTCTCTACTCACGTACAAATGTTAAGGCTCGTATCGATTAGAACATTTTCCCGTTGCGTACCATTTAATACTACACAATGGTGCAACGGATTGCTTATTTTAATCCATACCATGGACGTGTGTCTTTAAAATAATCATGATACAAGAAGACTACTACGAGAAATAATAAAGGCCTGTATCGATTAGAACATTTGGCCGTTGCGTGTCACCGTATCGTAACATTTAGTGACACGCTGCGATGCAATGGATTGCACGCAATGGGCAAAATTTTGTGGAGCGACCAAACTAAATTTTTAGGCTCTTCTAAACCCGAAATTTGCTTAATCTGGCAGTGGAAACACTCGTTAAAAGCTTCAAACTGAACACTTTTCAAGAGCATCGAATGTCTGAAAATGTACAAATCGGTATATGTATACTTAAAAGAAAAATTCCCTGTATTTAGAAAACATACAGGGTGGTCCATCTTAGAGGTAACAAGCGACTTTGTTGAGTTTCGCGGCATTTTAAAAAAAACTCGCCTAGATACGATGATTTCTGTTTCGATATGGACAACTTTTAATGACATTTCCACCTTTATAACCTCAACTCCCTAACCTAACCTTACCCCCCGAATTTAAATAGAGAAACTGGGCCGAGTGATATATCGTTCTTCGATTCTGAATACAATGGTGTCATTTGTTTTTGTTTTCATTGATTCCTAAGAGAACGGCAAGATTTCGAAATAGCATTTGATGTAACAAATTTTGTGCATTTATCTGAATTACATCTCAAATACATGATTTTAAAATTTGTTTTGACCTGTGAATTTAGACATTTGTCTCTTGCCGAAAGTCATGTATCTTTTATGTTAATAAACCACCCATCAATTTTAAATTCCTTGCTGGATTTTTAACTTTTTTGTAGCTGTTTTGTGTTGTAGGCGTTCACTTTGTGGTGCATCTTAAATACACTTGTAAATAAAACACTTTTTACTTTGTTTAACCACTATTTTTTGCACTTAATTTGTAACTATAGTTTCGACTATCTAGTAGTCATTATCATACTAAAAGTAAATAAAAATTACATGTTAAAAACTATTTATACGGCTTCGAAGAGAGGGGTGTACATTAGGTCAACCTTGTCGTTAAGAAGAGAAATTCCGGGATTAATTCAGGCCTTGTGTACTTCTAGTGCTTCCAGTAAATCCATTTTACGACCTTTTTTCGACAAAATGGATTACTGAAAGTGCATCCTCACTAAAAGTGTGATTCTCTTCAAAAAGCTGGTTAGCATAGGTGGAACTATTTTGTTTTAATCTAAAAGCTCGCTCGTGTCCTTTTAATCTTATTTCGAATCTACGACCAGATTGCCCAATGTACACACCTTTATAATTTTTACAATTCAATTTATAAATACCGGATCTGACTAAAGGATTAAGTTTTGTTTTTTGATTAAAAATTATATTGTTAAGTTTGTGGGGGGTTTTTAACATTACATTAATGTTACATTTCTCAAGGATATTTTTAATTTTATAACTTATTATATCATTATATATTGTTGTAAATTGTTGATTTTCTATGGACTTGATTCTAGGGTAGGTAAAAAAAGCTAGTTTCAATACGATGATAAATAGAGCATTTAAAATTCCGCTTAGCATATATGATGAGAAAAAAGAGATAAAAACAATAAAAGATATAGCATTGAATAATGGCTACACTACTTTGTTAATAGATAATTTAATTTATAACAATGAAATGAAAGAGGTGCAAACATTCTTCTACCCTAGAGTTAAGTCAATAGAAAATCAACAATTTAAAACAATTAGTTATTATGGTATATTGAGTTGTAAAATTTAAAATATTTAGAAGAGAATCACACTTTTGGTGAAGATGTACTTTCAGTAATCCATTTTGCCGAAAAAGGTCGTAAAATGGATTTACTGGAACCACTAGAAGTACACAAGGCCCGAATTAATCCCGGAATTTTGCATTCTTAACGACCAGGTTAACCTAATGTACACCCCTCTCTTCGAAGCCGTATAAATAGTTTTTAACATGTAATTTTTATTTACTTTTAGTTTGATAATGATTACTAGATAGTCGAAACTCTAGTTATAAATTAAGTGCAAAATACAGTGGTAAAACAAACTAAAAGGTGTTTTATGAATTAATTAACTCACAAATGTATTGTAATTATATTTTTATTTTTGAATATTTCTATGTAAGACTATTTGTTTGTTGGGAATAAATATTATTATTATTATTGTTATTAATTTAGTTTTTTTTTGTAGCGTTAAACAGGTGAAATTGCAATTTCAAAATGTTGAGAAATCAATGAATTCGAAAACAAATGACACCGTTGTGTTCAGAATCAAAAGAGCTTTTTAACTATGTATCGCTCGACCTACTTTCCCTATTTAAAATCGAGGGGTGATGTTAGGTTAGGTTAGGGGGTTAAGGTTGTTAAGGTGGAAATATCATCAAAAGTTGTCTCTCTCGAAATAATAATCGATGTGTCTCAGGGATTTTTTCAAAAATGCCGCGTAACTCAAAAAAATCGCCTGTTACCTCTGATATGGATCACCCTGTGTACTCCTATAATTTATGTGGTTAATTAACTCGAAATTAAATATTATTTTAAACTCGATATAGAGTAGCTTCGAATTTGAAATAATGAAATATAATCTTTAATAAAGCACTGAAATTCAAGCGTACATTAGAATCTGATAATCCTTAGAATAAGTTAAAGATCTTCAGTTTAAGCATTTTTATGATATACTCAACAATTCAGACTTTCACTATTTTTTTTAATTTTTCAATATATAAATCACAGATTTTATTAGCATTGTAAACAGTCAGTTATTTTCTCAAGAAAAATATGATTCATTCAACTTTTTTCATTTTTATAAATTCTAAAATATGTATAAACACACCAACTTTTAATTTTAATTGCCCGTACTGGGCACAATTTTTAAGTCTGAAAAAATGTTTACACATTAAATTAACGCTGGTTTTATCCCTTACCTCCTACTTTTTGAATAAAATAAATCCGTTTAGTAATTTATAAAATAGCGCACTTTAAATGCAATAAATAGAAAAATGAAGACATTTGTTTTTTTCAAAACGTTAATATATAGTAAAACTTTAAAAACAACTTAAAATTGTCTTAGGGCATTAAATTGATGTCAATTACGTATTTCTCACACAAACGTTGTGTTCATGCTGGATGCGCAAATTTACAATTTCATCTTTTACCATAATTATTTTAATATTTAAAAGCGGAAATATTAGTAAAATATAGTTATTCGCAAGAAAATAATTTACTCAAACCATTTCTAACATCAAGCAGGATATCTCAGTTTTTTTTTAAATTCTGAGTTGTCCTACTTTTTGCATAAAATAAATTAGTTTGGTAGTTTATAAAATAACTCAGTATAAATACAAAAAGTTGAAAAATTGACGTTGATATATAGAAACATTTTACAAACGACCTAACATTGTTTTAGGGCATTGTGGTTATTTATTTTATTTATTTATTTCAACGGCTTGTCATTTACATAAAAAATACAATATACAAAAAAACAAATATGTACAAACACTCAACTGAAAACTAAACAAGAAAAGTTATAAATCTTTTAAAAGGCGCATTAATAATGAAAAAAACCTATTAAAAAAGTCAAATTTTAAAATATTCGCGTGACGCGAAACCCGAACAGAAGCGGAATATTTCGCATAATCCGTGCGCCTGTAGCCGATATGGGATGTAATGTCAGACCAAAGAGAGTGGAACCCGTATACCAACCAATTCCAACAGATCAGGGCAATCAAAATACCCATTGAGTGGGGTGAATACTAACTTAATGTCAGCTTCTACAAGCCTTTGCTTAAGGCTGCGAAGGCCAAAAGTCGTCAAAAGATCAAACTAGGGCTGATCAGTACTAAATTTATAGGCAAGGTACCTTACAAATTTCTTTTGAACTTGCTCAATTTTATTAATGTCGCATTCAGCGTATAGAGACCATACCGTTGAACAATATTCCAAATGTGGTCGTACTAACGAATTATACAGTGTTACCAGCGTTCTACTATTTGTTCTTACTGTTACGTTTTACAAAATCCAGCTTCTGGTAGGCTTTCGTGACAATGTTTGAGATATGGTGAGCAAATGACCACTTCGAATCCACAGTGACACCTAAATCCCTTATCCTATCAACACGATTTATTGCTACATCGTTGAAAACATAATTTGTAATGATCGACCTTGTACTTCTTGAAAAAGTAATGATATTACACTTTTTGATGTCTAGCGTTAATCGGTTATCGTTACACCAACTATAAAAGTGATCAAGTTCATTTTGCGGGTTTGTTGCATCAAGAGTCGATTCAATACGCATATATATTTTCATATTATCAGCGAAAAGTAAACAATTGGCATTCTGAAAACAGCTTGTAGCGTGTTTTATAAGTATATTAAAAAACAAGGGACCCAGGTGTGAACCTTGAGGAACACCAGAAGTAACCTTTAGGGGTCTTGATGTTATTTGCCCAGTTTTAATCACTTGCAACCTATATGTTAAGTGGGACTGTATACAAAGTAAAAGAATATCAGTAATGCCAACATAATGAAGCTTGTTAAGTAATAGCGTATGATCAACAGAGTCAAACGCCTTGGAGAAGTCGGTATAGATGGAACTTAAAAACCGCGTTCCAGGGCGTCGACAATGTAAGAATCTATAACAATAAATTAGATTCCGTAGATGCCCCTACTCGAGACTCATGTTGTTTGTGAGAGATTAAAAATTGCAATAAATTAGTTAAGAAATCCGTCATCAATTTAAAAAAAAAGGCGATAATTTTGAACAAGTTTGTTATCGTTATTCTTATATATTGGAATTATGTTTGTTAATTTCCAGCAAGATGGAAAACAACCACTAGATAGTGACAATTTAAAAAGTAACCATATTGGTCTACTAAGCGCGAATGCACATTTTTTTAATAGGGAAGCAGGTAGACCATCGGGGCCAGCGCAATAGTTATCTTTAAGAGATTGTAATGCATTAAGGACCTCCGTGATTTTTATGTCAGGTGTTCGATTTAAGTGAACAGATGTTGGCCAAATAAATAAAGATGTCATTTGTTTATTATGCGAACATGGAGGTCTATACACTGATTCAAAATGATCAGCAAACAAATCAGCTATACTACTTCTGTCGTTGACAACCTTATTATCCCTAAGTAAATTAGCCGGCATACGATCCCCACCCCTATTCAATCTAACATGAGGCCAAAATGATTTTGGATTTGTATTAATTTCGGACTCAATATTCTCTACGTGATTATTGTAACACAATCTGGATAAGAGCCTGCACTCATCCCGTATTGAGGAAAATGCTAAGTAATCAGAATGAGAGCGTGGCAACATGTACTTTTTATGTAACTTTTTTTTTAATAACTTTGATTTTAGTTCTTTGCTAAACCATATTGGAAAACTATTCTTAATGTTATACCTGTTTCTTAGTGGAACATGCATTTTAAATGCTTGGAAAATGTACGTATAGAATGTGTCACAAGCTAATTCAATACTATAATCATTAAAAATAGAATCCCAATGTGTATTAATTAACAGGTTATTAAGGGATAAATAATCCGCTTTCTTAAAATTAAAACTAACAGTATTGTCTGTCCAAGAGTTGACATATTCTGATGGTAGATGCAGGTTCAAGCTAAGAGCTGGATGATACTTATCTCACGATACAAGAGGAAAAGATGTTGCCTCAAGTAGAGAATCCAAAGACAAAATAGAGTCTATAAATGCTAAGTCCAGAAGCGCATTATTTATGTTTCTTACAGAATTAACCTGATGTAAATTTAAATAACTATATATGTTAGCTACCAATTCTGGTAGAATTAAATTCGCTTTAAATTGATGTTAATTATGTATTCCTAACATAGAAATTGTGTTCCTGCTAGATGCGCAAAATTGCAGTTGCATTTTTTTGCCATAATTAATTTAATATAAAAAAAAAAATTGTGAAATATTGTTTTTTGCAAAAAAATCATTCAGACAAGCTATTTCTAACATGAAGCAGGATATCTCAGATTTTTTTTAAATTTATTAAAAAATTAAACAGGTAGGCATAGAAAAAAACCAGATTTCACTGTTTTTTTAATTTAACATTAATTTCAAATAATTCACAGATAGTCTTATTAGCATTAAAATCAGTTTTAGCCAGTTATTTTCTCAAGAAAAAATAAATTAATTAGCTTTTTCCAATTTTAAGAATTCTAAAATATAGATAAACCCACCAACATATAATTTTGATTGCTTGTACTAGGCATAATTTTCAAGTTCAAGTCTCAAAAAATGTTTACATGCTAAATTAACGCTGTTTTTACAGCTATCTGCTATTTGAATAAAATAAATTCGTTTGGTAATTTATAAAGTAGCTCACTTTAGATGCGATACGTGGAAATATTAAGACATTTGGTTTTTTTATTAAAACGCTGATATATAGTTAAGTTTTAAAAGCAACTGTGTTTAGAATTAAATCTGCTTTAAATTTATCTTAGTTCGTATTTCTAACACAAAAATTGTGCTCGTGCTGGATACGCAAAGTTAAAAATTTCATTTTTTTAACATAATTAAATTACTATTAAAAAGCGGAAGTTTAAGTTAAATATTGTTTTTTGCAAGAATATAATTCACATAAGCTATTTCTAACATCAAGGAGAAAATATGAAAATGTTTTCATATTTTTTAAAAAATAAACATTTTCATCGCAAATCTGAATTTTTGTGTAAGTGAAAAAATCCCGATTTTCACAAAAAAAATATTTTCAAATTAATTTCAAATAATTCACAGATGCTCTTATTAGCATTAGAACAATTCTAGCCACTTATTTCCTCAAGAAATAAACATTTATTCAACTTTTTCCATTTTTAAGAATTCTAAAATTTGGATAAACCCAACAATATGTACATTTGATCGCCCGTACTAGGCACAATTTTTAAGTCTCAAAAAATCTTTACACAGAAAATTATCCTCTATCACCTGCTTTTTAAATAAAATAAACCTGTTTGGTAATTTATAAAATATGTTAATTACGTATTTCTAACACAAAAATTGTGTTCATGCTGGATGCGCAAATTTGCAATTTAATTTTGTTAACATTATTAATTTAATAATAAAAAGCTTTAATTTACGGAAATGTCCATTTTACAACATATGTAACAATATAATTTCATAATACAAAAAATAAAATAAATTTTAAAAATACAAAAAGAGGTATTGAAGAACATTCTTAGTAATAATAATGAAAAATAAACAAAATACATAATAACTAACTAATGACAGAAAGATCTATATAGGTTAAATGGCGTTTAAACATAATATATGAATTACTAAAAATATGAAAGTTTGGTATTTCTTACATCAAGTCGGACATCCCAGAATTTACGTTCTACACATTAACAGAAAAGGTACTACACATACATGATTAAATGGACACATTACAAAATGTTTACTTCATTCCTTAATTCGTTTTATTTAAAATATGATTATTTGATATTATTTATATAAAAGAATACTGGTATTAAAAAGGTTTTGCATTCATGATTCACAAATTAGGATTCTAATCCTTTGATTCGAATCATATTTTTCGGATTCGGGGATTCGTGATTTAAACCATATTAAATGAGAGTATTCGAATTCGTGATTCAAATTCTTATTTTTTTTGAGGATTGTACCCAGCTATGCTTTAGAACATTTGTTAATGAATAGGCCACATTTGACAACGACGAGTTATTTACATATTTGGCATTAACTTAAACTAAAAAAAAATTGTAAAAATGACAAACTTAATAACCAGTGCCTTATTAAGTTTGTCATTTTTACATTTTAAAGGACTATTTAAATAACTTATTAAATGTTTATTAAATGATAACAATCATTTAATAAGTAATTTGAATAGTCCCTCAAAATGTCCAGTGATTTATTAGGTTTGTCTTTTCACAGTTATTTTTGTTTCAGATCACAAATCAGGTCACACAAAAAAAATATTTTAGATAAATCAGGAGATCTATTTTAACCAATAAAACACTTTAAACTTTGTTTGTATAACACTTATTTATTTTTCGTGACTGCGGTTCCGGCAACTTTAGCTTGCCATTATCAAACGTGTAGTGGCAAGCTAAAGTTGCCGAAAATGCAGTCACGAAAAATAAATAAGTGTTATACAAACAAAGTTTAAAGTGTTTTATTGTTAAATTAACATGTATAACGAAGTAGACGCCTCCACAATACAAAAGATCTATTTTTGTTAATCGTTGCCTCCAGAATTTAGGATTTTTTATTTTCTGATGTGAATGGCTCCAATATTGAAGATGAAGTAATTCTTTAAAATATTCCCCCTTTTCAAGAAATATGTACAATGTTTTTCATGTGCTTAATCCTCAATTCCATCAAAGTACCTTTAAAGATACACGTTCGTTTTTAGATACCTATTAGAGATTCAATCAAACTGTTTGTAAAATGCTAGATTATTTTCGTTAATTTTCTAGATTTTATTTGAAAACTGTTACCATTATATGTAATAGCACTATCTTCAACATTCAGTCTTATATGTTTATCAACTTGGTGGTTTATTTTTTTTTATTATTATTTGGTTAATAATCTGTGTAAAACATGTACATTGTTGTTGCATCAATAAATATGAACTTATGGAGATTCGTGAAAATGAATTCTCAAAGTGTAATCTTTCAAATTCAACCAATTTGTGTGGTTGACCTTTTAAATTGTACCGATTATATTTTTATAAATGTTCCTTTTTCTCTTTAAGCTGATATCACTGGATTTTAAAAGAAAAACTTCATCGAAAATATTGATTTTGCAATAAGAAAAGGGTACACGGAACAATAATATACAGGGTTACTACAAACAAAATAAACACTTTTAATGTTTTATTAATCCAAAACTAATAACGTTACTATCAATTCGTTTTCGTTTGATTCTTGAAGTTTACTTTGGGAACTCACAGGTGCTTAACATAAGGAATTTTTCCTTTAAGTATACATATGCATACGCTGTAAAATTTACGACATAAGTTGCTTTTTAAAAGAGTTTAATTTGAATCATTAAACGAGTGTTTTCCACTCTCCGCAACCAAACCAAATTTTAAGGCTTTTCTAAACTCGAAATTTTACTTCATGCGCCACGTGTACAAACACTGATTTGAAGATAAGTTCAGAATGTACGTCTTTAGCATATTGCTAGTATATTTCGAAATTCACTTGAAATCAGTGTTTTGTACGCGTAGCGCATGAAGTAAAATTTCGAGATTAGAAAAGCCTGAAAATTTGGTTTGGACCAAACCAAATTTTAAGGCTTTTCTAATCTCCAAATTTTACTTCATGCTTAATCTGGGAGTGGAAAACACTCGTTTAATGATTCAAATTGAACTATTTTAAAAAAAATAACGAATGTCGTATTACTTACAGCGTAAGGGTGGTCCATATAGTGGTTTCTTGTTAAATCATATGTTATTTTGACAGTGACAGTTCTTTCATTCTCGAAATCTTGACAGAAAGTCAGTATCATATCTCCGCGGAACTAAATGAATCGCTTTACTCTTGAACAATGTTGGGAAATAATGCAAACTAATTTCCAAAGTCAATGCTGTGTAGCCCAAACAGTGCGTTTATTGAAAAGAGGTTTTGGCCGAAATGAGGCACCCACCGCGCTTGCTGTACGCAAGTTTGTGCAAAAAGTTATACCGCATTTGCACAAAGACCTCACATTATTCGCTTATAAGGTCCAATTGACTCAGCAATTGAAGGCACACGACCATCTGCTTCGTTATCGCTTCTCAGTTTGGGCGGTTTGGGATTTAGAGCAGCTCGAAATGGACAACGATTTTGCTCGAAAAATCATCTTTTGTGACGAGGTGCATTTTTATCTCGGTGGCTATGTTAACAAGCAAAACTGCCGCATTTGGGAATCGGAAAACCCGCACGTGATCGTCGAGAAGCCAATGCATCCTCAGAGAGTGACAGTTTGGTGCGGATTTTAGAGCGGTGGCATCATTGGCCCATTTTTTTTTTAAATGCTGCTGAAAACGCCATTTCGGTCAACGGTGAGCGCTACAGAAGCATGATAAACGATTTTTTTGTGGCCAGAAATTGAAGACATGGACTTGAACGATCTTTGGTTTCAGCAAGATGGCGCGCTATGCCACACAGCCCATGTCACAATCGATTTTTTGCGCGTCAGGTTCGGTAATCGCGTTATCGGCCGCCAAGTTCGGTAATCGCGTTATCGGCCGCCACGGCGATGTCAATTGGCCACCTTGGAGCTGCGATTTGACGCTGTTAGACTTTTTTGTGGGGTTCCGCGAAGGACCTATGTTATGCAAACGATCTATTAACAATTCAGGCCCTTAAGGCGAATATTAAGCAAGCCATTCGGGAGATAGAACCAGAAACAGTCACCAAAGTCTTGGAAAATTGGGTTGACAGGATGCGCTACTGCGAAGCCAGCCGAGGTAGCCAGGCGAAAGAAATTTTGTTCCATAAATAATGGGAATATTTGCTCTTTCGAATAAACCAATAATTTACAAAAAAAAAATGATTTTTGTTTATTTTTTTGAATTTTTAAAAAGAAAAATTTCAGTTTAAACTCTACAAATATATCTGAACATTTACAGTTATGAAGATATATATACTTAAAAGAAAAACTACTTGTATGTGCTTCTTGTGCCACACGAAAATGTCGTAAGACGAAAGGTACGGAATTCGTTTTGGTAAATTCAAGCACAAATCGGGAAGATTCTGTAAGCGAACTAATAAATTTAACGTATATGTTAACTTTAACTATGTTTACTTAGAATGTGATGCCAGAAAATAACATACACGTTAAATTTAATATATTGATGAAACAATCAAGAGCAATTTGATTTCTCTGTAGAGTTTGCAGCTATTTTGCTTGCGCAGTACTATCAACTGTACTATCAAAACTTCTTCAGTTTCTTAACCTAACTGCGCAAAATAACACAAAATAACACAAAATAACTTTTGTTTTATACAATACTAAAACCGTCTTTTGTGGTAACCCTGTACTTCTATTTAAATTTAATTGTATAAAATAAAATATTTTAATTAAATTATTCCGAGTACTTTTTGTGTTAGTAAATTTCAATTACATTTGTGTTTGCACTTGGTCCATCTTTGATGATTAAAGGTCCTTGTAAAATATCAGCTGATATACAAATACAAACGTTTACCTAAAATGTATAGAAAACAAGCTCGTTTAATTGATTCGTGTTGGTCCACGCTGATCCTGACAATCTTATCCAATACATATGTAACACGTTACTAATTGGATGAAGTTGAATACAAGTAGTATGGAACGTTTTGGCCATGTTAGATTAAACGAAGCGAACAAAATTAAAATGAGGCAACTTATTCAGCTAGTTTGTTAATGAAAATAGGAAATGTGTAGTAATCGATGTAGCCTATTATGGTTCTGTGCGATGTTAATTGAAAATGAATCGATAGGTGAGTCCTTGGTCGTGTTGAGCACGTCACGCGGTGGTCTTGGGATGCACGAGGACGATCACGATTTTCCTTCATGCCACAGAGAGGTTATTTCGTGTCAAAATGTCCACTACTTCATTAACTTTATAATACGCGACTGCGAGCAAATTAAATGAGATGGAATAAAAGGTATGCGCTGTATATCATGTAACTTAATACAGTTCCATTAGTTTCGATATTTTATTGCCAATTATTGCAGCCCGCTGCATAGAGAATTTTCTATGCCCGTTTCACACCTCTCCAAAATACCATTTAATTACTAAATAACAGAACTGATATTAAAACATCATAAATACTCATTCCGCGCATTCAATTTACCATAAAACATTTAATTCCTATTAATGGAACGTAATAAATAATAAGCATAAATCCTCGTGCCGTAATAACCGGTGAATTTGTCGTCGGGGGGTGAAATGGGAATGTTAAATGTGAAACGCGCATATACTAGTATTTTTGGCCATACTTGAATTGCCACTAATTAATTATACTAATTGTTGTTTTAGGTACCAGGGACAAATTAAGGCGATATGGAATGTTTTTGCTCAAAACCACGGTCTATCCATTGCAAAATAATTCTACTAGACGAGCAAGAACTTATTCATGAGCTACAGGTTAGTTTTTTCCCCTTCTACTCAGTTATTGCTATTTATAATGATAATCCTGTGTTCAACATGTAGCCATTTGAATACGATTATACTGCATTCTACGAAAGAAAGAAAAACGCGTAGATATTTGGTAAATATCTTACTTGGCCTACGTGCTTTTATCAATACATTAAATATGATACTAAACGTATTCACTGTTTGTTTTGAGTGATGTGAAGTAATCAATCACTAATAAAACACTGTTAGGTGTGCATTTCGAAAAAGAGTACATTGTACATCTAACAGTGAAAAATAAATTAAACATTAAAAGTGCGATTGTTTTCGCAATCTACAACAAGTTTGTCTTACAAAGACTATATCAAAAACTCATTGAAACAACTACTTTCCGGGCTAAAACCCCGACGGACATTGAATTATACAAGTGTTTGCTGTTACATACTGTCACCTACTTCAAATGTAACAATTTGGGTCAAATTATTCAGGCCATCTGTAGACGCGTTTCGAGATTTATCGCTCATCAGTATAGCTTTGCCATTCCCTCTAAACAATTTGACACCTTAGACTGGCGGTCACGTTACCGTTCAAACATAAGTATAAATGAAATTGCCAATTCTTGGTTGCAGAATACTTTTAACATTAAAAGTGCGATTCTTTTCGCAATCTACAACAAGTTAGTCTTACAAAGACTATATCAAACACTCATTGAAACAACTACTTCCCGGGCTAATGTCCCGACGGACAACAAGTGTTTGCTGTTACATACAGTAACCTACTGCTACATACAGTAACCTACTGCAAATGTGACAATTTAGGTCAAATTATTCAGGCCATCTATAGACGCGTTTCGAAATTTATCTCTCATCAGTATAACTTTGTATAGATTAGATGACCTGAATAATTTGACCCAAATTGTTACATTTGCAGTTACTGTAAGTAACAGCAAACACTTGTTGTTTAATTCAATGTCCGTCGGGGTATTAACCCGGGAAGTAGTTGTTTCAATGAGTGTTTGATATAGTCTTTGTAAGACTAACTTGTTGTAGATTGCGAAAAGAATCGCACTTTTAATGTTAAAAGTATTCTGCAACCAAGAATTGGCAATTTCATTTATACTTATGTTTGAACGGTAACGTGACCGCCAGTCTAAGGTGTCAAATTGTTTAGAGGGAATGGCAAAGCTATACTGATGAGAGATAAATCTCGAAACGCGTCTATAGATGGCCTGAATAATTTAACCCAAAGTGTTGTGTTTGATATAGTCTTTGTATAACTAACTTGTTGTAGATTGCGAAAAGAATCCCACTTTTAATGTTCGAAATATTCTGCAACCAATAATTGGCAATTTCATTTATAATAATAAATTAATAAAAAAAGTAAATCAAGCTGTGTTTTATTAGTGATATTAAACATAATTGTTAAATTAATTTCTCACTTAACGCGTGGTGAAACATATTTAACTAATAGTAGAACTTGGTTTGTTTCACTGATTTATTTTTATGTTTACTCCAACTGTTTTCGACAACGTATCGACATTCATATGTAACAGCAAATTTCAGGTAATAAGGGCCGCACAGTATACAATTTAACCAATTTAGCGGGACAAAATTCATGGACTAGTTTTTATGGTAAATTTTTAATCATAAATTAATTTTGGATTAATATAAAATTGGAGTTTTCCAACAGAATTATTTAAGTAAGTCAATAATTAAATTCACTATGAGATTTGAGGGGTATTATCAACAAAACAAATATTTTTTCCAGGGAATTTTTATTTTAAATAATATCCTCGATATTCGTTGTCTTTTTGAAATATTTAAAGCTTTAAACGAATGTTTCTACTCCTAGATTAAGCATGAAGTAATACTATATGCTGTAAATCTTCGGATATTTGTTTTTTTAAGAGTTCAATTTAAAGCTTTAAGCGAGTGTCGTCCACTCCCAGACTAAGCATGAAGTAAAATTTCGAGTTTAGAAAAGCCCCGCGTAGGAAATGTGTTGAGGGTCGCTGCGTCGAGGGTCGCTGCGCGATTTCGAACACTATGTGTTCATTTTCAATAGTAATACAATTGACAAATGTGTTCATTTTATTAATTGACATTGTCACTCAAACAAAAATGTTAAGGAGGGGATTATTTAGAGGGCTTAAATCGAAATTTATTAGTTTATCATTATTTTTAAACATATAAATTGCTTCTAACATGTTTAATTTATAAAAATTTGATTCTTTTAACAATTTAACATTATTTATATTAAATTTATTTTTATTCTTTTAACAATTTAACATTATTTATATTAAATTTATATCCGGTATTTAAGGTATGATGTGCTACTGAAGATTTATCGGGGTTAAATGATTTTATATGGTATATGTGTTCTTTATATCGAATTAACAAATTTCGTCTTGTTTGTCCTACATACATTTTATCACAAATTGTTAAAAGAATCAATTTTTTATAAATTTGACATGTTAGAAGCAATTTATATGTTTAAAAATAAAGATAAACTACTAAATTTCGATTTAAGCCTTCTAAATAATCCCCTCCTTGAAATTTTTGTTTGAGTGACACTGTCAATTAATAAAATAAATACATTTGTCAATTGTGTTACTAGTGAAAATAAACACATAGTGTTTGAAATGTACATATAGTAAATAAATCTAATCAGTGAAGAAAGGAATTACAACAATCATTAATAGAAAACACTTCACGTAACTAAAACAAGAATATTGATATACGCAGTAATTGACATATGTATACTTAAAAGAACTCCCTATATAAAATAAATACCTAGGAAGTTGGATAATATTATTTGAGTTATTTAAAATAGTATCGGATAAGTTGATTTCAACAAACGTACATATTTCAAACTTTAAAGAAAACGGCACAAGTTTGCAGTTGATAGAGCTTTATTATACATTTTATAGATTTTTATAAAACCTTCAATTTTTATTTAAAGATTTTTTTTTAATTAACAGTATTTTAGGAAATATTAACAACAAACAAGGCGTCTTCACCTAATTTTAACACCTAACAAAAATGTTAAAAAATCTTAGTAATCGCAAAAAGTCGCACAATTAACAAAGATTTATCGTTAATATGAAATCTGAGGATCATTAGAAAACATGTTGTAGTTTATGACGATGTATGACACAAAACATATGAATGTTTTTATAAGATGTTCATATTTGTTTTTTTTTTATTGAATAGCCTATTATGTTTATGTTATATTATATTATATTTACACAAATAATATATGATATTGTAGCTACACTTTGGCAGAAAAAGACACCAAAGAGAAAATATTCTTCAGCTTTGATCAAACGATGCAATTTTAAAATAATTGATAATAAAATGAATCAACAACAAATGAAATTAGTTGTTTACTTCAATTTTGCTACTTAATATCGCAGAGAATTGAAAGTAAATTGAAATAAATTTGTATCAGGAATCTGTTTCTGATGTATATGAATAATTTGTAATTTTTATATTTCAATAATTTTAATTTTGTCCCGCTAGAACGGTCACAATCCCCGCACTTAATTCCGTATATTCCGCTTTTTTCAAATTTGTCTATTTCGGATTTATTGTGCACTAAAAGTTGGTGTAGATTAATTGGATTCGTCATTATACCATTAAACTCATACCTTTTTAAACATGCTTTTATATTTGCTGATAGACTGTTAACAAATTCCAGTCTGCACCACTTAGTCTTTTCTATTACGTTTTGTGCATAAAAGTATTTTTCAAATTGCTTCAATTTCTTCATTTTAACAAATTTTTCTATCAGTTAAGGACAGTAACCAATATTAATTGTGATTATTTTTATTGTCTTTAATTCTTCTTTGAAATTATTTTGATTAAGAGAGATATACATATATATAAGTCTATGGATAAAGAGTGGAAAGTGCTGTCTTTAATTTTATGATGCGCGTCAGATGAATTAGGTATTATTGTATCGGTAAAGCTACTTTTTCTATAAATTTTGAAATCTAATTCATTGCCATTTCTAGTTATCGTTAAGTCGAAGAAATTTAAACTATTGTTAGCCTCCATTTGTGAATTAAACTAAATATTAGTATTAATGGAGTTGAAAAAATGTATAAAAAGTTCAAGTTGAGCCCAATAAAATATGTTGGATGTTGTACTTTGATTAAATAAATATTGTTCAAATTTAGCCATCAATATTTCAGTTCGAAGTGGCGATAATGAGGACCTTATTGGCAAACCGTCTATTTGATGGTATATTTTATTATTAAATTCAAAATAATTTTGGTCTATACAAAGGTTGGCTAATATGTTCATGTCTGTATTATGTGAATCAGGCTGATTAGTTGTATTGATTGAATCATTTAAAATAACTTTTAGTTATTTTGTTGAAATTGAAGTAATTAATTTTGCGTTTTTAGGAACTTCTAAAGATTTTAATTTTTTGACTAATTCTATTGAATTTCTAATTGCATATGCTGACTCAATTAACAATTTTATAGAATTAGTCAAAAAATTAAAATCTTTAGAGGTTCCTGGAAACGCAAAATTAATATCATTTGACCTTAAAAGCCTCTTTACTTCAATTCCAACAAAACAACTAAAAGTTATTTTAGATGATTTAATCAATACAACTAATCAATGATCTCTAGCAGAATTTTATTTAAGTATTTACATAACTTGTATGAAGGGGCGCTTAAGTAAACTACCGGTCTTATAGGTGTTCCGTCTTTGTGCAATTTCGGTAAACCATACAAAGTCGGGGCTCTAGGGTTCATTTTTACTAATTTAAAACTTTCAGTTTTCAAAATCAAGTTTTCACAATTTTTTAAGGCGATCTTTAATTCTTGCTGATATTTCTTAGTGGGGTCGATCTTTTTGCATGTGAAGTTACTTGAGTTTAATAGTTAGTTTTTCTTTGTATTCTTTTTTATGTAATAATAATTATGTTACTGTATTCCCTTTGTCTGCTTTAGTGATTATTATGTTTTTATTTATTAGTTTCCTCTTTAAATTTGTTATTATTTAGTTTTCTGCATTATACGATGAGTTTTTGATTTTATCGTTAGTTATAAGTCTCTCAATTTTATTTTTGCTAGTATTTTATCATTATCGGATTTAATTCTATTACAACTTATTTCAGCACTTATGCCGACTGAATCTAATACTGAATTTTAATTGAAATAAGGACTATATTTCAAGTGTTTTTCTAATATAATTTTTTCGTTTGAATTTAATTGCATGTTACTTACATTTTTGAGTCTAGGGTAGAAATTTATGTGTTATCAGGCTCACCACTACTTACTTCAGCTAGTTGAGTAGATGGTCTAACAATTTCATTTTGTAGATTCCTCAATTTTTCTTTCTGTTTGATGTATTGTTGATGTCCGATCAAGTTTGCTTCTTCTATTGAATTTGTACCAAGGTTATCAAACTCTGTTGGGTGTAACCGCGTGACGAGTCTTGTGTGGATCAGTTTAAGGATGTGATGTGGCGTCCCTCTTACTATATATACCATTTGTTCATTTCTAGAGATTTCGAGAACTTGTAAGCAGGGTTGTTGTGTTTAAAACACTTTGTTTTAAAACAGTGTGCTAAACATGTTTAAAAACAGCCGTCATGTTTTAAACGGTTTTGTTTTAAACATGTTTTAAATCTTAAATTTGTTTAAATCATGTTTCAAACGTTAAATTTGTTTTAAACGTTTTTTTTATTATCTTAAATTTACTAAATTATATTTTATACTACTTCATTAAGATTTTTTATTTACATTTTTAAATTTTAGCTAAATTGTTGAAGATATTTCAAATTACATTAGTAAACACAACATTTTATTACAAAAAATTTTACAACTGCGTGTGCATAAATATGATTTTTAAATACAGCGAATTTTTCTTTCAGTAATACATATGCATACACTGTAAATTTTACAATTCGTTCTTTTTTTTTCTAAGATTTAAATTTGAATCTTTAAACGAGGGTTTTCCACTCCCAGACTAAGCATGAAGTAAAATTTCGAGTTTAGAAAAGCCTGAAAATTTGGATTGGCTGCGTAGCGAAGCGAAGCGGCCAATCCAAATTAGGCTTTTCTAAACTCGAAATTTTACTTCATGCGCCACACGTATAAAATACTGAAATATCTGTAAGTTTAAAATATACGGCCTAAGCAAACTAATATGTAGATGTGAATAAAACGTGAGTCGAATTCTGATACTAACAAATTGTTTAAAACAGTGATTATAGGCAACCCAATAACTGTAACGTATATTAAGTTGCTTATAATCGTTATTGTATATGTGTTTTTTTAACTTCACTGTGAATTAGTGTTTTTAAGCGTAGCGCATGAAGTAAAATTTCGAGTTTAGAAAAGCCTCATTTGGATTGGCCGCTTCACTTCGCTACGCGGCCAATCCAAATTCTTAGGCTTTTCTAAACTAGAAATTTTACTTCATGCTTAGTCTGGGAGTGAAAAACACTCATTAAAAGCCTGAAATTAAACGCTTTAAACATCGAATTCCCGCAAATTTAAAAAACGCTGTAATTATCGGGATATGTACACTCAAAAGAAAAATGCCTCGTATGTTCTGTTTTAAACACGTTTTAAACATGTTTTTAATTGTTAATGTTTTAAACGCTGTTTCAATGAAAACAACACATTTTGTTGAAAAAAAACTGTTTGGGTTAATTAAAATGAAAAAAAAAACGTTTTTTAACAACCTTGCTTGTAACCGTGGTTGACTACCTTCTCTGCTTCTTTAGATTGATGATTAATGTTAATCTTCATAAATTTAAATTTTGAGATTAACAGTTCTCAGCGACACGTGATCTGAAACCAAATGTGGTTGTTGAATTTGGTGAATTTGATGAGATTTCTTTTGTACATTATGGTGAGATCTGCTGTACTGGTACTTACTATATGTTGAATAATTTTTTCACCTAACCCGTGGTGAAACATATTTAATTAATAGTAGAACTTTGATTAAAACACTTGGTTTGTTTCACTGATTTATTTTTATGTTTACTCTAACTAGTTTGACCTTAGGTCAATATCAAGAAGATATGTACAAAATTTACAAACGTATCGATATTTATATACAACAGCAAATTTCAGGTAATAAGGGCCGTCGCGGTGGGAGAATGCCAAATGTCTTCGATGTTAGATTAAGTGAACATAAAAAAGCAATTTTATATAATACATTTTCAACTGGACTTTTACAACATTGTATAGAAAATAATCATTTTTTCAATAATAGTAATTTAAAAATCTTGTATTCAGGTAATAAGGGACGCGACTTAACGGGAGGGTAGCAAAGAAGTACTTACAAGAACGGTCGCCTAGATGTAGCTAGACTCGCATTTTCGACCGGCATTGGTGCAATAAATTATACAGAGATTTGTGGTCTTCGAACAAAACCCATTTATTGTCCCCAATAATGTATTTATTAACCTTTGCGTTAGCCGTACCTGTTTTCTTTGGCCAATGAACTTGAATACCCTCAATAAAATTATAATCATTTTACAACCTTGTAGCTACCGAATCTGCAGGAGAGTAACCCCGCGCTCCAACCCCCGCAGTTTGGAGTGGTGCGACAAAATCGCTTAATTGTTTCTTCTTCAGCTCGCACAATATGCTAATTATTTATACCTGCTTTCTCTGGAGGGCAAAAATAATCTCTTTGGTATATTTTCTTCGAACCGATACTGATCCAGGTTTAGCTGGTTTTTCTATTGTAATTTCAATTTAATCTCTCTCTTCCACTAACCCACAAGTTGAACAATTTAAAATTACGAGTAGTAAACTTTTGTAGAAAATCGAGTCTTAATAATACTCGTATTTTCCAATCTTACCTTTACACAATCAATTCGGTTGTTTCGTTAGTAAAAATAAATATTCAGCTAGTGATTTTTTTAAAAAACGGCGCTCGGTTCGAGAAGCGGTCCCCATAGCGTTATTCGAACAGATATCAATTACTTCTATTTAATTTGAAAAAAATACAGAGTGGAAACCTTAACTGGAATAAATTCGGTATTTATGAAATGAGAAGTTCCCGAAAAAAATCCTCCGACAGGTCGATTTTTGTTCGTTATTGCGCACTTTTTAGCGTCTTCAAAACAAGTATGACGTCGCTAGCCTTTCACGTATGACGTCATAAGCAAGTTTTTAAAATAGAAACATTTTTTTTTATTTCACTAAATTTGTAGCCCTTTTCATTCTCTTTACGACCATGTAAAAATATTTAGTTTAAATTATTAATTAAACAAAAAATGTTTTTTTATAAATTTATTAATGTAACAAATGTTCAAAATGAGTACCGTTTCTCTCTTGGCAAATAGCCAATCGGTGATAAATCCCATCCCTTACATTTTGAAACAGTTCCGGTAAGATATATAAGTTTTTCTTTAAGAATTTTTGTTTAATTTTTTAAATAAAAAAATTTAAAAAAAACAAGATACTTTTACATGGTCGTAAAGAGAATGGAAGGGCAAATTTGGTGAAATAACAAAAAATTGTTTCTATTTAAAAACATTGCCTATGACGTCATACGTGAAAGGCTAGTGGCGTCATACTTGTTTTGAAGACGCTAGAAAGTGCGCAATAAAGAACAAAAATCGACCTACCCGAGGATTTTTTTCTGGAACTTCTCATTTCATAAATACCGAATTTATTCCAGTTAAGGTTTCCACCCTGTATATTTATTTTTAATTAATTAATTTTAGAGACAAATACTCAGAATGTTACAAAAACACCAAAAACTGCTATAAATATGGACATTTAATAGTCATGTGAACACCCGGAAATTATAACATAGATATATAACAAAAATCAGGTTTTACCGAAAATTAATGCTAATCTTCTGTACTGGGGGTAAGCTGCAATGTTGAATTATATAACGAGCAAAATTTCAAATTAATATCTCAAATAATAAACAAATTGAAACACCCTGTGTGTATGTATGGCCTGTTCTATACATTAAATTGGATTCTTACTTAACTGTTTATAAAATAGGAAGTTAAATAAAATTAAATAGTTAGCATAGAAAATGAAAACTGAACTGCCCATTTTATATACCGTCAGTCAAGAGTATATTTTAATAAGCATTCGGTTTCTCGTCGATGGTAAGATTCGTTAGGTATTTGAGAAAAGAAAAACCATTATACAGCCCAACGAAGGGTCAGCCGAGCCATCTCATTTATGGTCTTCAATAAATCTTCGGTCCTTCGGACAAGTGACCGTTATATGACGACCGTATAATCGCCAACACAGAAACATGTTTTAATAAAATTGCTTATTAATATGCAAAGAATCTCAGCTATTTATTAACGGATTGCGATAAAATTGGCCTCAATTAAAGCGTAATTATTGTGTTTTAGCTATTACAAAAACTGAACAATCTGTTATAAAAATAAATTAGGAAAAGGTAGCAAAACGGTGAAAAACAATATAAGTTTTTTAATTAAGAGCAAATAACTTCTTTATACATGGTGTAAATTTTATCAAATTTACTCATGACATGTAACAATGCCATAGCTACTACTCTGTAAAATTTCGGTATTTTATAAAAGTAATTACTCAAAATTCTTTGCTTTAACTTTATTTCTTTGTTTAAAGTCAGAACTAATATTTTTCTGAATATACATAATTCTTATGATTAGTATAATAATATATGTTGCAGTCGTTAATTCATTTATTTAAATAAAGTGAAAGAGATTGATTAAATAATGCAAAAAATGGAGTGCTACCCTCCCCTTAAATCTCCGAGAGGGATTAGAAATAAACCGAGCAATAAAAAGCGTAGAAACCACGCTTAATAACATCGAAGACATATGACGGCTCTTATTACCTGAAATTTTCTGTTGTATATAAATGTCGATACGTTTGTAAATTTTGTACATATCTCCTTGATAATGACCTAAGGTCGAAACTAGTTGGAGTAAACATAAAAATATATCAGTAAAACAAACGAAATGTTTTAGTCAAAGTATTTAATCAAAGTTCTACTATTCTACTATATCATACCTACTACTGTATCATACCTCTTTTTTAATAAAGCCATTTATTATTATCATTATTAAACATAATTCATTAATAAAGGTTTTTCTGTATTTACAATTTTTCTTGAAATTTAAATAATGTAAAATCTGTTTTAAGATCAAGTTTTAACAGCTATGGTTCAATAAAAATTCATTCGTCGTAATTCAACAATAATTGTTGCATTTTGTTTAACATGTTTAACATGTACTTCTTTTTTTAATCCCGACAATTACAGCGTTTAGTAAACTTGCAGGAATTCGTTGTTTTCATAAAAGCGGTAATTGTAAAGTTTCTTACGAGTGTTTCCACTCCCAGATTTAGCATGAAGTAAAATTTCGAGTTTAGAAAAGCTTAAAAATTTGGATTAGCCGGGGCGCACGAGCGAAGCGAGTTACTTTCTGGCATTTGCTGGCATCATATTCTAAGTTAAAGTTAACATACTTTAAATTTATTAGTTTGCTTACAGAATCTGCTCGATTTGTGCTTAAATTTGCTAAAACAAACTCCGTACCTGTTGTCTAACGACATTTTTGTGTGGCACATGGAGCACATACAGGTAGTTCTTCTTTTAAGTATATATTTCAATAACTGTAAATCTTCAGATATATTTGTAGAGTTTAAACTGAAATGTTTCTCTTAAGTATACATATGCATACGCTGTAAGTAGTACGACGTTCTTTGTTTTTTTAAAGAGTTCAATTTAAATCATTAAACGAGTGTTTTCCACTCCCAGATTAACTATGAAGGAATTTGTCTTTTAAGTATATACAGGGTGTCCACATTCCAACAGAATGTATGAGGATCTCGGTTATTTAAAGAGATAGAGAGTCGGTTAAATTAGGTCAAAGTTGCGTAATTTAAGGCTCAATAATAATCTAAAAACAAATTCAAAATATCTTTTTTCGTTTTTGAGATATTTTCAAAGAACGGATTTTTTGAAATTTCTTTTTTAATTATTTATTCAAAAACGATTGAATCCAGACATTTCCAACGTTGACATTATAGAGGCACTTTTTAATGATAAATCTAGTAACATATTTCATTTTAAGATAACTATAACATTTATCCAGGTACCATAGCCAACTTTTGTTTTTCTTATGGGCGCCATTTTGGATTTTCATATTTTTTGGAAAAATATTTTTTTCTAAATTCAATGATGTATCACACTTATAGTATATTGTACATTTTATATGTAAAATTTTAACCTTTTGTTTTTTGTAAAGAGTGCCTTGGAAACAGTTGAGTGACTCACTTATTTGACAACTCCTAGGACCCATAATTTGCTTACATATCACCCCTAAAGAGAGGCATCCGACGATACAGATTTTAACAGTTGTGGTGTATTTTAAACTAACGAGTGTCTTCCACTCCCAGACTAAGCATGAAGTAAAATTTCGAGTTTAGAAAAGCTTCGCGTAGAAAATTTTCACAGGCTTTTCTAAACTCGAAATTTTACTTTATGCGCCACGCGTATAAACCACTGATTTACAGTAAAGTTAAAAATATATAATGCTTAGATGTGATTGTGATCAATATTTACCGAGATGAAGCGAAAAAATGGAAAAATTACTTTTTTTGTGAATAGTTTTGGAATAATTATAATAAAAGTAGAATAAATTTAGTTTGTGCAACTTTCATGTGATAATCGATACTTACTTTAATTATTACAAAAGACTGACAGTTAATAATTAATTTTAAGTGCTTACAATGACTGGCTGCTGTCAAGATTTTATTGATTAATAGATATGACGTCATTGTTTCCGAGGCACTCTTTGCAAAAAAGAAAATATCATAATTTTAATTATCAACTCTAAAATAAATTATG
This sequence comes from Philonthus cognatus, assembly GCA_932526585.2. Lineage (NCBI taxonomy): Eukaryota > Metazoa > Arthropoda > Insecta > Coleoptera > Staphylinidae > Philonthus > Philonthus cognatus. Next base: position 90,452,204 of record OW052243.1, read on the forward strand.
AGTGTGATACATCACTGAGTTCAGAAAAAAAGATTCTATCACAAAATATGAAAATCCAAAATGGCGCCTATAAGAAAAACAAAAGTTGGCTATGGTCCCTGGGTAAATGTTATAGTTATCTTGAAAAAAAATATGCTACTAGATTCCTCATTAAAAAGTGCCTGTGTATTGAAAAGTTCTAAATTTCCGGATTCAGTAGTTTTTAATTAAAAAAATAAAAACGATTTTTAAAGAAGTCAGTTTTTTGTTGATAAAAAGAGATATTTCAAAATTGTTTTCAGATTATTGTTAGGCCCTAAAACACGCCCCAATTTAACCGACTCTCTATCTCTTCAAATAACTGTGATCCCATTCTGTCGAAATACGGGCACCCTGTATATCCCAAAACAAACACTATAACTGTTCAGGCAGTGATTTTATATCAGCGTTCAATTTAAATCTACTAACAAGTGTTTCCACTGCCAGATTAAACATAAAGTAAAATTTCGAGTTTAGAAAAGCCTGAAAATTTGGAGTTGCAAATCCAAATTTTCTGGCTGTTCTAAACTCAAAATTTTACTTTATGCGCCACGCTTACAAAACACTGATTTAAAGTTATGTTTAAAATATACTGCCTAAGTTTGATCTTACGTTAACAAATATTACAAATGCTTAATTTCGTGTAACTAAATATTCTGAAATTCAAGCGCTTGACGCCATTTGCTTTCGGGTTTTTTTTTAATTTAGCTTACACAAAACGTATCCTATACAAAATTGTTTGAATTTTAAAAGCGCAAGATTTAATTAAACGAAATATTATTATTTATCATTAATCCTCTTTTACCCACAATGGGTGTTGAGGTAAATATTTGTAAAATGGATTAATCTGAGATCAAACTTGAGGAGTATATTTTAAAGTTTACTTTAATTTAGTCGTTTATACGCGTGGCGCATGAAATAAAATTTCGAGATTAGAAAAGTCTAAAAATTTGAATAGGTCGCTCTGCTTCGCTACGCGACCTATCCAAATTTTCAAGCTTTTCTAATCTCGAAATTTTACTTCGTGCTTAATCAAGGACTTGAAACACTTGTTAGAAGATTTAAATTGAACGCTGTTATAAAAAAAATATTCCCAGTAATTCAATGAGTGAAGATAAAAAATAAAGCATACGATTCGGTAAACATTGCATTTTAATGAATATTTTCTTTGATTTAAATTTCTTTCTTGTGAATGGAAATAAAGTAATCTGTCGAAAGTTTTAAGTGAACAACTCGTTGCTTGTTGCAATGAAACGAAATGGCCTAATACTTCTACGTAAACATTCATTGCTTACACAATACAAGTCTGATATGAGGGTGTGGGTTTAATTTTATTGCTATGACGTGTTGTTTAGAATTTTTAATACTTATATACGTGACTACCAGTGCCGAAGCATTCCAGACAATTATACTCCATAACTGCGCAGACACATTTACAAATACAGATGCATTGTAGGTATATAAATAAACACACAACAATCGGATCCATTAGAAAATTATAAAATTTACATTTTTGTTCCATTACAAGCTTCATTCTTATTAGACTGCGAAAATGTACAGCCATCGGGGCACAGTGCGACGTTTCGACTATTTTTGGCTAGATATCAAAGATTCGTTTTCGTGAGATTAGTTTAGTTACACTAAGGCTTATTTGCACCCCGACGTATTGACTTCAATTATCCACTAATAATTAATTAAACCTCTGATTAAGACAACGTTTTAAAATATGAGAATGTTATAAATTTGTTGAATATTCTAAACATGTCTCTTTGATTATTATGTGGGTGTGTAATAATAATTATAATAATAATTTATATCTTTATTACCCAACAGACACCATTAATAGTAGAATACATAACTAAATATGATAAATAAAAGTTAATACTAGAACTAACATAACTAAAATAATAACAAAATAATAGTACATGCTCAACTTAAATAAATTATTATATGACAAAATATGGTAATTACAACTGTAATACTTCTAATAGTAATAAACATAAAGGAAAATGAATAATTAATCAACAAGTATACATATTTATATCTGTATATAATGCATTGTAAACAATTTGTAAATAAAATTGTTGTGTTTTTAAGAAGTACTCATCACTGATTAAGTTAATTAACTTGGGTGCGAACGGGTATATGTCTCTTTGTCGACTTCGTAAAGAATGAGGGTTTTTTTGGTGAAATTTATATTTTATTACAAAGTAGATAATTTGTTTATCGTTACCACAAATATGATCCACATTAAATTATACCACCTGAGTATTTTACATATCGTCTATGTTATACATCCATTAAGCCTAATTTCAACCCCCAGAGGAAACAATTAGCACTACATTGTTGCCTGTTGAACTGTGAAAACGTGCCTGCAAGCGGAATACTGTTTTTGATGTGAGACAATTTTATTGTTCCCTTTGTATGTGTGCGAATTATATATTGGACTAGGTATTTGGCTAGGTTAGGTTAGGTTATAATTAATGTTCGGACTCTGGCCGTATGCATTCCGAGGTTTCTATATCATGAATTTGATGTTAAAAGTCAGTTAAAGTAAATTCAAATAAAAAAATGTATCTCTTTTATACTAATTTGTGAAAGGGCAGAAAGATTTATGGTCGATAGCCCAGACAAGGACGTACTAACAAATACATTTATTATCCTTAATTAATTTCTCACTTAATCCGCGGTAAAACATTGTATACTATAAACTATTCATTAAAACTTTTGGTATTGATTTTATTTTATTTTCCTTGTATTCCTTGATAATGACCTATAGTCGAAACAGTCGGAAAGTTAAATAAAATTAGTGAAACAATACTAAGTGATTTAATTATTAGTTTACATTTATTATATTTATTTCTATATACAATATATAAGTTATGTCTGAATAAAGATGATGTATATACAGAGTGTCCCGTTGATGTGGTGGGAATGGTTTAACCATAGATGCCTAGGATAAAAATATGTTGATTAAACACAACTTATCTATATCCAAAACTTTACGGTTAAACCGGAATTAGTCTTTATAGTTCAAAAAAATATTATTAATTTTATTTGTAACGATTAAGCGCTGTATTCGATTTGACTGAAATTTATTATGGTTAATTATCATAATATAACACATCATTTAAGTTATTATGGTCATCATTGATTGACAAGAAGTATGAAAAACAGTAGTACCACAACATAACAACTAAAATATGTTTTTACTGGCGCACCTTATAAAAATTTAAAAAATATTACTTTTAAGATTGGTTCGTTTAAAAGCTTTTTTGTCCGTTTATAATGTTTGATATCTTGTACGGTTTTCCCACAAAAATATAAAATATGAATATGGTATCCTCAATTTCCTTGGCGAAATCCTAATACAAGCAACATACAGTGATTTTTTCTTTTAGGTAAACATATGCATAAGCTGTATATTTTCCGACATATGTTGTTTTTTAAATGAGTTCAATTTGATGCTTTAAACGAGTGTTTTCCACTCCACGACTAATCATGAAGTAAAATTTCGAGTTTAGAAAAGCCCCGTGAAAATTTGCCGAGAGTCGCGAAGCGACCCGAGACAAATTTTCTGAGCTTTTCTAAACTTGAAAATTTACTTCATGCGCCACGCGTATAAAGCACAGATTTCAAGTGAAGTTCGAAAATACATAATTTGTCTCGGGTCGCTGCGCGATCCTCGACAAATTTTCACGGGGCTTTTCTAAACTCGAAATTTTACTTCATGCTTAGTCTGGGAGTGGAAAACACTCGTTTAGAGCTTCAAATTGAAAAACAAGGAATATGTAAAGATTTCCAGAAAATAGGCTGAATTTAGAATACGTATACTTAAAAGAAAAACTCTCTGTATCTGTTTGCTCCGGAGAAATATGATAATTATAAACCATAGTGAAGATAACAATTAATTCTCTAAAAACACTCGTTAATTAATATTATACAGAATTGACGTTTGTTAAACAATGGCAGCGACAAAGAAAAGACATGCATTTTTAACCACCTGAAAAACTAGATTTCGTTTTTACTAAATTATAAAAAATAATTTATTTGCATTTTTTTTTGTGGCAAACCCGTACAAGATATTAAACATTGTTAAGAGACAAAAAAGCTTTTAAATGAACTAATATTTCAGGTTGTATTTTTAAAATTTTTATAAGTTTTTATAAGTAAATAAAAACATATTTTAGATTTTATGTTGTGGTACTATTGTTTTTTATACTTCTTGTCAATCAATGATGACTATAATAACTGAAAAGGTATGTTATATTATGACAATCAACCATAATAAATTTTATTCGGATCGAATATAGCGTTAAATTGTTATAAGTAAAATTAATAATATTTTTTTGAACTTTGAAGATTAACCGTAAACTTTTGAATATAGATAAGTTATATAAAATCATCATATTTTGATCCCAAGAATCTATGGTTAAGCCATTTCCCCACAATAACGGGACACCCTGTATATTAAATTAAAAAAATTCAAGTTAATAATCATTGAATTATTTTCGATTCAGATTTCAGCTGTCTGTATAAACTGCTTCGTTTGAATGCCAGAATTGTAATTTAGATGTTTGGCAATCTCTTGCGAATTCATATCGTGTCGCCAGCAGCAAGCAGACAATTGTTTTCGAATACCTAAGGCGGAACGCGCGTGGCAACCGATTTTTTCATCAGATAGTCAAACGACAAATTCCCCTGCCGCCCTCACCTGAGCCGACACTGCTGAAATTTTTATTGGCTCAAATAAATTTATAGCTTCTCAACTTCGCACTTATTGAAATTCTTATGATAGGTCCGTTTATTATATATGAAATAATTACAAACATATTTTCTCCTTTTATATATCGCACTATAATAACTAGAACATCAGTATTTGTTTGAAATAAAAACAATATGTTTGTAATTCTAAAAACTAAACATATAAATTTACAAAGCATTAAATCGATTTAAATTAATTTAATGCTTTGTAAATTCACTTTGATTTTAGTTTAAATAAAACACTTATTACTTTCAAACACTTTATTGTACTAGCGACAATTGTTTCGCCACACTGTGGCTTCTTTAGGCGAACAATAATTATTCTTCGCCTGAAGAAGCCACAGTGTGGCGAAACAATTGTCGCGAGTACAATAAAGTGTTTTATTTAAACTAAAATCAAAGTGAAAATGAATTTTTAACTATTAACTGCCTCAACAATTAAGCTTTGTAAATTTATGTTTATTTCTTTGTCTATTCTAATCTATTCTATAACATTAAACAATAAAACACTTTTAACTTTGTATAAAGTGTTTTATTGTTAAATTAACATGTATAACAAAGTAGAAGGCTAATTAACATGTATAACGAAGTATAAGCTTTCACAATACAAAATATTTTGTTTTTATTTATTTAGTCAAATTTAAAAAGACCATTTAAAAAATACATAATACAAAAAACTACGAGTAAAATAGCATTAAGAAAATAATATTAAGTTATCAATTACACAGGCCTTAAAATTAAAATTTACAAACATCTTTTTAGATACAGGACAATAAATATAAAATGTTTAGTTTCAGTTTTAATATAATTGTAATGTACTAGAGTTTTTTTTATTGTAGAATCCTAAATAAAAACACACATATCACAGTATTTTGGTCTCATATTTAAAAATGAAATATGATGAAATATGAGAATACTTAATTACGTAATTTTACCAAAATTGTGTACAACATACTAAATTTATTTCACTCTAACCCAATTGGTTGAAGATTTCACTTAGAGTATGCTTGTCGGAAGAGCAATTATAGAGTCTAAAAGTTGATTTTCGGTAAAACACTGCACCAATTTTTATGATTCCTATGAATGACTTACTATATAACATATTAGGATTTTTTCTTTTTAATCTACATAATATATATGCCTTGCATTTTCAAGTATTTTTTGAGTGTTTCTACTCCCAGATTAAGCATGAAATAAAATTAAAAGAAGATTAAAAATCGATAATTTCATTGCATAAATTCAACTTTGGCTTAATATTTTGAGAAGATGCGTTGAGATAATTTATTTTCTTAGGAATCTGATGCTTTTAACGAGTGTTTCCAATCCCAGATTAAGCATGAAGTAAAATTTCGAGTTTAGAAAAGCCAAATTTTCAGGCTTTTCTAAACTCGAAATTTTACTTCATGCGCCACGCGTATAAAACACTGAAGTATTGTGACGTTATAAATGCACTGAAAACATTTTTTTTTAAAATGAGTTATAACCAAAATGTTTAAATAACAAAATATTGACATTTTCTCTACACATTATCAAATCAGGTCAAATAATACAATGTATCAAATTAAGTTATTTAGTAATTCAATAACAAACATTTTATAATGTTGCGTATTGCATGAATAGGGCTTTGTGGTATAAAGATCTGGCAAAATATGTTTAAAAAATAAGTCACAATATTAAATTATGATAGTATTGCACTTCTAGAGTAACACAGTCAATTTAATTTAACACTACATCAATATGTTTCATAATTATTTAAAATTAATAATATGCTTTCGGTAAATGGATATCAAGAGCATTTTATTAGTTTTACATAAATATGAATGATATCGTTACGTTTATAAAAGTGCGTTACTTTTTGAAGTGTAGTTTCGAAAACGACCTATGCATTTTAAATCATCAATCAGATTTTCAATTTTGAGACACAGTAACTATGGTTAAGGTATTTTCATTGCGTTTTTTTGTTGGTTGTAAATTGTGAATACTATTGTTTTTTTTTAAATTGTCTTTATGTTAATGTGCCTGTTAGCGTTAAACAATGTCTATTATTAGGTGATATTGTTATTCTACCGATCAGGTGAAATTTTAATAACAGGTACTAAAATATACAATGACTCATGTCATGACAGAGTTAACTTGCAAATTAAATTCAGTTCGGTCTTAGCTTCAACAATGAACTGATTTTTCCAAACAAATTTACATTATCCATTTAAAAATGTCCAATTCATTTTTAGTGTGCACAATAAATCTTTTTTTAATAAGGTCCAATGGATAATAAATGGGTACTTTTATATAAAGTGTATCTGCCCACTGAGCAAAGACACTTAAACAATCAACATTTAAACAATTTCATCAACATTAAAACAACGTTCAATGTTGTTACAATGTTGATAAAACATTATTTGTTTGTTTTTTGCTCAGTGGGTGTGAATAGCCAAATAAATTTCATTTATAAATAAATTAGTATGTTGATAAGTTTTTTAAGGTACAGTCAAAAACGTTTATAGCGAACTTCAAGGGACCGGCGATATCTGTACGTTGTAGCCGGTGTTCTCTTTAAGCAGTAGTATCTGATATAGCAAACAGTTGGCTCTAAACGATATTATATTATTAATAATAGTATAACATTGTTTAGAGCGAACTGTTCGTTAATATTATTTTTAATATTATTTAACAACGTACATTTTTTCAAATTCATATCTGTCGAATTTATTTGTGTGACTGATTAGGACATTTGCCTAAAAATAACATTGTGATACATTAATTTAGTTTTGAAAACTTAAAAAATCGTTTTTTAGTAATTTAAGTAGTATTTCAAGTTTACAAAAGCCTGAAACTTTCTTCTTGTTTAGCAGTATTTCTTTTTTTTTAACAATAAATTCTTTATTTACAGCAATATATATATATATATATATATATATATATAACTTGCTTGAGTTTTTTGGGCTGCTTTCTCGCGTTGATTGGTTTATTTGCGCTCTACGTTTCGGCAGCATCACTTCTGCCATCCTCAGGAGCTTTTTTGTATACTGAGTGATGGATGTCACGTTCACTGTCAGTACATTTGTTTTGTAAACTAGGGACTTGTAGTCTAGATCTGCTGCGTGTTATTGGTCCACTCGATGTAGAAGGTGCTAAAATTTCTTGATTTGTGTCCGATGTATCTGCATTATTGAAATTACTTGAATTTGTCTGAATATTCCGAAAATTGTTGGATATTGGAGGCAAGTCATTTTTTTGTTGTTTTATAATATTCATCAAAGGTTTCCATGTGGTTTGTAATCTTGTGCCATCATCTCGTTTATTGAGGCACAAAGGATGTTTTTCTATTTCTATGGCTTCACGTACGATTCTTTCTTCAAATTTTGGGATAGAACTAATTACCGAAGTATTTTCAAAATCTATGTTATGGTCTGTATCAAATTTATGTTGGAATAATGAGGAATTTTGGTCGTGATTTTTTATGGCTAATTTATGTTCTTCTCGTCTGACGCTAATTCTTCTGTTGGTTTGGCCGATATATGATTTATGGCAGTCTTTACAGGGAATTTTGTATATTCCTTGTTTTTCAAGGAAAATTTTGTCTTTAGGGCTACGTAAAAGTTGTTTTATCGTAAGATATGGTTTGAAACTAGTCGGAGAAAATATAAATTAGTGAAACAAACCAAGTGTTTTAATTAAATATCCAGTATTATATTCAAAAATGTTTCACCACGGGTTAAGTGAGAAATTAATTAAAGATATAATGACAGAATTTGGAAATTTGATCGCGACTTGATTTTTCAATTAGGAATGGATTGCGGTCTTCTATAAGAGTTAGTTCTGTAAGTTCGTATAGGAAGGTGTTGCTTGGATTATAAATTGGATTATCGGGATGTGTAATTTTTGTCAGGATGCGGAGGCATGTGCGTTCCGCAACTCGTATATTGTTAATGGATTTAGAATAAGAGTGAGAAAGTAAATCCTCGCTGGAAATACCTTGATTTCTAAATGTAAGAGATTTAAAGTGTTTAGCACTGACTACGATAGATTTTTTTAAATTTTGAGTATGTTCCAAAAAAGATAGCTTAGAGTCAATGTTAATACCTAAATATTTACATGAAGGAGATGGACCGATTATAGAATTGTTAATAGAAATAGTAGGTAAAGAAGGAAATAGATGATGAAATGGAATTAATAGTTATGATTTGTTTGGGTTGATAGAAATTCTCCATTTAGAACACCAAGTTAGAGTTTTAGAAGAACGATGTTTTAATGACACTATTGTTGCAGCAAGACTATTTGCATGTGTCCCCAATGCAGTATCATCTGAAAATTGTAAAATATATTGACAAGGATTAAAGTATGAAGGATAATGATGATAGATATAGTGACAGAAAATATTATATAGTAAAGGAGAAAGAGGAGATCCTTGTGGAAGATCTTGAGAAGGTTCAAAAGAAAAGGAAAAAGGTGTATTAATTTTGACTTTAAGAGATCGTTTTGGAAGAAATTAATCTAGTAAAAATAACATATAAATAAGAAGATTCAGCTGGTTGCATTTGTACAATACACCTCTATGCCATACTGAGTCAAATGCTTTTTTAACATCGAGAAATACTACAGCTGAGTGTTTGCCTTCAAGGTGTGTTGTTTGTAGATTTGAAATAGGGATTGATAGAGGAAGTTGAGTTAATAGTTTGGGTTGAAACCCAAATTGATATTTTCGAATTTTGTTTTTTAATATATTGAAAATGCTGTCTTTTAATAGAGCTTCTAAAATTTTACCGAGAACTGGAAGAAGTGTTATAGGTCGAAAGCTAGCAACTAAGGAAGGATTAGAATTAGGTTTTTGAATGCAAACAATTATGCCTTTTTTAAAAACAGAAGGAAAGTGATTGTTCTCAACTACATAGTTGTATACATTGTCGATGTAATTATGAATATTATGAATATTAGGTAATAATTCAAATGATAATATTAATGATCATTCAAATGCCAACCAAATCGCAATCAAACCAAATTTTACGGCTTTTCTAAACTAGAAATTTTACTTCTTTCTTAATCTTGAATTGGAAACACTCATTAGAAGCTTTAAATTCCAAAGAAAATAATTTATCTCAACGCATCTTCCTAAAATATTAAGCCAAAGTTGAAATTATGCAAGAAAATCAACCTTTTAAAACGTTTTCTTTTAAAAAACTGTAAATAAAAACAGATTTTCAAATCAACAAAAAATTTATAGAATTTATAGAGAAATGAATAAACTGTAATTGGGCATAGTTTAAATTTAAATATCTTCGCTAGATATTCCAAAATATCAAATCAAAGTTAAATTTTGATTTAATAAATATTTATTTTATCAGTGTAGTTTTTCATTAAATTAAATTCCATTAATTCTGAATAATTTCTGATCAAATACGTTTCTGATTGATTGCTTAACGAGGGTTTCCACATCCACATTAAGCATGAAGTAAAATTTCGTGTTTAGAAAAGCCTGAAAATTTGGTTTTGCCGGGGCGTTCGAGCAAAGCGAGTCGCACCCCGGCAAATCCAAACTTTCAGGCTTTTCTAAACTCGAAATTTTACTTTATGCGCCACGCGTATAAAGCACTGATTTCAAGTGAAGTTTTAAATATACTGGGAATTTATTAAGTTTAATCAATCAAATATTCATTGAAAAACACTTTTAAATATTTGAATTATTGGAAATATTAAATATTCGAACATTCAAATATTTGCATATTCGAATATTCAAATATTTGGATACTCGAATATTCAAATATTTTGATTTTCGAATATTCAACTATTTGGATACTTGAGTATTCAGATATTTGGATATTCGAATATTCAAATATTTGGATACTCGAATATTCAAATATTTGGATACTCGAATATTCAAATATTTAGATACTCGAATCTTCAAATATTTGGATATTCAAATATTTTGGATTTGGATGTAGATTCGAGTATTTGACTAATTTGTAATATTTATTTACGTGAGGTCAAACTTAGGCAGTAAGTACGCGACCAAGCCAAATGTTCAGGCTTTTCTAAACTCGAAAATCTTTTATAAAAACAACAAATTCCTGAATATTTATTAACAATCAAAGATTGTTTGCAAACTCTAGCATAAATAAATGCAAAAATTGATTGAACGAACAGTGAATTTCTGAATATTTACAGGATGACAGAATCGGGATATGTATTCTTAAAATACAAATTCTCTGCATATCATACAGTATGCGTGACTCAAAAACATAATTTGACTTACTTGAAGGGCTCGGCGCGATTCACCTATCTCTAAAAATCGAATCTAAATCTAATCTCGACAAACACAAATCAAATTACGTTTCTTGATTTGATTATATCGATATGTTCAAATCTTTTAAAAATCCCTACAGAAATTGCAAAATCAATACCAGGGATGCGCTTGTTCGATGCACACTCACAAAAAAAAACTTTATGAAACTAAATATTGAATTCCATACATATTTCGAACTGCTTTGCTAATTTCTACATAAATATTGAATTGAAAACGCTGCTTTTGTAGTTTTCAGCAATGTTTGCACGAACAACTTAATAACATGCATTCGTACTAATAGGCAGCACCAAACAAATGCTCAATCAAATACTTGATTTGCAATACGTAAGCAGGGTTAATGAAGCACAGGTCAGTATCGATATATTTGGCAGACTGTAATTAACTTCAGCATGTAATTAAAGCTGCAGTCCGGGATTAATTTGGCATTAAAGTATTACAAAAATCTATTTAATTATGAATGGGATTTTAACGGAGTAATCCCTTTTCATTATAGAGCGTTGTGCTGTTCATAAATATTTATATGATGTTATCTCCAGGTACACATATAATTAATTAATTATTACCTTCTTATATATCGGTTTTTCAACAACATTAATAAAATTAATATTCTAATTAGTATATAATAAATTAGGTAACCCCTTACTTGTTGTATTAAAACATTAAACATTTTTATCAGGGAGAGTAATTGAAGTATGATATATTCGCAATATATATTCACGTTATTTAAATATATATCACCCTTATGAGTTTTTGTATATATATATATATATATATATATATATATATATATTATATATATATATATATATATATATATATATATATATATATATATATATATATTATATATATATATATATATATATATATATGTATATATATATATATATATATATATATATATATATATATATATATATATATATATATATACCAATATATATATACACATTTAAATGTAGATATGCATCATTGAAAAAAGTATGTATGTACTTATACAAAAGTTTTATATGTACGACTACACACTCGTGCATACTCGTATATCAAATATATGAAGTGTTAGAGTTTCCCGAATTCAATTGTATCATATATATATATATATATATATATATATATATATATATATATAGGCAGAGTTCGGAAAATTTCATAACAGGGAATTCGACCAATAATACGGCAGGAGAGATGTGTGTAATCTACTTTATTGTAATACCAAGCTTTCGGGACTCATTTTGTCCCTTCCTCAGGGTTAACACTAAAAAACAATGAGCAAAAAACAAAAAATTACTGATCTGAATTAAACTGTTAGTTGATGACGAATTCTTGAAAAAAATATATTAATTAGCAAATAAATTTGAGCTTACATTTGTGATTATTTGAACAAACTATTGTTAAACTGACGCTGTATTTGTTTTATCATCCTAACGATACTCATGGTGGTTGTTGAAATTAAATAAAAGTGAGGTTATTGTGTATAAAAAATCGTAACCGCGTGGTTACGGCAGAGGTGAAATTTTAAACGAAAACAAACGGCACATTCACATTTTAAAATTGGAAATTGTCACTGTGTTCCACTGTTTCTTGGGTAACCTGGGGTGTTATCACCACACTTGTTTATATTTGATTAACTTTTAACTCACGCGGCCGCATCTTAGTGCGAAACGACGCACGTGTCTTCACATTAACAGCAACAATGGCTGGTGCCTGTCCACAGGTGTCACTCGGCTCTCTCCGTCTCTGTCACCGACGGAGAGAGGCGCACGCCATCCGTTTCCAGGAACGTCTCGCCAGCCAGCGCGCGGTGTTTGAAATCTCGGGCCTGAGCTCGAGGGATTCAAACATCGACGCTGGAGGCCCCTTTACCTGCCCCGTTGTTGCCGCTTATGCGTTTATTGCTGTGAAATGACTGTGAAGTGACTATTATGTATATGGATACTGTTATTAATGCCGGGTCTAGGTTAGGTGCACGAAATAGATTTAACTTGGTGCGCTCAAATCTAATTTGCACCTAACCTAGACCCGGCATTAATAACAGTATCCATATACATAATAGTCACTTCACAGTCATTTCACAGCAATAAACGCATAAGCGGCAACAACGGGGCAGGTAAAGGGGCCTCCAGCGTCGATGTTTGAATCCCTCGAGCTCAGGCCCGAGATTTCAAACACCGCGCGCTGGCTGGCGAGACGTTCCTGGAAACGGATGGCGTGCGCCTCTCTCCGTCGGTGACAGAGACGGAGAGAGCCGAGTGACACCTGTGGACAGGCACCAGCCATTGTTGCTGTTAATGTGAAGACACGTGCGTCGTTTCGCACTAAGATGCGGCCGCGTGAGTTAAAAGTTAATCAAATATAAACAAGTGTGGTGATAACACCCCAGGTTACCCAAGAAACAGTGGAACACAGTGACAATTTCCAATTTTAAAATGTGAATGTGCCGTTTGTTTTCGTTTAAAATTTCACCTCTGCCGTAACCACGCGGTTACGATTTTTTATACACAATAACCTCACTTTTATTTAATTTCAACAACCACCATGAGTATCGTTAGGATGATAAAACAAATACAGCGTCAGTTTAACAATAGTTTGTTCAAATAATCACAAATGTAAGCTCAAATTTATTTGCTAATTAATATATTTTTTTCAAGAATTCGTCATCAACTAACAGTTTAATTCAGATCAGTAATTTTTTGTTTTTTGCTCATTGTTTTTTAGTGTTAACCCTGAGGAAGGGACAAAATGAGTCCCGAAAGCTTGGTATTACAATAAAGTAGATTACACACATCTCTCCTGCCGTATTATTGGTCGAATGCCCTGTTAGGAAATTTTCCGAACTCTGCCTCTAACGTAGTACGACCGTTACTTCTTGTGCTGGTATATATATATATATATATATATACAAAATATACAAATTTTTATATATGTGTGCAGATTTTATATGTCTAACAGTTCGTTACAAAGAATTTTGTCCTATATAAAACCGGCTTAACTTGACATGACTTTTACAATGATCAATCATTACCGTTAAAGATTGATCGTCTCCCGTAAAATGACACAATAAAAATTGTTGCGTAATGAATAATAAAAGATCACAACTCTGAATTATATACGCAGACCATATTAAGACGATTACTTTAAAAGCCTGCGTTGCATCATTATTACATGAATATTGAATAAAAGTACTTTTCGGCAATTACACGAGAGTGTAATTGTATAAACTGGAAACAATATTGCGATACGCGAAGAAGACGGAATCGAAATGTTATTTCATAACATAACTGACAGACGTTGGCGTTTATTTACTACGGGTATCATTTTACTTCATTGTTTTACACTTTCGCCATATTTTTTTTAATGAAGGTGGTTGCCCATAGTGACAGAAGGTAAACGTATCCTCGAGGACCAATTTACATGAAAATTAACGCTGCGAACGAAATATTAAAGGTAACGCGAAAAATTGCTCGCTGCGCAATTCCGCTTATCAAACGTGAGCAACGTCAAATCGGTTGTATAAAAAGATATCTACCGTTAAGGCAACACAATGAAAACCCATTGATGTACGCACAAAAGAATTCTAGTCCAAACCGTATGGAATATCTAATTAATGTTTTGTTGAAATTCCACACAAAAAACTGTTAATGATTCAAACTTAAATATACAGTGTTATTCCGAATTATGGTAATTAACTATCAACAGATGTTAAATGAATATTTACTACTACATGTCTTATTATGAAAATATGCCTGTATTTTACATACAGGGAATTTATTTGTTAGGTATACATATCCCGTTCCACACACTGTAAATGTTCATGCATCATTTGATTTAATAATTTTACTTTCTCTTCAATCAGTGTTTTATACGCGTGAAATAAAATTTCGAAGTTTAGAAAAAACCTCTTTATATACGTTTCTATTTTTATACAATATACTATATACTCTTTTTATGTTCAAATATTCGTCGTATTTGAAAATAGTTCAAATTGAAGCTTTAAACGAGTGTTTTTCACTCCTAGATTAAGCATGAACGTAGAAAAGTCATAAAATTTGGTTTGGTCGCTCCGCAAAATTTTACTTCATGCGCCACGGCTATAAAACTCTGATTTTAAGTGAAGCTAAAAATATACTACTAAAGCAGTATGATAAAAATATATATTTTAAACTTTGCAATATTGCAGTGTTTTATATGCCTGGCGCATGGAACAAAATTTCGAGTGTAAAAACCAGGGTTGTTATAAAAAACGTTTTTTTTCATTTTAATTAAAACAGTTTTTATACAAAACGTGTTTTTTTAAATGAAGCAGTGTTTAAAACATTAACAATTAAAAACATGTTTAAAACATGTTTTGAACATAACCAGCTTTAGACCTTAGCATACAGCTTTAACACAGTTCAAAGAATGATATTGACATTTTCGGATTAATAAAACGTTTTAGTAGATTACCATTGTTAGTTTACAAGTAATAATTTAATAGCCCTAGTTTAGGTCTTATACATAACCTCAACTGTCATAACAAAATAGGGTTATTTAGAATTTATTTAATATTGCAATAAATCATAAATGAATAAGCCTTATCAGTGTGTTTTGAACTTCACTTGAAATCAATGTTTTATACGCGTGGCGCATGAAGTAAAATTTCGAGTTTAGAAAAGCCTGAAAATGTTCAGGCTTTTCCAAACTTGAAATTTTACTTCATGCTTAGTCTGGGAGTGGAAGCACTCATTATAAGTAAATTTCAATCTAATAGCATATCACATGAAAATGTAATGTTGCTACGTTCATTCTATCATTATTTCAAAACTAATTAATAACATGTAGATTGTGCTCTATTAATACGAAATGTTAGTATCGTGTTTGTATGCGTCTAGTAGAGATTAATTAGCATTAAACTATAATTATATTACCAACAATTCTGTTAATAAGGCTGAACATGTTTAAAACACGTTTTTAATCATATTTATACACACATTGCGATATTTTATTATGATTACATTTTATTTTAATAATTTAACTAAAATTTGAAAACGTAAACAAAAATTTTTAATAAAGTAGTATAAAATATATATTTTAACTAATTTAAGACAATAAAAAAAACTTTTTAAACAATATTAACGATTAAAACATGTTTTAAACGAATTAAACATTTAAAACATGTTTAAAACAAAAGCATTTAATACACGACGGCTGTTTTTAAACAAGTTTAAAACACTGTTTTAAAACAAAGTGTTTTAAACATAACAACCCTGGTGGTTTGGTCGCTTGGTTTGGACCAAACCAAATTTACAGGCTTTTCTAAACTCGAAATTTAACTTCATGCTTAATCAAGGGGTGGAAACACTCGTTTAAAGCTTCAATTTAAACGATTTTATAAGAACAACGAATTCCTAATCTTCAGGATATGTATACTTGAAAGCAAGCATTATTTTTGCTTTCCAAGTATAAAGTATACATTTTACGAAAACAAATAATAATAACCTTTCTTAGAGGAAATAATAGTTACAAACTAGCTGAAACTTTTAGGGTAATTTCTGAATATTTCTGTAGAGTCTTTATATACAGGGAATGTCTTTTAAATATACATATGGATACGCTGTAAATGTTTAAATATTTATTGTATTTGAAAAGATTTCAAATTGTGTTTATTAACGAGTATTTTCCACTCCCAGATTAAGCATAAAGTAAAATTTTGAGTTTAGAAAAGCCCGAAAATTTGATTTGATCGCGTAGCGAAGCAAAGCGAAGCGACTAAACTAAATTTTCAGGCTTTACTAAACTCAAAATTTTACTTGATGCACCACTCATGATAAACACTGAAATATTGCGAAATTGAAAATACACTGCTAAATCGGTATTAAATCAATACTGCTACGCGACCAAACCAAATTTTCAGGAAAATAACCTATATGATATACTATCTTTACACTTTTAATTTATAATAACTTTATTTTTTATAATAATTTATATTCAGTGATCTATAAATATGCCACTGGGCGTTAACGGGTTAAAGTTCATCAGTTTTTACAATGTTGGTTCTAAATACAGAATATTAAATTGCGATATTTACATTTTCCTTGCTGATTAGTAAAGTACATCAATTTTTACAGTGCATCAATTTTTTTTTCAATGACCGCTCAAAACTACAAAAGAACCAAACAAGATATTTTTATAACTAGTTATTTGGAGTAACTGAATGAATTATTTTTTTAACAAAATCTGAGAATTTCAAAGTCATTCAATAATATCACATATGATGAACTTTTAATAATGTTTGACATGAAATCGCTGCATCATAGGCGTAATAATGCGATGGTGTTATTTTTACAAGATTTGCTTAATAACGATATTGATGACCCAAATCTTCTCTCTAAAATAAATTTTCTAGTTCCTAGAGTAAACTCACGTAATACTAGGTTATTTTATATATCGACAGTCAATTCTGTTTCCCATTTTAATTCACCATTAAATTCAATGCTCAGAATTTATAATGATGTGCACTTCTTAGCTGATATTTTTATAGATTCTCGTACCACCCTATTAAGGAATATTTAACAGTTTGTTTAATTTCTTTTGTTATATCTGGTTGTACCATATTATTATTCTGCCACTATTTAATGTTAAATTTAATTGTTGTTTCTTGCATGCTGTATTTTGTTTTATTTTTTAAATATTTTTTACTTTTTTTTTACTTTACTTTTATTATTACTTTGATTATTGTTATTATTAATACAATGGTTTCCTGTAATTGGATGTATCTGTTGGGAAATAAATGAATAAATAAATAAATAAATAAATAATTTACAATGCTGACAAATAACATCTTTATAAATTGGGCGGTTTTTTAAGAACACATCAACTTGTTTTGTCTCTTATTTTGTGTCAAAATCAGTAAAAAGAAACCAGCTGGATATTCGTTTTAAAATAATACATAAGCGCATTAAATTTGTATAATTTTAAAAACCATTGAATATTTGAAATGGGATAAATAATAGGAATTCGAGGAAATTTGTGTAATACGTGTATACACCGTGCCCGTATTCCAACAGAATGTATTTGAATCCAATAATAATCTAAAAATAAATTTGAAATATTTTCTTTCCTTTTCCAGATATTGTCAAATAACGGATTTGTTTAAATTTCGTTTTTATTTTTTTATTCAAAAACTATTGAATCTAGACATTTACTACTTTGACATTACACTGGCCCTTTTTAACGAGAAATCTAGTAACATTATATTTTAAGATAACTATAACATTTTATATTTTTTCTGAATTCAATGATGTATCACACTTATAGTTTATTGTACATTTTATATGTAAAATTTTAATCTCTTGTTTTTTGTAAAGAGTGCCTTGGAAACAGTTGAGTAACTCAATCATGAAAACGCGCATCCAGCTGATTAATTACTGTACTGATTTGAAAATGCATTTATTTATAAGCGAAATACTGGTGTGACATTTTGAATCTTAATAAATTGTTTGACAGCCTTTAGACTTTCATAGGATTTTGTCATGTTATATCTTTATTGGCCGTGTTTTGACTATTGTGACTGTAAGTGGCTTGATTGACTGTCTTTTGACTATGCTAGGATTTTGTCTGATTATGTCTCTCTATAGACTGTATTTCGGCTATTGAGATGTTATGATTGTAAGTCACTTATATCACTATATCAAATACAGTCAATATAATGATTTAATGACAAAATACTAATAAGTTAAAAGACAGCTAACCAAGTGACTTACAGTCAAATTACCAGAATAGTCGAAATACAGTCCATAGAGACATAATTAGACAAAATCTTACCATAGTCAGTTAACCGAGTGACTTACAGTCCTAATGTCGCAATAGTCAAAATTTGAATTTATGACTGTAAATCACTAGGTTGACTGACATAAGTCTATCGTTTTAGCTGGGCATAAGTCGACGCTAGCCGACATTTAGTCTATTGTGTCAACTCAACATAAGTCGGCGTTAGCTATGATAACGGTTGACATACAAGTCGGCGCCAGCCGACATTTGAACTATAATAACAGTTGACATAAGTCGGCGTTAGCCGACATTTGAACTATAATGACAGTTGACATAAGTCGGCGTAAGCCGACATTTAACCAATCGTGCCAACGTAACACGTGTTTGAATTGAACTATAATGAGATCGCCATGTTGTGGTTTTCCTTTGTGATAGTTACGATACATATTTTAACAGTTGTGATGTATTTTAAACTAAGAAGTGTCTTCCACTCTCAGGCTAAGCATGAAGTAACATTTCGAGTTTAGAAAAGCTCCGCGCAGGAAATTTGTCGAGGGTTGCGCAGCGACTCGAGACAAATTTTCACGGGGCTTTTCTAAACTCGAAATTTTACTTTATGGGCTACGCGTATAAACCACTGATTTACAGTCAAGTTAAAAATATATAACGCTTAGATGTGATGGTGATCAATATTTATTAAGATGTAGCGAAAAATGCAAGAATTACTTTTTTGTGAATAGTTTTGGAATAATAATAATAAAAGTAGAATAAATTTAGTTTGTGCAACTTTTATGTGATAATAGATACTTATTATTATTATTACAAAAGATTGACAGTTATTAATTAATTTTGAGTACTCACAATAATTAACTGCTGCCAAGATTTTATTGATTAACAGATATGACGTCATTGTTTCCAAGGCACTCTTTGCAAAAAAGAAAATATCATAATTTTATAATATATAAAATTACGAAAAAACTATTTGTGAAAATGCAAACAATGTCTTAATTAATAAGACAACTCAAGACGATAAATATCCATTGAAACAACTACTTCCCGTGCAAATACACCTCCGGAAATTGAATTATACAATGAAATATTTAAAATCTTATTTAATTTGATTTGTTACAACGCTCTATTAAAGTATATGTAACGTTTAAGTCAAATTCCCTTCAAACCAACTAACAATACAAATTAAAAATGAAAGGAGAGATAGCAACAAATTAGAAGTGAAAGGACTTGGATTAAAACTAATGTCTTAGGCCATCTATAGACGCGTTTCGAGATTTATCTCTCTTCAGTATAGCTTTGCTTATGAAGTTTAAAAAAATTAGGAATAAAATTAAAATAAACTTACTTGGAAAAAGTGTTGTGTGTGGAATGAACAGGTACACAGAAATGGAATGAGTGAAAATTATGGTCGGTATTTATAGGTAAAGAAAAAAGGGATTATGTCATTAGCAGGTATGAAGAATGTGAGACCTTATTAATTACCTTAGGGTACAGTTCAAATTCAAATTCAAAACTATTTGAATTTGAATAAAACAAAAAAAGCTATTTCAAAATTGTTTTTGGATTATTGTTAGACTCTAAAATACACAACTTTAACCGACTTTCTATTTCTTCAAATAACTGAGATTCCCATATATTTTTTCGAAATACCGACACCCTGTATAGGTTTTAAATTAAAATTCATTTGGTTTGTTTTACTAATATAATTTTATTAATAAAGCAAACCAAGTGAATTTTAATTAAAAACCTACATATTAATAGAAATGGTTTATCAAGAGATCAGTGAGAAACAAGTTATAATGATATAATAGTGAAATAGTTAATAAATCTTATGAATTAAAAAAAAAATAGTGAAACAGAACTAATATTTTTAATAAAGTCATTGATACGATTCTATCGAGTGTCTTTCACTCCTTGATTAAGCATGAAGTAAAATTTCGAGTTTAGAAAAGCCTGAAAATGTGCAGGCTTCTATACTCAAAATTTTACTTCATTCACCAGGGGTAGAAAACACTTAACTATTCTAAAGTTCAAAACACATAATTAAACTTTCATTGTGCAAAAAGTGTAGTTAAGGTTTATTTTGTATTTTAAGTCGCTGTCAAAATGTATCAATATCAAATTTTGAAGAGTCTCACATTTTTATTAAAATTAAAACAGAAGCCTATTTGTTGCAATGAAAATATGTTTTATTACTTTTACACTGTTTTGGGATCTAATTTATTTTATTTATCGTTGATATTTATATTAAATTATGTATTTTAATTATATGTCTATTTATATTTTTCTAGAGATGTAAGAAGATAACGGCAGTAGGTACACGAGACAGAAGTCATTACTTGAGGCTTACGCGTTTTTTTTTTCATTTTTAATTGTTTCTTTGTTTGCGTTACTTTTTCCTCTTTCTTTTGTGCGCGTTCATTCGCTTTTTTGTCTGTCAGCAATCAGCGCAACTCGAAAATTTACGTATAATTTGAACGTCATTTGTATGCACTTACGCTCTTTAACAGAAAAGATGTGTGATTAATTACAAAATAATAACTGAGGTGGCCTCATATGCCGGCACTTTGTTATTCACATACAGAGTTTTTTATGAGGTGCAATGTATGGAGGAAACTGAAAAATTGTCAGTAAGTGCATATTTTGAACTTTAAAGTAAACATGATGTCGATCATTTTAATTGAAGATATGTAATTTGCTTTTCTTAGTAAGTCACATGAAAATCTTCATTTCAAATTATTAACATAATTTTTTACTTTACCCGTTAACGGCCTAGCAATTTACAGTTCAATCTAAGAGTTGGTTTTAGGTAAAATTCTGCACTTCTTTTTATGATTTCTATGAATGGCTTATTGTAATGTATACTGGGATTTTTTCGTTCAAATATACATATGTATGCGCTATAAATTTTCAGTCACTCGTCGATTTTATAAAAACGTTCAATTGGAAGTTTCGAACGAGTGTTTCCACTACCAGATTAAGTATGAAATAAAATGACGTATCTAGTTTCACTGAAATTATGTACTTATTATATTTACTTGAAAATTGACAACAAGTGGACGAAATTCTTAAAAACATTGTATTATACAGTGTGTTTCACCTAAAACTCCCCAGAGTAATTAACAATAAACTAAAAATATTATTAATGTTTTGTTTGTTGTAAGCAATGGAAGTTATTCAAGGCTATATTTTGAAAATATTGACCTTTTTGACATGTGTGTCAATTTTTATAAGAACTGTTGGCTATAATTGAGTTATATTAATGTTATTATTATTTTTATATAATTTTCAATGTATTTAAATTATTTTTATTGTTAGATAGGCAAATTTTGAGAAGTTGTGCAAGTTTAATTGTTTATATTAAATGTTCTTGAAAATGTAAAAATCTGATTATAGCTTAAAAATGGCCAATGCAATTTAAAACATGAAAAAAATAAAAATGTATTAAAATATTCCATTCTTTTGGAAAAATTCACTAACAAAGTTCTGATCAGAGAATCACATTTTCTCACGTCTCTGACAGCTAAACCGTAATTATGAGTGATACCAATTCTACCTTAATTTGAAGCCTTGAATAACATTTATTGATTACAATAAACAAAACTTTAATAAGATTTTTAGTTTCTTGTTAATTAATCTGGGGAGTTTTAGGTGAAACACCCTGTATGTTAATTGACAAAAATCATAAAAATCTCAAAACACTCAGAAAAATTATGATAAACCAGAAAATGCATTTACATTGTGAAAACTATGACTAAAGAATTAAATTAAATTAACATTTGTGTGGTATAAACTCTACTGGTACGGAATAAATAATTATTCACCTATTAAGCGCCATTGATGCAAAAACGCAACATTATTATTTGTTTGATTATTAAATTACTAAATAAATTAATTTAGTACATTGCATTATTTGAACTGACTTGAGAATGTGTAAAGAAAAATGTTTTTCATAGATTATATTGAAGAAATCAGAGTTTTTTAGATAAACATTTTTATTCTAAAAGTATCTCTAAAATTGCACATAGATGTAAAAATCTACGTACAATTTCTGAGATACTCTTAGAATAAAAATATTTATCTATAAAATCATGATTTCTCCAACAAAATCTAGATATGATTTTTTTAACTGTTTGGTGTTGTATGCGTTCACTTTGTGGTTCATCTTAAATACACTTGTAAATAAAACACTTTTTACTTTGTTTAACCACTGAATCTTACATTTAATTGTGTAAATGTAAGATTCAGTGGTTAAACAAAGTAAAATGTGTTTTATTTACAAATGATTTTTTTAGATTCTCAACATAAATATTAACATGATCAACTTTTTATAGTAAAATATGAAAAATCTCACAAGTGTTTTTACTCCCAGATTAACCATAAAGTAAAATTTCGAGTTTAGAAAAGCCTGAAAATTTGGATTTGCCGGAGCACGCGAGCGAAGCGAGTCGCGCTCCGGCAAATCCAAATTTTCAGGCGCGTATAAAATACTGAATTATTATGAATAAATACTACCTGCTATATTTGATAATATCAATAAAATGACAAAAAGAGAAAACCTGAATCATCTCGATAAACAAATTATTGTAATGCTGACTTCGAAAATTGCCAAAAGGCATAAATATTTTCATAAGGCCAAAGGATTTCTTTAGATTCATCATTTTACATTGCTAACGTTTTATTAAAATACATTTTCTTCGCTCTATTCTAGTGAAACCGACAGCCTACTAATGGGGAAGGAAAGTATTGTGATCGTTTTTTTTTTGACGGAAATACACGTTTTTGGGTCACATGAATCCGAATCAATTTTTTATTTCAATGTCAGTCTGTGTTTCGGCTCGTGGGATTTTCATCAAATTTTGTTGTTGAGTTCTACTCCATAATATCTCGAAATTATCAACTTTTAGGTGAAATGCGGAAATCAGAAGTGGATGTTTAGTCTTAGCTACAAGCGCTAAGACTAAACATCCACTTCCGATTTCCGCATTTCACCGAAAAGTTGATAATTTTGAGATATTATGGAGTAGAACTCAACAACAAAATTTGCAAATTCTTTCATATAAAAGTTGCAGAGAATCAAAAAATAAACATTTAATAAGGGTACACTTTTTGTCTTAGCTCTTTTACTTTTTAAGTTATTTTGAAAACTTTGCGAATTTTATTTTTTAATTTTTTTTTTCTCTATCTCTGTAAGCATTATAATTATCAAGTGATAGAAATAATCGATATACTAATCCCATAACATTTTAATTTCCGGTCGATACCTGTGCTGGCCACAGCAGATTTTTTTTTTTGTATAAGGAATAGACAGTATGAGTTATTATTTAGTTATACAATAACCAATACAATTTCGCTGCATATAGAAAATGTACATTTTCTTTGGAAACTTACTACCGAAAACGGCTAATTGCAGTTAACCTCAGCGCGAACTGAAATTGTGTAATTTTTTTGTCCGCTGCTTTAGCGGTCGCGCAAAAATGGTGTGCAGTTTTGTAGAAAATACGAAAACAATGGCCGCTTATGAAAAGTTTCAATTTAGGCTTTTAAGCAGCTATGTGTAATAAGGCGATAATACATGATTACGAATCAAAGCACGATTCCTTTAGTTATGCTTATTCCTGAAACACACCAGGGCTTGGGCGTCATTCAACTCACTTACAACACATGCATACACAAATATGGTATTATGAATTTATAAAATATTGTTATATGGAACATTTTTTTAACAGATGCATTTTTATGGGAAATTGTAAAATATGAATTTTGGCAAGATATACGTCATTTTGAATAGGGATTGTAAATCAACAGGATTTTCTTTAATTCGGTAAATTTGTGAATTAAAACCGATTAACCGATAATATCCCAGTAAATCACTATATCACAATAATACATGGAACATTAATAGCATTTATTGACTTAACTTTAACGAGTGTTCCCACTAAGGCAGGGATTCGAGTACGAATAATTCAAATAGTCAAATATTCAAATATGAATATTTCAATCGACATATTTGAATACTCGAATATTTAAGTATTCAAATATTTGAGTATTTTTTTGAACGAAACATAACAATATTCGATTAATTCAAATATTTAATTCAAATATTTAAATACGTTTTTGAATTAATAATTTTAAAGGGCAGTTCCTTGGCTACGCCCTTGATCCTTACATGCAAGATGCTTAATGGAATTTAAAAATTGTCAGCTAACACATGTATTAATAAAGTAACGTAGTAATTATTAACATTTAATACCTTTATAATGATTGCATGTAAAGCTTTATTATTAGATAGTATAAAACATTTTATTATTGATTTTATTTTAAGGACAATAATTAAGATCGGTAATTTACATATTATTTGGCCATAAGAACGAACAACGATTAATCTTCTACAATTATGAAAATAGAGCATTGAAACTTATACATATTGTACATTGAATCTTTATGAATAAATTGACAAAAATTGTTTTTCAAAAAAATTTGTCTTATATTAAATATAAATTAAATAATGGAACACTGTCAAATGATTACACAAATCCGTGTATTACTTCCATAAAAAACAATATTTCTTCTTCATATTGCTTTAATTTATTGAAGTAATTATTATAAACATGTTGTATTAAATAGATTAATCTAAAATTAATGATAAATAAAATTAATCGTTGCTTAGAAATCTCCATAAGGGCAATGTAAATTTTGATTATACTTTCAATAAATAGGGGGCAGCATCGTGCCTTTTTAGTAATATTTTAAAAATATACTGTGATTTCTAAAAACATGTGAAAATAAATTAGTATTGATATGTAGAAATCATATACGACATTTGCCCTGGCTCCCGGCTCCCGACCTTGAGTTGCGAATGCATTTTTTCTGACACAGACCGTTCATTCAATTATTATGTTATTGATACAAAACAGAGAAAGACATTGTTAAAATATTTCCGAATACATATTGTAAATATAATTGTATTTCTGGATTCATGTTTTGAATAAAAATATGGAATGCCAGTAAATGTTGATTCAAGTGCTGAGTCGGAAAAAATCCTATTTCATTTATAAATTAATAAATTGAATGTGCGGCACTAGGCGATTTGGTCACCGAGGCACCGAGTCAGCTTACCGTTTTTTAGGTCCCGAGTTCGAATTGGATTATTATAATTTCCCTTTTTTGTACTGCGCGCGGCGGTTTAGACTGCTCAGCTTGGAGTGTCGCCATTGAATTGAGCGACACACAGTGGTCTGAAACCGATCAAAATGCGACAAAACACCACAGTTTTTTTTATTTTGTGAGATATCAATTTAAAATTTGGTATGCTTATACTAAACACAAATTTGAGTTTACAGATCTTCCATAAACCTTATTTGCAATTCCGGTTTCACCGGTAATGACATCAATTTTAAAAATAGTGATGTGTCCATCATAGCACGTTCCCCGTTAAAGATATGATGATTTAAATATCAACAATATGGAAAACTTACTCAAACTAAATTTATTCTACTTTTATTATTATTCCAAAACTATTCACAAAAAAAGTGAGAATCAGTGTTTTATACGTGTGGCGCATGAAGTAAAATTTCGAGTTTAGAAAAGCCCCGAGATACATTTTCTACGCGGGGCTTTTCTAATCTCGAAATTTTACTTCATGCTTAGTCTGGGAGTGGAAAACACTCATTACTTTAAAGGGGTGTCCGGGCCCCCTCTAGATACCAAAAAAATCATACATTTAAAATTGTTGCAGGCAAGTTTTCACCAAAATTAAAATAAATTATTAATTATCTAACGATTAGAAAATAAAATGTCCTTTCAACACAATTTGTTAACCAACCGAATAAAATAAAGGCTAGTAATTTGTAAACTTTACAATATTTCAATGTTTTATACGCGTGGCGCATGAAGTAAAATTTCGAGTTTAGAAAAGCCCCGCGAAAATTTGTCTCGGGCCGCGGTATACGCGGGGCTCTTCTAAACTCGAAATTTTACTTCATGCTTAGTCTGGGAGTGGACGACACTCGTTTAATTATCGGGTTTTTAATTTATTTTCATAAATTTTTCAGCATCGATTAATTAATTTAGACGTTATATTAATCGTTAACAATTAATAAACGTTTTGAAATTTGCGAGGGCGAAAATTAACGAAATTCTAGAAAATTCATGAATACCAGCATTTTTTTAGTTTATCGAAAATCTAGGAAATATATGAAAGGTGTCCAAGTTTTGAAAAGTAACGAAAGGAGTCAAGAATTTGAAAATCAGCAATAATCTTGGAAAATGCATGATTTTTGTCAAAATTTTAAAAGTTGTTATATATCTTGGAAATAAAAAAAAGTTTGAAAATGAACAAACGTATTGAAAAATTCACGAGTCGTTAAAGTTTTGAAAATGATCAAAATCTTGGAAATTCACGAAAATTGACAAGACTTTAAAAATTGGACAATAACTTAAAAACCCTGAAGATTTTGTAAACTAATTAAAACATTGTAAAAAGCCATTAATTCTTTTTTACCGAATGTTTTCCATTCCCAGACTAAGCATGAAGTAAAATTTCGAGTTGAGAAAAGCCGTAAGAATTTTGATTTGGACGCGTAGCGTCCAAATCCAAATTCTGGCTTTTCTCAACTCGAAATTTTATTTCATGCGCCACCCGCATAAAAACACTGATTAATTGTTGAGTTTAAAATATTTAAAACATTATTTTATTATAGAATATCACTTTACACATACTTCAAATTGTTGTCAAATTTCAATATTTCTTGACATTTAATCACTTTTTGACATTTTTCTCCAATTTAATTAAACATTTTATCGATTTTTAACAGTTTTCGATTTTTTCAAAATTCTGGCAATTATAAACATTTTTGCCATGACATTTCGTCTCTTTACCACGATTTTCGTACCACGGACAGAGCATAAATTTCTAGATAAAGACAATAAACTCTATTAATATTATTATTATGTATACACATAAATAAATGTTTATATGTAATATATTTTCATAATGAGTGTAATTCATAATTATATAATAAAATGGCTTTTGGAAATAAGACCAGCAAAAACAGTTGAATGTTTGTCGATTCAAATTAAAATCATGAATATTTATTTATCCAGTTTACTTGTCTACTGAAATGTTATACCCATTTATTCGCCCGGCGCTATCTAAACAAACGAACAATGCGCTCCTCACTCATAATTTTTATTATTCGTTGTGATAAAATTCGGCAGGCACTATGAACCAATACGTAGTCAAAACTATGTTCAGCAATTTTGCTATTTCTGCGCCATCTCGTACCCCAGAAACACACTACCAGCAAAAATTGGCCCTCTTAATTCCAAGCAATTTAAAAATATCTAAAAATGTAATTGAAATCATGAAGTCGTTATATCTAAAGCAGCCAGACATAGCGTCTAGGAGTAGACCCTCAAGTCCTTATTAAAATATCTTTATTACATCAAGTTTAACAGCGATTTCTTGCCTTAAAATGGTATTTAAACATCATGCACAGCACACGTAATGATAATTTAAATGCCGGTTGTTAGAATCCATAAAATCTCCATATTTTTTTCCAAATAGTGGCGAGTTATAAAATAATCCACTTCTAACGAGAGCAAGCCCTTTATTTACGAAAATGTGGATAATAACGAGAATAACCGAAAACCGCCCGAGGCACAAACCATCAAAATTGCTTCGTAAATGAATAGGCAAATGTTTTCGGTATAGAGCTGACTCCTTTTCAAAGATCAAACGTCGAGCGGAACATCCACGGGTCAGGAGGAAATCTTAAAAAATCTCGTTTATTCTAAGGCAATCTAATTTTTTCCGCTTTCTGTCATCCCTATTAATATTCATTGGCAATCTCTTACATGTAAAGTCCGACCTCTCTCGCTCATTAAGCGCTTGCTGACTTCAAATGGGTTTATAATTGAAAATACCTACACAAAACAACCAAAAACTATTCACATTTAAGTACACCAATTCATTTACTCCGAGTGCAGGAAAAATGGGTTTCTAAACATCACTTTGGTTACTGTAATACTAAAACCTCGTGGAATGAATGAGGTGCACTGAAGCAGCGTTTCTCAACCTTTTTTTTATATTTGAAATAAAACAACACATTGAAAATTAAATATTTGAATACTTTATGCTACTGACCCTATGAATTTATAAATATTGAAAGACACGTATACAGTATTTATGCGCATGATTGTAGATTATTACTTTCCCCTGTGTAATACAAAGGGAACGTATTGTTTACGTCAATATTTTCAAATCAAAAATTAGAATGCAAATACAGCCAAAATCGTTTATAATGACTATGATGTACAATCGGATATAAGGAACAAAACAATCCATCTGTCGAATTACGTATACAAAAGAAGCATTGATGTTGCTAATAACGAAATCATCAGGTAGAACGAACTAATTTCTAGAAACAGTAGCTGTTGAAATGATCAGTTTCAGCGTACAATTCATCACGTCTTTCATTCTATCTAATGAAAACAAATGCTTTGTTAACTATGCCTATTTGCAAGGTTGGGTGTGAAATATCATCTTAAAAATCACTAGATTTTATACAGCAATTTTTATTTTAAGTATATCCAAAACCAAATTGCTCAAATTTTAAAAGCGTAAGATTTGGTTAGACTTAATAAACATTTGCAAAATTATTTTTTTTATTTTGCACTCTTAATGCAACTATTATCAAGCTATACAACCATAAAAACTGTTTGGTTATAGGCTCCATAAGCGAACTATTTTCAATTGTCAATCAAACGTCAGTGCCAAATTAAATATTCTATATTTTATTTATTTAGATTATTTAGAAATTGTACAATTATTATATACTGTCACATTTACAGTACTGATATGTAAAATTTTAATATTTTCTTTTTGTAAAGAGTGCCTTGGAAACAGTTAAGTAACTCACTCATTTGACAACTCCTAGGGCCCATAATTGGCTTAAAACAATTTTACATATCACCCCTGAGGACAGGCATCCAGCTGATTCATTACTGCACTGACAGAAAATGTATTTGTTTATAAACGAAATACTGGTAATAGCTATGCGTTAGTGTTACTAATAACTATACAAATTTAACACTCAATTTCATTAAACACGTATTTATGGTTTGATTGGTTCACAGAACGCGATTTATGATGTCAGTTACAAACGCTATTATACATTCAAATCATGATACCGCAATCTGTCATAATTTATCTGTCAAATTATTATAAAACAAAACGAACTATTAAAACTGACCCGTGTTGTTTTTAGTATTTTTCTGTGGAGAGAGTGGACAGTTTGCCATCTACTTCATTAACACTCACTCTACCGCAAGTAAGAGAAGCTGCAGAATTAGCGTCTGCTAATTTACTACCCGAAAAATCGCAAAAAGCATATCTCACAGAGTATGAAAGTGAAGAAGTGAAAAGATAGCGTAGATAAAGTGCCACGTTTATCCGTAACTAATAATATTGATAATGTAACTTCAAATGTTTAACATTCAATAATTGTCACGACATTCATTTTCATAAATAAATTTTGTAAATAATAGAGATAATGCTAATGTTTCTAATGTTGTAATGTAACTTTATATAATTGTCAACATTCATTTTGATAAATATATTATATAATAATTGTTGTGTTATATATTGTTGTTGTCGTGAACAAAGTATAGTGTTCAATTCACATATAATGGCTATTAATCACTCGAACGACTTGCTCTACTCGCTTACGGCTCGTTCCGCAAATATCGTTTTTGTGATTAATATGCTCGTTGTACAATATACTATTGTATACATCGACATAAAGCCTTTAGCTTTTAATGACTACTGTAATCCGCGAATTAGTTAGCAATCAATACTCTAAATTGAGCATAAAGCAAAAATACACGTTTTACGTGCGTTTGTAATATTTTCTCCGCATTTGCTGTTATTAAAGCGAGTCTTTTGTGCTGAGTATAATAATTGAGGAACATTTTAAACATAGAACTGGATGAAATTCGAAATAAATTTAAAAGGGAAAAAGCACGAGGATAACAGTGTTTTGATAGGAGCCAGGGGCGAATTATATAAAATGCGCAAATACCTTGGAAACCACTACAAAGTCTTTTGTGAAAAGTAAAACACACAGCAGGCCCTTTTATATATCAGCGTGCTATCAGAAATGAAGCGGGCCCGCCATTCCGGGCGGTTTATTGACACAAAAATAATAGAGCGAAATCCTTTATTCCATATTTTTACTACCGTATTTTCTGTTTTGCATGTTGCTTTATAAAACGTATTACTCCAATCTAATTATCATGTTAATTTAAATAAGCGTCGAGGGATTCCATTGCATGCGCGCCGTTGTTTCACGCTCATCTTTTTTTCGAATGATTACATTCAATCGGGGGGTGGAATTTGAAATTCAACGATACCACATAAAATAGGGTGGCGAAATAAATCATGGCAGTGTAGGTGTCAGTGTGTCATTCCTAGTCATTCTATTTCATTTAAAATCAATGGTGTTCCTGGGGAGTGTCTCGTCTTTGGCATGACGCCGCCAATTTTCTCCTTGGTCGATCATCTTTGTCCGTGCCTTTTCGATCGTTCAAAATGAGCAAATATAAGTTCGACCACTCAAAAATATTTTTCGTCACGTGCTCGGATTTAAGGCAATATTCTCTAAAGACGTAACATCGAGGTAGTATATTTACAATTAACTTTATACAATATTTTTAAATTTTCTTAAATCCTGTATATGGATTCGGATAGCAATTAATTGCCATCTGTATCCATATACAGGATTTTTTTCGTTTAAGTAGGTATACATATCCTAAGAGCTCAATTCTTCGGCTGTCATTTGCTTCTTGTTTTATGAACATATTCAGTATTTGAGAACAGTTATGCTTAATTGTTTAAAGATTGTTTTTTTTTAAACTTAATACGCAGAGTGAAAAAGCATCGAACTTTACTTCAAATTTAGGCTCCGATTTAAGCGTTGAAACGAGTGAAAGGCGTTAACGAATGATTTCAATAATCGAGTGACCGGTACTTGAATAATTTTGATAATCGACTAATCATTTGAATTATCCTTCAAATGATGATTCAAATGATGACTCGAACAAGTCATGCAAATATTTGAATGATCGCTAGAAAGATGATTCATACAGGGTGTTTTTCTTTTAAATATACATATCCCAATTATTTGCAGTAAATCTTTAGATATTCGTTGGTTTTTTAAGATTTCAATTTAAAGCTTAAAACTAGTGCTTTCCACCCCAGGTTAAGCATAAGGTAAAATTTCGAGTTTAGAAAAGCCTGAACGTCAAGTCCAAATGCAGGCTTTTTTAAACTCGAAATTTTATTTTATGCGCCACGCGGATTAAACACTGAAAGCAAATCCAAACGTTCAGGCTTTTCTAGAGTTGAAATTTTATTTTATGCTTAATTTGGGAGTTAAAAAACACTCGTTTAAAGCTTCAAATTAAACTATTTAAAAAAAAATCATATTACCACTTGAATGATCATTAATATTATCATTTGAATGATCATTAATATTATCATTTTAATGATCGTTCGAATGATAATATTAGATTATTAAATATTCGATGATTTTAATAATCGAATGATACGATTAATCTCACTCCAGTCGGCCCATCACTACTTGAAACAATTAAACATTACGTAACTTCAAAGTTCCGATCTTCGGCTACCATTTGCTTTTTGTTTTATGAAAATGTAGATTTTTCTAACAAATTTACGCTTAATTGTTTAATCAAGCAATTATTTTCAAAAATTTAATGCGCAGAGTCGAAAAGCAGCGAATTTAATTTAAAATGTAAGCTCCAATTTAAGCATTAAAACGACGATTCTAAGCATTGACTTTTAGCTATCGTATTCCTTTTGTTTCATTAAAATGTGTAGTTTTTGAAAAAAGTTAAAAAGTTATGATTAATAAATAGAGCGATTGATTTTTTAGTAAATTTAATATGAACAGAGATAAATATTTCAAATTTAAGCCTTCATTTTCGCGTGTAAAGATTTTTTTTTTATGAAAATGTCAAGTTCTTAAATAATGTAGCACTTAATTGTTCGACTGAGCAATTTTTACTACATTTCATACACAGACCGAAAAAACGTTGATTTTGACTTAAAATTTAAGAGTTGATTTAAGCGTAAGAACATTTCAACTTTATATAATATCAAAGCTTTAGCTCTTGTTTGCTTTTTGTTTAATGAAAATATTAAGTTTGCGCAAAAAGTTGTGTCAAACTATTTGAGCGAGCAATTTTTATTAAAGTTAACCCTTTATTGCGCGATATTTTTAATTTTAACAAAACAAAAATCTATATTGTTACTTTTATTTGTTATTAACAAAAATCTGCGTAAATGCTACATACAGTGTCAATTCGAAAACAAGTCAGCCAGAATATCTTTAGAGCCGTAACAGTTAGAGAAAATTTTTCAAAATCGTTTCTAGGATATGGAGGGGGAACCATTTTGACCCACATAACAATCTTCTGCAACCAACCCCTTAGGCTCTAACCACCCTTGCCCATTGTTTTAAATGGCACGACCCTACTTGTGATATATCATTAGAAAGGTCTTTCAAAATGCTAATCAGTGTTACCAACTAAAATTTTTATTGTTACATAAAAATGCAAAAAAAATTAAATCAATACATAGGCATGTTCAAAATGTTTCATTAAATACGAAGAAAATAAATAACAATCAAATAAAAACAACATTTCCTGCCATGACGTTTACAGGGTATTAAAAAAAGTGAGGACGTCTGATATCTATAAGAGGGTCGATTTAAAAATTGATAACAATTTTTCATTGAAAAAATCAATTCGATTTAAAACTAAGACTGAAAAGATCGAATTTCTAGAAGATCAAATAAAAAAGAAAACAAAAATTATTTAGTGCGACATTCAATAGATTGTTTTATAAAAAAATTGATCGATTAGGCTGATAATTGTTGAAAGTTCATCTTCACTTTTATGCAAATAAACCGATTGTTTTATTGAATTAAATGTATGACTTTAAACTGTTTACTAAAATAATAATGGAGTCAGCCAATTTGAGAAAATCGATTTTGTGTGTATATCGCTTGCAACTAGTTTTCCTCTGGGCAATTAATATATGTATATTTGTCTGGCTGGGTAAATAAATGTATCGAAATAATATTTAAACGTTATTTGCTTAGACAGAGCAACTCGTAAATTATCCAATTAAAACATTCGACCACAAATGAATATATTCACAGGCTTTTATTAATTCATAAAGCAAAGAAAACTTAATGTAATTAATGGTTACCCAACAAAACTAGTTACAAACACAGGGTTATTCAAAATAACGGAACAGATCTCAAACAATTATTTATTCCAAATTACAAAAGATAGAACCACTATTCCAACGTTCCTGGAAAGAAAAAAGTTCAATTTTTTATGCATTTAATATGAGCACCATGTGTTACACGAAAAATTTCAGAACGGTGGCTCATTTCTTGCCACACACGAATTAGCTGATCTCTAGTTATCGAATGCAGAATTCACAGCAACAATTCGACAACAATTTGATGTTGCAGATTTTTTAGAGTGTCGGGCATAGGGGGGATTTAAAACACGGTCTTTAAATTACCCCATAGATAAAAATTACAAAGAGTGAGGTATGAAAAAATAACATGACAAGCAACAGCGCCAATGCGGCCGTGGTTAGAACTTCTGAATGGACTGTTCAAATTTTAAACTTTTATTTGTCCAGGAACGTTGGAATTATGATTCTACCTTTTGTAGTTTGAAAGAAATAAATGTTTGAAATCTGTCTTTTTCAATTACCCTGTATATATACATCATCATATCAGGCATACTCTATACAGTTACATTATTTATTAATACAAATATTTACAATTCCATTAATGTGTTAATATGTCTCTGTCTGGGCTATCGACCATTGGTCTTTCTGCCTTATCAATAATTTGTGGTTAGCATTGATGATAAATCAAATATGTCACTCCAGGGAAGTGATATTTTTTCAAAATATAAAATTTTCAAATGTAAAAGCATTGTTGCTATATTTGAAGTCATTTCGTCAACATGAGAAATTTTAAAACATTAAAAGTACAATTCTTTACGAAATCTACAACAAATATGTCTTACAAAGATTAAATCTTAGATAAATTTCATTCACGCTTATGAAGAATTTTATCCATAAATAATGACTAACAAGGAAAAAAATAATATTTTTATATTTTGAAGAATGTTGTGTTATTATTAAGATGAATAGAGTGCTTTTAAAACTTCACACTAAATCATTGTTTAATACGCATGGCGCATGAAGTAAATATTTCGAGTTTAGAAAAGCCTAAAAATTTGGTAAATATTTCGAGTTTAGAAAAGCCTGAAAATTTGGATTAGTAGGGGCGCGCGAGCGAAGCGAGTCGCGCCCCAGCAAATCCAAATTTTCAGGCATTTTTAAACTTGAAATTTTACTACATGCGCCACGCGTATTAAATACTGATTTAAAGTGAAGTTCAAAATATACTGCCTATGTTTGATCTTACGTTAATAATCTTGACAAACGTTTATGTCCAAGCAATGTGCTTAGGGATAATACTACATTTTGAATATCTAAATTCAAGACATAATGTAAACTCTTCTTAATTTTATGAGTTGAACAATTATAAGGAGGTTTTACGCTTTTGTCGAAGGAAATCTCGAAAAAAAATCTGGCAACACACTCCCTGTAAGAGCAAACATAATATTTTTACCATAAATTGATTGATTGAGTTACCTGAAGATCAAATTAATTTGACGAATAAAGCACTAATAACCTTTCTTCTCACGTTTATTTGAATTACCAAATGTACATACATTTCGGACACAAAGTGACCATTATCAATGGATTAACACTAAATACAAAACAGAAATTATAAACTATATATAGAATATAATACAAAAAATATAGAATATAATACAAAAGCGGTGGGAGTAAAAATAAAGAAAACGCGTAAATTAAGAGGTGAGTGGTGGTACAAACCAGGTAAAGGGGATTAGGGGAAAACCACAGATTAGGGTGATGCAATTAAATCTAACAATATATTATGAAGTGGACGTAAATCAAAATTCAATAATTTATTCTCATGTTTTTTCATTTCAATGGCTTTCTAGCATGTTTAAACGATAATTTCATGATTGTTTTAATAATTTGATATTTTTTATTGTAAATTTATGACCGGTTTCTAGTTAATGTTTAGCCACTACAGATTTTTTTTAAGTTTAATTTGAAGCTTTAAACGAGTGTTTTCTACTCCCAGACTAAGCATGAAGTAAAATTTCGAGTTAAGAAAAGCCCCGAGAAAATTTGTCTCGGGTCGCTGCGCGACCCGAGACAAATTTTCTGGGCTTTTCTAAACTCGAAATTTTACTTCATGCGCCACGCGTATAAAACACTAAAATATTGTGCGATTTGTGTATATTCGAACTGCACTTGAAATCTGTGTTTTATCAAAACATTTTTTATTGAAGATTCAACATGTTCTGTCTTATGGAATTGGTAAATCATATTTTATTGTTTTACTTATTAAAAATCAATATTTTTATAATATATAAAATTACGATAATGTTCGTACAAACAGCAAACAATACTTCTTAATTGATAAGACTACTAAGATAACAAATATCCATTGAAACAACTACTTCCAGTGCAAATACACCACCGGATATTGAATTGTACAATGAAATATTGAAATTCTTACTTTATTACCTATTTTACCTAATTAATATTTTTATTATTAGCAAACAATCGAAAAACGTAAACAAGGACGTTTTAGTGTAAATTTACATTGTTTGTTAGAAACAATAACGATTTTCTCACTGCTTACTAAAAATTGCATAAAATCAATTAAACCACTTAATAATCGACTACACAAGATGGAACTGAATAATTGAATTCCTTATTCATGTTCCAATATAAATAAATTAATAAATTTGCATCTTACAAAACTTAATAATTTGTTGATTCATTCGTCACATAAATTAAACTTTACAGTTAATTTGTTCAGTGTTGAATTAATCCGCGAATGCTGGAATTTGGTAATTAGATTGAAATTTGATAGAAGCTGCGAATACGTCGCCGGGGAGTGTTGTATACAAGTTTCCAACACCCAAAGTGCATTAGCATCGATTCTACACTTAAAATTACAGAACGGAGGATTGTTGTTGCAATTAAGACATCCCGCTTTGATATTCCCATCAATTAAATTCAACAGGTAATTTTAATATATTATGCAATTTTTTTTAATGTGTTTCTAGATACGTATAAAATCAAGTTACTTATTAAAGGTTTAATATATTCTGAAAAATATTTTCAAAATGTATTTGCACATAAATTCTCAATCAAGACAATTATTCAAGGTATAGTGACATAATGATTGATTGCAACGGTTTTATAACTATGATAGTCTGAAGGGTCAGTCATAAGTTCATTATTGTTGATATTCGACAATTAATTTTGACAGTAATAAAGTTATTACCCTTTGCATCGCCATAACTCTAAAATATTAATTGATTGATCTCCCTTTCATTGCTGTATATCACTCAAATAATTAAATTTTTCAAGAAATGAGCAAAAGAAAAGGATTAAAACACCTTTTTTATATACATAGTAGGGACTGTAAATCCGCCAACTTTTTCAATTATCGGCAATTCGGTAAATTTGTTAATCAAAACCAGTTTACTAACCATTTCCCGGTATATCAGAATATTGTTGTTTTAGCGGTAAAAAGTAATTCAATACACTGAAAATTACTTACCTTAAACAAGGGTTTTTCACTCTCGGCAACTTTTTATGAATTCGTTGTTTATGAAAAAGTTCAATTTAAAGCTGCTAACGAGTGTTTTCCACTCCCAGACTAAGCATGAAGTAAAATTTCGAGTTTAGAAAAGCCCCGTGAAAATTTGTCGAGGGTCGCGCAGCGACCCGAGACAAATTTTCTGGGCTTTTCTAAACTCGAAATTTTACTTCATGCGCCACGCGTATAAAACACAGATTTCAAGTGAACTTTGAATATACATAAATTTCACAATATTTCAGTGTTTTATACGCGTAGCGCATGAAGTAAAATTTCGAGTTTAGAAAAGCCCAGAAAATTTGTCTCTTTTTTAAATTTTTATAAGGTGCGCTAATAAAAACATATTTTAGTTTTTATGTTGTGTTACCATTGTTATTTATAGTTCTTGTCAATTAATGATAACTATAATAACTGAAATGATGTATTATATTATGATAATCAATCAACAAAATTTTAGTCGAATCGAATATAGCGTTCAGTTGTTATAAATAAAATTAATAATGTTTTGAGGCTTAATCCCGGCTTAACCGCAAACTTTTGGATATAGATAAGTAATGTTAAATCATCATATTTTGATCCCAGGAATCTATTGTGGTTTCCTTACATTAACGGGACACCCTGTATATGTGATTGTAATAATATTCAATTTAACGGAAACTTTTAATAAGTTCTTAGTCTAAGAAAACATCGCTTTTTAAACAATAATTTAAAATGTTCACTTGAATTGGTTCGATTATTCACTCTAGAATAATTAAACATACTGGTAAATTAATTGACTTGATGATGTTAATCAAGTATTTATTCAATATTTCATCATTATAGAAAGTAATTCGATAACTCATCAAATCTTCAATAACAAGCTATTGGAGAAATAAGGAAGCAATTTTCCGGAGCTATCGAATTTTCTACATGGCGTTAATTTATGTAAGCACGAATAATTAACCAGAAAGTAATGTTTCCTTTATTTACAATATCGCACCCTTACAAAAGACACCTGGCGCGAACAAACAAGGGCATGTCGCTTTTTGCTCAGATCAGAATGTACACCGCTGGTTAATTAATTAATTAACGTTTTCAATTAGTGACTCACCGTGTGCTGGGAGAATGTGCCCAGGGGTGACGGAAGAATGTAACATCGAAAACGGAAAGTATCGAAAATTGCATGTACTTTAAATGTCCCTAAAATCATCAGATAATTAGACAGTTTTTTATATTTTGTTATTAATATTGTTGGTTAATTAATATTTTTTCCAAGGGTAAGGAAAAGCCAGTAATAATACAAAAACACTTGTAAATAAAAAACTTTTTACTTTGTTTAACCACTGTATTTTGCACTTAGCTTGTGACTATAGTTTCGACTATCTAGTAGTCATTATCAAACTAAAAGTAAATAAAAATTACATTTTAAAAACTATTTATACGGCTTCGAAGAGAAGTGTGTACATTAGGTCAACCTGGTCGTTAAGAAGGGAAATTCCGCGATTAATTCGGGCCTTGTGTACTTCTAGTGCTTCCAGTAAATATTTATTTATAAATTGAATTGTAAAAATTGTAAAGGTGTGTACATTAGGTATCTGATCGTAGATTCGAAATAAGATTAAAAGAACAGGAGCGAGCTTTTACATTAAAACAAAATAGTTCCACCTACAGACTAAGCAAAAAACAAACAAATAACGTTATATCAACATTGTAGCAACAGTAAACGTTGTTTTAATGTTGTTGAAACATTACCTAAATAGATTTGCTCAGTGGGTATGCTAACCACCTTTTAGAAGATAATCATACTTTTGGTAAGGATGTACTTTCAGTAATCCATTTTGCCGAAAAAGGTCGTAAAATGGATTTACTGGAAGCACTAGAAGTACACAAGGCCCGAATTAATAACGAAATTCCCTTTCTTAACGACCAGGTTGAAATAATGTACACCCCTCTCTTCGAAACCGTATAAATAGTGTTTAACATGTAATTTTTATTTACTTCTAGTCTGATAATGACTACTAGCTAGTCGAAACTATAGTCACAAATTAGGTGCAAAATATAGTGGTTAATCAAAGTAAACAGTGTTTTATATACAAGTGTATCTACGATATACCACTAAGTGAACGCCTACAACACAAAACAGATAATACAAAAAGTATTAATACTGAAAATAATAATTAAAGCAGGTTCTAATTAAGGCTAGAACAGTCGAATAGTCATTCAAACACATCAAATATTTGAATATTGCATTATTCAAATATTATAATATTTGAAATATTATAATATTTGAAATATTTAAATATACGAATATTTGAATATACGAATATTTGAATATACGAATATTTGAATATGTTTTTAAATAAAAAATATGAAAAAAACAAATTTTAAATGGCTCAATTAAATATGTGTACCTCTCAATATTATATTGAATTTTATTAATTAGACGTCACAGATTTTCCTATGAAAAATAAAACGTATCTCCAATAAACTCATATCAATTTCATGTCACTTAGACCACTTTTCCACTGAGTCCCTTAATTAGCCCAAAATCAGTATATCGAAAATGCAATTGTCAAAAATATTATAACCGTCACAACTGACACAAATAAAATAAATATTTTACAATAGTCACAAAAAAACATGATATCATATTAGTCAAAAACTTTCGAAAACTATGAGAACTTTCATAGAAAATAGTAAATTGAGGATACTTCACATTGTCAGGTTAGATGTCACCTTGTTAAGTTAAATGATATAAAACAAAACACACAAAGTACTGCCATTTGACTATATGACAGTTATTTGTTTATATTGAGTATATAGACTGTCTATATCTTGACAATATTTACAGTTATTATAAAGTGTGAAGAAAGGATACAACAGTGTTAATTATTTATGATTATACTCTTCACGAAACTCAAAAACAAATATCGTTTACAGTTATGCACGGACACAATACGAGGATGACGTTTCATAAAAAGATTGGCATATTTTTAACGTTATTTGTTTATTTCGAATAACGGAATATCCCCAATTTTAAGCACAGATTAGAAAACATAAGTAAACTTATATCTAAATCTTAAAATATTATTACTTAAAAATAAATACACTATGCACAATAATGATCCTAGAACACTTGCTAAATTGATACGCAATGGATACATTTAAAAGTACATATAGAATCTACAAACAAATCCAACTTTTTAAAACGCTGTAACGAATTCAAGAACGTTGAGTTTTTCCCTCACTTTTTTCTTGTAAAAATCAACAATCATGTCGAAAAAAGTCAATATTGTCAAGATATAGACATCATGTTGTGTGTGTCTGTGTAACTATGAAAATAGAAAAACAAACAAGTGTAAAAATGGTCATTCTTCTGTTAAATATGTCGCAAAAGTCGATTCACAAAAACTAGATTTTTGTTGTTGTTGAACGGTTTTTGCATTTTTCCTTTTTCGAGACAAGTTGACACATCACCTCAAGCGACAATTATTGTAGTCATAATAATCTAAGAACAATCGATATTTAGTCTTTTTTTTCAACTGAAATAAAATTTTAACTGAAAATCACTTGTTAACAGTCATAGTACAATTACTATGACTGTCACCTAGTTTTTTTAGTTGTATTTAGTAATTGGCGGGCTCAGTGGAAAAGTGGTCTAAGTGCGATTTTCTTAAAAAAATGGTACAAGTACAGATATCTACACATGTCATTTATATTTAGTGATAGAAAAAATGGTAAAATTGCAAATGTAAATTTCTCAATATAATATACAATGTTATTGATTAGACGTACACAGAATTTTCTATGAAAGTTAAACTTTATCTCTAATTTACACAAATTATGTCACAAGGACCACTTTTCCACTGAGCCCCTCAATTATATTTCTTTATTGACTATTGCAACATTGACTATAAGTCTCCAAGTATGATGGGATTTTGTCATTAATTTTGTCATTATGGCTGTAAGTCACTTGGTTGACTGTCTTTTTTTTAACTATGCTTTTTTGTTTAATCATGTCTTTATCGACTGTATTTCGACTATTGTGATATTAGGACTGCAAGTCACTTGGTTGACTGTCTTTAGGCAATTTGGGCAATAACAGGATTTTGTCATATTATGTCTGTATCGACTCTATTTAGAGTATTGTGACATTATGACTTTAAGTCGCTTGGTTGACTATCTATTAACTATGCTAGGATTTTGTCTGATCATGTCTCTATTGACTGTATTTCGACTATTGTGATATAATGATTGTAAGTGACTTGATTGACTGTCTTTTAACTTAGGATTTTGTCATTTATAGAATACTTTATTTCTAATCGTAAATACTAATACATGCATCCATAGAAAAACAAAGATATGAATTACAAAAAAAGATAACGTCATGCACATGAAAATTAAAAATAAAAATAAATCATACATTTATTTACTATATCTACAAGAAAAAATAATCTATTGTACATAAACACTTCTCCAGTAGATAAACTTTAAACTCCGGAGCAGCCTTTGATTGATTGCGGTAGACAATTGTAAATTTTGTAACCATTATGCGGATTATAGATGTTATTAAATCACTATATCGACTGCATTTTTGACAACTGTTACTTTATGACTGTAAGTCACTAGGTTGACTGACATTAGTATATCGTGTAAATTCAACATAAGTCGACGTTAGCCGACATTCAGTCTATTGTGTCAACTTGATACAAGTCTTAATATAAATCGGCGTAGCCTACATTCAGCCTATTTATTTATTTCTTTATTCAGTCAACGAAGTCCATTTTATTGTGTCACTTGAACTATATTGACAGTTGACATAAGTTGGCGCAAGCCGACATTTAGGCCATCAATTTGGCACAATTATTGTTTGAACCAAATTATGATGGTCATGTTATTGATTTTATTTATGACAGTTACGATACACATTTCGACAGTTGTGACATAGTTTAAACTAACGAGTGTTTCACTCCCAGATTTAGCATAAAGTAAAATATCGAGTTTAAAAAAGCCTGAAAATCTGGTTTGGTCACTCCGCGAAGCGAACCAAATTTTCAGGCTTTCCTAAACTCGACATTTCACTTCATGCACCACCGGTATAAAACACCGATTTAATGTGAAATTGTCTTTAAACGATTGAAAAATGTAATAAGTTTATTATATGGATTATCATTTTTAAATTGTGATGGATTAACAATAACTAAGTATGTTTTTAAATTTTACATTAAATCAGTATTTAAAACGCCTGGCAGATACAGTAAATATTTCGAGTTTAAAAAAGCCTAAAATATTTACTGCATTAAGCTAAGCTAATCAACGAGTGGAAAACACTTGATACAAAACTATTAAAACCTTTAATTACAAGACTGAATTCTTAAATAAATGGGTAACAAAGTTATTTTCATAATCTTTATTGGTTTCGTTAATTATCTTGGTTATCTTGGAAAATGAACCTATTTTCTTTGCTTTGAGATCACTAATTGTTTTATTGAGTTATGTGGAGTATTTAATCACAATAAAAAAACACTTTTATTCCTTACTTCACTTTTATTTTTATTCGTTAGATGTACATTTCGAGTGCAAAGCCCTCATTATCAATATTAGTTATTGATAATGACTGCACTCGAAATGTACATCTAACGAATAAAAATAAAAGTGAAGTAAGGAATAAAAGTGTTTTTTATTATGCTTTGAGATTTTTAAGATTTTTGCTAATTTTTATAATATTGTTGATTGTTGTCAATTTTCATATTTCAATTTTTAAATAATCATCAATCTACAAAATATTGATGACTCGTAAATGTTCATAATTTTAATCAATTTCACAGGGTGTTACAAATTGTATTTTTCCTTCCCTAGTATAAATTTAATCTTGTTTAGGTACTAGGGGTGCCAATCCCGAGCCATTTTTCCAATCCCGGGATTTTCGGTACAATGGTCAAGTTTCCCGGGATCCCGGGACTATTCCCGGGATCCCGGGAAAATATGTAATTGTATATAGGTGAAATATTTTAAGAAATTGTTTCTTATTGATGTGGAATTCCAGCGCGAATTACGTTTTTAATATACGTTTAAAAAAAATGGCTAAATAAAAATGTCTTACAGTTTCACCAACATTTATTTATTTATGTATCTACACTACATATTTTTGAAAAAAGATCGCAATGAGATTAATGCGTCCAGTGTCTCGTCTCCCAGGCTTGAGCGAATCTTATTGCAGATATATCCGGCCGAAGAGAAACATCTTTCGGACTCTACACTAGTTGGGGGGATGGTTTTTAAAAAATCGTAGGCACGTTGTAGATTATTCCCACGTTTACCCCCATTAGCAAATAATTCTATTTCTTTCACTATAATATCTGATAATCGGAGCTTGGTGCGTTCCATCTGGAGCTGTGGTACTTCAGAACATGTTTTTAGAACCTTCTGCAATTTATCTTTTAAAGATATCTTTTCCTCGGTGCGTATAATCTCCGCAATTGAAACCTCCTCGTCGGAGCTATCTTGTGTCCCACACTCCTCTACGGAATTATTGCCTAATCTGGTTAGGAGTTTTTCCAATTCATGTTTAATTACTTCGATATTTGGAACACTTAAGCACTCGTCCAATCCAGTATTTGTGTAATTGGGGTTGGTAAGATATCCTAAAAGCCCGGAAAAAATAGTTCTACGTTGGTTAATTCTTGTTCTTAGTGCATTTTTAAACTCATCGCTTAAAACTGATTTGGTTCTGAGGATTTCTTCCAACATGAAATTTAATGCAGCATCAGCTTTATATAGATCCATGTCACGTCGACATAACGCCTGTACTGTTAATTGTACTGGCTGAAGAATTTTTACAATGCCTTGAATTAATTCACATTCAAAATCCAGCATTGGTGTCATATTTAGATCAATCATTGCCTTTTTAATTGAATTTTTTAACAACATAAAACGTTCAAGCATGGTAAGTAGACTGCTCCATCTTGTTTTACAGTCTAATACAAGTTTAAGCTCTTTTCCATGATCATTTTGAACATACTTTTGAAGAATGTCATTTTTAGTCGGAGATTTTCTAAACGCGCGAACAATTTTTCTCGTTTTTGCTAT
The DNA here is from genome assembly GCA_932526585.2 of Philonthus cognatus. Classification (NCBI taxonomy): domain Eukaryota; kingdom Metazoa; phylum Arthropoda; class Insecta; order Coleoptera; family Staphylinidae; genus Philonthus; species Philonthus cognatus. The sequence goes on from OW052243.1 coordinate 90,496,946, forward strand.
TAATGAATTTAATTCATGACTAGTAGTTACTTCGAAGAAGTCGCGATCTGCACAAAACATTAATCCATCCTCTTCCTCATCACCTTCGTCATCACTACTATCAATGTCAGTATCACAGAGTTCTTCTTTCTTTTTATAAAGAACGTCAATCACAGCCAACTGGATGCCATGCGCAAGACATAATTGCTGCCCTGGAACAATAAGTTTTCCGACTTTAACCATAACGCTAGCTCCATCAGTAGTAACAGCGACAATATCCTTCGACAAATTTATGTTGAATGCTAAGAGCCGATGTTCTAACATTTCAACACACACCGGAGCAGTCATTGAATATTTGTACCTTACCAACCCTAGGTTCCAGAATTTATCATGGCCATGTACATTTATATTCATAAAATGCTTATTTGATGTTGAGGTCCATTCATCGAATGTCATACTAAATTTGTCACCTTTATTCTTTAGCTGTTGAAGCTCTTCAGTGGTGTGTTTGCGAATTTTCTCGAAATAATTCATAACGTGTTTTTTAACAGTCTCTCGAGATTTCGGCACTGAAAATCCCCTTGCTTCCAATGATTCTCTTAAATCAACTGATTTTACAAACATAGAGAAAGGAAAACCATCTAAAGCAGTCATTCTTGCTATTACAGCGTCGAAGCATTTATCATTTATTGGCGTAAAATAGTCCATCAGCTTTTTCTGTTTGCACGGTCGTTTATAATTAATTATTCCATCTGAATTACTCGTTCCAGCAATCTGCTCTGTTTGAGTTTCAAGAGAATCTCGGATACGCTTCTTAGAGTGGTCAATTTTATGAGTTTTGAGATGCGTAAGTAGACCTTTGGTGGAGCCACCTTTGGTTTTCAAAATTGCGTGACAACGTTTACATTTTGCAGTTTCCCCACGACCTTTTTCTATTAGAAAATAAAACCAGACAGAGTCGATGTCATTTGCTTTTGTCTGATGTGGGCCGTAGAGAGCAGCAACTTTTAATTCAGAGATAGTTGTAAGAACGCCTGCAAAAAAGGTATCATAGGTTAATAAACTCCCCAAATAACCTACTTTTTATTTGTAAATTTTTGTTGTTGCAGAGAAACCAAATTTGCTTAATGATAAAACTCACATAATTAGCACGTTGTCTCTCGAAATGTACATCTAACATTAAAATAAAAAGTGAAATAAGGAATAACAGTCGTCTATTTTTGTGATAAATCACTTCACATAAACTCGAAAATATTCAGTTAACAGATCTTTAATGATCTGTCATATTACATTTCAATCAGCGCCAAAACAAATACATATATGTCTCACATAACATATCTATTTCCGATAACATGACAAACTGTAGGAAATAAAATTGATTCCAATTATTATCAAGTGATTGACCAGTTTTTGCAACAGTTAAGAGGTAGTCGACCGCAAGTGAAAACGCCAAAACGCACCAAACGCCTGCCAATATATCACACTTATTTATGCATAGAAATTGACACAAAAATAAACACGTGTTCAATAAGGTACATTCTTCCCATACACGGCGGTAGATTTTCAATTAAAGTTATGAATGTAGCAAAAAAAATGTAAACTAGACAAATTTCATAAATTTACGGATGTTTGATATTTTTTTATCTCAAAAACCAGCATAGTTAGAAAGAATTTGTTGCAACAAGTATGTAGTTTGCACTTTTATTAAACACTATATTTTTTTCAAATCATTTTATAATCAAATAACAGTGTGGGGACTACGAAATTTCTGTTAATTTAATAATACTAGAAATCGTGTAAAACGCCCGCCACAACTACACTGCCATTTGACTATAAAACGATTTGAAAAAAATTATAGTGTTTAATAAAAGTATAAACTAATACTTGGTACGACGAATTCTTTCTAACTTTGTTGGTTTTTGAGATAAAAAATATCAAACATCGGAAAATTTATAAAATTCGTCAAGTTTAAATTTTTTTTTTCGCAACATTCATAACTTCAATTGAAAATCTACCGTAGTATATTGTAGAATGTACCTTAATAAACACGGGTTTATTTTTGTGTCTATTTCTAAATTTCTATGCATAAATAAGTGTGATAGAATGGCGGGCGTTTCGTGCGTTTTGGCGTTTTCACTTCCGGTCGACTACCTCTTAACAAAAATGTGTATAAACAAAATTCAGATACATTAATTAAATTAATTTAAATTTATATTATAAACCATGTTATAATAACACTACGGTCGACGGAAAAATATTGTAAAAAATAGCGATTCATAGTCTTGACAGTTAACGCATGAGAAGCTAGCGGTCGAAAAAATCTCAATTAAAAATCGCTTTTGATATTACATTGGAGCATTAAATAACTATTAGTACAACTGTTTCAAACAATCGGATGGTCCCTTTCAGCAATAAGAAATTCAAATATAAATTACACAAATAATGGTAACATAACCAATAACATTTGAAACTATATGTATGAAAGAAAGGTTTCGATTTACAATTACAGAATAAGCAAATCATGCAGTGATTCAATAATAAATGTACTAATAAACAGTATTCACCCTTTTTCTTATTAGTATCCTGGTCACTCAAATCCATTCTTATTCTTCGAAAAACAACACTCAATATAAAACGAATAACAAATCCGGTGAATTACCGAATTACCAAACATATGTCAGCCGTTGTACGGCCTTCGATCTCGAAAACCGCCGTGTTGCCAAGTCTTGCGATAAATAATAATAATCAAATAATTTGTATCGTTAAAATAATAAAAACAATTAATGCCATCAAAAAGAGTATTTTTTAAATTTTGTAATATAGTACGAGATCCCGGGATTAGGACTTTTTAATCCCGGGTTTTTTGGGATCGATTTTTTAACGGGATCCCGGGACCCCGGGATTTCGGGATCCCGGGATTGGCACCCCTATTAGGTACTGAACAACAATTTAACAATCTTATAGCAATAACTAAATGTTAACACGAGAACATATTGTAACAATATAGAATTAAAATTATAAAAACAATATTAGGAAATGATTTGCATTTCATTTTGAATAATTATTGTATTCAGATGATACATGTTGATACGCTATTGATTCAATGTGAATACAAATATATTCTCAATAACAATTTTCACATTTTAATTCTATTTTGTTACAACATGATCTCATGTTAACATTTAATAATTGTTACAGGATTGTAAAATTGTTATTTACACTAAATTTAATTTCCACTACGGTAAGTAGTGAGTCGTTTCTATGTCCCTTCCTCCGGAGCCGGTTAGCCAAATATTCTTCTATGATGTTTGGTGAAACAAGCTCACAAACGCGCAATCGTGGCTGATATCTTTTATTGAAAGATCAATGTTATTCATTATTGATACAATATTGACATGTATTGAGTGTTGAATGATACTATTGATACAAAATTGTATATGTATTGAATGTTTATAGTGAAAGATGAATGATATTCATTGAAACAATATTTTACAGAAATTATATGTTTATATTAATATGTATTGAATATCTATGTTAAATAATATTATTGATACAATATTGTACTTGTATTGAATAATTATATTAAAGAATCAATGACATTCATTAGTGTTACTGTATTGTACTCGTACAATGATTATATATCTATTATTAAATTTTCATTGTTGATACAATATTGAAAACTAAATTATTTTCATACTGGATTTATGCATCTATAATGAATATTAATATAGTATCAATAACCGCAATCTATATTGTGACACTACAATGTAAACAAAAGAGAAAATCTCACTAACGAATGCATTGAGCGCCTGTAGATTATCAAGTAAAAGTAAGTAAAACTGAGTTAATTTACGCATACACTAACTCACCTTTCGCGATGAGCCGAAGTGTAATAAAAATGAATTTATATCAAGAAACATTGATAAATATTTATGCATGAAACTAATTCATTCTAATTTATGGCATAGTGATTATCTTACAGAATACATTTGAATAAAAATAAATAATTAAAGCCACCAGACAAAGTTCAAATAATTACATTTGTTCGGCGCTGGCCACTTCCCATACTTCTTGGGATTTCTGTTGTAAAGCTCTCTCCCCAACAATTTTTAAATCAAGGTGTGGTCAAAGACTTCTAAAATCGCCTTGAAATGTAATTGCTTTAATGTTGGTCACGCAATATGATGAACATAACCGATAATTTTCATTTTTTAGGACGCTCCCGCCAGAGAGAATACCGGAGTTTATTTCGGCGTCAAAATAATCCATTAAACCTGAAGTGAAGGACGACAATCAGTATCTAGAGTTAATTTGTGGTGTGATTTACCTCAGGATGTTAGGATGTGGGAAATTATATATATATTTTTTTCTATGTGTTTTAAACGAAACCAAGAATTATATTATAAAAAACAAACATGAGCACACGAGGAAACGAAATGACGAGTATCGTAACGTTAAAGGTCCTTAAGGCTTATCCCACAGCATTAAGGATGTTTATGCGAGCTCGGGGGAAGTAATCCCAGCGGATATTTATAAGGAGACATTTCATTGGAGATACGGCTCTTTGAGGCATATTTAAATATTTCCTATGCACGTGAATTCTTTGTTTTTTTTTTCTTTTTTTTTTATCTAATATTTATATATTCCGATATTAAAACGTGAAGTTACAGTACTTTGCGCGCCCATTCAGAGCAATGAATTCGATTACTTAGCGCGACGATTAATTCTACAACCTATGCTTATGACATTATATCCTTAATTAGCAACTTTATAATTATTTTATTAATAGCCATTATGCTCGTATACATTTCCGCGAATTAGATTATTATCCTCTGAACCGGTTTCCCACCGGACAATTAGGCATGCACAAACTAGAAAAGGAAAAGCCTAAAATGCTCATTTCAATGCACGAATTTAATAAAACGTACTAAACCAACGGATATTGCTGCTCGCAGCGGTCGTTATCGTTTTTTATTAATTACAGATCGCATACATATTATTTGTCAATTATTATAAATATTTATAACCGTTTAATGCGATTTGCGTCCGCAGAGAAGGCCAATAACTTGTATCTTACATAAAACCAGAGTAGTTCGATACAAGGTATGTAATGTAAACTTAGTAATGTATTCAACATCTAAAATAGTTATGTTCATATATATAATATATGAGTTCATATTTAGTGTAATTTATAAACTTAGCGGAAAATTATATACAATTTAGAACTTTGGGGTAGCATATAAGTAAAATTATACTGGCATCAAGGAATTCCACTATCTCATTGATTTATTGTAATGTACACAAGGGTTTTTTCTTTTCAGTATTTATATCTCGATGTATACACTGTAAAAATTTAGTCATATCATATTTTTTAAAGTGTTATATTTGAAGTTTCGATCGAGTGTTTCCACTCTTTGATTAAGCATGAAGTAAAATTATAATAAAGCACTGTAATATTGTGTAATTAAAAATTTACTGCTAAATTAGTTTTATATACAGGGTCCTGCATCTCACCTCCCGTCTTCTGTAGCTCAGTTACTAATTAAGTTAGGCTTTTGATATTTGGCAGACTTTACCTGTATCCTAGGGCGTATTTCAGGAAAATATGTTTGATTATACAGGGTGTCCCAAAAAAGTTTGACGTCATTATGATATATATATATTTTTAGATTACATGCTATATATTTTGTTCGTTATTTGGGTGCCTTCTATGGATACCTACATACCCCTAAAATTTTATAGAAATTGGTTTAGTAATTTTAGCAAAAAAAAATAAAAACTAAATAAAATCAGTTTTGCACCATTGGTTTAAAAAAAATAATAAAAATAAAAATAGTGCCTCGTTAATAAAATTATACAATGTACTTATTAAATAAGGTCTGACAGTCCCGTTAACCAAGTTTTATTCATATGAATTATACAGAATGAATAAAATTTATTGTCAAACTTTTTAAACTTTAAAGCACTTTATTTTTCTTGTTTTAAATTAGACCCCCTGTATATTTTTATGTCATTCCATGCGGAATTATAGAACAAACATTTTTCCTAATTACAACCCTATCGCAATTCCTAACACATTAAAAGTTATTTGCAGAAAACTCGTTTTATCAACTAATCCAATAGCCATTTTAATGATAAAAATCGAAGGTGGCTTTGAAAAACAATTTATTGTTTAACAAAGTTTGTCACTTTGTTAAACAATAAATTGCCTATTTTGACTTTAGTAATGTAAAAGTTAAAAGCATTATGAGTTAAGCTCTTTATATCCAAGAATTTGTTGTCATGAAGTACAACCGAGACGATCTCGTAGATATGATTTTCATATTAGGAGAATGCGAAAAGAACTGTTTTTTGGCAAGTCGAGTTTACGCACAGCGGTATCTGGAACGACGACATCCAGACAATAGGAGCCTGGAAAACTTATTGGAGAGATTTATACATACGGGTAATGTAAACTATACAAAACCAGTTAGAATTAGGCCGGTTCGAACTGAAGAAAATCAATTGGCTTTGCTATTATCAATTACGGAAAATCCTTCCGTTAGTCAACAAGCAGTCGCTGCTGCCGTGGATGTAAGCGAAAGAACCGTTCAACGAATTTTAAAGGACAACCGTTTCCATGCCTATCATATCCAGTTCCATCAAGAACTCTTTGAACAAGATTTTGATCAACGTGTCGAATTTTGCAACTGGGCGCAAACTAAAATTAGGGTACATGTTGACTTTTTTGATAAGGTTTTGTTTTCTGATGAGGCCACCTTTCATAAAAATGGATTTGTGAATCGTCATAACTTCCATTATTATTGCGACCACAATCCAAGAGTTTTTAGGCATGTTGATCAACAACACAGATGGGCAATTATTGCGTGGGGGGGAATTATTGGTAAACATATTATTGGCCCTCACTTTTTTAACGGACATTTGAATGGACCAACGTATCTGAATTTTTTGCAAAATCAATTGCCAGATTTATGTCAACATTTACCAATGGCTGTGAGGGATGCAATGTGGCTGCAACAGGATGGAGCCCCAGCACATTATTCATTACAAGCCAGGGATCATTTCAACACAACCTTCCCGAATCGGTGGATTGGAAGAGGAGGGCCACCAAGTAAATGGCCGCCCCGATCACCCGACTTAACTAAATTAGACTTCTTTTTGTGGGGCTACGTTAAGGAAATCGTTTATCAAGAACCTCCAACCACACCAGAAAACATGCAGCAAAGAATCATAATTGCATTTCACAACATTACACCCGACCTATTACCAAGAGTTGCAAGGTCATTTCATACTCGTCTTCAATTGTGCCTCCAAGAGAACGGAAGACATATCGAACATAAATTCTAGTAGGTGATTAATTTTAGAAATGCGTATTTTTGTTAAGTTTTTTTATGAAATGTTATTACTAAAACTATTTTTTATAAAAAACTTAATACCACGCGATCGTAAAAAAACATGATTCAGAGCAGGCCTTGACTAGAACAACATGGTTGGCAAGACAAATTTCAGAATACTGTTTTGTGTTTAAATTTATTTGAAGTTTCCTGTTTTTATTGAATTGAAATCAGTGTTGCTAATCGTTTTGTAGTAGTCAATGCCTGCTCTGAATCATTTTTTTTTCGATCTCATTGTACTTTCACGATGTGTAATATGTTTAGACGAAAATCTGTGAATCCTTTAAGACTTTCGAGATGCAATTTAATTACAAAACATGTTATGTCAATGAATTGTTTTTCAAAGCCACCTTCGATTTTTATTAATTAAAATGGCTACTGGATTAGTTGATAAAACGAGTTTTTTTGCATATAACTTTTTATGTGTTAGAAATTGTGATAGGGTTGTAATTGAATGACATAAAAATATACAGGGGTTCCAATTTAAGATAAGAAAAATACAGTGCATTAAAGTTTAAAAAGTTTGACACTAAATTTTGCACACTCTGTATAATTCATATCCACCAAACTTGGTTATCGCGACCATTAGACCTTTTTTAATAAGTACCTTCTATAATTTAATTGACAAGATACTATTTTTAATTGTTATTAATTTTTTAAATTAATAGTGCAAAACCGATTTTTTTTAGTTTTTATTTTTTTGGCTGATATCACTGAACCGATTTCTATAAAAATTTAGGGGTATGAAGGTAACCATAAAAGGCACTCAAATTATTAACAAAATGTACACCATTTAATTTAAAAATATATATCATCATGACGTCACACTTTTTTGGGACACCCTGTATAATCAAAAATATTTTCCTGAAATACGCCCTAGGATACAGGCAAAGTCTGCCAAATATCAAAATCCTAACTAAATTAATAACTGAGCTATAGAAGACGGGAGGTGAGATGCAGGACCCTGTATAAGCTGCTTAGGCAGGATTTGAAATATACTGTTAATTAGACCATTTTAATTTTCAGAATATATTAAACTCAAAACTTCATGCTTAATCTGGGAGTGGAAACACTCGTTAGAAGCTTCAAATTGCACGTTTTTTTATAAAATCAACGAATACCAGAAAATATAAAGGGTACACATGGGTATATGTATACTTAAGAGAAAAATTCCCTGTATGTAAACTGGAAAGTTTGCACAGGGTGGTGCGTTTTGGGGTGTCACAAATGAAAAACTGTTGTTTTAAAATCAGGGTTGTTAAAAAAAACGTGTTTTTCATTTTAGTTAAACAAACAGTTTTTTTAACAAAACATATCCCGATAATTACAGCGTTTTTTAAATTTGCGGCAATTCGTTGTTTCAAAGCGTTTAGTTTGAGGCATTTAACGAGTGTTTTCCACTCTCAGACTAAGCATGAAGTAAAATTTAGAGTTTAGAAAAGCCTAAGAATTTGGATTGGCCGCGTAGCGAAGCGGAGCGGCCAATCCAAATTAGGCTTTTCTAAACTCGAAAATTTACTTCATGCGCCACGCTTAAAAACACTGATTCACAGTGAAGTTCAAAAACACACACACAAGAACGATTATAGACAACCTAATATACGTTAGAGTTATTGGATTGCATATAATCACTGTTTTAAACATTTTTTTGAGCTCAGAATTTGACTCACGTTTTATTCACATCTATATATTAGATTGCTAAAGCCGTATATTTTAAACATTCCGATATTTCAGTATCTAATTTGGATTGGCCGCTCTGCTACGCTACGCGGCCAATCCAAATTTTCAGGCTTTTCTAAACTCGAAATTTTAGTTCATGCTTAGTCTGGGAGTGGAAAACCCTCGTTTAATGATTCAAATTAAAATCTTTTTAAAAAAAATAACGAATATCGTAAAATTTTCAGTAAATGCATATGTATGTATACCTAAAAGAAAAATTCCCTGTATTTAAAAATAACATTTATGCACACACAGTTGTGATATTTTATTGTAATAAAATGTTATGTTTAATAATGTAATTTGAAATATCTTCAACAATTAAGCTAACGTTTAAAAATGTAAACAAAAAATCTCAATAAAGTAGTATAAAATATAATTTAGTTAATTTAAGATAATAAAAAAACGTTGTTTAAAACGTTTGAAACATGTTTTAAACAAATTTAAGATTTAAAACATGTTACAAACAATACAAAACCGTTTAAAACACGACGACTGTTTTTAAACATGATTAAAACAAAGTGTTTTAAACATAACAACCCTGTTTAAAATGTTCGTTTATTTTTTACTTTCGTGGCAAATTATCCAAAGAAGAAACATTTTTCGGTGTACCTAAGTAGTCTTAGAAAAAAAAAATGGTGTACTAGAGCTTTCATTTTTGCAATTACAGCGCCGTCTAGCAAGAATTCAAAAACATTTTACGGATAAAACCTACATCGTTTTTGGTGTAGAATCCGAACTTTTAATAAAAAATAGGGGTTCCTTTTTATGATTTCAAAGTTGGCCCCTTCCCCACCCCCTGGTGGGTGGGGGTGACGAAAATTTCATAGATTCAGATAGCCCCTATGAAAATATTAAACTTTTGTTCAAACATTTTTTTCTACGATGATACAACATTAATTGATTTGATTGCTTTTTTTTAAATTACTAAATAAGTTTATTTGATACATTGTATTATTTGACTTGACTTGAGAATGTGCGAAGAAACATGTAAATATTTTGTTATTTAAATATTTCGATTACTCATTTCAAAAAAAGTGTTCAATGTATTTTAACTTTACAATATTTCAGTGGTTTATACGCGTGACGCATGAAGTAAAATTTCTTTCCTGAATAAGCTGAACACGTGGTTTGGTCGCGTAGTGCCACGCCACCGAATCAAATTTTAAGGCTTTTCTAAACTAGAAATTTTACTTCATGCTTAATCTTTGAGTGGAAACACTCGTTCGAAGTTTTAAATTAAATGCTTTTACAAAATCGACAAATGCCTGATAATTTACAGCGTGTACAGTTTGTTAGTAGTGAAGATTAGAATTTTTATATAATTATTATTATTCAATAATTTATGTTATGAAATACAAAGCAACTGTCAAATCAGTAATTATTAATATTACTATAAAATAAATAAATATATATATTTTTGATTTTGATTTGTTGGACTATTTTTTAAAAATAATTTTGACGATTTGTTTCGAATAACTTATATGCATTCAATACAAAATTATAAATTACAAATTTAATTTCGGAGATTTTTTCCATTTCTAGTTTATTTTATCAATTAGTGTTTATTAATTTTTAACATTAAAAATTTTTTGTTTTCATTATTTATTCTAAATGTTGATAGCTTGCATTATTATTTCCGTTATAAATTATATAAATTTAGAGAATAACGAATTCTATGAATATTGTCGTATTTAATTGACTTTGTTTAACAATTTTCCAGATTTCTATAATCGTTTTATTTATTTATTTCTTTATTCATTCTTAACAGACACAAATAGATCCATTTATAGGCAACATGCAGGATGTCTTACACCATTTTGTCTAAAACTTAATTGTTAAAGATTTATTATGATATTATGATTAGTGATGGGAATAATCGATATATTTTAATAATCGATTAGTTCGAAACGAGATATTTTAATAATCGATTAAATTAGTAGTTGAAAATTAGTAGTTCAAAAATATGATGAGAGAGAGGGGGGGAGCTGAATAGTTATGTAGTAAATACAAGCGATATAAAGTGATCTTGTAAAACAAAAACGGGCCACAGAATGTTAATCATATATTCGAACGAGGTGTTCTTTTTCAGAAACTGGTTTTTCAAGAATGGTTTTTACAGGGGGTATTTTTGGGGGTCGTTTTTTGGGTATGTTTTTGGGGGGGGGGATAATATTACAGGCAAAGTTTTTTATGGGTGCTTTTTTGTGGATCGTATTTCGAAGAGTTGGTATTTCAGGGAGTGATTTTTATGGAGGGGTTTTTTCGGGGGATGAATTTCAGGAATGGTTTTCCGTAAAGATGATTTTTAGGGTGATTGTTCCTTTCGGTAGATGTTTTTTCGGGAGTGGGGCTGATTTTCCAGGAATCTTCTTACATGGGGTAGTTTTTTATAACGTGTTTTTTTCCGTAGGTGTGATTTTCAATAAAAGTTTTTACAAGGGGTGGTCTTTTAAGGTGTAGTTTTTTGAGGGAGTGATTTTTAGGGTTCGTTTTTAAGTACGTTGTTTCATGAGCGTTTTTTCTGGGTTTGTTAGTAGTGAAGATTAGAATTTTTATATAATTATTATTATTTAATAATATATTTTATGAAATACAAAACAACTGTTAAATCAGTAATTATTAATTTTACTATTTAATAATTAGTAATCCTGTCTACCGAGATAATAAGCGATTCATTTGTTTATAATAATTAATAGTATAGTGTAGACTATATAATAATCAGATAATAATCAATTATTTTAGTTAATTAGTTAGTAATTTGCCCGACGAAATAATTAAATAATCGTTTAAATTAGTATATACTATTTTACCGGCTCTGTCAACTTGGCCCCCCACTTTCAATTTTTTCTAAAAACATCATTGCGCAGAAAAGCCCTTAGCTAGCACAAGCTAGCACAGCAAAAATTAGAGCAAGCACACAAAGGGTAAAAAAGTTATAGGGGTTTCAAATATGGGGGGGCTAAGTTGACGATTGCTCCCCACTCTTGTTTTTTCAACTGTTTTATATGATTTGGATTCCTCAGAGCTAGCACAAGCTAGCACAACCAATTTTAGAGCTAGCACAACACTAACAACCCCTTAAAAATACAAAATTAGTTTGTACCCCAGCCCCCCACTTTAATATTTTTTGATTATTTCTAAGGGAATCTGCAGCTTAGAGCTAGCGCAGGCAGAATATGCAAAAATTATTTAGAAAAAGAAAATTGGTAAAAAGATATTTCAATTTTAATTATCAACCGTGAGCTTTCAAATCCTGTATGCGTAATTCCATTTATGTATTTAAATTATTATGCTAAATGCGTATTTTCTAACAAATCACAATATTTCAACGGATTTGTTGACAATTATTTTGCCATATACTCAACTAAGTGTTCAAAACATTTCTTTCAAATGCTGTGACCAGGAAAGCAAGCACATTAAAGACAGTGGCGTAGTGAGTGATTAATGACTAACCCTCGAATAATTAAATGTAATAACTCCACCAAATACCAACAGATTTCAAAAATTCTTTTAAATTATAAATCACAATATTGTGATTTATAATATTTAAAAGCAACTCCTTATTATAGTATAAATGTAAGAACACATTTGAATAACAAATTGCACATATAAAGTTTAGTTGATTCAAACCAACCACAAACCAAAAATGAGTTAATTAAAAATATTATAGAGGTGCATAACTCTGCACAATATTAAACTATTAAGTTTTAGAAAAAAGTGTATAAGGCATTTTCGACTAAAAATTGCTTAAGGAATACTCTCTTATGCTATGCGCATCGTGTCACGAGACACCTTGTATAAGGTTATAATAATTAAAACTGAGAAGAAATATAAGAAACCACTAATAATTATAATAACTGATAAGAAACAGAATTTAATAGTGTATAAAACTAAGAACAATTGCACAAACAAATTAATTAATTTAAAAAACCAATCATTGACAGTATTGGCATTTGTTCAGGATTTCTTATTTTAATTTACTTTGCCAATATTGATTTAATTTTTTCATGGTGTCAAGATTCTTGTTAATCGTCATTAATTTTGATATTTTTCGTTATTATTGCATATTTTGTTACCTTTCAGGATTTATTTAAAAAGCTTTTTAGTGTTTGGATCAATTTAAAAAGATCCATGACTTTTCACCAATAAATCTAAATTCCCTGAATTTTCTATGATATTTTCCAATGAATAAAAATTTCTAACTTTCCCGGTTTTGATGATATACAGGACATTTTTCTTTTAAGTAGTTTACAGGCATTCGTTGTATTTGGAAATAGTTCAATAGTTCACATGAAGTAAAATTTCGAGTTTAGAGAAGCCTGAAATTTGTTTTTTTTTTCGTGTAAGAAGAATTTAATTTACTTTGCCAATATTTTTTTTATTGTGTCAGAATTCTTGTTAATTGTCATCAATTTCGGTATTTTTCATAATGTCTATATATTTTGTTACTTTTCACGATTTATTTAAAAAGCTATTTTAGTGTTTTGATCAATTAATAAATAAGATCCTTGACTCCTAATAAATCAAAATTTCCTGAATTTTTCATAATATTTCCTAATGAATAAAATTCCCCGACTTTCCCGGATTTGATGATAGACAGGGCATTTTTCTTTTAAGTAGTTTACAGGCATTTGTTGTAATTGAAAATAGTTCAATTTGAAGTTTAGAACGAGTGTCTCCACTCCTAGACTAAGCATGAAATAAAATTTCGAGTTTAGAAAAATCTGAAATTTGGTTTGGTCGCTCCGCGAAGCGGAGCGTCCAAACCAAATCTTCAAGCTTTTCTAAACTCGAAATTTTACTTCATGCGCCACCCGTATAAAACACAGAGCTATTGTGAAGTTCAACAACACACAAATACATCTTTAATTAGTGTAACAAGGAATCAGATACTTTAATGTTTCTTTAGTTATTTCTTATTTAAATTTACTTTGCTAGTTTTGTTTTTATTTTTTTATTGTGTCAGGATTCTTGTTAATTTTCATCAGATTTGATATTTTTCATAATTTCTGTATATTTTGTTACTTTTCACGATTTATTTAAAAAGCTTTTTTAGTGATTAATTTAAATAAAAAACGATCCTTGACGTTTTACTAATAAATCTAAATTCCCTAAATTTTCCATGACATTGCCCAATGAATAAAATTCCCTGAATTTCTCGATTTTGATGATATACAGGACATGTTTCTTTTAAGTAGTTTTCAGGCATTCGTTGTATTTAAAAAATGTTCAATTTGATGTTTAGAACGAGTGTTTCCAATACCAGATTAAGCATGAAGTAAAATTTCGCGTTTAGATAAGCCTGAAAATTTGGTTTGGCTTTTTTAAACTTGAAATTTTACTTCATGCGCCACGCGTATAAAACACAGAACGATTGCGAAATTCGAAAACAGACAAATGCATCTTTAATTAGAGTAACAAGGAATCAGAAATTTAGTCTGGTATTTTTATGTTTAATTAATATATTATAACGTTGGGGTTTTATGAAATAGCCCAAGGAGAGTACTTAATTTAGTTCGTTTGTGCATTTTTGTTTTATATGTTATGTGAAAACAGGTAGATTTAATATTAAGAGTATATGCACTGCCAGTTCATGTAGAATATAATACAGCAAATTATTGTATTCTCATACATCAATTACAAGTGCCCTATTTAATGGCTTTGTATCGAAACAAGAGATTCTTTGTGATGTGTTTGAATTCGGGATAGGATTGTGTGCTCATTGGAGTATATAAATATATGCATGACCTGCGATTACACAACAATTCAGCAGAAATTATTTGTTTAGGAGATGAATTTATATATATATATGTATATATATATATATATATATATATATATATATATATATATATATAATAAAACTAGCACCTAGTTTTTGTGTAATTTAAAGGGCTATAGAGAAGTTTGCCGGAATTCTCCACCTAGAAAACGACCACTTTGTAGCAATTGTAATGCAGTTTCACATTGTTTATTGGGAAATAAAGGACCTCGTGATCTCTGTCAAAGGACAGTGCCGTTACTTTTTGTGTATGGAGGTTTACCGGTGAAAGTAAGCATATAGGTATATGCAGTTAGCGTGTATATATATGCAAGCCCTTTCAGTGGCACATGTAAAGCGCATAACTGCAACGCTTGGGTTACAACTATATCTACAATCAGATGTAAACGAAAGGAACTCGCTCCTTTTTGATTTCTGGAGTACTTTCCGCTTTTTACGTCTGCATATGCTACGGCCACTCAGATAACTATGTCGCTTTATAAATAATTCATATGAAATCAGGAATTCACTGGAATGCTCCGCACTCCACCGCACGCAATTATTAATCTTTGTTTACCCCCGTGTTACGCACAAAATCGTGCCCTATTAAAAATACCCACTTTTTCAATACAGCTAACAAGACAATTAGTTCATATACCACAGACAAACTGGTCTTCTTCTCTTCTCAGCTCTTCTCTTCTCGGTCGGGCCGAGATAAAATCTTCGTAAATTCTAACTGTTGATTATTTTAAAGCTTGTAATCTACAGGTTTCGTATGAAAGTATATTGTGTTTTACACTTATGAACTAATCCCCGCATGCAAATATGGCAAGGTTTTATTTATCATCAACATTAATAACTCTAACAGGTTTTACTTCCACATGCTGTAACTATAAAATTATTTTTAGTACCAATAAATAATTTATGTTATGGGTGCAATTATCTCTCTTTTTATTAAAATTCTTTGTCATTTCAACTTGTTAAAGTTTCATTGAAAAAATATAAGTCATTAACATTTCATTAAATTGGTGCAATACAGTCATTACTGTATAATGTGTTTCAAAACTCGCAAAATAATGTTTGAACAAACGTTGTATTTATTTGATTTAGCACTTAAAACTAACTTTCTTACTATTTTTTGCGAGGACTTAAAATAGTATTGAATATGCTAATAGCACAACTCATTTGAAATTGATATTGAAATATTGAAATATATACTCAAATAAAGCTTTAGCTTATAGGATCTACGAATTTTAGTGGAATTGAGACAACTTTCAAAATTTTATTGATATGGCTGAAATAAAATAACAAATGAGCTTTAGCAGGTTATTTGTTAAAGCTCTACAATTTGTGATTGCTTAGGGCACTGGCACTGGCACATCAATAAACATTATAATAGATGTCCTTTAGTAACGTTGGTATCTGAATTAAGCGGCATGAAAGTCTAAAAAATGAAGAAGTAGGACTTCTTAATAAAACGTATTCTAGAGTATTGTTTAAACTGTAAAGTTAATTTTGCCACAAAAAAGCCACAAAAAGGGTTGGTCAAATGACCAACCCTTTTTTGTGGAAAAATTAATTTTCATTATTCGTCTGATCCCTCCTATTTTTCCCCTAATTACAATACTTTCTTAGAATTATTGTAAGATTTCGGCTGGAAAAAGCTAATTTGAAGATCGGTCAGTTTTACCACACCTTCATGTAGTTTATCAAACAGAATCAGTAAATGGAAAAACAGTATAATTAGCAGGCTTGTTAAAAAAAGGTTTTTTTTTCATTTTAATTAAAACAAACAGTTTATTTTACAAAACGTGATTTTTCAATGAAACAGTGTTTAAAACATTAACAATTAAAAACATGTTTAAAAAGTATTTGAACATGTTTAAAACATGTTTTAAATATAACCAGCCTTATTATTAGACCTTCGCATACAGCTAAAACTAACAAACTAACAATGGTAATCTACTAAAATGTTTTATTAATCCGAAAATGCCAATATCATTCTTAGAACCGCGTTAAAGGTTCTAAGAATGATATTGGCATTTTCGGATTAATAAAACATTTTAGTAGATTACCATTGTTAGTTTACAACTAATAATTTAATAGTCCTAGTTTAATAATATCAGAAGATGAATATATCAACATTTGATAAAAATCATAAACTTGAACTAATAATTATTATTGTTAATTAAATTGTCCGAAACAACAAACAAACAATTTTACAAAAACGATCAAAATTGGCACAAATAAAAAAATGGAAAAATGTGTACCCTCCATCAATTCATTTCACTGACATTATCATGACAATTGACAATTTTGGCGGAAAGACCACGGATCGATAGCCGGTTAGCAACATGTTATAAACTTTTTATAAAATAATAATTATGTATATACACATGTTCCGTAATTTGCTGTTGCTAATGAAGATTTTTGTTGTTGGAAAAACTAACAATTTCAATCAACCGAAGAAATATTAAGAAAAAAGTAAAATAACTAAAATAACCAAGAATGGTTAACATTAAAAAATTCGACAATCGGCAATAATATCGAATATATTACTTTACTTTATTTTAAAATAAGAATTCTCAAAATTTACTGAACTTAAATTGTTATAAATATCTAGATATTCGTAGGCGTGGCCTCATTGGCCTGTACCACCGCGACCTATGGTGGATTAAAAAAATGTCTAATTCAACTCGTACACAAATTATTAACATTTATTAAAAAAATAATTTAGACGAACGAAAAAAATTACAAATTCAACAAAAAATCGTCGAATTTTATAAATTTGACAAATAACGGTAAACATTTTTAACATTAAAAAAATCTACGAAAATAGTCTCGGTTTCTATATCAATTATAGTAGATTTTTGTAAATTGTTTAACTGTTAAATACACCATGATGCCATTTGAAAACAAACTTATTTTACTTTTAAAATTCCAAAAGAGTAATGTTTTAGTGGAATTAACCCTACATTTTAAAACTGTTTCTAAAAGATATTGCTCTCCGGAGGCGTCATAAAATTTGTTTTGTTTGATTTTCTTTTGTCTAGGGGCGCCAGGTAACCTCCGGCCGGCCTGAGATTTGTATATAATTTAATAATAATAATGTTTTAATACTGTTAAAAGCAGAGCTTACACTAGTCAAGGTGTACAGGGTGGTGCAGTTTGGAGGTGCCACATATGGAAAACTTTTTTATTTAAAGAAATACTGAAAAACCGTTTTCGCGAGCCAGGTTCAATTTTTCTTGATTTAATTAATGGCGAAAAGAAAACTGATCTATCTTTAACCGTTTCCGCTTTATGACCGGAAGTTGTTTCTTTTCTAAATTTCACCTTATTTAGTTCTCCAAAATTGTCTGGTTAATGATTAAATTTTTAGACCATAATAATTTACACAATACCTGGATGTCTGGAACCTAAGATTGGGAATGCTTAGGTTACTTTTCGTTCTCATGTGTTATTAAACACACGGCAATAATGATATTTCAAATCCTGCGTTTAAATCAGCCAACAGTAACAGCAGGAAATATTTAAAGCTGCTATGTTAATATATACCAATTTTACAGACAAATAAATATTACCAACTAAATTCACAATGAAGCTACTGCGAGCTTCATTGTAAATTGAATAATTTCAGTCGCATAGATTAGACAGAAATTACTTTAACTTTGTGTATTATTCATAAAAGTTACGTCTACTCAATCGGTTACATATTTTCATAAAATTCCCTTGTATGTATTTGTATTTAGTAACAAAAATAATATTTTTTTGCATATTCAACATTATTAAATACCCAATAATAACATATTTGTTATTATAATATAATGTAACGATCAACTGAAAGAATTTTGAAAAGGAAAATTGGAATGTACGCAAAAATATCAAAAAAGTTCATATTGGATCTGCCCTAAGGTAATGAATGTTTATTTTAAATTACCATTTTAATCGCATTGTGATAGGATTTTGCGATTCATAAAAATACACACACACACACACACACACACAGACTCTATTTATTCCGATCAATTAGCATGCTGATTTATCCATCTACCGCCCTCTTAAATCTATTTTAAAGGGTGAGATTGTCAATTTATTTACTCGTAGAAAATATTAACAGAATTACACATATCAATCGGAATCAATTGCCTAAACTAAGTTTTGTAAAAGTAATTGTAATCAGGATTAAATACTGTCATTTTGTAAGCATCTCTAGAGTTCTACAATATTACTCTTATGAGTTAAATTTTGAGAGAGAGAAAAAAAAATTATCACATTTGGCACAATAGAAATTTATAACTTTGACTAACAATTTGATAGTTATTAGGGTGCTCAAGAAAGACATTAAACATTATTTTGAACAAATTCACGTTTTCTATTAATTAATTATTGCTCCTCAGCAATAATTTTTAGACTTTTCTAAACTCGAAATGTCACTTCATGCTTGATCAAGGAGTGGAACACTCGGTAGAAGCTTCAAATTGATCGCTTTTATGAAAAACAACGAATGCCTGAAAATGTACAGGGTATTTATAGGTACCGGAAGTTTTTCTTTTAAGTATACATATATACCCCAATTATATGCTGTAAATTTTCGGACATTCGTTGTTTTTTATAAATGGTTTATTTTAAAGCTTAAACGAATGTTTTTCACTCCCAGACTGAGCATTAAGTAAAATTTC
This sequence comes from Philonthus cognatus, assembly GCA_932526585.2. Classification (NCBI taxonomy): domain Eukaryota; kingdom Metazoa; phylum Arthropoda; class Insecta; order Coleoptera; family Staphylinidae; genus Philonthus; species Philonthus cognatus. The sequence continues at coordinate 90,516,481 of OW052243.1, forward strand.
GAGTTTAGAAAAGCCTGAAAAGCCTGAAAATTTTCAAGTGAAGTTCGCTTGTTTACAATATTTCAGTTTTCAGTGTTTAATACGCGTGGCGCATAAAGAATAATTTCAAGTTTAGATAAGCTCTTCTAAATCATTTTTGTAGCGACTATTCAAACATTTGTAAAATTGATGATTATTATGTAATCATTTTTATAATCATTGAGGAGCAATAATTAATTAATAGAAAACATGAATTTGTTTAAAATAATGTTTAATGTCTCTCTTGAGTACTTCTACAAAAATATTAGCCTCTAATAACTAACAAATTGTTAGTCAAGGTTATGAATGCCTAATGTGCCAAATGTGATATAATTTTTTTTTTTTTTCTCTCAAAACTTAACTCATAAGAGTAATATTGTAGAACTCAAGAAATGCTTACAAAATGACAGTATTTAATCCTGATTACAATTAATTTTTAGAACCAAATTTTCAGGCTTTTGTAAACTCGAAATTTTACTTCATGCTTAACCTGGGAGTGAAAATCACTCGTTCAAAACTTCAAATTGAACTATTTAAAAAAAGCGTATGCGTGTCTATACTTAAGAGAAAAATTCCCTGTATATGTATACTTAAAAAAAAATCCCTGTATGTGCTATTGATTCATTCATCACGAGGGCAAACCTATAGTTAAGTATGACAAATTTATCGATGATTTTGCGTAAAAACGTAGATGGTAATGTAAACTATAATTTGACAGCGGTAATATAATGGCCTTAAAGATGAAACTGCGGCGGCGGAGGTACATTTATAAACATTTCGCAGATGATACTGTAGTGTTACGTATGGTAATACAGTTGAATTACAGTGATCGCGATCTGTACATATGTACAGGATCAAGTTAGATATAGATACATCTTATAAGCTGCTTCAAGGTTTCCACACTGGATCTAAAATCATTCTGTATAATTTACTCTGACCACGTCTCTGCTCACTCGCGATCATTTACAATTCATCCAAAACTATAGCACGCATCATTAATCATACATTCTTCCCCAAATCGGTTCTTCCATTTTCTACGAAGGATCTCGACCGCAATTCTCCCTGACACGCCACAGAATCACAATTTATAATTTTTTGTATATTAATGTACGATTATTTAATATTAGATCACATTATCCTATCATATCGAATCACCTGTGATTCCAACATTAAGAGGATAAACCGGTTTCGACCAAAGACTAGGCTTCTTAAATTAGAAAATATGCTGCTCATTCTTCGTACTCTATGTTTTATGACCTGATAATTGGTATCGTGTAAGCATCCATGTTTACTTTATCATTTCGTTGAAAATTATTGATATTCAAGATTATTCCCCTTAAAAGCTATTAAATACGGTTTCCAAATCAATTTTCCTTCAAAGATCACTGCCCCTAACACGAGCACGAAAATATAATCGATTTATAATTGGGTTTTATATGTTATCTCGAGTAATATTGATTCTATCAACAGTAATAAACACATTGACCGCCATTATATCTATTAGTTGCGGATAGGCGTGTGATCTATTTGCGATTTCCAAATGTGGAAATTCTAATGAACAATCGGAAATAATTAACAATCAACTCGTAGGGTTTATTTAACAACAATTTTCTAATTGCCTGTTTTACATGCACATACAGGATTTTTTTTCTTTTAAGTGTACATATCGGAATGTAAACACTGAAAATGTTTAGTCAATTGTTGATTTTATATAAACGTATTATTTAATAATCTATTATTAGTATTCGCTATTAATCAAGGTGGCTGATAGTTGTTGAAAGTTCATATTTATTACTTTAAGTAAAAACACTTTGTTTATAACTTTCAAAAATTTCAATTTTTGAAAGTTATAAACAAAGTGTTTTACTTAAAGTAATATTAGTATTCGAATGATCATTCAAATGATAATATGGTTATAGAGGGAATTTTTCTTATAAGTATATATACTGTGCGATATAAGTAAATAAACACCCACTAAACGTGGGTGCATTTTGATGAAATTTTCAGGAAAGATGTATTTTATCCGTGCTAAGAAATGATCAACAAGATTAGACAAATAAATCGAGATGCCATCGACAATGTAACAAAAATTCTTTGTTTTTTTATTTTGACATTATGTAATTATTTGGCACTTTAAACCAAACTTTTAAGATTAATTACTCTAAGTCGATTGTAGAAAAAAGCTACCTATTTGAAGATGCGCAAATTTTTACTCAATGAGAGACATTGGACGGGGTAGAATAATCGGTCTATGAGAAGCAGAATTATCCATTTGTAATGTTGGTAATCATATGGAACACAGTTTCAGCAGAATGTCTTTATATTGGCGCAGATGGACAGAATCACATGAGAAACGACGGCGATTACAACCTGGATGTCCTAAAAGCACACATGATCTTGAAAATCGTGTTCTTCGGATGGCGGCTCTTCGGGACCGTTCAGCGTCTACAGTGGACATTTTTGATGGTGGATAAGTTTAATTAATCATCAAATCTCCATATTTTCTGTCTTTAGAAGAACTCGAAGTATTGGCCTTAAATCGTACCATTTCTTTGTTTAGCAGTAACTCCCCAAAATCGATTGTTTTTAACGTTAATTGTTAAAATTTTGAAATTTTTAACAATTATTAGCAAGATTAAAATTTTTGTTTGCCTATTATTCATACTAATAATTGATGAACATTAAAAAATGTTAACAATTAACATAAAAAAATCCATGTTGGGGCGTTAGTGACAAACAAAGAAATGGTAGCTATGGTTTGACGCCAAAATGTCGAATTCTTCTGTAGACAGATTGTATGGAGATTTGATAATTAATTAAACCTTTCCACCATCAAAAATTTCCCTTATTGACGACAAACGGTGCCGAAGAGCCGCCAGCCGAAGAACACGATCATTTGTGTTTTTAGGACATCCGGGATCGTAAACGTCGTCGTTCCCCATTTGTTTCTGACCATCTTCGCCAACATAGAGAAATTCTAGCGACACTGCGTTCCACACAACTACCAACATTACAAATGGATAATTCTGCTTCTCGTAGACCGATTATTCTACTCAGTCAAAAGTTACTCATTGAGCAAAATTTTGCGCATCTTCGAATAAGTGACCTTCTATTACAATCGACTAAGAGCTTAAGCTTAAAATTTTGGTTAATTAAAGAACGTCAAAATAAAAAAAACAAAGAATTTTTGTTTCATTGGCTATACTAACTTGATTTATTAGTCTAATCTTATTGAAATTTTCATCGTTTCTTAGCACGGATAAAAGACATCTTTCCTGAAAATGTCAGCAAAATTCACAAATGTTTACTAGGTGTTCATTTGCTTACGGAGGTGAGTATACAGAGTGAGTTTTTTTTATGTTCTCTATAAGGATCTCGTAAACTATAAGAGATAGCGAAACGGTGAAATGGGTAAAGTAGTGCTGTTTTATGAGCTGAATAAAAAGTCACTTGTAAAATTTATATACCATATACGTGATTTTTTTAAAATAGAAACCATTTTTTTCTCTTTAATCTGATATATCACTTGACATACTTATTTGTAAAAATAACTGAGCTATTAACAATTTTCAATTTTTTTTTACAACAAAAAAAATAGTTGGGCATGAAAAAGTGACAACTATAAAACAATTGCAGCTTTTCGTAATATAGGAGTTTGTAAAATTTTTGCTAAATAAGTTTATTTGAAAGTCACGTGTAGGAAGAAATGGAAATTGGAAGGAAATAATTTCTATACAAAAACAGTTGTTTTTAACACTTAATTAATTGACAAAAATTCAACAATAAAATTAATTGTTACGAACAATCACAACTGTTGTATTATAGTCATTCTTTCATGCCTTACTATTTTTGTGTATAAATAAAATAAAAAATAGTTAATAACTTAGTTATTTTTGTAAATAAGTATTTGAAGTGACATATCTGATTTAAAAGAAATAAAAATCCCTTTATAATGATGACATAGCCAACTATGGTTTCCATTAAAAAAAATAAAGTTTGTGTTATATCTCGAAAACTAATGTCGACAGAAAAACTCTGATGAAATTTTATCAATACACAACAATGTGTTAACATACGTCAGAAAAAAGAAATTTAAAATTGCCAGGTGTAAAATATCACGACATATTAAACAAATAAACGACCAAGCCAAATTTTCAGGCTTTTCTAAACTCGAAATTTTACTTCATGCGCCACGCGTATTGAACACTAATTTATTGCGAAATTAAAAACATATAATATATAATTTTTAAGTATCTTTGATTTATAATATAAAAAAATACAAGAAAACTATCTCTTGTTAACTAACGCTAATTGGGTTAGTTAACAAAAAAATGTTTTCTTTATATTTTCAAAAAGATAATTATATATAATATATATAATTCTCTTTTTAAATTATATATATTATATATCTTTTTAAAAATATGAAAAAAAGTATTTTTGTAATTACCCTGACTAACTAATTAGTTAGTTAAACTAAGTTAAAGAAAACATTTTCATTTTTTTTGTATTTTATAAATCTAAAATACTGAAGAATTATATATTTTTGAATTTCACAATAAATGACTGTTTTATATGCGTGGCGCATGAAGTAAAATTTTGAGTTTAGAAAAGCCTGAGTTTAATAACGCTCAGGCTTTTCTAAGCTCGAAATTTTACTACTTGCTTGGCTAGGGAGTGGAAACACTTGCTAAAGTCTTCGAATTAAATTTGTTTGAATGGATTTCTAACAAATTTTATTTTATAAACACAAAACTTAAGAACTTTTCTAGTATTTTAATGGAAACCCCAACGAGTTTACAATTAAGTCATTTCTAGGGCTGTTTTTTTTATTAACTATAGCCGTAAACTTTTTGCTTTAGAAACATATTTGAAATTTCACAATATTTCAGTCTTTTATAGTGTTTCTTATATTATTTGCGCAATGTAGCACATAGCTACATACAGATTTTTGTTGATAATAAAAAAATGATTTTTTGGATTTTTTTCATGTTTTTTCCGTATTTCCTGATAGTTTTAACATCAAAAAAACATGTTTTTCTGAAAATTACAAAAATCGAGCAGTAAAGGGTTAATTTAACTTTATCAACCCTGATAATATTTATGTCACTACTACACTCGCATATACAATCATAAAATATTTGTTATGCCAGGTAAAAAAGCGGAAGTATAAAGTAGATAACAATGTAGTCAATCAAAAAATGTTATCCGGTATTTATTAAAAAATACAAATATTTATGAAGTTCCATTATACCTTAATTACTGGGGAGTTATTAACAATGGTTCCTTCACAATACACGTTTAATACATCCGGCCATCGCCAGCGTCATCGGGGGAACATATTTATGTATCAAATCGAAATTACCATAAAACGGCAGTAGAAAAGCCATGGCACAACTTGATGCATTCTATGGTATGCTATGGGTTCAGTTGTACACACTACGCATATGATATGAATACGTTATGAATGATAAATCTGTAACGAGCAGAATATCCTAACACACCATTAATAAATATTCAATCCGTTTGGGATAAACAATGATTTATGGAGTGATATCTTATTCGATTTCCGTTATTTAGGCCGACTTCAAGTAATTGCAATTGTGGATAATTCGGGAGAGAAGTGTTGGACGTGTTAGGGCAACTGAAACAAAAATTAAAGATTTCTCGGTGGTGACAACGACTCGCTTAATTTCACGACCTTTGGCGAATAACGCAATAAAAGTGAATTACAACCTGGGTAAATAGAAGATTTTTTACTTTATGAGCATCAATTGATGACTATCTCACCTACAAAATAGTCATAAAAGAATGCTTTGTTATTTTAAATTCCTATCAGATTTATTCTTGTAAGTAATATTATTTAAAAAAATGTATGCCAGGGTAGCTGTACAATACTAATATAGAGGGAATTTTTCTTTGTAGTATACATATTCCCATAATTACAGCGTTTTATAAAATGTCAGGCTTTAATTTACTTTATAATAGCGTTTAATTCAAAAAGTGTTTCCACTCCTTGATTAAGCATGAAGTAAAATGTCAGGCTTTTCTAAACTAAACTTTATGCGCCACCCGTACAAAAACTGATTTAGGGCTAGTTGCTCCAGACACTTTGAACTGGTTCAACTCTGAACTCGAGTTCAAAGTGACTTTAAAACAATAGGAACTGTCATCTTGAACTCAAGTTCAGGTTGAACTCGAGTTCAACGTTTTTGGTGCACCTGGGCCTTAAAGTGAAGTTCAGAATACCGCTTATCATGATCTTACGTTAAATAAATTACCTATAATAAATTACAAATGTTTATTTTGTGCAACCAATGTTCAAAAACTCAAGCGCCGTAAGAAAATTGGTCGAGTTTTGAAAGCACAAGAAATAACATATCATGAGTTTTTAACTAAATTTGGCATACATTTTGACTCTTGTGTACAGGGTGGGGCTGTACACAATATTTTATCTTTTGTATGTAACAGTAATGTCGCAAGAAAAAAAAACAATTTTCATTTACTATTTTCACTGTAAAATTAATTGATTTGCTGTAGAATCAGCATTTCCGCAAACTCTCATTAACCAAAGTAGTGGTGAACTTAGATGTACACACATAAAGGGTTGACTACTAATAAATCTCGAACCCTCGAACACGTTTCTGTTGAGTAAAGCGGAGAAACATCTCACATATCACCTTACTGCACCATCATGAGGGTCAATAATTGTACATTCACCTGCTATTTATTGTTAGCAGTCTTAACAATCCGTAACGATTTCCGGCTTCGTCATGAGAACACTCTAACAAGGCTTAATAAAATCTTGCATACATAGTGTTACCATTTATACGGAGAAACGCGAAAGGCATGGAAGAGCCATTTGTCTGTAACTCTGTAATTATTCTTTTCATGATAATTCTCTTTCATCATTGACATTAACATTTATATAGTTATTGGATTTCTTTTTGTTAGGTAGTTAGGTAGTTATTTTGTTCTACTCATAACTGTTTAGAAAGGTATTAAAAACTAATTATGCACTGAGTTTATTCCCGAAAAGGCAAAATTAAGTCAAAGATTGAATATAAAAATGGTTCAGTGTTCTCTATACTTCCATTTTTATTTTAGTATAGGATACCTGCTCTAGAGGCGGGCGGTCTAAGGGGCGCCAGAATTATTAATTAATTAGAAAAAAGTGCCCGACATAATATTTAATTATTCCTTTTGTGGGGCAATTTACTGTTTTAATTATTTAATAATAATCAATATTTCTTTGTGAGTATTTTATATTTATTTTTTAAGCTAAAATATAAGTAGAAATTCAAAAAGGGCGTATTATGTTATAGAAACATAATACGCCCTTTCTGAATTTGTACTTATATTTTAGCTTAAAAAAATAAATATAAAATTTGCTGGTTAATAAAAGGGCGATTTAATATTAATAATTTTAATATCTAATAGCTACAACAAACAGAAAACATTTGTACTATTTATTAACGTAAGATCAAACGTCAGCAGTAGACAGAGCCGGAACTAGGGCGTGGCGAAGGTGGCATTTGCCACGGGCGCATCAATCGTAGGGGCGCCACGCCGCACAGTGGCCAAGTTTCCAAAAAGCGGAAAATATCTTTCGAAGTAATGATTGCATTGACTTGCGGCATGTCGTTTGATTCATAAGGAAAAACTACAATGAGAATCAGTTCTATTCAGTACCAGTACTTTCTATTCTGAATAGATTATTTTGATTTTATATATTTGATAATCGAAAATGATTATTGTTAGGTAATTTATAAAAATGTAAAGTCATTTTGGCTATAAATAAACTTTAGGTCAATTCTTGAATCTTGGAGGCGTTCACTTCGTGGTACATTTTCAATTTGATATAAAGAAAACACTTAACTTTTTGATAACATTTTAATTTTACTTTTGTGGCTAGTTTCAATTACACGGTAATCATTGTCAAACTAAATACTTAAAATACGAATTAAAACTTCAAAGAGAAGGATGTACATCAGGTCAACCTGGTCGTTAAGGATGGAAATTCCCGGATTAATTTAGGTCAATTTTTTATAAAAAGTCCAAGCAAAGATCAAATTAGTTTATGGAAACTTTAGATATTTATTTAATAAATAGACCGTTAATTTTTTTGTGATGTGCCTATTTAAAAAGAAAAATAAGATATCAGATAATTTGTGAATAATTTAGTGTAAACTAAAACAAAATGTGATATCTCTTTTTTTAATGGATTTACACCACTTTCAAAACACAGTCCATAAAAATACTTGTTTTGCGCATCTTTCTAAGAATTTATAGTTTCATTATAGATGAAATCTTAAACAAACTTTTGATAGTTTTTTGTTTTATGCAAGGTTTAATAAAATTGTGAAAACAATGCCAAAGTTTATTCACATGGTCAATACAATTTTATATGACAAAGGACGATTAAAAACAAAATTTAAAGTTATACAAAATTTTATTTAATCATTGGGAGTGTTATATCAATTTTTATTATTTTTGTAGTATGTACGACTTTTCGCCTTTTTTGTTCAGAAAATATAACATGTATCGACATGTTGTACCTTTGAAGTGTATTAATATTTTAAATATCATTAGACCAAGTCAAATTTTTCAAATTCATATCTGAGTTTTTCTGTGTGACTAATGCTAAAAAAATAATGACATTTCGATACCATATGTAATTTACTTTTGATAATTTAAACAAGTCGAGCTCTAACTTTATGAATGCGTTTATTTTGAGCATTAAACGAGTGTTTTCCACTCCCAGGTTAAGCATGAAGTAAAATTTCGAGTTTAGAAAAGCCTTAAAATTTTACTTCATGCGCGACACGTATAAAACACTCATCTAAAGTCAAGTTCAAAATATGCATGCTTATGTTTTCTTGAGTTTGATATGTACAGGATGGTGCATTTGGAGGTGCGACATATGGAAATCTTTTTTATTTGAAGAAATATTGCAAAACTGTTTTTGCGAGCCAGTCACTTTTTTGTATTTTAATCAATGGTGAAAAGAAAATTGATCTATCTCTAACCGTTTCCGCTCTATAACCGGAAGTTGATAAAAAGTCCTTTTTATGAAGTTACTGTAACTCATTTGTTTTAAAAGTTATAACCAAGCTGTAAACACTTTCTTATGGCAACTTTTTACGCCCATTAAAATGTCGTACGTGTTTTGTTTCAAGGACGTTTCGTTTTTGTTTTACTATACCAAATTCAATTTTTTCTAATAGGCGCATATATATGCACATCATTTAGCAACATTTTTGATGCCGATTTCAACGATGTGCCACTTGTGTACCTTTATGAAAAAAATATTTTTTGTCATGTACGACAAACAAAGTAGCAGTTTATGTCAATCAAGAGTGCTTTTCATAAAACAAAATATGCCACGTCAAAAAAGTCATATTTTTGAACAAATTTCAAACATCACCTAGTAACGAAATTGTTTACCAGTTGTCATGGCAACTTTGTCAATGACTTTTTTTTGACAAAAGTAGGCATATGGCAGATCATTGAACTCAGGGTTAAAAAAGTTGTTTAATGATATACATATCTCAATATGCGATCATACGAAAAATGTGATTTTGATATAAAAAAACAAAAACGAAACATCCGTGAAATAAAATAGGTACGTCATTTTAATGGGTTACAGTACAGTAACTTTATAAAATCGACATTTTATCAGCTTCCGTTTATAGAGCGGAAACGGTTAGAGATAGATCAATTTTCTTTTCACCTTTAAGTAAAACACGAAAAAGTGACTCTGGCTCGCAAAAGCGATATTTTAATATCTCTTCAAATAAAAAAGTTTTCCATATGTGGCACCTCCAAAATGCACCACAGTGTACTTCACATTTATTTATTTGAAACTACCTCCTGATACAAGATTCAACAATCCATCGGGATTTTACCACAATTTTGGGCCTCCTTGAAGGAAAATAATTCTTCCATTTTTAAGCTACCAATTTAAAATAATTGTTTAATAGAGTATTTTTTAGCTCTTTATTTGCATTACTACATTGTGTAAAGCATATTATATAGAATTATTGACAGATTATTAAAACTATGGAAATTCATTACATTTTACAGCAAATTTGCGGTGTTGTCATATCTACCCTTTGCATCTTTTACATGTGAACATTACAATAATCGTGTGATTTCAAATAAGCCACTTATAGCAATTTTCAATTCGCGTGCGTATTTTAACATTCGCAAATTTTTGCATGCGCATTTTTGTAAGTGATTTCAAATAATCACCCCCCCCCCCCCCCCCCGAATAAAAACCGAAATAAAAACCTTGCCAAAAACACACCCCAAAATGGTAATTTACTCCCATTTTGGGGAGGTAAAACCTCTAATATGGCAACACCGGATAGAACCTACCAACCTTCGCATTCCTTTTTATTTTATTTAGAAAGGAAAGAGGAAATACAATCTACAACCAAAACTCTTTCTTCTACTTCAATATTTTGTAATCAATGTACACCACTAGCTCACTCACCAAACGCATTGGACTCCTTTCTTCAATATTTCGTTCTTCGCAAAAACGGTAGCTACGCTTTTAAAAAGTGAGTAAATTCCAACCATTTTCTAATGAACTGTGAATTCCGCACTCCCGCACTGCACTCTACACTGTATCATGAACACGCGACAAACGAATTTTAATTAGAAAATGTAATTACAATTTCGCAAAAAAACACAGAATGAAACTTTAAGCTATCACTGCAAAATGAATACTAATTTCTCACCTATTGCTTAAATAACGGAGAGCGACGGAAAAGTAATTATGACGTATGTGATAAGGAATCGAGTTTAAAGTAGCAAAAAATTACCTTTACCTTCTCATTACTATGTATTGTGCACTTTATTCAATATGAAATTATTTTAATTAAACTTATTGAAATTTCACACTAAACACTAGGTTCACGGGCGGCTCTTCCATTAGGCGATTCTAAGCGATCGCCTAGGGGCGCACTGTATACGATTTAACCAATCATAGACTACATTTTATGGTCCATTTTGGATCATAAATTATTTGTGGATTAGTATAGAAATAGATAGTTTTCCAAAAAAAATATTTAAACAAGTCAATAATTAAATTCAGTAAAAGATTTGAGGTGTATTATCAACAAAACAATTATTTTTTCTTGTAGTTCATTTTGCATTCAATTAGCATTGTGTCTGTGTAGGATTTCTTATTCATATTGTGTATCACTGTGTATACTTTTAGACTAATCACAAGCGACTGACTTTTATAAAACATTTTTTTATTTTAAGTAATATCATCGATATTTGTTGTCTTTTTGAAATAGTTCAATTTAAAGCTTTAAACGAGTATTTCTCCTCCCAGATTAAGCATGCAGTAATAGTATATGCTGTAAATCTTCAGATATTCGTTTTTTTTGTAAGAGTTCAATGTAAAGCTTTAAGCGAGTGTCGTCCACTCCCAGATTAAGAATGAAGTAAAATTTCAAGTTTAGAAAAGCCTGAGCGTTTACTATTTTAAATAACTGAAATAATATTTTCTAACTTCCTATGTATCTATTTTATATAGGGGGGGCTCTTTTAAGTATACATATGTAAATTACTGCGTATATGCTGTAAATCTTCAGATATTCGTTGTTGGTTTTTTAAGAGTTTGAAGCTATAAACGAGTGTCGTCCACTCCCAAACTAAGTATGAAATTTCGAGTTTAGAAAAGCCCCGCGTAGAAAATTTGCCGAGACAAATTTTCACGGGACTTTTTTAAACTCGAAATTTTACTTCATGCGCCACAAGTATAAATCACTGAAATATTGTGAAATTAAAAATACACTATTAATCAGTATTAAAAATAAATACTGCTACAGCAGGATTTAAAATATACTGCTAAACAAGAATATTTTAAACTTCACTTGGAATCAGTGTTTTATACGCGTGGCGCATCAAGTAAAATTTCGAGTTTAGAAAAGCGCCGTGAAAATTTGTCTAGGGTCGCTGCGCGACCCTCGACAAATTTTCTACGCGGGGCTTTTCTAAACTCGAAATTTTACTTCATGCTTAGTCTGGGAGTGGACGACAATCGTTTATTGCTTCAAACTGAACTCTTAAAAAAAACATAGGAAGTTAGAAAATATTATTTGAGTTATTAGAAATAGTATCGGATAAGTTGATTTAAACAAACGTACATATTTCTAACTTAAGAAAACGGCATAAGTTTGTAGTTGATAGAGCTCTATCAACTGGCAATTTTTATTTAAAGATATTTTTTAATTAACAGTATTTTAAGAAATATTGACAACAAACAAGGCGTGTTCACTTAATTTTTACACCTAACAAAAATGTTAAATATCTTAGTAATCGCAAAAAGTCGCACAATTTAACAAGATTTATCGTTAATAAAAAATCTTAGGGATCATTAGAAAACAGGTAGTAGTTTATGACGATGTATGACACAAAACATATGAATGTTTTTGTCAGATGTTTATATTTGTTTTTTTTTTTATAAATTGAATAACCTATTATCTTTATATTATATTTACACAAATAATATATGATATTGTAGCTACACTCTGGCAGAAAAAGACACCAAAGAGAAAATATTCTTCAGCTTTGATCAAACGATGCAATTTTAAAATAATTGATAATAAAATGAATCAACAACAAATGAAATTAGTTGTTTACTTCAATTTTGCTACTTGATCTCGCAGAGAATTGAAAGTAAACTGAAATAAATTTGTATCAGGAATCTTTTTCTGATGTATATGAATAATTTGTAGTAATGCATTTGTAATTTTCATATTTCAATAATTTGAATTTTGTCCCACTAGAACGGTCAAATCGTATACTGTGGGGCGCCAGAACGCATAGGAATCAATAATATAAGTAGAAAATTGCTCAATGAATTTAAACAAAAAATAAAAACCGATTAAATCAAAACTTTTACAAAATATATTACGGAATGGATTAATCAACGCAGTTTTAGCAGTTTTTTTTGCAACAATTACATTACGAAACCTGACATTAGACAAAACTGCGATTAAACCGAATTTTAGATAACAACCCATCATTATCCACAATAATCGAGCCATGTTGTAAACAAAAAAATTACGTAATTTTTTTTAGAATCTCCTCCTACACAGTCCTCGGGTACATCTACTCGATAACGTACACATGGCAGAAAAGAATTAAACATTTGCCTATCTCGGACATCAATCTGCGCTCCTTGCCAAATCCGCGGCCGGTTGCCAAATTTCTAAATTAATTGAATTCTTTTCGGCACATATAAACTGACCAAAATCTTCACCGTACCAACATAAATAAATTACTTGCAACTGGTCCCGTATCTAAGTTATTATATTTCTGTTTTATCTTGGCCGTTAGATCGAAAAAATTTACATACATTTAATACGGAGTTTATTGGAATGGTTTTATAACGAGGTTTAAATAGTTTTGTGGGCGGTTTGATATTATTATTTTATCTTTATTATGACCACCGCTATTTTGCTTTAAGAAATTTATTGAAAAAAAACTATTAAAGATAATAATGAAGATCTATACAGGGAATTTTTCTTTTAAGTATACATATCACGATGATTACAGCGTTTGTTAAATTTTCAGGAATATGCTATTTTTATAAAAGCGTTTAATTTGAAGCTTCGAACGAGTGTTTTTATTCCTTGGTTAAGCATGAAGTAAAATTTCCATTTTAAGAAGGCCTAAAAATTTGGTTAAGAGTGAATCTCCGTCTGTGACTGCACTAGACGTTGCGTATAATCCATCGTGCATCTTAATTTACTGATCTGTAACAGACAAACAATTAAATATTTCTTTTATACATATTTACAAGTGTGTGCCAGGCTTTAATGCTATCAATTCCTTGTACGAAGAATAACGGACTGCCGTGTTTATTTATTCATTAGCAAATCAATACATGCAGAGGTGAAATGCTCTTGAACTTCTATATTTCCTCATAGATAAGTAATTTAATTGCTGATCCGTGTTTGATGCAAATATGACGCCGGAATTGGAAAATATTCACAAATAGAGATGAATCGATGAGCAGAATTATCTATACTATTTCAATCAAACGAATTAACCTTCGTTGAAACATGTTTAATTATTAGTAGAACTTTAATTCAAACACTTGGTTTGTTTCACTAATTTTTATTTTTACTCCTAAAGTGAAAGAGTAAAGATAAAAATTCTTGTACATGTACTGCATTGAATAAATTGAATACAGGGAGATTTTATACATATGTCAATTGCAGCGTATATACTGTCAATTTTCAGATATTCGTGGATTTTCAATAAGAGTTCAATTTGAAGCTTCCACACCCAGATTAAGCATGAAGTAAAATTGTCAGGCTTTTATAAACTCGAAATTTTACTTCATGCGCCACGCGTATAAAACACTGATTCGAAGTGAAGTTAAAAATATACTTCTGAGTCAGTATGCTAAAGCAGTATACTTTGAACATCACTTTAAATTAGTGTTTTATACGAGTGGCGCGTGAAGTAAAATTTCGAGTTTAGAAAAGCCTGAAAATTTGGTTTAGTCGCTCCGCTTCGCTCCGCGACCAAACTAAATTTTCAAGCTTTACTAAACTCGAAATTTTACTTCATGCTCAATCTGAAAGTGGCAAGCACTCGTTTAAAACTTCGAATTCAACTATTTTAAAAAAACGAGTGTCGGAAAATGTACAGCGTATGCATATTTATACCTACTTAAAATGAAAATTCAGGGGGGTGGCTCGCGGGCATCAACCCCCCCTCCACCCCTCAGACTAACTTGTAAAATCGTAGTATGTCGATGTATATATTGCCGACAAAATACGAAATACGAACAAAATGCAGATTGTCCAATGTTTTTAGACAATAGCCGAATAAAGTTGCATTCGTCTGTTATTTCGCACATTCTCTAGACAAAATGCGTTGTGTCTAAGGGCTATTAGACAAAATGCGTTGCAAGATTTTACATTGAAAAAAAAGTCCTAGAAAACATAATTTTGTTCCATAAACAAAGAAGTGACAAATTATTTATTAGGAATATATGAACTTCACTTAAAATCAGTGTTTGATACTCGTGGCTCATGAAGTAAAATTTCGAGTTTAGAAATGTCTGTAAAATTGGATTTATTCCTTATAAATAATTTGTCACTTCTTTGTTTATGAAACAAAATTATGTTTTCTGGGACTTTTTTTTTTCAAATCCAAATTTTCAGGCTTTTTTAAACTTGAAATTTTACTTCATGCTTAATCTGGGAGTGGAAACACTCGTTACAAGTTAAAAATTGAACGCTTTAATAATGAACCTTGCATAAAAAAATCTACTTTTCATAATTGTTTAGCAAAAGATACTAAATATAGATTATTATTACTATCAAAAACTTATGCCTATAATTATTTATTTTTTAAATTAAGTAGATTTATTTTAATTTTAAATTAAAAAAGTGTCTAAATTTCAATAAAATCAATTCATTTGTTTTAAAGTAAATGTTATACAAATAAAGTCATTTTATATTTGAATTAAATAATAAAAAATTAAAAATCATTTTTTACCAAGTGATCAATGATAAACTATACATTCATTAACAGTTACACATTTTTTAAATTTTGAAAGTTGTAATATTTTTAAACAGTCGTGAACATGTGTTGTTTGTCACTCTATCACTTATGAAATTTGTGTGGCACTTATTATGTTTATTTTGAATTTGTATCTTAATTACTATGTTTGTTTTACGTTAATCCATAAAGACAGTTGACGAAATGTCGATATCTGAAATGTAATTGCAGTTGATGTAAGTCGACGTCAGCCGACATTTACTCGACAGAATGACATTATACCTAACCAACACCGAACCTCAAAAACCTTGACGATGTGAGATACAACCAAACTTGACACAGTAACCACGTCGAATGTGTTAAAAGTTAGGTTAGGTTATCTAAATATACGTGGCACGTAACCTAACCTAACTTTTTACACATTTGCCGTTTTATGCCACTTTCAATAATGAATGTTATGTTACTTTATGACATATAGTAATAAGTAATTTATTTTCCGGAAATTGTAAGCAAATATACAAATTTATGAAAAACTATGTCATATCATAAGTGATAGAGTGACAAACAAAATACGTTCACCACTGTAAATATACAAATTTATAAAAACTATGTCATATCATAAGTAATAAAGTGACAAACAAAATATGTTCACCACTGTCAAAAATTTCACAATTTTCAAATGTTACAAAATTATAGTTATCAATTAATGTATTGCTTATCACTCACTAAAACGACTTGATTTAAATAACATATTTTGCGAGCGATAAAATAAAACACAATATTCTTATATTTTCAATAATTTCGATTAACGTTGAGCTTCTGTTATAACAACTTTACAAATTTATCATTTTTATGACACTTAGCATGTTAGGACTTTTCTAAACTCAAACAAAACGTGATTTGACAAAACCCTAAACTATGTTTTAATTCGAACTATGACGATAAGCAGTAGACATTTTGGGTTTTGTCCAATTTCGTGTTTTGTCTGTAACATATATACATACAGAGAGTTTTATGTAACACCGAACATTTTTATAACGAGAAATTTTCTCTAAAGTATATATATGCATACGTTGTACATTTTCCGACGCTCGGTTTATCAAAATGATTCAGTTTAAAGTTTTAAACGAGTGTTTTACACTCCCAGGCTAAGCATGAAGTAAAATTTCGAGTTTAGAAAAGCCTGAAAATTTGGTTTGGTCGCGTAGCGCGAAGCGCGGAGCGGCCAAACCAAATTTTCAGGCTTTTCTAAACTCGAAATTTTACTTCATGCGCCACCGGTACAAAAAACTGAACGAATGTAAAGTTTAGCGGTGTGTTTTATACTTCGTAATATGTCAGTGTTTTGTATCGGTGGCGCATGAAGTAAAATTTCGAGTTTAGAAAAGCCTGAAAATTTGGTTTGGCCGCTCCGCGCTTCGCGCTACGCGACCAAACCAAATTTTCAGGCTTTTCTAAACTCGAAATTTTACTTAATGCTTAGTCTGGGAGTGGAACACACTTAAGTTTTGGACTAAACTTTTTTAAAAAAACAACGATTATCTAAAGATTTACGGCATATACGCTGTAATTGGGACATGTATACTTCAGAGAAAAACTCCCTGTATGTACAAGTTGAGGCATTAATTGCGATTGGCTACAATTTGTAATTGTCATATAGGCAACCTAATTTACACTTAACTTAAAAATAATAGGTGTCAAAATGTATTGAATGAAAATGTTAGGTGTTACATAAAACTCTTTGTAGAATTACTCTGTTTGATAATGGCAAGTTGAGTTGCCGAAACTGCAGTCACGGAAATAAAAATATTGTGTTATACAAACAAAGTTAAAGTGTTTTATTTTATTGAATTAACATGTATAACGAAGTAGAAGCCTCCACCGTTGAAATACGTGAGCCCTCCTTTAAGACCAGGATGGGCACCCATCAAGACGCGTGAGCCCCCCCTATGACAAATTTCTGGGTGCGCGCCTGTACTATTTAATCAATGTTTACTATTATGAAAACTGTTCTATTATTTACAAAAACATATAATTAATTAAGAATAGTCTGAATAAAAACTTAGTTGTTTTATATTTGTAACTATATAACTTGTTAACTTTTTTTTGAAAATCATGATCGATTTATATCAAAACATGTCAGTTATGCGAGGCTTACGTAAATAAATGTCAGGGATTCGACTTTCGTTCTGTCCTAAAGTCGATCCTATTGCATCGAGTAAATCAGACTTAGGGGTGTTTTATGGTCATTTTAGCGTCCAGTAAGATAGATAGAATTCCGTTTTTAAAGAACACCCGATAAATAATATTCTTTGGATTGTAAGTGATTTAGTGCAGCCCCCGAATGTTAAAATTCGGACGATAAATTTCAATATAATTTCTTTCGCGAGTAATGAAACAAAGATTCACGGTTCACGCTCACATATTCTATTATTTATATGATATATTCTTCAGATACGGGTGTACTTTTCATTTTAACAATGTTTTATCGAATCAGGACCACGATTTATATTTAAAAGGGGTGTGTATATTTTTAATTGTTTTTCCTTTTTTGAAATTATTTTATTTCATTTATGTTCAGTGGCGTAACTACAACGGAACAAAATAAGCAGCTACCTTCAGATTCATAAGGGTTGATATTTTCGAGATATTTATCTGTTCAAGTTAATTGGCACGTCAAATGATTATTTATGAGGAAATTGACAGCTATCAAAACGTATAAAACTGTTTACATTGTCGTCTTAGGTACATCATTATTTAGAGATAAAATATTTTGAAAAAAATTGGTATACCTTATTGGTACTTTGTGCTTGTCCTAGTAAAATATTTCATACTTTTACCGTTATTTCATAAAAAATATTAAACATTGATAAAGTAGCGTAATCACGTCATAAATTTGATTTTTTTGCAATATCTATTAAAATTTTAAAAAACTAAATAAGTCACATTGTAAAAGGTTTTTTTGTGAACATTTGGATTTTTTTCATTAATTTCTATCCTACAATAGATTCACTGAAATATAGCGTAATATTGAATTTTTCAAAATTTTAAAAAACTGTTTTACGCGCGACATCCTATTATTTAAGTAAATATGCGAATGAAAAAAAACACAAACTTTTGCGATAGAATCTTTTATAAAGTGACTGAATTTGTTTCTTAATATATGTTTTTAGATATTGTAGAAAAACATGTAATGTAAGACGTTATTTAGCTAATTTGCCGATTTTTTTTATTAAACAACCGCGAGAGTAGAAAAAATGTTAAAAGATAATTACAAAGTGTGTACTTTCCTTAAAATATATCATTTTTTTCAAAATATTTGATCCTAAAATACAAAAACGACAATATGCTGAGTTTTATACATTTAGATAGTGGTCGATTTCCTCTTAATAGACTCTCTCTCTCTCTCTCTCTCTTATAGACGTTTTTAAATAATAAAGTTATGCAAAAAAATGGTCACATTGTAATCGGAACATACATTTGTAAATTATGGAAATTTTTTGTGTTTTTGAACTATACGTTATTTCAGTGTTGTATACGGGTGGCTTTTCTAAACTCAAAATTTTACTTCATGCTTAACCAAGGAGTGGTAACACTCATTACACTTCAAATTAAATGCTTTGATAAAAACAAGAAATTACTAAACATTTATTAAAAAATATATATTTTATAATTGGAAGTAATTAATTATCAAATAATCGAGTTGTGTTTCATATTATTTGAAGTAAAAGTGTTACATATAATTTGATTGAGATATTTTTATCTTCTTCTTGCATAAACAATGGCCTTTTATTTTCATCTGAATATCAAAAAGGGCGCTTTTTATATTCAAATATTATGAATTAGAAAAATTACAAAAATTATAATTTTAAAATTTTATAGGAATTTGGTTTTTTGAGTTACGTGAAAATTTGAACTAAACTTGGAACAAGAACATATTAAGGATATTGAGAAAACTTTCTTCACAATAATTTGCTAGATGTACATTTTTTTGTTAACCTTATCCAGGGTTTTCCCAATAGTGCCTTTACGAACGTAATTTCCCGAAATCCTCTTTTGTAAACTAGTCAGTAAGCTATTGATAATGAGAACGTAGTATTCAAAATATACATCTAGCAGAATAAAAATAAAAAAATATTGTAAAGAAAGTGTTCATAATATATAAAACTACGACAATGTTCATATAAAATGCAAACAATACGTCTTAATTAATAAGACTACTTAAGATAATAAATACCCATTAAAACAACTATCTTAAGTAGTCTTATTAATTAAGACGTATTGTTTGCATTATATACGAACATTGTCGTAATTTTATATATTATGTTTAAAGTGTGCAAACTATAAGAAGTGTAAGCTCATTTTCTCGAATTCAAATAGTTTTTGATTTGAAACATTCTTGTTAGTGTTTTCATTCCAAGTTTAAAACTTTGCGTCATCTTGTTAAATTTTGTGAGGCTGTTAAAAACATCGTTATTTCTATATGTTAAAATCCCCATTGATAAAGTAGCGTAATCACGTCATAAATTTGATTTTTTTGCAATATCTATTAAAATTTTAGAAAACTAAATAAGTTTTGCGTTATTTCTATCTGAATATCTAAAATGCCTTTTTTAAATAAAATTTTATAAATTATAAAAATTAAAATCTTTAAAATGTTGCCTCAGATCCTTATGAAATTTCGTGAGGATATTAAGAAAACAGATTCTAGATTATGTGGACTTTAAAAAATATTCTAGTAATTTTCATCTAAAAAGTCAAAAAGACTTGTAACTTTGAAAATGTTCACGAAATCTTGAAAGTTTCTGAGACAGTATAGGAAACCTAGCTCTTTCATAGTTTGCGAAAAAAAAAACAAAGCACTCCATTACGCTTTGTTTTTTTTTGCAAATTATGAAACAGCTAGGTTACCTTCACTGTCTCAGAAAGTTTCAAGATCTTGTGAAAATTTTCAAAGTTACGAGTGCTTTAATTTTGTTTAATTCGAAGCATTTAAAACACTGAATTTGTTACTGAACACGAATTTAATTTTTTAAATGATTTGGCATCGGAAACCTCTCATTTCTGAGTTCTTTACAATTGATCCTCAAAAAGTGCGATTTTTTCTTATCAAACACATTTGATGGATTTGGAGTGCTTTAATTATAAAAACGGTGTCCTTCATTGTCAAAAAAAATTTCAAGAATTTTCAGGAACTTTTTTAAAGTTACGAGTGTTTCAATTTTGTTTAATCCGAAACATTTTAAAAAATTGAATTTGTTACTGAAAACAAATTCAATTTTTCAAATTTATTTGGCATCGAAAACCTCCCATTTCTGACTTCAAAAACATTTAAATAAAAAATCAACAAAATAATGTTTAACTAATTCACAATTGATCGTCAGAAAGTGCGTTTTTTATCAAACACATTTAGTGGATTTTAAAAATTTTAAATTCTCTTATTGTGAAACTCATAGATTTTGTTTGATAACAAATGCAGCAAAGAATATCAAAAAATCTCAATTGATCGTCAGAAACTGTTTTTTTTTTTTTATCAAACATATTTACTATCCTTTTCAAAAAGCGAGGCATGTCACTTGCGGATGTTGTGTTTTAAAAACAAAAAAATCTCAAAATAAAAATATGGATACCGGTCTACATTCCTTGGAATGTTCCTCATAATTTTTGAGAAAGTCAAATTTTTATCACAATTATTTACCGCGTCATTAATAAAAATGCATAAAATGGTACTCAAATTTTTGTGGATTTTTAGAAAGATCAACTTTAACGTTTTATAGAAACCAGGGTTATTATGTTTGAACCACTTTGTTTTAAAACAGTGTTC
This sequence comes from Philonthus cognatus, assembly GCA_932526585.2. Classification (NCBI taxonomy): domain Eukaryota; kingdom Metazoa; phylum Arthropoda; class Insecta; order Coleoptera; family Staphylinidae; genus Philonthus; species Philonthus cognatus. The sequence goes on from OW052243.1 coordinate 90,537,860, forward strand.
TAAACATGTTTAAAAACAGCCGTCGTGTTTTAAATGTTAAATTCGTTCAAAACAAGTTTTAAACGTTAATTTTGTTTAAACAGTTTTTTTATTGTCTTAAATTAGTGAAACTAAATTTTATACTACTTTATTAAACAGTTTTGGTTTACGTTTTCAAATTTTAGTTAAATTGTTGAAGATATTTCAAATTACATTATTAAAAATAAAATTTTATCATAATAATAAATCACAATTATGTGTGCATAAATGTGATTTGAAACGTGTTTTAAACATAGTTAGCCTTATTAATAGAATTGCCGTTAATATCACTATAGTTTAATACTAATTAATCTCTACTGGACGCTCGTGTTTGTATGCGTCCAGTAGAGATTAATTAGTATTAAACTAACACTAACATTTCGTATTAATAGAGCAAAATCTACATGTTATTAGTTAGTTAACTGATAAATTTTCTTTGATTACAAATGCAGCAAAGAATATTAAAAAATCTCAATTGTTTTTCTTTTCTTTTTAATTTTGAGCTTAAGCTTTTTTTAAACGTCTAATTTATGAAGATATTGGTTTTATATTTGCCCTAATTTTAATAATAAGAATTTACCCATTTCTCATGATATTTAGAAATGAAATTTGACAAATTGCATTTGGTTTATTACAATAATTATTGACATTCTATTATTTTTTTAAATTCCATATACATACTTCTAGGGTAGATTAGGTTAGTAGAAAGTTTTATTACAAACATTTCTGCTAGCATAATCTAATCTAGATGTATATGGAATCTTAAAAAATATAATATATTGTAAATATTTGAATATAAACAATTTTATTATGATATTTTGTTTTTATTATACATTTACCAACATGTTTTATACATATGTACATTCATAAGTAAATCTGTAAATAATCACACCTTCATAGATACTTGAACTACATTTACCAAACGATTTTGGTAAATGTGTACATTTGATATAAAATATACAAATTTATACAATTTTCTAATTTTCCCGTGACAGATATTCATGATATTCTTTCATGATTGTTTCAAGATTACAGTTATGATATACTTTTTAAAAGTTGTGATATATTTTAAATTTACGAGTGTCTTCAACTCCCAGACCAAGCATGAAGTAACATTTCGAGTTTAGAAAAGCCCTGTGAACATTTTCTGGGCTTTTCTAAACTCAAAATTTTACTTTATGCGCCACACATGTAAAGCACTAAAATATTGTGACATTTATGTATAAACGAACTGCACTTGAAATCTGTGTTATATACGCGTGGCGCATGAAGTAAAATTTCGAGTTTAGAAAAGCCCAGAAAATTTGACCCGAGACAAATTTTCTGGGCTTTTCTAAACTCGAAATTTTACTTCATGCGTATAAAACAATAAAATATTGTGACATTTATGTATATACGAACTGCACTTGAAATCTGTGTTATATACGCTTGGCGCATGAAGTAAAATTTCGAGTTTAGAAAAGCCCAGAAAATTTGTCTCGGGTCGCTGCGCGACCCTCGACAAATTTTTACGGGGCTTTTCTAAACTCGAAATTTTACTTCATATTTAGTCTGGGAGTGGAAAACACTCTAATCTAGAAGTATCATGCGCCACACGTACAAAGCACTGATTTATAGTGGAGTTCGAAACATACTGCTGAAGTTTGATCTTACGTTGTTTGGGCCCCCTAAGACAAAATCCTGGCTGTTATTTATTATTCAGTTATGTTTAATTAAACGAAATTTTGTTAATTATAAATCTTTATTTCACAAAATTTCATATCAAAGCTTTGCAAAGACACTAGCATATCTATTCTATGATAGATGTGTTCAGTTTTTGAATAATATCCTTAATATTTCACGAATTTGAAATAATTTGATAAGTGTGGTGAAGCTAATCAGTGATTACTAGTGGGGTCGTTTTTTTGACGATAATTCTTCCGTTAAAAAAGCGCATTTCCCCACGTTTCAAGCTAATGCCAGCCGTCGCTAGTCAATATTAACGATTTCACTAATAGACACTAGCAACGATGTGCAGGGGTGAAGAGCTTTGACTGTACTCTCATTAAAAGGTCGTTCTATGCCGGGAAACATATTGTATCGACCCTAAACTGGCTCGAAGGCCAATTATAGACCTATTGGAACCAGGGCTAGCATTTGTATTAGTTTTAATCTTTTTCGTCTCTGCAGGTACTTTTCTTTCCTCGGCGGTATGACGCATAGCATAACCCGGTGAATTACTTTAAATGGCCGATGTCAGGTAAAAGACAGGCAGATATAAACCATTAATTATAATTATAGATATATGGATAGACCACAACCCAATCCGATGTATTCATTACGAAAACTACATTAAAATTTTGACTCGAACCCGTTTACATTCACCGTAATTATTACCTGCAGCGTTCACGTTTCAGCTTTTTTTCTACCGGGGATGTATCATTTTCAACAAAATGATAAATACCCGGAGCCTCAGTTTTTTTTTTAACAATTCCTCGTTTCTAAACGTTTTACGTTCCCCCCACAAAAGCCACACGCATTTCGTACGTGAGCTTTCATGGTTATTAACTTTTCCTCTAATTAAGCAGATTCTAATTTACATGTTATTAGCCATTCTGGAGGGTATTCTTCATTACCTTGTTTAAAAAGGTTCTGACAATGACGATTTCAGTATAACGTATAAACATATTTATATTTATTATTTCCATCAAAAGAGGTTTTATTTTACACTTTATTTTATTTCTCGTTCAAGCTGCCCACACATATAACAAGCCGGAATATACGATCTATTTTTAAGTTTAATATTTTCTAACATATTTTGTACTGTGCTTGAAGTTAATATACAGCATTTAGAGCAGTGGAGTAGCATTCACCGTAAAATTTCGGGCATTAATTATTTTTTAAACGCGTTCAATTTGAAGTTCCTAAGGACTGTCTTCACTCCTTGAACAATCCATTACGGCCGAGCAATTATAGAGTGAACTCAAAAAGTGAATGTTAGATAAAATTCTGCACTTCTTTTTATGATTTCTGTGAATGACTTATTGTATTACATACTGTGATTTGTTCTTTTAAATATGCATAATGTATACGCTGTAAATTTTTAGGCATTCGTCGATTTTATATGAAAACGTGCAATATAAAGTTTAGAAGGAGTGTTTCCACTCCCAGACTAAGCATGAAGTAAAATTTCGAGTTGAGAAAAGCCTAAGAATTTGGATTGGCCGCGTGGCGAAGCGGAGCGGCCAATCTAAATTAGACTTTTCTAAACTCGAAATTTTACTTCATGCGCCACGCTTAAAAACACTGTCCAAATATCCAAGCTTTTTTAATCTCGTATATTTAAATAACAAAATATTTACATTTCTCTTCGTACATTTTAAAGTCAAGTCAAAACAAATTATATGTCAAATTAGCTTATTTAGTAATTGAATTAACAAAAAAATAATATTGTTGCGTGTATGCATTAATGGCATTTAATGGGTTAAGCATGAAGTAAAATTTCGAGTTTAGAAACGCGTGAAAACTTCTTTAAAAAAATAATTGTTTATAATATTCTTTTTAGCAAATTACAAAGAATCTATAGTGGTTAGAGTGTTGTACTGCCACGCCACGGACCGGGGTTCAAATACCGGCCTAACAAGTTGTCTGCATTTATATAGGTTAGGATAAAAATGCCAAACACTCCGTCTTCTCGGATATGACGTTAAATGCATGTAGGACCCGTGTACTGCCTGGATGTTGCGAGCACGTTAAAGATCCCTACCGGTGGGTTGGAACTCCCACCGGGTTCGGCAAAATTCCCGGATAGCTGTAGACCTAATCTCGGGCGTCATGATTGGCCTTAGCAGCGGAAATAGATGACGTAAAACCCAAAATAATAATAATAATAACAAAGAATCTAAATGTACTATTAACATCAATATACAGGAAATGTTTCTTTTAAGTACCTATACATATACATATGCTGTAAAATTTTCGTCGTTTTTTAAAAGACTTCGATTTGCAGCTTTAAAGGAGTATTTTCCACTCCCAGACTAAGCATGGAGTAAACTTTCGAGTTTAGAAAAGCCCGAACGTTTGGATTTCTAAATTTTAGCCTTTCTAAATTCGAAATTTTGCTTCATGCGCCACGCATATAAAATAATAAAATATTGTGAAGTTCACAATATGCTACTTAAGCAGTATACTAACGACGTATATTTTGAACTTCACTTAAAACCAGTGTTGTTAAAAAACGTTTTTTTATTCATTTTAATTAAAACAAACTGTGTTTTTACAAAACGTGTTTTTTCATTGAAACAGCTTTTAAATCAATAACAATTAAAAACATGTTTAAAACAGAACATACAGGGCATTTTTCTATTAAGTATACATATTCCAAAAATTACAGCGTTGTTAAAATTTGAGGAATTCGTTGTTTCAAAGCGGTTAATTTGAGGCTTTTAACGAGTGTTTTCCACTCCCAGACTAAGCATGAAGTAAAATTTCCAGTTTAGAAAAGCCTAAGAATTTGGATTGGCCGCGTAGCTAAGCGGAGCGGCCAATCCAAATTAAGATATTCTAAACTCGAAATTTTACTTCATGCGCCACGCTTAAAAACTCTGATTTACAGTGAAGTTAAAAAACACACACATACAACAATGATTATAGGCAACCTAACATACATACGCAGAATTTGACTCACATTTTATTCACATCTACATATTAGATTGCTAAAACCGTATATTTTAAACTTTACGATATTTTAGTGTTTTATACGTGTGGCGCATAAAGTAACATTTCGAGTTTAGAAAAGCCTAATTTGGATTTTCCGCTCCGCTTCGCTACGCGACCAATCCAAATTTGCAGGCTTTTCTAAACTCGAAATTTTACTTCATGCTTAGTCTGGGAGTGGAAAACCCTCATTTAAAGATTCAAATTGAAATATTTAAAAAAACAACGAATGTCGTAAAATTTACAGTGTATGCATATGAATACCTGAAAAAAATCCCTGTATTTAAAAATCACATTTATGCACACACAGTTGTGTTTTATTGTAATAAAATGTTATGTTTAATAATGTAATTTGAAATATTTTCAACAATTGAGCTAAAATTTAAAAACGTAAACGAAAAATCTTAATGAAGTAGTATGAAATATAATTTAGCAAATTTAAGATAATAAAAAAAACGTTTTAAACAAATTTTACGTTTAAGAAAGGTTTAAACAAATTTAAGATTTAAAACATGTTTAAAACAAAACCGTTTAAGACACGACGGCTGTTTTTAAACATGTTTAAAACACTGTTTTAAAACAAAGTGTTTTAAACATAAGAAGCCTTCTTAAAACCAGTGTTTTATACGCGGGGCGCATTACGTAAAATTTCGAGTTTAGAAAAGCCTGAATTTGGATTAGACGTCCAAATCCAAACATTCAGGCTTTTCTAAACTCGAAATTTTACTTCACGCTTAATCTGTGAGTGAAAAAGATTCGTTTAAAGCTTTAAAATGAACTCTTTTAAAATAGCAACAATTATCTAAATATCTACACTAATTTAGCAGTATATTTTTAATTTTATAATATTTCAGTGTTTTGTAGGAGTGGCGCCTGAAGTAAAATTTCGAGTTTAGAATAGCCTGAAAATTTGGCTTTTTTAAACTCGAAATTTTACTTCATGCCTAATCTGGGAGTAGAAGACACTCGTTGGTTTTAAATATATCACAACTTTCAAAATGTGTATCATAACTGCTAAAAGAAAAAAAAAACAATGACATGAACATCATTATAATTCAATTCAAACTTGTGTAAAAAATAACGCATTACGTAAAAATCAGTGAGAAATGTTCTCAATCGTTAAAGAAAAAAAAGCGATTTTGTCTTAAATTGGTCGAGATTGTCTTCAAGTAAATTTTCATTTTTCGCGTATAATATCATATTTATCTTTCTCCGACGAAAAAAAAACTGTGATTTTGACGTAAAGTGTCGATTTTTATATTGATTAGTCTTTGACTAAAATGACAGTAGTTTTTTTGCCGTCAAGTTATCAAAAACTTCTATAAACTTTTTCGCAAAAAGCGGCAGAATTCAAAAATTATAGTTGAATTTTTCTAGCCAGAAGTTTATTTTTATTTAGCCAATATTTCACTGAACTTTTGTCAGGCAAGTTTGGCAAGTCAAAAATATAACTTGGCTTTTTTAGAAGAAGCTGACAAAAGTTCAGCGAAATATTAGCTAAATAAAAATAAAGTTCTGGCTAGAAAAATACATCTAAAATTTTTGAATTCTGCCGCTTTTCCCCAAAAGGTTTATAGACGTTTTTAATAATTGACGGCAAAAAACTACTAAATGTCATTTTAGTCAAAAACTAATCAATATAAAAATCGACGATTGTCAGTTTAATTATATAGTTGACAGTTAAATTGAGTATCACGACATTTTTACTATAAATCACTGTGTCGTTTGTTTGTCATCGCTTTTGAATTTTAACATGAAATTACTTGGTCAGCTGTCTTTGGCCATGATATTATTTTGTCATTTAATTTCTCTGTCTACCGTATTATTATGACTATAAGTCACTTAATTGACTGGTTTTTAGTAATTACATTTCTTTTTCGACAGTATTTTGACTATAACTCTATAAGTATGATAGAATTTTGTCATTAAATAACTCTGTTGACTTTATTTAAACTATAGTGATATTGTAATTTGTTTGTTTTTATTTCTGTTATGTTATTTTATTACTCAGCTAAATTATTAAATTGTATCGATAATAACTATTTATCTCGCAACATTCAAATGTTTATTTAACCTGTTGTCTTCAAATGAGCCTTGAATAAAATGTCAAATTATTGTATAATATGCTAGAGAATATATTTTTTTGTAAATTTTTAATTAATTTTACAACTATATTATATTGTAAAATTAGATGCTTAATAAAGATTATTATATATACAGGGTGTCCTATCGAAACCACACATTAAAAGTATATGGACTATTCAAAATAAGGAAGTTGGTGACTTTCGGTATAACTGGAAGTCGAATAATCTTGTAAATATTTTTGCACAATATTTACAAGATTATTCGACTTCCAGTTATACCGAAAGCCACCAACTTCCTTATTTTATATAAAATGCTATATTTTTTATTTTGAATTTAGGTTTTACATACAATTCTGTGAAAAAAAAAACAAAAGGTAACATAACCTTTAAATTAACCCATTTTCGAGATATTTGTCACCTTAAAGAAATTTAGTACTTATTCGTGATTCTTTTTAAAATTCGTATCTCCGAACAAAAGAAAAATATTGAAGGGACGGAACGTTGGCTATAGATAGCCAACACCCGAAGGTATCCAATGGTGATAAATTTTTCGTAAAATAATATACAAAGTGTTCAAAATTTCGTATCATATTCGTTCAGGTTTAAACCTTTAAATCTCATTTTTGTAAATGGAACACCCTATATACAGGGTGTCCCGTAAATTTGGGGAAATGTACAATTCTGATAATCTTTAGACATTCCTTGTTTTTTTTTAAGTTCAATTTGCAGCTTTAAGCGAGTGTTTTCCACTCCCAGACTAAGCATGAAGTAAAATTTCGAGTTTAGAAAAGCCTCGTGAACATTTGTCGAGGGTCGCGCAGCGACCCGAGACAAATTTTCTGGGCTTTTCTAAACTCGAAATTTTACTTCATGCGCCACGCGTATAAAACACTAAAATATTGTGAAATTTATGTATATGTATTTACTTGAAATCTGTGTTTTATACGCGTAGAGCATGAAGTAAAATTTCGAGTTTAGAAAAGTCCAGAAAATTCCGGCTTAACCGTAAAGTTTTTCATATAGATAAGTTGTGTTAAATCATCATATTTTTATCCCAGGAATCTATGGTTAAACAATTTCCCTACATTAACGGGACACCGTGTATTTTTACATATTCTTACGCAGAATTAAATTCTGCATTGATCTATCTAGCATTCCCTGTGCTTATCTTCTTTCGTTTTCAAGCCAAAAGAAAAACGAGATTTAATGTTTTAAAGTTGACCAAATGTTGTCTGAATTTTTAAACACTCTGTATATTATTATTCGAAAAATAATTCACTATAAGGTACCTTCAGGTATTGGCTTTTTATAGCTAAAATTACATTTCTCCGATTTTCTTATATTGGGAGATTCAAATTTTAAATATCTTAAAAACGGGTAAATTTGTAAGGTATGTCAATAATGTTATGTTAATGATCTTTTCACAGAGTTTTATTTAGAATCCAAACTCGAAATAACAAATATAGCATTCTATTTAAAATAAGGAAGTAAGTGTTGACTTCTGGAAGTCGAATAATCTTAAAAATATTGTCATTGAAAAGAGCGCACACACTAAAAATCTTATTACAATACATTAATTAGAAAACTTAATAGCCTTCATTAAAACTATATAAACAGTTTTAATGTGCGGTTTCGGTGGGACGCCCTGTATAGGTAAAGACCACACATGCCAAATGGTTTTTACACTTTACTTAAGTATAAGTATAAGGAAACCCGTTATCGTTTACGTTTTTGGATAATACGGAATGATTTTCTAATGCCTTCCGATGCCTTAGAAATAGGGTTAAATGTTTAATTTTGTTGAGTCAATTTTAAATTATTCTACCTTTGTTTTGAAACGACTTTGAAATCCCGGATTAATTAACGGTGTAACGTAAAAAGATACTTAGTCTCTTTTTAACAAATTGATTCGCTCAATCTGGCTTAATCTTAATTTATTATGGGGGGTTAAATTAGCGTTGGATTACGCAATAAGAATTAGGGGGGACTACTACTGTGCCGAGTTTGGTGCACTTCCTTGTGATCAAACTCCTTGTTGTTGTAGTTAATTCTAATGTGGCCTTTCCTTTAAAATAATACAGGGAATTCAAATTAACTGCCTTTATAGATCAATATCTTTGCAAGGATAGAGTTAAAGCTCCTTTAAATGAGATTAAACTACGACTATTTAGTCCATTGTGGAAATAACTTTTCATATAGCCCAGTTCACGGGAGGTGTCCTGTGACATTTAAGTTCAAATTAAAATTATAATAATAATATAAATCCCTTAGTTAAGAGAGTTTAGCATAGCACAAATGCAGAAGAAATAATATAAATATGAAAACACCTCGAAGAAAAATTTTACCATAGATTTTAAATTTGTAAACATAGGACACCTCTCGTGAATTTTACTGTACATTTGATTTGTTTCTTGAATCAATATTTGTTTATTTCATTTATTTTTTAATTAAAAAGAAATAAAAATATGCACGGTTTGGAATCTAAACATAAAGAAATACTAAATCCGTATTTGGACCATTAAAATTTAATTGTTGCGAAGCGATAAATGAAGGGGGAGGAATGAGTTGCGTTTTACAAACCTTTAAATTTAATCTCATTAAAGTAACGAGATTTATTTGCAAAATTAATACATATTTATACAGTTCCGAAGGATACCCCCTTCGCGTTAGAATAGTTAGTGTAATTTATGAACGGGGAAACAAGAACAGCCATTTTAAACGGAAGCGCAGAACCAACCGCACAAACGCAAAACTAATAAATCTAATGTTGTTTTTACAATTTACACTCATGTAGTTTGTTGTACGTACATAAGTATGTGTGCTTTGGTGATTTCTTTTTATGTCGGTTTCATTTCTGCACGGACTACAGAAACTTTCATATTTCGTTCGAGTTGTCAGAGTAATATTTCCTGGAACCTACCTAAATTAAAATGACCCCTTTATACTTTCCTCACCTCACAACGTGTCGTAAGAACTCCGACTGCTTTAATCTCGTCTCCAAGCATCCAGCAACCGAAGGGGGACGTCGCGACGCCCATATTTCATACAATTAAATGCACACAATAAAATCCAGAAAAAGTCCAATTTATCCGGATTGCTCGGATAAATCTGATCCTTTTAATTTTACGAATCAATCTGTTTATTTTGTATTCGGATGAAAACGGCGCAGCATGTAAATGGCTTTATATTCCACGGTTTTACATTACCCTTGCCAAATTATAGTTTACATTACGATATTGATTTGTGTATAATGTAATCAATACATTTAGCTTATGTTTATTGTTGGTTGTAAGAGTATATATGTTTTTTTCTGTTAATTATATATATATATATATATATATATATATATATATATATATATATATATATATATTTTTGGTTTTTGCGAGCAAAATATAACTTGCTTGAGTTTTTTGGGCTGCTTTCTCGCGTTGGTTGCTTTATTTGCGCTCTACGTTTCGGCAGCATCACTTCTGCCATCCTCAGGATCTTTTTTGTATATTGAGTGATGGATGTCACGTTCACTGTCAGTACATTTGTTTTGTAAACTAGGGACTTGTAGTCTAGATCTGCTGCGTGTTATTGGTCCACTCGATGTAGAAGGTGCTAAAATTTCTTGATTTGTGTCCGATGTATCTGCATTATTGAAATTACTTGAATTTGTCTGAATATTCCGAAAATTGTTGGATATTGGAGGCAAGTCATTTTTTTGTTGTTTTATTATATTCATCAAAGGTTTCCATGTGGTTTGTAATCTTGTGCCATCATCTCGTTTATTGAGGCACAAAGGATGTTTTTCTATTTCTATGGCCAAACCAACAGAAGAATTAGCGTCAGACGAGAAGAACATAAATTAGCCATAAAAAATCACGACCAAAATTTCTCATTATTCCAACATAAATTTGATACAGACCATAACATAGATTTTGAAAATACTTCGGTAATTAGTTCTATCCCAAAATTTGAAGAAAGAATCGTACGTGAAGCAATAGAAATAGAAAAACATCCTTTGTGCCTCAATAAACGAGATGATGGCACAAGATTACAAACCACATGGAAACCTTTGATGAATATAATAAAACAACAAAAAAATGACTTGCCTCCAATATCCAACAATTTTCGGAATATTCAGACAAATTCAAGTAATTTCAATAATGCAGATACATCGGACACAAATCAAGAAATTTTAGCACCTTCTACATCGAGTGGACCAATAACACGCAGCAGATCTAGACTACAAGTCCCTAGTTTACAAAACAAATGTACTGACAGTGAACGTGACATCCATCACTCAATATACAAAAAAGCTCCTGAGGATGGCAGAAGTGATGCTGCCGAAACGTAGAGCGCAAATAAAGCAACCAACGCGAGAAAGCAGCCCAAAAAACTCAAGCAAGTTATATATATATATATATATATATATATATATATATATATATATCCCCAGGGACGGATGGGCGGCACGGCACATAAGCGGCCTAGTAATCATTTTTTATGGGCCCATAATACATAGAAACTGTCAATTTATATCGTGAATATCGTTTTTCGTATCAACATTTATTTTTTAATCGTAGACGTCAATTGTTGACATATTATCTAATACAACACAGAGACAGTTTTCTATTCGTCAATTTAAATTAGACAATGAAAAAAAAAAATCAAAAACCTGGGTAGATTAGCTTACATCTGCAAGTTCAGTGGTAATTTAATCAGAAACGGGTGTGTTTTTGAACTTCAGAATCAATCCGTGATTTATACGCCTGACGCATGGAGTAAAATTTCGAGTTTAGTAAAGCCTAAAAATTTGGATTTGGGCGCTACGCTTCGCTCCGCGCCAAAATCCAAATTTTCAGGCCTTTCTAAACTCAAAATTTTACTTCATGCTTTATCAAAAAGTGGTTTGTGGTAGGTCATAATATAACCGTTATAGGTTAAATTATTACAGGTCAAAATATAACTTTTCCACAGACCAAAATAGAGCCGTTCAAAATATTGCCTTATCATAAGTCAATATATTGTCTACTCGTATGCTTATTACAGGTCAAAGTATAGTCCTGTGGTAGGTCGAAATGTAGCCTTGTTATGAGTCAAAATATAGCTTTCCCATAGACCAACATGCAACCTTGTCTTAGGTTAAAACATTGCCTTAATGTAGGTCAAAGTATTATTTTATAATACTTTATAATATAGCCTTATCGCAGGTCAAACTATAGCTCAGCCATAGGTCAAAATAAAGTCTTGTTACAGGTCAAAATATAGCCTTGCCACAGGCCAACACAGAGCCTTATCTCAGGTTAAAATGCTGCTATATCGTAGGTCAAAATATTGTCTTATCATAGGTCACAATATAACCTGATTACAAGTTAAAGTATTTCCTAGTCGTAGGTCAATATATAGCCTTATCATAGACCTTGTTACAAGGCTATATTTTGTCCTGAGACACGGCTCTATCACCGCCTGTCGTAGGTTAAAATATAGCCCAGTCGCAGGTCATAATATAGGTTCTTTGGTCAAAATATAGCTTTATCGCACCTCAAAGCATTACTCAGTCTTAGGTCAAAATATATAAAAAAATAGGCTATGTTTAAGCCTTATCACAGGCTGCTTTATATCAAGTTAAAATGTAGCCCTATTACAGGTAAAAATACAGCATTATCGCAAGTCAAAATATAATCATGTTCTATACCCACATCTGAAACTATACTATACTCACTATACCCACATCTGAATCCAAAATTGAATTGTGTCGCAGGTCAAAATAATAAAGAAATAAATCGGTGTTACTCTCTCCATTTCGTGTCACTTCGCAAAAAGAATAGAATAAATCTAGAAAAAAATCAACTTTAATTAGGAATTATGGCTAAATGATAAGTTTCCGACAAAAATAGATTATAAATTCATAAACTTTGATTTGCCGGGCCTAGCGAAGCCAATCCAAATGTTCACGCAAAATTTTACTTTACTATTCAATGCTAAGTTACCAAAACTGGAGTTAGAGATGTAAAATAAAAGTAGAGAATATTTATAATACTTCTATCTCTCTTCTCTATCTTCTGCTTTTAAGAATACCTATTCGTATAAAATTTTGAAGGGCCTCAAAAAATATTGGTTGCCCCAAGCCTCACATTTTCCATTTAAAATACAATACTTAATTTCTTTTACTTCTTTTGTAATAAAAAGTTGATCATTTTTGCATATATTTCTATCGGCTTATTAGCCACCGGCCCACCGGAAATTTTCGTATGGCCTATCCGCGCCTGTATATCCCGATAGTTACAGCGTTTGTTAAATTTGCAGGAATTCGTTTATTTTATAAAAGTGGCCAATTTAAAGCTTCTAGCGAGTGTTTCCATTCCTTGATTAAGCATGAAGTAAAATTTCGAGTTTAAAAAAGCCTCAAAATTTGGTTTGGTCGAAATTTTACTTCATGCGCCACGCGTATAAAACACTGAAATATTGTGCAATTACAAATATACTGCTAAATCAATATTAAAAATCTACTGCTAAAGAAAAATATTTTGAATGTCGCAATATTTCAATGTTTATATGCGAACCGTCCAAATCCAAATACAGGCTTTTCTAAAATCGAAATTTTACTTCATGCGCTACGCGTATAAAACACTGATTTCAAGTGAAGTTTAACAAGCTTGAGCAGTAAGTTTGATCTCACGATTTAAATATTTGAATAATTAGAATATTTGAATAATTAGAAAATTCGAATAATAATGTTGTTGAATGAATATTTGAAAACATCAATTTTAAACATTCCTAGCCGTATTTTGAACTTCCCTTCAAACCAGTGTTTTATACGCGTGGCGCATGAAGTAAAATTTCGAGTTTAGAAAAGCCTGAATTTGTCCAAATCCAAACGTTCAGGCTTTTCTAAACTCGAAATTTTACTTCATGCTTAATCTGGGAGTGGAAAACACTCGTTTAAAGAGTAAAATTGAACTATTATAGAAAAGCGTATAAATATGTATACTGAAAAGAAAAATTCCCTGTATAACAACCATTTGAATAATCATATTACCATTTGAATGATTATTAATATTACCATTTGAATGATTATTAATATTACCATTTAAAAAATCAATAATATTATTATTTAAATGACCACTTGAATAATAATAATAATAGATCATTAAATATTCGATGATCTTAATAATCGTATGATTCAATTACTCTAGTTGTCTCATCACTAATATATCTTTATTGGAAAAGAAATACAATTAATAAACTTTACATTCTCTCAAAAAACCAAATATAATTTGTTGTTTTATTCTTCTTTTTCACAAATCCTGTCGACCATAAGTCTTTCTGGCCTATTATTTAATTATATTGATTGATCGTTACAAAATTGATCTAATAAAATAGTGATTTATGTATCGTATCTATATTAATAAAGTAATTAATATTCCAATGTACTATTTGAGTTAATCTATTGAAAATATTTATGAGGAATTTCAATGTAGCGACTTCGAGAACGGCGAATCTAAACAAGCTTGAGTTTTTGTGTCTGGTGAACATCAAGAGAGCTGGGTGGGCATTTAAATTTTTCACATAATTCAGTTGCAGCCATAACAAATTGATTTCTTGAGTTATGGAGTTGGTTCATGTGTTAATGGATAGACTAGTTCGTACATTTAACCGTTATTTATTGAAATGTTTATGTATATGATATCAGGTAGAATATTTTTACTCGCTATCTACCGTAGAGTTTTGTTACAGGTATTAATTTAGACTCTAATCAAAAGTATTAGTTATTATCTGTTGTTGATTTGAGATTATATTTCTAGTGTTTACGTGCATGTTTCGAATGTAGACAATTGATATTCGTAAATATTTATTAGAATACGAATAATTCCTACCATTATTCGTGAGTATGGATACGAATTCCAATTAAATTGAGTGAAGTAAAGCAGTTGTTTTGTTCCATGTTTTTATTAGTGTTAGGGTCAGTTGCATACGAATATTGACAATGAGTTCTTCTCTGAATTGAGTTCAGAATTATATGTATACAATAGAACAGTGTTTATTAGTGTCTGCGTTACATTATAGTGCCGCGAATTGTTTTTATTTTAACACCTTAGTCCAAATTTACGTAGAAAATATGTGGCCTGGGGCAACTCATATTCATGAGGCCCTTAAAAAATTATGTACATTTGGGTACAACTTTAAATTAAGTTTAAAAAAATAGGTTTTCTTTCTCTTGTCAATATCCTCTACTTCTATTTCACATCTTTAAATCCACTTTTACTAACTTCGAGTAATAAAAGATAAAATGAAGGGGTCAGTGAAGGAAAGTGCTAATCCGCATTTTGAATAAACTGATTCTTGAATTTTGGAGGCGTTCACTTCATGGTACATTTTAGATTTTGATATAAAGAAAACACTTAACTTTTTAATACCACTTTTATTTTACTTCTTGTGACTAGTTTCACACAAGAAGTAAAATATTAGTAGTATAAACCTCATATCAACATTATACAAATTAAATTAACGGTGTCATTTATCGTCATTTTAAATGAACTATTAGTATTCTCCTGGCGCATGATGTAAATATTTTGAGTTAAAACAAATTGTTTGGATTTGTGGGCTCAATATTGATTTGTCTAAACTCGAAATATTTACTGTATGCTTGATCAAGGAGAAAAAGATGCTTGTTAGTATAATATTGAAGACTTACATAAAAATAACGATAATTCTATACTTTTAAGTGAGATTTACATTTACTTAAAAAAATCGCTCGAATATACCGAGTGTCTGGGATAAGGGGCGAACATAGGAATTTAACATGTAAAATTAAATAAGTGTAATTATTAGCCCCCCTATAAATTGTAGAGAAAAATCGTAAAGGAATATTTTTTTAGAGAATTAAAAACTGTATTAAATGTATCCATTTAATTTACGTTGGTACCAGAATCCACCTTAAAAATAATAAAAATAAGTTGAACAATGTACCATTTAATAAAAACCCTTGCCATGAGTTTGACAAATGTCATGTTATAGTGAAAATAATGTTGCTAGTCAGATATCAATTCAGGCACTATAATTGTTATGAATAATAATCTGAGTTATTCCAATGAAGGAAGGGTATTCATTATACAAACATTTTACAGTGTCGTCAGTTTACGCAGAGTTCGTGACTTATTTTCGGTTAAATTTAACAATCGACGAATTCCGTCTGTATCAACAATTACCAAGTTTGTGAAAAAGTTTTAAAATACAGCAAGTGTAGCGGCAGATGATTCAAAAGGTATTTTAATAGTCCAATTTCAACAAATATTAATTCAAAAACATTAACCTTACAGGCAAACGGAACAGAAGATGCAACAATGAATTGGAAGAAAGAGTTTTGGGTTTGATAAATGCTGAACCAACAACTAGCATACGATGTATTGCTTGTGAGTGCAACGTGTCTAAATTCTCTGTACATAAGATTCTGAAGAAGCATGGATACCATCCCTACAAACATCAATGTCATCAGGAGATACTACTAGTGGATGAAGAAAGCAGGCGTGTATTCTGTGAAATAATGCAGGATCGATCAAACACAGACCGAAACTTTTCGCAGTCTATCTGTTTTACTGATGAATGCACCTTCACTCTTAATAACGAGCCCAACACACAGAACAAGCGATACTGGACCCAGGAAAATTCACGGATACGCTTGAAAACTAGAACCCAGTTCCCGCAAAAAATAAATATTTGGGCTGGTATTTTTAACAATGATATTATTGGGCCATTTGAAATTTATGGAAATTTAAATTCGAATTCTTATTTAGACCTTTTAATCGACCAGGTTGGCTCTGCGTTAGAAGAAGTTGCATGTGAAAATCAGGAGATATGGTATCAGCATGATGGATGTCCGGCCCATTATGGTTTAAATGTGAGGGAATATTTAAATGCTAATTTTCCCAATTGTTGGATTGGTCGCGGTGACACTACCAACTGGCCACCAAGATCTCCTGATTTAACACCATGCGATTTCTTTTTATGGGGTCACCTGAAAAACAAAATTTATAAAAAAAGCCATCCAAATATTGAATCTTTGCGGAAAGCAATTTTTGTGAATTGTAGATTAATTACAGATAGGCAGTTGGCTAATGTAAGGCAGGTATTTTATAACAGATTGGGTTATTGTTTACACCAGAATGGAGAACTTTTTGAGTACTTGCTCTAACATTTCCCATTGGGCGTAGATACAGTAAAATAAAAATTTAAACAAAAATAAATCACAAACTGTTTGTAATCTGACACCACTATAAATTATCTTGATAATAAATTAATTATCTTTCTTCCATTAATTACGTGTTATTATTATGATTTATCCCAAAGGACAAGCATGCATTAATTATTTTTCATCATTTAAAATTCTTTAGTAGCATTTTGATAATATGGATTCTGATACAAACGTAATTTAAATCGATACATTTAATACAGTTTTTAATACTCTAACAAATATTCCTTTGCGATTTTTTTCTAAAATGAATAGGGCAGCTAATAATTACACATATTTAATTTTACATGTTAAATTCCTATGTTCGCCCCTTATCCCAGACACTCGGTATGAAATAATCATCAATTCTATTTAATAATTCTGATTATGTAGACATGTAAAGAAAATGTCTTAATAAGATTTTAATATTTGACACCAGATGTTTTCCACTTCTTGGTTAAGCATGAAATAAGATTTCAAATTTAGAAAATCCTGAAAATTTACGGAGGCACGGGAGCGAAGCGAGTCGCTCCCCGGCAAATCCAAATTTTCAGTCTTTTCTAAACTCGAAATGTTACTTCATGCGCCATCCGTATAAAACACGGACTTGTAAATTAATGAATGTGAGATTAAACATAAAATGACGTTGAAAGTATTTTTAACTTCATTTGAAATCAGTGTTTTATACGCGTGACGCATAAAGTAAAATTTCGAGTATAGAAAAGCCTGAAAATTTGGATTTGCCGGGGAGCGACTCGTTTCGCTCGCGCGCTCCCGTAAATTTTCAGGTTTTTCGAAACTCGAATTTTTACTTCATGCTTAATCTGGGAGTGGAAACCCTTATTAGACAATCAATCAGAAACTTATTTGATCAGAAATAATTCAAAATAATTGGAATTTAATTTAATAAAAAATACGCTGATAAAATAAATATATATCAAATAAAATGTTAACTTTGATTTAATATTTTGGAACATGGAGCGAAGATAATTAAATTTCAATTATGGCCAATGAAAGTTAATTTATTTCTGTATAGATTCTATTGTATGAATTTGATTTGATAATCTGTTGGTTTTTAATAATTGTTTTTAAAAGACGTTCTCCTAAAATCTTCGATTTTATTGCATTTTAACGTTGGCTTAATATTTTTAGAAATAGCGTTAACATAATTTATTTTCTTAGGTATTTGAAGCTTCTAACAAGTGTTTTAAATCCCAGATTAAGCATGAAGTAAAATTTCGAGTTAAGGAAACGGAGCGACTAAACCAAATTTTCAGGCTTGTCTAAACTCGAAATTTTACTTCATAAGCTACGCGTTTAAAACACTCATTTGATATGCAGTTCAGAATATACTTTACCATACTGCTTTCTACTAAAGACTTTGAACTTCACTTGAAATCACTAATTTATACGCGCGGCGTAAGATGTAAAATTTCGGTTTGGTGCTAAACCAAATGTTTAGGCTTTTACTTCATGGCTAATCTGGGAGTAGAAAAGCACTCGTTTAATGCTTCAATTTGAAATATTTTTAGAAACAACGAATATCTGAAGATATACAGCGTAAATAGTATATTTAAATATACAGGGTGAGTTTTTTTTTCATGTTCTCTATAGGAATCTCACAAACTATAAGAGATGGAGAAACAGTTAATAAAAAGACACTTGTAAAATTTTCGAAAAAGTCAAGGGTAACTGGATATTTTAAAAAATGTGAAAAGTGTCGATTTTTTCAAATCGATTTTTCTCGGTTATTAAAAGAGATAGAAAAAAATCTGTAAATGGCAACGTTTTTTTTTTCTATATCTTTAATAACCGAGAAAAATCGATTAAAAAATATCGACACTTTTTACTTTTTCAAAATATCTATTTACCTTTGACTTTTTCGAAAATTTTACAAATTGCGTTTTATTCAGCTTGTAAAACTACACTAGTTTGCCCATTTAACCGTTTCTCTATCTCCTTTAGTTTCCGAGATTCCCATAGAGAACATGAAAATAAAACTCACCTTGTATATACTTAAAAGAAAAACTCGCAGTGAACAAAACTAATTGAGATGTTTAACTTTTCTTAAGAAACTTTAAATGTATTGAACTCTGAGTAAATTCAGTGAATTTCATCTTTATTTATTTAGAAAAACCTAAATCAACACAATAAAATGATAAAATGTTAACTTAATTGAGTTAACATTTTATTTTTTATTCTGTTGATTTTTGATTGATTACATTTTAAGATTTGTTAATTTTGTACCATATTTCAAACACATTTGTCCATTTCTACTTCGATTCTTTTGTTTAAAGGTATCGAAATATTTTAATTATTAAATTTAATTTGACAATCCACCTAAATTAATCTTCTTTTCTCAATTTTAACATTATTATGGTTATATTTTTTTATAAAAAGACGTATTGAGATATTTTAACTTTAACAGGTTGAGGTATATTTGTTAATGTTATTTACTGTTTTAATCTGTTTAGTGACTTGTGTAATATTTTTTTTTTCACTGTGTATTTTATATTTTAACATGTTTGTATCTTGTTTTATTATTTGTTAAATTGTATTCAATGGAATTTTACCGTCAATAAATTATTAAATGAATAAATTCACTAAATTGAATGTTGTTTTAACAATCCATTGATTTACCTAAGGTTTCTCAAACATAATATTCATTTTTATTGAAATTTGAGCTTTAGATATTTTTTTAAACAGTCACAAGATCATTTAATTATCTTTGAAACAGATTGACGTTCAATTATTTCTGAGTAAATTCAGTGAGTTTTATGTTGATTAAATTCGCAGTTAATTTTTTATATATGTTCGAAAGCGTAAACGCCATCTAATGCCCATTAGCTTAAGTAGCATCGTCAATAGCTGGCAAACTAAACTTTTGTATACAGCAATTGTTGATCCACTACAGGGCTTTATCAAATATCAAGAGGTTGAATTTGTGTTCAGTAATCATTCACCGGATAACTATATACGCGTTTCAGGCTTCAATGCCTTCATCAGTATAGTCAGGGCCGGCTGGACGGCGGTGCGAACGGTGCGACCGCACAGGGCCTCGCGCTTCCAAAGGCCCCGAACCACTGTTTTTGAAAAATCGTTTTATTTTCGTTTTCTTTTTTTAATCCGAATACTTCAACTTTTATGAACATACCTGTAGCATAAAAACGAAATCCGGAATCCAAAGATCAATAGAAAATAAACTAACTTCATTTATCATTTTTGGTGTGACATACTGAGTTTGAAAAATATTGTGAGCAAGATAGTTCAACATTCGAATATAGATATCAGTATTGCAAACTCATATTTTTAACGTCTTTTCAAAATATCGTGAATCGGGATTCAAATCTTCTTTAATAATCGCAATGGAAATCGCTAAATAATTGAAAGTTACACCTAAATTTACGAATTGAAGAACTGGTGTAAAAACGTAACAATTTTGTTATGAAGGAACCGATCAACCGATTTTATCTTGCGAAGAAATTTACTATTCAAAGAAAGTTTTAAAATTTAGGTTAAATTTCACTTGAGAATTTTACATTTTTTGTTGATTTTGTAAATATGTTTTACATTTTTGTCAATTTATCCCAATTTTAACAGTTCTGAAAATTTTGTAAAATTTTATGTTGTGTTTTGGTTTTAACGATTTTATTTAAAATAGTAATCATTATTTGAAATTTGTAATTTTTATTAATTATTGACAGTATACTTTCACATATTCCATATAAACATTTGTAAAATTATTGAACATGTGATCAAACCTAAGTGGAAGTATATTTTGAACCTTACTTTAAATCAGTGTTTTATACGCGTGGCGCATGAAGTAAAATTTCGAGTTTAGAAAAGCCTGAAAATTTGGTTTGGTCGCTCCGCGCTTCGCGCTATGCGACCAAACCAAATTTTCAGGCTTTTCTAAACTCGAAATTTTACTTCATGCTTAATCTGGGATTGGAAACACTCGTTAGAGGCTTTAAATTGAAAGTTTAAAAAGAAAGTGTTTATCAATTAACAAAATAAAAAGATAAATACTGGGAATCTTTTTTCTAGGTACACATATAAGGCTTTTTGAATATACATTTTCAGACATTCTTTGTTTTTATAATAACTTTCAATTTAAAGCTTCTAACGAGTGTTTCAAATCCCAGATTAAGCATGAAGTAAAATTTCGAGTTTAGAAAAGCCTGAAACCAAATTTTCAGGCTTTTCTAAACTCGAAATTTTACTTCATGTGCCTCGCGTATAAAACACTGATTTACAGTAAATTGAAAAATACACTCACCCCTTATGTCTTAACCTTACGTCAATACTTTCTACAAATGTTTACTATTTAGTAATATACTTATACACCTTTTATTCAAACTCTTAGATTTTAAGATATAATTTTTTTATATTTAATCGTCATTTTAATAAATTTTGTGTCGTCTGACTATTTAGGGGGTGAGGAAATCGCTCCCAGTAGATCTTGTTCAATGCCCCCCAACTTAAATTTGCACCAGGCCCCGCTTTTGTGTGGGCCGGCCCTGAGTATAGTCCCGAACCAGTGCTTGAAGAGTACTGAGCATCTTTGACCATTAATTAAGCTAATGGGCATTAGATGGCGTTTACGCTTTCGAACATATGTAAAATGCACAGTCCATCATTTTACATATGTTCTAAAGCGTAAACGCCATCTAATGCCCATTAGCTTAAGTAGCATCGAAGATGTTCAGTATTCTTCAAGCACTGGTTCGGGACTATACTGATGATGGCGTTGGAGCCACTGAAATATAGTAATACTGGAACGCGCACTGCCTATGATCGCTGGGTTAAGAAAGCGAGCCGAGAGAGACAGCGACCAAAGGGTCTTGTGTCATTGTCTCACGCTCCTCGCGCATGCGCATTAGAACTAAAGTCAGGCGGCGTACATCACGGCACAAAAGTACGACGGAGACACAAGACCCGTTACTCGCTATCTCTGTCGGCTCGCGCTGGCGTCGCCAGAGCGCGTTCCAGTATTACTATATTTCAGTGGTTGGAGCCTGAATCGCGTACATAGTTATCCGGTGAATGAATACTGAACACAAATTCATATTCTTGATATTTTTTAGTTATTTTTTTACCATTGTGCAAACAAAATTTTAAAAACTTTATTAAATTATTTAAGTAAATTTAAAATAAAAAGGATTTAGGTAGATATTCTCCTTACAGCACTTTGTGTTTATTAAAGTTTTCATTATTTTTCTAACGAGTGTTTTCCTTGATTAAGCATGAAGTAAATATTTCGAGTTTAAAAAAGCCTATTTCAGGCTTTTCTTAACTCGAAATATTCACTTCATCCGCCAGGCGTATAAAACATAGGTTCAGTGTGATGTTTAAAAAATACAATTTCTCTAACAGTAACATAAAACCAGTATTAAGACATTGATATTTCCAAGTTGATAAACCGATGATTTTAATTTTGGTCCTCGTAATTTGTAATCTTATGTTTCAAACATAACATATAAAAGGGAATTTAAGTACTATTATAAACTATTTTTTAAATTTTAACTGAAGCTTGGCCGCACATAAAACCTCGGCGGGTCGCAGGTTGAGTAAGCCTGCTCTAGACACTTATTTTCGCAATGAATTCCATGTGATATTAAAATGATTAATGAAAATTATTTATGTGGTTAGTTGGTTGAATGTTTTAATGCATTTAATAGTAAAAACTTCTCCGATATGATAGGGAAGAATAGTTAGTTCGAGACTATGTTTTATAAGGAAACTGCTGTTGTATACAGTATTCCCGCAAAAAGGAGACAAAATGAAATATTGTAATCAGAGGTCGTCGCTGCAGCAAACTGGAGAAAACTGCAGGAAGGGAAATTACTTTCCAAGTAAACTGGCATCAAATTAAATATTATCTTAACGTCAGCACTTCGCATTGTTATGCGAACATTATTAATCCCCAAATCGTCGGAGTCGAATTATGTGCAGTCATGGGTACGACGGAGGAAACGGAGGAAAAAGAGAAAACGTGGTGGGCGTCCAAGTGGAATATATACGGTAACAAATTTCGGATGAACAATTAATTTCGAAATAATTAACGCCGATCGTCTCCACTGAAAACAACTCATTAATATTAATAAAAACGCGAAAACTGTAGAATATTCACACGATAAACGTGCGTTTTGAGGTAACCCAAACAGAACTGTTTAACATAATTAGTATGGTTTTGAATGGGAAGAGAGAAAATATCGAGTCTAGACATTCAAATTATTAGTTTACATTCATAAATTTCAGCATCGCTACCTGCATGTCGTGTTATGCGCATTTTATCACGCTACCCGGGTAATATACGCCGATTCCCATACTTTTTTGGTACGCACCAAAGGAAACGTTCGCAACGAAGATCGCGAAATTAAAGTTATTTTTTTTAAATTGCACAGGGAAGTCATCGACAAGATAGAAAACTTCGAAAATATAACCATTAAGCTTTAATTGAATGAATACAGCAGGAAGTCTGATCGGAAATCCTGCAATTATTTCAATCCTGTATACTTATTTTCATTTATAAGAAGATAAACAGCAATACGTATCCTGTCAGGATCAACAGATAATTGAAATAAAAACATTTTTATCTGTTTTTTTTTTATAAAATTTGTAGAACCTGAACTAGAAAATTATTGTGACTCAATATATCTTGAAAATAACAAGCTTAAATCCAGAAAATATGAGACTTATTCTTACAATTCACGCAATAAACATACAACATACAGCAGTTTAAAGTGTACATCTCCCGATGTATACGCTGTAAATGTTCAGGCATTCATTGATTTTACAAAAGTGTTCAATTTAAAGCTTCTAACGAGTGTTTCCACTCCCTAATTAAGCGTGAAGTAAAATTTCGAGTTAAGAAAAGCCTGAACATTTTCAGGCTTTTCTAAATTCGAAATTTTACCTTATGCGCTAGGTATAAAATACGAGCTTAGTTTGAAGTTAAAAACACACACTTTAATTGATTTAAATTAATACAAGATTAATAAGCATCAAACATTATTGGGCTTTTTACTTGTTAATACTCACTAACTATATTTTGATTTGTTTTCTCTTTACACTATTTAGCTTACTTCTTTTGTGAATTTATATAAAGAAGATAATATGTTACAACTTACTGCTCAAGTTTGCTCTCACGACAATAAATTTTACAAATATTTATTTCGTCTAACCAAATCTTGCGCTTTCAAAACTCGAGCAGTTTTCTTTGGGATATTTGAGCAGAATTAAAAGTACAAATCCGAAAGCAAATTGCTTAAGCCAAATTCTTTCAGGCTCAATCAAGGAGTGGAAACACTTGTTAGAAGCTTTAAATTGACCGCTTTTTATAAAACAAAAAACGGATTCCTAAAAATATGTATTAATAAAAAAAAAATCCCTGTATACGTTATTATTTTTATAAAGCTTTTGATTTTGTATAATTATTTTTCCATACAGTTTCCAGAGACAATCAAATATTCAGTGAATGAAAATGAATTATGGATTTAAAAAACATGCATTCAACAATTAATTATTCAGGTATGCAGAATTCATATAAAATAACATTTATTGAATTTATTGAACTTTTAAACGTAATAATATTATTATTACGCCACATTCTAAAGCGCGCAACTATTGAAGTTAAATATAAATCGTTCAATAAATAGTTTATATTTTACCTAAGGTTTCGTAGAATTGGAAATATAGTTCCAGTCAATGACTGATAGTTTCTGATATAGATTATATTTACCAGCTAAATAATAAAATGTAATATTTAAAATAAATAATATACTGATATTAGGGTTAATCTCATGTAGCTGTAGAACAAAACATATTAAAACTTTTTCGGAAGCAACGAACTCTATAAAATAACCACGTCTGATAAAACTAGATACTTGAATCATTTCATTCAAAATATAAAAACGAATTAAAATTAATACTGACTTTCTGTAAAAATGTAATTTCTTTGAGACTTCCAAATATTTTATTCAATTCATTCAACTCTAATGTTGGTAAATAAATTTACATAATAACTTATTTAAATAATAAACAATACCGCTACTGTGAATTCAGTGTAAATAATTAAAGTAATTTCACATTACTTTAAGCTATCTAATTTATATAAGCCCAGGTTTAATACACGCAATCTAAATAACTAACTGAGTCATCCAAATGGAACAATCCTCATAGTATCGCTCTTTCCCTCTCGCTCAAGCGTGAAGTTGTATAAATTGTACATATTCAATCGAGATAAAGCGCATTAAAGTTGAAGTTATTTTTTCCAAATCAATGTTCTCTCTTTCTCGCTCTCTCTTTCACTACCTCTCTGTCTCAATAATCATTTCTCGTAACATGTAAAGGTAACATTGGTATATTAAAACAAAGAAACAAGAGTTTTTAACCTAATATAGTAGTATTTAAATTACAACAAAATCAATTGATGAAGTTTTGTTGATTTTTGCATATATTACAAAAATACAGTTTTTGAACATTGAAAAATATATATTTTTATCGTCTTTGACCGACTGTCGTATTGCTAACCGGCAATCAATTTGATTTCTTTTTTAACGTTAAAGCAAAGTTTTTTTAAGAATTGCGTGTTCTTTTGAAAAGTTTAAACAGTATGTTTCATTCCTTGATTAAGCATGAAGAAAAATTACGAGTTTAGAAAATTCTGAAAATTTGGTTCGCTTCGCATCCAAATCCAAACGTTCAGGCTTTTCTATACTCGTAATTTTACTTCATGTTTAACCTGGGAGTGGAAAACACTCGTTTTATCATTAAAACAATTGACAATTGTTGTTTTATTATCAATTGAGTTCTATGAAAGTTCGAGATATTAATAATTTGTACAATTTTCTAAACGTTTTGGACAAATATGATTATTCTTCTTATATATTTGTTAAGTTCGGTGATTTTCGTCAATTATGTTTTAAAATTTCAAAGTTATATTTTTTTGTATCATTCATATTTACTACTTTTTCAAAATCATGATATATTTCTTAGGAAATATTTAGGAAAGAAAAACATTAAATTTGAAAATAGTTGTTTTAATTTTTTTTTAATTTTATTTAAAATTAAAAGCACTTTAAAAATCTAAATATCACTCTCAATTTTGTAAAGCTAATGAGGATACCAAATTGTTGCTGGGTATTCTAAAAGCGGCCGAACCAAGGTGCAATACAGATACCTTAAAGTATCGATTTTAAACTCAGCACCAATTCGAGTAATGAAACCCAACATCTTGTAAGCTTTATTGGTAATCGATAATATGTGCGTTTTAAATGACATGGATTGTTCAGAGAACACACCGAAATCATTTGTGCCCGAAACTCGCTCCAGTAATATATTATTAATGTTATAATTATTACCAATGGTATTATTGCTCCTACTAAATGTGATACATTTACATTTAGATATGTTTAGAGAAAGATTGTTAATTGAGCACCACTCATGTAGATAATTTAAATCCTCATGAATATAATTACAATCAGAGACAGAACCCACGGTATAAAATAAGTTTAGATCATCTGCGTAGAGCAAGTATGTGCAGAATTTTAGGCCTTTTGACAGGTCATTAATAAAAAACTAAATAATATTGGGCCAACATGAGAACCTTGGGGTATGACAGAGGTAGCTTAGAATTTGATTGAAACGCAATTGCCCAGTTTGCCCACTTGAATAGATAAAACTCATTAAATACATAGACGATTAATAGGCATGTGATGACTTTAACTTTAACGAGTGTTTTCCACTCCCAGACTAAGCATGAAGTAAAATTTCAAGTTTAGAAAAGCCTGACCGCTTTTCTAAACTCAAAATTTTACTTCATGCGCCACGCATACAAAACACTGATTAAAGTGAAGTTCAAAATACACATCAAAACATTATCTTTAAATAAAATAACACATAATCAGATATTTTATCTGTTATCAACGACTTTTAGTGTTACTAATTAACAACTGGGTGCTTATAAAAACTGGTTTGCTATTCAGAATTTTTGAAAATATTAATGATGTATAAAATTAAGAGAATATTCATATAACCTACCATATTTTTTAACAAATGTTTATGTTCCTGTTAAACTTTGTTCGTACGCCTCACTTATGTTTTCACTTTTCCACAAAATAATAATCGTGACAAGTCAAACTAACGTTATTTATAGCAATAGTTTACTTATTTAGAGTAATTAGTTCGAAAAATTCACATTTTTAAAACAATATAAATAAAAAAACTAAATGCTATTTTTTTTCAATTATCTACAACTTTCGTCTAACAAGATTATTTTATATGATCAATATTAAGGAAAAATCCAAAAAAATGCTAAGAGTAAACTACCACTTCCGGTTTCACCAAAAGTTGATCGAATACTACTATTGTAATAAAAAGCTTAAGTTTATACTGTTATCTTAACAGCTCAATCGGTTCAGACTTTATCGTGGTGACAGAAGGACAGACAGAAATTTTCAAAAATCTATTAAAACTTTTGATTTAAAAATGTTCGCGAAAACAATACTCTCCCTTTGTTTTGCGTATGGGGGAATATAATAATCTGATACAATTTTATTATTTAGTGTGAAATGTTTACTGTTTATCTATATATTTTAATAATTAGGAAAATTAAATTTAAAAACAATTTAAGAATACGCAAACTTGCATTGTCATATCGAATAAAATTTAAAAAGGTCACATAAGCTACATAAAAAATACAAAAAAAGTTTCTAATCATGTCAAAAACCACAAGGCTATCATGTGCAAGGATTTTAAAATACTTTGATACTATATAAGACAATAAAAAAGCGACTCGTTAGTTTAAATTATGTCACAACCATCAAAATGTGTGTCGCAATCGCATAAAGACTATGGGAATCTCGAAAACTATAAGAAATAGAGACGCCCTATCTCTTATAGTTTTTGAGATTCCCATAGTCTTTATGACACTTGCGACACACATTTTGATGGTTGTGACATAATTTACGAGTGTCTTCCACTCCCAGACTAAGAATGAAGTAACATTTCGAGTTTAGAAAAGACCCGCGTAGAAAATTTTCGTCGACAAATTTTCACTGGGCTTTTCTAAACTCGAAATTTTACTTCATGCGCCACGCGTATAAACCACTGATTTACAGTAAAGTTAAATTTATATAACTCTTAGATGTGATGGTGATCAATATTTACAGAGATGTAGCGAAAAAAAGCAAGAATAACTTTTTTTGTGAAGAGTTTTGGAATAATAATAATAAAAGTAGAATAAATTTAGTTTCAGCAACTTTTCCATATTGTTGATATTTACCTCACCCTGTATAATATATACGAAAATATAATATGAGACATAAAGTAAATGAAAACATAAATATGTACTAAAAAAACTGTTGAACCGGTTCAAAGAACAAGCCACTCACTGAAGTGAACCGTTTTGCCCATCTCTACTGTAGACTGTAGTCTGCTAGGCAATAAGCCAATAATTATTATTATTATTATTAAATTTGACATTTTTAACGAATTGTCCAAATTTTGCAAAGTTATATAAAAGTCGTAAATTTTTTATTGAGTAGTAGTAAATATCTTTATTATCATCTTTAATATTCATTGTTTTTATAACATAATAAATATATATATGTAAATATTTTGATTTTGGCTATCGGCCAGGAGCCTTTCTGCCGAGGTTGATGATTATGATAAGTGTTGTGAATGTAAGTGGAGTAATAATGATCTATAGATGAAAGAAAAAAGAAAAATATGTATGTAGAGTGTTAATTAATTTTGGTTATAATATGAGATGAGTTGAAACAGTGTTTGTGGGGGATTTTTGAATTTGGGGTTAATGGAATCTTTTCTGGGGATACAGAATTGGGAAAGGATTTCGAAGTTGAATTGGTTTTTAGAGAATTTTTTAGATAAACAATGGATGCGTTCACTTATGGGAGTAACTTTGGTTAGGTTATAAGGAAGAGTATTTGATGGATTATAAAGAGGGTTAAGTGGATGCCGAATTTTGGTAAGGTATCTAAGGGAAGTCAGTGAACGTGCGACTTAGGGGCTGTCATGAATAGGATATAGGTGTAGTCTAACATTGGTCGACATATCATTTCGTAGATTTTTGTTGCATTCTCTCTTGAAATGCCTAGATTTCGATATGTTAGACTACGAAAATGTCTAGCTTGAGCAGTAATTTTGTTTTTTATTATGAAGGAGTGTTTTCTGAAATTTAATTTATTGTCAAAGGTGGTGCCAAGGTATTTAATATGGGATGTTAGTGAAATAGGATTTTGGTTGATAAAAATGTTAATAGGGTTGTTTTGGCGGTGGTATGGAGTTGGGATTTATTTGGATTATTTTGTATTCTCCATTTGGCAAACCACAATTCGGGGGTGTCTATAAGTTGCTGTAATTTTTGTAGTGCTTTTGGTAGCGTGGATGCGTGCGTGATTAGGGCAGCGTCATCAGCATATTGTAAATCAGCATATTGTAAAGGATTCTGGATTGAAATACATGGAGTCGGGGTTATATGGGTCGATACTATAGAGGTTATATAGGATAGGAGATAGTGGTGATCCTTGTGGAACAACCTGTTCGGGACTAAACATTTTGGATGTTGTATTAAGGATTTTGACTTTTAGGGATCTGTTTTCTAGGAAGTTTTTGAGGATAATAATTAAATGGGTAGGTAAATTTAAGGGGTGACATTTAAACAACACCTCTGTGCCACACGGAATCAAATGCTTTTTGTATGTCTAGAAAAAAGGCGCTAGATGATCGACCTTAGAGGTGTGTTGTTCGAATGTTTGAGTTAAGGATACTGAGAGGGAGTGTGCTTGATCTATAAGGAAGAAATCCGAATTGGTAGTTAGGAATTTAGTAGGATTTTTTGTTTGAAAAGGGACTCGTACAGTTTGCCAATAATAGGAAGAAGGGTGACTGGTCGGAAACTGGATACAAGGGTGTGGTCTTTGTCTCGTTTATAAATGCATGTAATAATGCCCGTTTTTCATTCGGGTGGGGAGTAGCAGGAATGGTAGCAAAAGTTTAGGATTTTTAGGATATAGTGATGGACTTCGAGGGATAAGACTTTAAGGATATGTCGTCGAATAATTTCATGTCCTGGGGAAGTGTTTTTTATTGATTTTAATACTTTTCACAATATTAGTAATTTTTTTCGTGATTTCCGTTAATTTTTCTCTTTGACAAATAATTATAATTCTCATCATGTTTCGATGTTTTGTATAAATTCTATATATTTTTATATACAGTTTACGAACTCCGATAATTACAGCGTTTGATAAATTTACCGGAATTCCTTACTTTCACAAAGTCGGACAATGTAAAGCTTCTGTTACCACTCCTTGATTAAGCATAAAGTAAAACTTTGAGTTTAGAAAAGCCTGAACGTTTGGATTTGGACGCGAAGCGCCTAAATCCAAATTAAGGCTTTTCTAAACTCGAAATTTTACTTCATGCGCCACGCGTATAAAACACTGATTTAAAGTGAAGTTCAAAATGTACTGCCTAAGTTTGATCTCACATTAATACATTTTACAAATACGTAAAATGTAAGTCCGTTAATAACTTATTATGATAATCATTTTAATAGACACACTATCAATGCAAATGTTTCTTAATTTGAAAATTAAAAAGCTCTTAATACTTATTATTCATTCAATATTTAAAAGATAACTAATGGGTTTAAATGATGGAAGACTTGTCATATAAGTGATAAGGAGAAAGTTGTTATCACATACCATTCGAGAGTATAATTAATATTTTTATGAATACATATTTTAGTCATAATATTTAAAATAATTAGACTTCTAAAGATATCGGAAAATAACACTTATAAATAATTAACACAAGTGTTAATTGCATTAATATTGATTATTTTAAGTGCTACGATTTATAATTGCCGATAGTTATATCAGTGATAATTGTATAAATTCATTGATCATACACTGAGGAGTCCCTATTTACATAATCACACGAACATATCGCATATCAGATCGCTAGATTGCCTTGAGGATAATTAGGTAAACGAATCGTCGGATTGGACGGTAACTTGTTGAATGCATTGCTTGTAATTACGGCGAAATTCACTCTCTCATTTTTCAGCTCCCCTCTAAATTTACGAAAAATACATATAAAAACCTTTGTGTCTAACTCACGGCAAATTTTGAGGGCTTCCAGATTTAATGAAAGCACCCCTTTCGTTAGTCTCACATAACGACGTTTTCTGCGCGTTCTCGTATTTTCAATGTTAGATCATAGGGGAAGCATTTTTCCCAAGGGTGAAGTTAATCCATCCATTACACAAGTTACACATTTTATTTAATGTTAAGGTGAAACCCCTTAATTCTGTTAATAACTTGAAATATATCTGCACTCTCAGACTTCAAAGAAATTATGTAAAACCGTCTCTGTAATGATGGAGAATTTAATAGGCGGGCAGGTTGTGTACGTTATAACACGGAGGACTTCAGGCGGCCGTATTATTCCTCGTTATTATCAAACACTTCACTTATTAAGCCGATTCTGTCGGTTGTAATGTACTGATTATATGGGGATTATCAGTTCCTCCTGATTAACATCTCTTTGAGGGCGGAGATTGAAAAATCAATACCACCACTCGGACTCACAACTTTTAATTATGCTACTAATCAATAATTTTGCGAGAATTCACTTCAAATATGCGGAATATTTGCGTGTCAAATGAGTTATTTATCTCTTTAATGCGTCTCATTCGCACTGCACTGCTACATATTTCATAATTAACACAGCCAACCGAAGTTTCCTATTACATTACACAGAACGACAGATTAATACAGATAGTCCTTGCTATGTATAAATTCGGACGTAGTTAATCTTTTAGATAACAGAAAAGGCTTTCAGATACATGTACGTTGCCATTGCCCAGCAATTGTCTGCAAAATGTTTTCGTTATCGCTCTAATTAATTTCTCTAACAAAGATACACGCGTTAATTAAATTACAATCTTTAAAAAGTGCAAACAAACTATTTTATCAAAACAATTGTATTCCAAATCTTCGGATTTTCGATATTGCATTGATATAGGAGATATTTAAGAAGAAGTCGACCGCTATCTAGCTTTTAGGCTGAAATATTTTTAAAAAATTGATATATTTTAAGGAAAGTACAAACTTAAAAAAAAATCCTACTCTCAGGGTTGTTTAATGAAAAACTACTAAACATGGTTAAATTAGCATAATAACGTCTTAAATAACATGTTTTTCTACAATATCTACAATATATGAATAAAAAAACACAATTTTTTTATTATATATTGTAGAAAAACATGTTATTTAAGACGTTATTATGCTAATTCAACCATGTTTAGTAGTTTTTTTATTAAACAACCCTGAGAGTAAGAAACATTTTTTTAAGTTTGTACCTTCCTTAAAATATATCAATTTTTTCAAAATATTTCAGGCTAAAACAAGGCCGTAGCTAAGACGACAATAAGCTGAGTTTTATAAGTTTAGATAAATTTGTGTTTTTTTTTTTCAGATATTTACTAAAATAATGTCTCGCGTAAACCAGTTTTTCAAATTTTCGGAAAATTCAATATTGCTCGACATTCCAGTACATTTATTGTAGGATAGAAATAAATTTAAAAAAAAATACAAATCTTCCTAGAAGGACCTTTTACAATGTTACTGATTTAGTTTTCCAATATTTTTTATAGATATTGCATAAAAATTCGAGTTTAGAAAGCGAGTTAAGAAAAGCCTTAAAAGTTGGTTTGGTCCAACTAAATTGTTAGGCTTTTCTAATCTCGAAATTTTTCTTCATGCGCCACGCGTATAAAACACTGAAATATTGTAAAATTAGAAAAACACTGAAAAATACTTTTTTAAAATAAGTAATAATCGAAATATTTAAATAACAAAATATTTACATTTTTCTTCACATATTCTTAAGTCAGGTCAAATGATACAATGTCTAAAATTAACTTATTTTGTTATTGCACCGATAGCGCTTAATAGGTTTATGTTCATTGCGCTATAATTTTGTGTTTATTTATTATATCGATATACATTGTTGTTAATGCACACATATTTTTTTGTATTGTTATAATTATATATCTTGTAAAATAGTGAATCCGTAATAAGTATAAATTAATATAAAGTGAAATTGAATTTTCCAGTTGTTTGCAGAAAATTTACAAAACATAAAAATATATTATTAAATTAAAACCTTTACATTAAATTAAATTCATGGGATTCAACTATTCAATTCAATTATTTCTCAAATAAACTCATCACAGATCTCACAATAACATTCCATCCGATCTATTCATTTTCAATCCTATTCATTTTGAATATAGAGAAGAATTTTTTAATTTCGCTGTATTATTATATGAATAAAATTATTTTAATATTCTGATATAATCAAATATTGCATTAACGACATTTTTGATAAAAAGAAAAGCGAGGTGAATTTGTATTTTTTGTTATTAAATAAATATATTTCAGAAGAAATGTCCAATTAGACATTTACATTTTGACCTTGCTTTATGGCTACATTCTGTACAGAGAAAAATACGTTTTTAATTCACTGTTTCATGTTAATGCTGTTGACGTAACAGGAAGTATTTTTTATAAAAAATGTTTGTTCACCTCGTCAGTAGCAGAATAATCTGGCCAGCTATGATTGATCACTTTGATAATTATATTAAAATCGGGTATTTTAGTTTCAGTATAAACAATTAATTTTAGTGTTAAATTAAAAGTCGAACTTTCAAGGTTATAAGTTTTAATAATCACGGAATTTCTGTAATAGCAAACAGTTTTAAAAACGTGTTTACTGGTTCTGGTTCTGGTTCTCTAGGGAGTACGCATTTTTGCACTGCACTTAGGCCTCATTAGGCCCATTGTGCTTCCTCCCGTCGGTTACCCAGGCTCAGCTCAGCCACCCTAGATGGTTTAGGTAGTCTAGCAAAGCCGAGGTGGGTAGATCCCATATGTGTTTACTATTTGACTATAAAATGAAGATGCAACTTCAAAGCATTGAAACTGCTTATGTTTGATCCTACGTTAATACATTTTATAAATGGTTATTTCGTTTAACCGATTATCTCGTTTTCAAAATTTGAGTTATGTAGGTATCAGAGCTGGGCCGGATTCGAATCATTCAGGATTCGAATCCTGGATTCAAATCCATTTAGATGATTCAAAAGAGGCATTCGAATACTTTAATTGAACTGGATTTGTGATCCGGATTCGTTACATGTTTTTAAGAGGATTCGTATTCGAATCCAAATGCGGGTGATTTGAATCCTTATAAAAGGATTGGAATATTTATAAAATAATTCGAATATTTATAAAAAGATTCGAATTCTTATAAGAGGATTTGAATATTTATAAAAGGATTCGAATACTTACAAAAGGATTCTAAGTATTCGAAAAGGATTTGAATCGTCAAAAATAATTCGAATTAATTCCTCGCAATTAATTAACATAAAAAATTTGTTTTGTGTATTTTTAAATTTCTCCTTAAATCACTGTTTTATACGCGTGGCGCATGAAGTAAAATGTCGAGTTTAGAAAAGCCCCGTGAAAATTTGCCTCGGGTCGCTGCGCGACCCTCGACAAATTTTCTACGCGGGGCTTTTCTAAACTCGACATTTTACTTCATGCTTAGTCTGGGAGTGGAAACGCTCGTTCGAAACTTCGAACTGAATGCTTTGATAAGAACATTAAATGACTGAAAATGTTTTTAAAGATAATAATCTAGTTTTCAAAATTTTGTTTAATATTATTTGAAGTAAAACCGACATGGTGGCCACAATCTGAAATGTTGAATTTTTCCGATATTTCCATGATTCAAGATTTTTTTCCCTAACCTTTTAATATAACTTTCTTTTATGGGAAATCTCCATTTTGTTAAATTATTTCATTGTTTTTGTCAATATTTAAGTTGGTTTTATACATTTTTACGTGTTTTGTAATTTCCATGATGCCTGTTGATTTTCACAAATTTAATAATATTATATGGCTTTTTTATTAGTGTTTTGATCAATTTGAATAAATATAATTTTCAGGCATTCGTCGATTTTATAATAGAATTCAATTTGAAGTTTTGAACGGGTGTTTCCACTCCCAGGCTAAACATGAAGTATAATTTCGAGTTTAGAAAAGCCCCGTGAAAATTTGTCGAGGGTCGCGCAGCGACCCGAGACAAATTTTCGGGCTTTTCTAAACTCGAAATTTTACTTCATGCGCCACGCGTACAAAACACTGATTTGAAGTGAAGTTCAAAAACACACAAATACATCTTTAATCAGAGTAACAGAGTCTGTTATTAACGATGTTCAGTGTTAATAATAAATAATTAAATTTTGAATATTTTTGATAAAAGAATTGGTAACGATATTTAAAATCTTTTTTTTTGAAGGATTTGTATTCGTAATTCGAAAAAACAGGATTCGAATCTTTTATTCGAATCATATTTATCTCTTACGAATCCTTTTTTCGAGTATTCGTGAATTGAATCATACTAGGTGATTCAGATTCGTGATTCGAATCCTTTTTACGAGGATTCGTCCCAGTTCTGGTAGGTATATTTAAAATTAAGAAAAAAAACTGTATGTACTTACTAAGATATTAGTTGTATCGTTTTTGAATGATAGTGCAAACTCCCAAAGTGGTAAACATTGAAAACAATTAAAAAGAAACCTAAATTAATTTAATTTGAAGTTTTGAACTGATGTTTCCACTCCTAGGCTAAGCATGAAGTAAAATTTCGAATTTTCGGGCTTTTCTAAACTCGAAACTTTACTTCATGCGCCACGCGTACAAAACACTGATTTGAACTGAAGTTCAAAAACACACAAATACATCTTTAATCAGAGTAACACGAAATCAGATATTTAGTTTGTTATCAACGATGTTCAGTGTTAATAATATATAATTAAATTTTGAATGATTTTGATAAAACAATTGGTAACAGAGCTATGCAGGATTCGAATCATTCAGGATTCGATTCCCGAATTCGAATCCTTTTAGAGGATTCAAAAGAGGTATTCGAATACTTTAGTGAAAACGGATTCGTGATCCGGATTCGTTACATTTTTTAAAAGGATTCGTATTCGAATCCAGACGTAGATGATTCGAATCCTTATAAAATTATTCGAATTCTTATAAAAGGATTCGAATCCTTATAAAAGGATTCGAATCCTTATAAAAGGATTCGAATCCTTATAAAAGGATGCGCGACCCTCGACAAATTTTCTACGCGGGGCTTTTCTAAACTCGAAATTTTACTTCATGCTTAGTCTGGGAGTGGACAACACTCGTTTGAACTTTAAATTTAACTTTTATAAAACCGACGTATGTAATATAATAAATCATTCATTAAAATCATAGAAAAAGATGCAAAATTTTACCTAAAATTAACTATTAGAGTTAACTTTATAATTTAATGGGTGAATATTCTATTCCTAAGAAAAACCGTATTTATTTAATATTAACGTTGCATTTAATATAATAACAAACTGTGAGTAAATCGACAAAAATCTAGAAATATCGAAAATCTCGACATGTAGAAAATCTTGACGGCCCCGCGTAGAAAATTTTCACGGGCGCTTTCTAAACTCGAAATTTTACTTCATGCGCCACGCGTATAAAACACTGATTTAAAGTGAAGTTAAAAACGCACTGAAAACCAACCCAACTTCAATATTTTTCAAAATTGGATGTTTTCTTTCCTATCTCTGCTGTAAACCTCCAGATATTCCTTGTTTTCTTGTAAAAAAAACTTCGATTCCCTGTAGTCCTTCGGTTTCCAAAGACCATTTATGGTCCTTCGAGCTGTAGCCTTTGTAAAATGGTAATAAACTTAGTAATCTAGAGTGATCCTTTAATTTAAAACTTCTAAGAACGAGTGTTGTCCACTCCCAGACTAAGCATGAAGTAAAATTTCGAGTTTAGAAAAGCCCCGCGTAGAAAATTTGTCGAGGGTCGCGCAGCGACCCGAGACAAATTTTCACGGGGCTTTTCTAAACTCGAAATTTTACTTCATGCGCCACGCGTATACAACACTGATTTAAAATGAAGTTCAATAACACATATATCTTCATTATTTAAAATCATTATTTAATCAGATATTTAGTCGGTAAATGAACAATTTTGTTAATAGAAACTGATGGAATCAAATGTTACTGGTTGCAAATAATAGATTTAAATTTATTTTTAAAGGATTTGTATCCGTGATTCAAAAATGAGGATTCGAATCTTTGATTCGAATCATATTTTTCACTTACGAATCCTTTATTCGAGTATTCGTGATTCGAATCATATTAGGTGATTCGGATTCGTGATTCGAATCCTGTTTTTGAGGATTCATCCCAGCTCTGATTGGTAACGATATTTAAAATCAAATTTATTCTTAAAGGATTTGTATTCGTAATTCGAAAAAACAGGGTTCGAATCTTTTATTCGAATCATATTTATCTCTTACGAATCCTTTTTATAAGGATTCGTCCCAGTTCTGGTAGGAATATTTAAAATTAAGAAAAAAACTGTTTGTACTTACTAAGATATTAGTTGTATCGTTTTTGAATGATAGTGTAAACTGCCAAAGTGGTAAAAATTGAAAACAATTAAAAAGAAACTTAAATTAAAAACCTCATATAACATACGTGTAATCATTTACGATTTCTCCACTATTTTTAGTATCTTGGTAACTAATCACATTCGATCAAATTGCAACTCATTACCTTTTCCGCCAATGTTGTATAAAGCGCCATTCACACCACAGCTCAATAAAGCAAATTACTTTTTCAATTACCAAGCAACTCAAATAAAATCAATATAATTCTGGAAGCGATACATCAACGCAGACATGTAAATTATAATCATAATAATTCATAAAAAATCGAGTAAAATGAGGAATACATTAAACCCACTATCTATAATCCGGCTCTACAGGATGTTACATTTATATGTACAATTTCAACCTGGCGTAGATGGTGTTAAACAAGTTCTTTTTTATAATCCCAGAGTATCAGTCAACGCGCCTAAATATTCTAATTTATTTTTATTTATAACGCTCGCCGTTTGAGCTTCGAATTACCATAATTGCCGTGCACAAAATCAATAAAAGTTTCAGTAATCCGAGATTACATAATCACGACTAATTATCTCTTATGTCCAGCGCAGCGTCGTCCATCCACCTCGGTTATTTTCATATTAAAGCTATGCCAAGGAACAATTTCCAATTATATTTACTCCGGAATGTAATAATGCGCGTAACACACTTCCTTTCGTTTTTCTTCTAATTCACGCGTATATGCTACATATGCATTCAGTAATATCTTTTCATTATTAATAACGTCGTGTTTGTTATTAAATATAAAACACAGAAATACTGTAGTCATGTGCAGGCGCGCACCCAGGGGGGTAGCTCGCGGGCTTCAGTCCCCCCAAGCTAACTAAATTGTAGTATGTCAATGTATATGTTGCGGACAAAACACGAAATACGGACAAAACGCGTTTTGTCTACACAAAATGCGAATTGTCCAATGTTTTTAGACAATAGCTGAATAAAATTGCATTCGTCTGTCATTTCGCACATTGCCTAGACAAAATGCGTTGTGTTTAAGGGCTATTAGACAAAATGCGTTGCAAGATTTTTCATTAAAAAAAAGTACTGGAAAACATAATTTTGTTTTATAAACAAAATGACAAATTATTTATAAGGAATATATTTTAAACTTCACTTAAAATCAGTGTTTTATACGCGTAGCCCATGAAGTAAAATTTTGAGTTTAGAAAAGCCTGAAAATTTGGATTTGCCGGGGCGCGACTCGCTTGGCTCGCGCGCCCCGGCAAATCCAAATTTTCAGGCTTTTCTAAACTCGAAATTTTACTTCATGCTTAATCTGAGAGTGGAAACACTCGTTAAAAGTTAATTTTGAACGCTTTAATAATAAACCTTGCATAACAAAATTAAAATAGAACTACTTGATTTAAAAAATAAATAATTATAGGCACAAGTTTTACTTCAAATAATAGTTAATAATGAATCACTTTTAATTATGCGAAGAAGATTTTTTATACAAGGTTAATTATAAAAGCGTTCAATTTGAATCTTCTAATGAGTATTTCCACTCCCAGATAAAGCATGAAGTAAAATTTCGAGTTTAGAAAAGCCTCCAAATTTTCTGGCTTTTCTAAACTCGAAATTTTACTTCATGCGCCACGCGTATCAAACACTGATTTAAAGTGAAGTTTAAAATATACTCCTTATAAATAATTTGTCACTTTGTTTATAAAACAAATTGATGTTTTCCAGTACTTTTTTTGGATTGTTTTGTGTGATCGCATGTTTCATCAATTTTGTTGTTGGTTTTTTTACGTGGAAATAAAGAACTTAATATTTCCCTACAAATTGTTCATTTGTTTTTATTCCTTTATTATTTTGCGAGCATCAAAATACAGCACAATGTTCTCATATTTTCAATAACTTCGATAACGTTGAGCTTCTGTTATCAGCGTGGTTGAAAAAAACGTTTTTTGTTTCACTTTAATTAAAGCAAATAGTTTTTTTTTACAAAACGGGTTTATTTCATTCAAACAGTGTTTGAAACATTAACAATTAAAAACATTTTAAAAACGTGTATAAAACACGTTTAAACGTGTTCAAAACAGAACAAACAGGGCATTTTTCTTTTGAGTATACATACCCCGATAATTACAGCGTTTTTTAAATTTGCGGGATTTCGTTGTTTCAAAGCGGTTAATTTGAGGCTTTTAACGAGTGTTTTCCACTCCCAGACTAAGCATGAAGTAAAATTTCGAGTTTAGAAAAGCCTAAGAATTTTTTTATAACATCCAAATTAGGCTTTTCTAAACTCGAAATTTTACTTCATGCGCCACGCTTAAAAACACTGATTTACAGTGAAGTTCAAAAACACACATATACAACAACGATTATAGGCAGCCTAACATACGCTATAGTTATTGGGTTGCCTATAATCACTGTCTTAAACAATTTGTTCAGCACAGAATTTTACTCACGTTTTATTCATATCTACATATTAGATTGCTAAAGTCGTATATTTTAAACTTTATAACATTCGTTGTTCTTTTAAAAGATTTCAATGTGAATCTTTAAACGAGGGTTTTCCACTCCCAGACTAAGCATGAAGTAAAATTTAGAGTTTAGAAAAGCCTAATTTGGAATGGCCGCTCCGCTTCGCTACGCGGCTAATCCAAATTTTCAGGCTTTTCTAAACTCGAAATTTTACTTCATGCTTAGTCTGGGAGTAGAAAACCCTCGTTTAAAGATTCACATTGAAATCTTTTAAAAGAACAACGAATGTCGTAATATTTACAGTGTATGCATATGTATACCTGAAAAAAAAATATCAAACATGTATGCATCACATGTATGCACACACAGTTGTGATATTTTATTGTAATAAAATGTTATGTTTAATAATGTAATTTGAAATATCTTCAACAATTTAGCTAACATTTAAAAACTTAAACAAAAAAATCTTAATAAAGTAGTGTAAAATATAATTTAGCAAATTTAAGATAATAAAAACGTTTTAAACAAATTTAAAGTTTAAAATATGTTTTAAACAAATTTAAGATTTAAAACATGACAGCTGTTTTTAAACATGTTTGAAACACTGTTTTAAAACAAAGTGTTTTAAGCATAACAACCCTGTCTGTTAGTACAACTTTAAAAATTTGACATTTTTATGACACTTAGCATTTTAGGACTTGTCTAAACTCATGCGAACAAAACCCTAAATTATGTTTTAATTCGGACTATGTCTATAAGCAGTAGACATTTCGTGTTTAGTCTTGACAAAACGTGAGACCCCCTCCCTATAAGACCGGGATGGGCCCCCTCATGACGCGTGAGCCCCCCCTAAGACAAACTTCTGGGTGCGCGCCTGGTCATGTATAATCAATCATTGTTGTTAGTGTATTAAGGTTAAAGTATTTTAATGTCAAACAAAACAAGTTCGAACAATTTGGTACAAAATTACACAACGTAAAAATCGTTCAAAGTTAATCGATAGATTATTTTTCCATTTTGAAACTGTGTTTCAATATCGCTTCATTTGATATTACTAATGGTAAATCGTAAATCTAATCAAAAAAATCATTATGCCAATCAGAGCTATTCCGAGTACAAGTAAAATGTACTCAAGTATTGAGTACAAGTACTTTACGCAATTTGTACTCGAGTACATAATCACTAGCACCTAAGTACATTTATGAGTGTAATGTACTGAGTACAATAAATGAAAATACGAAAAACTATAATTCAAAAATGTTTTGATATATTTTGAATTTTACAGTGTTTTATACGCGTGGCGCAGCACATTAAGTTGAATTTCGAGTTTAGAAAATCCTGAACGTTTGAGGCTTTTCTTAACTCGAAAATGTACTTCATGTTTAACCTAGGAGTGAACGACACTCGTTAGAAGTAAATTTCAATAAAAAAATGTATCTTTATGAATATAAACAAAAACAGTGAAACATAACCTCTACATTTTTTTATTAGAGTGAAATTGGATTGGAACACATGAAAATTCAATGTTGCCACGTTCATTTTATCAATAGTTCAATAGTGCTGTATACCGGTGGCCCATGAAGTAAAATTTCGAGTTTAGAAAAGCTTGAATTCGGATTTGGATGCTACGCGTTCAAATCCAAACGCTCAGGCTTTTCTGAACTCGAAATTTTACTTTATGCTTAACCTGCGAGTGGACGACACTCGTTTGAATAATTCTGAATGACTTGAATAAAAAAAATAGCAGGACATTTAAAACTCCATAGGGAGATATCTGGCCTAAAATACCTTAACTCCACAAAGTGACATCTAAACTAACTAAACTAAATTAAACTCTAC
Source organism: Philonthus cognatus (assembly GCA_932526585.2). Lineage (NCBI taxonomy): Eukaryota > Metazoa > Arthropoda > Insecta > Coleoptera > Staphylinidae > Philonthus > Philonthus cognatus. The sequence continues at coordinate 90,579,755 of OW052243.1, forward strand.
AAAATCAGTTTTACCCTAACCCCATTAAATGACGACTAACCTAATCTAATTGAACTCCACCTAACTTCACAAAATATATCTAACCTAATCGAAACCAACTTTAAAAAATAAATTCTAACCTATCTCCACAAAATGGCATCTAACCTAACCTTACCCAACTCTGCACAGTAACATTTAACCCAACTCTACAAAATTGAATCCAACTCCACAAATTGATCTTTAACCTAAATCAATTTGTGGGTTGGATTTGGTTTGGATTTAATTTTGTGGAGTCCATCAAATTACATTTAGTGCGGGTGATTTTTTTCGAAGCCGACGACGATATTATTATCATTCTACACGTCAATAACGTTATTTTCAGTCCATGGTGTTATTTAATATCAACTTTGTCATTTTATGTAATTTTCAGTTGATATTGGCATTTTATGCCAGTGTTGTATTTATATCATTACCTGTATTTTCAATCAATGCTGATATTTTATGGCAGTGTTAACATTTTACTAGACATCAAATTAATTTATTAATTTCAAAATTGAATTTGTGTTCAGTATTCCGGGACCAGATACCCACAGACGCGTTCCGGACTTCAAGGTTCTCTTCAGTGTGGTCCCAAACCAGTGCTGAGGAATACTGAACATTTCTGACTATTTCAATCCAATATGTTAAAACTATTAATGGATTCGATAGCTAACGGCCATCTAATGCTCCATATTGGCATCGTCAATTACACGAATGCACAAGTGCATATACAGGTCACTGTTTCTTCCACGGACGAGCTAAACTTTGTTTGTGAAACCAGAAAACAAATATCAAAATTGCCTGAACACAAATTCAATTTTGATATTTGTTTTCTGGTTTCACAAACAAAGTTTAGCTCGTTCGTGGACGAAACAGTGACCTGTATATGCACTTGTGCATTCGTGTCATTGACGATGCGACTATGGAGCATTAGATGGCGTTAGCTATCGAATCCATTATTAATTTCAGTTTGAAATATCAATTTCGAAGTAAAATGCATTTTTTTGCCATCACCATACCGACAGTAATAACAACACACTTACAGTAATGACAACACAACGACATTATTAACATAAATTAACATTTTTAAACTAAATTTCCGTTTTTGACTATCAAATTGATATTTCCTAATCAAAAACGGATGCATGTTTAATATATGTATGATACACGATATGTAATAGGGTTAGGTAAGTAAGTGTTATTATGTCGTTGCGTCTAAATTGTATCGGACTACTTGCCTATCTAATAAGATTAGATTAGATATAATTTGATGAAGTTAAACGATGATGATGCTAACCTAACAATAGTAACTATCGTATAACCTAATCATAACCTTACCCAAGTAAAGAATAGAGCACGATATAAAATGTCTCATACTCTTGACAGTTTTTCGTTTTACGGTAAAAATGATACCCAAGTCTGTCGACTAACCTAAGAAACGAACGATTTGCGATATGACGTTTCTTATATTTTTGTTAGTTTTGACATTTTACGTCAAAATTACATTCAGGAATGGGATTATAGTTATGTAGAATTTTTACCAAATACGAGTCAGCAGCAGGGTTGTTATGTTTAAAACACTTTGTTTTAAAACAGTGTTTTAAACATGTTTAAAAACATCCGTCGTGTTTTAAATGGTTTTGTTTTAAACATGTTTTAAAAGTTAATTTTGTTTAAAAAGTTTTTTTTTTATTGTCTTAAAGTAGTTAAACTATATTTTATACTACTTTATTAAACATTTTTTGTTTACGTTTTCAAATTTTAGTTAAATTGTTCAGGATATTTCAAATTACATTATTAAAAATAAAATGCAATCATAATATAAGATCATAATTATGTGTGCATAAATATGTTTTAAAACGTGTTTTAAACATGTTCAGCCTTATTAATAGAATTGCCCTTAATATCTTTATAGTTTAATGCTAATTAATCTCAAGTAGACGCATACAAACACGATACTAACATTTCGTATTAATAGAGCAAAATCTACATGTTATTAGTTAGTTTTGAAATAATGATAGAATGAACGTAGCAACATTGCATTTTCATGTGTTCTAACTTCATTGTAATCAAGCAATTTAGAAGGTATGTTACACTTTTTTTTTATGTTTGTAAAAATGTATTTCTTCTGATATATTATTGGATTAAAATTTACGTTTAATGAGTGTCTCCACTCCCAGATTATGCATGAAGTAAAATTTCGAGTTTAGAGAAGCCTGAAAATTTGGTTTAGTCGCGTAGCGCGTAGCGCTACGCGACCAAACTCTCTGATACCAGTAAACTATCAGTTTTTGTATTTAATTAAATAACACTTTTATTTTTTTGTATTTACTTTTTTATTATACTATAATAAAGTAAATACAAAAAAGTTAAAAGTGTTATTTAATTAAATAGTTAAAATGTTTCACAAAGTAACCGCCTCCACCACCAAATATCAGTTTCTGGATGAATGCGTAAGTTTCTGTTACTAATTTAAAAATCAGTGGAACAATACCAAGCATTTTAATTAATTTATAGTTTAAAATGTTTTACTGCGGATTAAGTGAGAAATTAATTAAAGATATTGTGTAAATAATATGGGCTACCCTTAAAGAAATGTAATCAAAATTAAATTTTTATATTTCCTCACTAGATGCCAAATTATCTTGCTACGACAGTGAATATAAACAACAAAACAATGAACACGTTTTAGCACGCACGTCTAAAAAAACAAGGACAGAGGAAGTAACGGCCGTCATTTGTAACTAAGGATGTCATTGTGGTTTTTTGTCTTGTCTCGTCTCGATTATACGGTTATTTATTATCTAAATCAAGATGCCAGACCATTAAAATGGCAATAAAATAATTCACTTTGATTGCTAATACTTCCTACACTTTATCCACTTTTCACTTGTTCGTTTATGTAAAATATTAATTCAAGGCAAAATCAACTATTATTTTGAGTACACTTTTAAATCAATTTTCAGATCTTTTTAATAGGCCTTAGTAGACAGGTTTAAGAACCAACAAAGTTCTACATAACATGTCATCTAAGTACAAATCCTAGGTAACTTAAAAATTTGAATATTCGATTATTATCGCATTATTATTTATATTCAAAATAATAAAATATAGAAATTAATAATCTCGAAACATTAAGAACCAAAGAAAAATCATAAAAAAAATAATTTTATGCGGTAAATACTTTCGTCACTGCACACTTGATGACACGAAATTAAATTAAAACACTTGTTTGCATGGGCGTAGTCCGGATTTTCACCAGGGGAGTGCCATGATATAATAAATAATATGCTATACTTAGTAAAACGTCAGAAATGCTAAATGATGAATATTAAGAAATTGTTTAACGTTGAAAATATATTCATACATTTTGTAAGTTTTAGAAGTTACCGAAAATGAATTATCAGAATTTAACATTAACTTTCTTCAATTTAATTAGAGAAAAAGAAAAGCGCTGGACCGCTAGGAATTCTAATACTGGTAAACAATGTATCGGTTAATCGTAAAAAAAATGCCTGCAAAATTTATTGGTAATTTGCAATTTATCTATATCAGTATTTCCGTTAATTGCATGAAGCTATTTGATCGGTATACAGACAACGTTTTGTGTGTTAATAATTTGTTTGAAACAGTTATTATAGGCAACCTATTTGACAGTGTCGCGACGACAACTATAATAATAATTTATTAGCTGATATATCCTATTTACAATAGTAATACAATATTAATTATATAATATATTTAAGAAGTAAATAAAACAGACAGACATGCACACTATACTTTATCTCAAATTATTATTTAAAAAATTGGTTTAATATATATATATACAGGGTGGTGAATTTTTGGATGCACATCACCGGAAACGATAAGATACACGAGGTCGCTTAAATTAGAGAAAAGTAGCTCATTTTAATGGCGATTGAGAATCTGAAAAAAAATAGGATAGTTTTGATAGGTTCCTGATTTATCGCATAATAGCGTCGCCAGAAGTATTCTAGGTACTTTAGATTTCGAGTTACGATATTCAAATTTTTTATTTCTTATGGCAGCCATATTGGATTTTCACACTTTTAGGTAGACCAAAAAAATAGCTTTTCAAAATGGTAACACACATAACCTTTGATTACCAAAAAAACCTGTAGAAGTTTAAAAATTAATGTAAATATTTGCTTAAATCGCGAATGCTTTGAAAAACAAGTGGAAGAATAATTAAAGTGACAATTGGTAGTGCGAACTGTCATAGCGATCACAAGTGCGTATACAGAGTAGTTGTTTCTTGGTTTAATTAAACATGTACACCGACGAGGAAAAGGACATGTACGAAGTCTACATTTGGCGCAATAGAAATTGTGTTTTGGTAGCTGAATCATATAAAAATATGTATCCAGAGAGACGACTGTTACTACTTATTTGACTTAAGTTTCGAAGGACCAATTTGTAATGTAGAATTACAAATAATGAATACTTTAAATACTCAGAAATGTTCGAATATTGCAAACACCAAAATATATAAATATATACAATTTACATATTTTATTAATTCGCGTCGCGTAGTCGAAGTTTACTTGATGAAGTCTTCAGTTCCTCTCTCCGTTTCTTCTCCTCGAGCAATTCCTCCCCGGGGTTGAGGGTGGTGTCTAAGGTTGGGTGGTGGTAATGTGAACTCTTCTGATTGGTTATCGATAAACCGTGATTACCACCACCCCAACACTGTTGCCAAACTTCTGCAACCGCATCTTGGCGTGTCCGGGGCTGCATCGCAGCTGTTTAGACTTCCCGCTAAGTCGGAATCCTTCTTAAGCCGTTTTATGACGCATTGTCCGCTCGCGCACTTTCGCGTAAACACCATAAAACTAAGCCGTCATTTCAAAACTATATACACGCAGTAAAATATACAATAAGGGCCGTTACTCAGAACGGACCTTGGTCAAAATAATAAAATGTAAATGTGGAGGGTCGGGGTTGCGGCGAACCAGGTAAAGTCGCAACAACCCCATCGAATAATGTTTCAACGGATTTCGAGGAATTTGACGATTTGTGGCAAATTTAAAAGACCGCGGGAGCCGTATAGTAAAGATATTAATCTGAACCAATTAAATGCGTTGGCTCACGTTATGATTGATCCAACAACTTCGAGTCGAAGAATATCTTAGGTTGCGGTATTGAAGGCTCATATGTGAGGAAAATTATAAAAAAACATAAGTATCACGAGACCGGTACAAACTCTTCATCCTAGTGATTCAAATATTGGAATTTTGCAATTGGTTTCGCAAAAAATTGCGGCACGATAATAATTATCCAAGAAAAATATTATGGAGCGATGAGTGTTTATTCACAAATTCGAGTCCGATATTCTTTAAACATATGGGCTGGTATTTTAGGTAATGATATTCTTGGTCCATTTTTCATCGATGGACGTTTAAATGGTGATGCATATTTAAATTTTTTGCAGAGAAATTTAGAAGATATGTTAGACGAATTACCACTACTCACAATTCAAAATCTTAAGTGGTATCAGCAAAACGGAGCTGGGCCTCACAACTCCCGCATTGTTGGCGATTATTTAAATGCACGGTTTCCATATTCATGGCTCGTCACGTTTGGTCCTGTTCGTTGGCCGTCACAATCGCCCTGCTTAAATCCTTTGGATTATTTTCTGTGGGGCACTGTCAAAGATCTTCTTTATTCAACTGAAACTGAAGATATCGAACATCTCCGACTGAAAATCAAAAATGCGTTCGACTCCATTCAGAAGAAAAAAATCCAAAGAGCAGTTGATAAAATGAATCTTATCATCAATCTTTGTATCAGGCAAATTTAAATAATTATAATTACCTACTAGTGTTTTTTTACTCATCTCGTTAATGTTGCATTAATAAAATGTTTTGAAAAAATATTTTGTTTTCTATGTAAGGATGTCAAGATCCAAAATGGCGGCCATAAGAAAACAACATGCACTACCAACTGTCACTTTAATTATTCTTCCAATTGTTTTTCAAAGCATTCGCGATTTAAGCAAATATTTACATTCATTTTTAAAATTCTACAGATGTTTTTGAAATCAAAGGTTATGTGTGTTACCATTTTGAAAAAGTGTGTACCTAAAAGAGTGAAAATCCAATATGGCTGCCGTAAGAAATAAAAAAAAAAGTTGAATATCGTAACTCGAAATCTAGAGTAAAAATCACAATTTTCAGTTTTTTAGCGAGAAATCAGGAACCTATCAAAATTATCATATTTTTTTTCAGATTCTCAATCGCCATTAAAATGAGCTACTTTTCTCTAATTTAAGCGACATCGTGTATCTTATCGTTTCCAAAATACCAATAGTGAGCATCGAAAAATTCTCCACCCTGTATATATGTGCTGAAAAACTTGACTTTAAATCAGTGTTTTATACGGGTGGCGCATGAAGTAAAATTTGGAGTTTAGAGGAGCCTAAAAATTTGGATTTGCTAATGACTAATGACTGGAAACACTCGTTAAAGGTCATTAAGTGCCATTAACTTGCCATGCATTTAATTACTTTTACCGTCTAAAACAACTATTTAAACACTTGTTTCACAGATTCTTTATTTTAAAGAAGTTAAAATAAAAATCATTGAAACAAACCGATTGTATTAATTCATTTTCTATTATTAAAATAAATTATTTTTTTTCAACTATTATCTTTCTTGATATAAACGTAATAATTTTAAGGACAAAGCAAAGTTAAAAAGTCTTACAATAAAAATGATAGCAAAAACCTAAATATTAAAAAAGGTTTAATTGCAACTGAATGAAATTTAATTCCTTTTGTGTACAGGAGTTATTTACTTTCATTATGTTAATTTTTACGCTTTTATTAAGAATATTGTTTTTATTGTCTATGTAAAATAGATTATTTAAATATTTCTACGACTCGAGTTTCCACTTATTTAATGTCGTAGAAATATTAAAATAAAGTGGTATAAAACATTGAAACACTTCTCAATATTGATTAATTAATATGAATTACCACGTAATAACGCTCACTACTATACAAATATTAACATTATTATTATTATTAATTTCTGAAGTTTTATGGAAGATGGCTGACGACAGTTTTAGCAAAAAATTATCAAGACTTTGAAAACTGAATAAAATTTAAAATGACATTTAGAACTCTATTAGTTTTGAACGTTATTTGAACTATTAAACAGTTTTCAAAGTTTTGATAATTTTTTGCTTTTCATTCCCACTAATGAAACCAAAATCTAATCCATGGAAAAAATAAAATGATTAAGAGAGGAAACTGTCTTTAGAGAATAAACGATGCATTATTTTTATTATAGAAAATTAACGGGGTTTTAAAATAAAACACCCGTTGTAATTTAGCAGAAATATTTAGAACGGATTGATTTTCCACTTAAAGTTGTCAGAGTTGATTAAGTAAAAAAATAGGTTTATTTGTTTATTGATAAAAAAATATTAGATCTTTGAAGATTGATGAAACTTTTAAAACTAATTTTAAACAAATATTTTTTTATGATAAAATCCAAGCACTAATAACAAAATTATTGAGAGACAAAGTTGACGTTGTAAAGATCGATACATTTTCGTAAAAAAAAAACAGGAATTTGAAAACTGATGATTTTTTCAAAAATTATTCAATCAGAACTAATGTGGCTTTGATATTCCACTAGCGAAAATAAAATCCAAGCAGCGAAAATAAAATCCAAGCAGGGAAAACAAAATTATCGATAAACCAACTTCGAATGTTTGATATACGAAGAATATTTCTTTTAATTATACAAATCCCGATGTTTACGATGTCAATTTTCAGGCATTCGTTGTTTGTTTAAAGATTTAAACTAGTGTTTTCCAGTCCCAGATTAAGCATGAAGTAAAATTTCGAGTTTAGATAAGCCTGAAAGTTTGGTTTGGTCGTGTAGCGCGAAGCACTACGCAACCAAACCAAATTTTCAGGCTTTTCTAAACTCGAAATTTTTCTTTATGCGCCACGCTTATAAAACACTGAAATATTGTAAAGTTCGCAATATGCTACCAAAGCAGTATGGTAAAAACGAATATTTTGAACTTCAAATAAAACCAGTGCATAAAGTAAAATTTCGAGTTTAGAAAAGCCTGAAAGCAAACCAAACTTTCAGGCTTATCTAAACTAAAAATTTGACTTCATATGTAGCGCTACGCGACCAAGCCAAATTTTCAAGCTTTTCTAAACTCGAAATTTTACTTTATTCTTAACCTAGGAGTGGAGAACATTCCTTTAATGCTTCAAATTGACCATTTAAAAAAAAAAACGAATGTCGGAAAATTTACAGCGTATGCATGACAAATTTAGCGAAAATAATATTTTATTCATTAATAAGTTTTTTGCCTAGTCTGTAAATTTTCTGAAGAATTTCGCCAATTTTTACTGAATTTCGTCAACTTTCAGTCAATAATTTCACTAAGTTAGATACGACATTTGAATTTTTCTCGTTGGTCGTTCTTGATTTTACACCCTCCTGTCCCCTTTGGCTACGTCCATGCTTGTTTGCTTTCATATTATTGTACTCATTTTGTGACACATGTTTCATTCAATAACGACTATTCTCAAAGGAATAACAAAAATAACTTTATTTTATAGTTTCTAAGATAAACAATATTATAGTCGATTACACATGTAATTAGAAAAATGAAATGTATTTACTATTAATTGATACAATCTATTATTTGCTTATCATTTTGTATGAACTTCTATTATTTACATTATTAAAATATATACAAAACTGACTGTTAGTTATTTGTAATTACAAAATTACAATTATAATTATAATAATTTAATTAATAATCAAATAATAATACAATTTCCGGCAAAAATGCAGTGCTTTGCGCTATTTCGCTATTTCCAGGTATGCCTAATTGGCGTATAATAAACTACAAAGTGGTACCAATTTATCTAAAACCACTATAATTTACGTCTTTAAAATGTTAATAATATAATTCATTAATTTATTTTAGATTAGTGTCCAATGCAAAATAAATCAATCGAATGTACACCGGCAACAAATCGACATAATTTCAAGGAAATCATAATTTATTATGGAATAACAACTAACGCGAAAATAAGAACCATTTTTATTTAAATACTTTAATAAAAATAGTTCTTATTTTCGCATCAGTTGTTGTTGCATAATAAATTGTGATGTTGTTATTCGGTCTAAGATAAAAATGTTTAGCAATAGATGGAGATCACTTCATTTCTATACTATTTTTCCTCCTTAATAAAAATATATGTTCAGCATCATATTTTCTAGAGAAAAACTCATAAAATATTGAAAGTTCCAGCTTTATCTTATCAGGGAAAACGTGCGGAAAATAAAACTATAAGTGCATTTCCCAAGTCTAGTCCAAATCGTGTTTCGTCGGGACCATTTTTCTGAGGGGTCCGCGAAAATGTCAATGGTGCAATAAAAATGAATGCCTTCTGTATTTTTTTACGCAATACGATAGCATCCACCAGAGATATATCTCCTTTTCTCACGTTGTAATAAATAAGAAACGCCATGGATACGTGAGGGTGTCAAAATTTGGATAATTCCGTTTTTTTTTTCTGTTAAGGTTGGTATTGCGTCCCCGGGTAATTCTTTCGTGCACCGAACAAACAGAATGAAAGTTGCAGTTTATACCTCTTTTATAACTAATTTCCAAGCTGTCAAAACCATATGTGAACGAGTAAAGTTCATAATTAACAAGCATACGAACATAATTTAATTGAATAACATGTGTTTCACTGGCTTTCAGACAAAACGTGCACTTCGTGTTTACCCCTACGCTTCGAGACACGTCGAATGACAGGGAATGCGTTTTGCGACATAAAAAATGGCACCACTTTCAATATAACTGATAATAGGCGGCCACATGCATATGCACTATGTCTAATTATTTCACGTATCACCCCAACGTGGCATAAAGGTACGAGTTGAGCAATTACACAAAAAGCCTGGGTTTTGTTAAGACCCCGTATTTCACTGATTTCAGTCGCAAAAGACCTCCACCGCAATTCTATCACATTGTCGCAGGAGGAAACTAGAGAGGTGAGCAAAACTGCTACTTTTAAATCACGTTGTTATTTGTGATTGCTACTTTTTCATACAATTGACCTTACACTGTGGATATTGATTAATATATTCTAATACCTTTTCTGTCAGCTAAATAGTGAAAATTCAGCTATCTATTGAATCTTCTATTACAAGTGACTTTTAAATACATAAGAAATAGTAACTCCTAGGCAAAACACACAAAAGAGTACTAACTAATCATGAGGCTTAATTGGTAAAATTTAGGTACTAGAGATGGGCGAAATGGCTCTTTTCGGAAGCTGGTTTACAAGATCTGACTCACTTCAAAGAGCTGGTTCAGTGAGCCCGCTCAAAATGGTTACATGATTCAGTTACGAGCTAGCGATCCGCTAAGAGTTCTGACTCTTAGAGATTCATCTGATTCGCCAACTCATTGAATTGAGCGTCGCACAGTGGTCTGAAACCGACCAAAATGCGACAAAACACCACAGTTTTTTTTTTAATTTTGTGAAATATCAATTTGAAATTTGGTCTGCTTATACTAAACACAAATTCGAGTTTACAGATCTTCCATAAACCTTATTTGCACTTTCGGTTTCACCGGAAATGACATCAATTTTAAAAATGGTGATGTGTCCATCATAGTACTTTCCCCGTTAAATAATAATTTAAATATCAATAATATGGAAATCTTGCTGAAACTAAATTTATTCTATTTTATTATTATTCTAAAACCATTCACAAAAAAGTAATTTTTTCCATTTTTTGCTACATCTAGGTAAATATTGATCATCATCACATTGCCACACGTATAAAACACTAATTAACAGTAAAGTAAAAAATGTATAATGCTTACATTTTTTACTTTACTGTTAATTAGTGTTTTATACGTGTGGCGCATGAAGTAAAATTTCGAGTTTAGAAAAGCCCCGTGAAAACTTGTCAAGGGTCCCTCGACAAATTTTTTACGCGGGGCTTTTCTAAACTCGAAATTTTACTTCATGCTTAGTCTGGGAGTGGAAAACACTCGTTACTTTAAAGGGGGGTGCCCGGGCCCCCCTTTAGACACCAAAAAATCATACATTTAAAATTGTTGCAGGCAAGTTTTCACCAAAATTAAAATAAATAATTAATTATCTAATGATTAGAAAATAAAATGTTCTTACCTAAGGAAATTATCTAATTTAAAATTGACAAGAAGCTGTCAAAATTTCTAAATAGAATAAGCATGTATAATCAGCTCAGAAGATTCAACACAGATTGTCAACCAACCGAACAAAATAAATGCTAGTATTTTTTAAACTTTACAATATTTCAGTGTTTTATACGCGTGGCGCATGAAGTAAAATTTCGAGTTTAGAAAAGCCCCGTGAAAATTTGTCTTGGGTCGCTGCGCGACCCTCGACAAATGTTCTACGCGGGGCTTTTCTAAACTTGAAATTTTACTTCATGCTTAGTCTGGGATTGGAAACACTCGTTCGAACTTTAAATTGAACTCTTTTATAAAATCAACGAATCCCCGCAAATGCACAGAGTATACGAATAGATAAGGATATGATATATAAAAATGGTAAATTATTATGTCATATATTAATGACTTTTTTCGATTTTGAAGAATTTAATCAGATTTTAAGTTCGGTTTTTTAATTTTCTTATTGATAATACATATTATTGCTATTTGTATTATTTTACTATAAATTTGTAGTTTTTGTCAATACTCTGTTGAAAAGAAAGATAGATTATCTTTATTTTTTTATTTGATAAATTTAAATTTGTGTTAACTTTACAATTTAGAAGAGTACGGTTATTTTTTTTGTGTATTTTATTTAAAATAAAAATTATTATTCCAATTACAAATTAATTGTAATATTATGCAGTATCAGTATTTTCTTAATACAAAAATATGAGAAAGAAATAATTAAATATCACACATTTTTATTTCAATCAATTTTTTAAGATTTTTTAATTTCTTTCCTATTTTGAAGTTTTTTTTTAATTTTCATGTTTATTTATTTTTCCAAGAAAATACTGAAAACTGAATAAAATTAGAATAGATTTTTATATAAAATTGTTAACTTGAAAATAAAACGTAATTGATGTAATGCTAATTTTGCTACTTTTAATTAGCATACAACATTTAACTCCAAATCAATGGAATGGTGGGTTTTTGAGTAGGCTCCACCTTACTCAAAAACCCATCATTCCATTGATTTGGAGTTAAATTTTGAGACAAAAATTATTCCAAAGTTAGTTTAAAACCTAAGAAACCTCAAATTCTTCTGCACAAAATATCACAGAATGATGAAAATCATAAGGAATCAAATTCAAATAATGTGCAAATTTAGTTTGTGAGAATTGGCATTCTTAGACTTATTTGTACATACATATTAATGATTTAATGTTCTTTAATGTTAATTATTTTTGTCAGTTTTAGTTAACTTTCCAAATTTAAATCACAGAAAAACTTGAAAAAAATAAATCTGTATGTTATGTTGTAATGTATTATTGTTATAGATGAAGTATGTTTTTAAACTTCATTTTAAAACCAGTGTTTTATACGCGTGGTGCACGTAGTAAAATTTCAAGTTTAGAAAAGCCTGAAAGTTTGGATTTGCCAGGGCGCGACTCGCTTCGCTCGCTCGACCCGGCAAATCCAAATTTTTAGGCTTTTCTAAAATCTAAATTTTACTTAATGCTTAATCAAGGATTGGAAACACTTTCATAAACTTATTAAATACTTAAAATAACACAACATTCTCAAAAAAAAATTAAAAATTAGATTAACTTACTTTATTTTCAATTTTCATATATTTTACCTGGCAAAAGGTTTTTAAATTGCTTTAGTACTACAGTATGTTTACCAGTTTTTAGCGATTGTATACAAATTTAAAGTTCAATCGTGTTTGTGGGTTAGGTTAGGTTCTAATGGCAGCAGTTAGACCGCTCACTTAGGCCCAAAGGGCCCCTTGTAATACCATAAGGGTGAAAAGGAGTCAGAATCGTGTTTGTAAGAGTTTTGAAATTGAATACTGTTTAAAATCTTAAACATGTTTTGAACGTAAAATTTGTTTAAAACGTTTTTTTTTTATTATCTTAAATTTGCTTAATTATATTTTATACTACTTCATTGAGATATTTTGTTTACGTTTTTAAATTTTAGCTAAATTGTTGAAGATTTTGTAAATTACATTATTAATAATTACATTTTATTACAATAAAATATCACAAATCTGTGTGAATAAATGTGATTTTTAAATGCAGAGATTTTTTTTCAGGTATACATACGCATACACTGTAAATTTAACGACATTCGTTGTTTTTTTTTTAAAGATTTCAATGTAAATCTTTAAGCGAGGGTTTTCCACTCCCAGACTAAGCATGAAGTAAAAATTCGAGTTTAGAAAAGCCTAAAAATTTGGATTGGCCGCGTAGCGAAGCGGAGCGGCCAATCCAAATTAGGCTTTTCTAAACTCGAAATTTTACTTCATGCGCCACACGTATAGAACATTGAAATCTCGTAAAGTTTAAAATATACGGCTTTAGCAATCTAATATGTAGATGTGAATAAAGCATGAGTCAAATTCTGCGCTGAACAAATTGTTTAAAACAGTGATTATAGGCAACCCAATAACTCTAACATATATTAGGTTGCCTATAATCGTTGTTGTATGTGTGTATTTTTTGAACTTCACTGTAGATCAGTGTTTTTAAGCGTGGCGCATGAAGTAAAATTTCGAGTTTAGAAAAGCCTAATTTGGATTGGCCGCTTCGCTTCGCTACGCGGCCAATCCAAATTCTTAGGCTTTTCTAAACTCAAAATTTTACTTCGTGCTTAGTCTGGGAGTGGAAAACACTCGTTAAAAGCCTCAAATTAACCGCTTTGATACAACGAATTCCCGCAAATTTTAAAATTGCTGTAATTATCAGGATATGTATACTCAAAAGAAAAATGCCCTGTATATTCTATTTTAAGCAGGTATTAAACGTGTCTTAAACATGTTTTAAACTCGTTTTGATAGTACCTGTTTAAAACACTTTGTTTTAAAACAGTGTTTTAAACATGTTTAAAAATAAGCCTGGTGTTTTAAACCGTTTTGTTTTAAATGTTAAATTTCTTTAATCCATGTTTTAAACGTTAAATTTGCTCCAAACGTTTTTTTATCATTTTATGTTAGCTAACCCTTATTTTATACTAGTTTATTAAGAATTTTTTGTTTTCGTTTTAAAATTTTAGCCAAAATACAAAATTAAACATAACATTTTATCACACTAAAATATCACAACTGTGTGTGCATAAATATGATTTAAAACGTGTTTAAAACATGTTCGACCTTATGCATAGTCCGCTAATCGCAACTAATGTGTGACTAACTAAGGTTTAGTAAGTAAATACAATGTTTCGTATGCATAGTCCAATTTTTGACGCGATTAGCGCTAGTCACTGACTAAATTTTGAATCGCACTATATCCCTAGTTTTGCATGTGATTATACTCAGCCTCAAACGTCATTCGCGTGATTGTGAGAGTCCGAGTTAAAATTAGTGTTGCAAAGTTCGCAAACGACCGCAAAAATCGTGTGCTATGCCTGTGCTCACAGATATGAGCAACTGTCCTAAGGAACGAATTTCGCTAGAGCGGCGGTTGGATAAAAGCCCCATTCGCCCGTCCGTTTACAATCGTAAGCCTAGCAAATGCTGCATAATCAATTATCTCCATCGTACGTATACAGAATTGTCTTTGTTCTTTCAAGTTAAGTGCAGTGTGCGCTCAGACAGAGCGTACGTTTTTGTGCTCTTTGTGCTCTTTACAACACTAGTTCAAATCACTATAAGATCTATGATGATAGTAAGGTTCATTAAAATCCAAAATTGATAATTCAATATTACTAATTTTACATTTAAATAATTTATTAAAGTGTAGATTAGTTAGCGACATTGGCACAGAGGGCGTATCAATCCTCGTTAAATAGATAAATATAATAAATCCATCTATATTGTTCTTGGTCTATGATTTCATTTGACATGGAAATGGCAAAAAACGCAATTTTGTCGATACGAGCGACTAAAGTTAGACGCTACTAACAAGTATGTATTAAAACATAACTATGCATACGAAGTACTTAGTAACACCCTAATCGCGATTAGTTAATCACACGTTAGTAACAGTTTAATCACAGGACTATCCATAAAGCCGATTATGTTTTAAACACGTTTTAAACATGTTTTAAACATGTTTTAATTATTCTTAAAAAGCGTTTTAAACATATTTTCAATTCTTAATGTTTTAAACACGTTTTAAATTTGTTTTTAAAGCGTTTTAAACATATTTTTAATTCTTAATGTTTTAAACGCTGTTTTAATGAAATAAAATCACGTTTTGTGGAAAAAATCTGCTTGTATTAATTAAAATATAAAAAAACGATTTTTAACAACCCTGGTAACCAGTTCTGTCTTATTAACATTACATTACAAAAGTCTTAACAAAACAAAAAGAATATGTAGAAAATGACAGTATTTACATTTTTTTTAGTTTTAACATATCAAAAAATCCAATGATTTTTAAGGAATTCTTTACTTTAAAAACTCATAACTACGATTTCAAGCAAGATATTTTCTCTACTGTAATATTAAATATACTGATGATAAAATATTTTTGAGATTTTGAACTAATTTTGGCACTGTGTGATTTTCATACCATTATTCCACCCAAAATCCAATGATTTTTATGGTATTCTTTACTTTGAAGTTTCAAGATGTTTGCTTTTCTGTATAGCAATATGAAGAATAGTCTTAACATTTGAACTCCTTTTGAGATTATGTGATATTTTTAATTAAATTTTACCCCAAAATTTTATTCAGTTTACGAAAATATTCATCTAAAGTAATTCTACATCAATATTTTGGTTTTCTATAAAATACCAAACTTTTAATTATACTCATTAATGGCCGAGCAATTGTAGAGTTAACTCTAAAAGTTGATTTTAGATAAAATTCTGCTTGTATTTTAATGTTTTTTATGAATGGCTTGCTGTATTACATACTGGAGATTTTTCTATTAAATATACATAAAGTGTACGCTGTAGATGTTCAGGCATTCGTCAATTTTATAATATAAAAGCGTCCGATTTAAATCTCGAACGAGTGTTTCCACTTCCAGACTAAGCATGAAGTAAATTTTCAGGCTTTTCTAAACTCAAAATTTTAATTCATGCGCCACGCGTATAAAACATTGAAATATTGTAAAGTTAGAAACACACTGATTTTTTTGTTGTTTTTAAATAAGCAATAATCGAAATATTGTAAACAACAAAATATTTACATTTATCTTCACACATTCTCAAGTCAACACAAATAATACAATGTATTAAATTACCTTATTTAGTAATTTAAATAACAAAAAAATAATAATGTTGCTTTATTACTGAGTTAAACTTAAATAATTTTAATATATTGTTTAATAAAAAAAAGACAAAAAACTATATATACATTTTGAGTGAAGATTCTATTCTGAACGTTGTACTTTTTTATTTTGTCTAATGTTGATGATTGGTCAGTTGTAGTTTCCTTTGCAATTTTAATAGTAAATATTTTTAAACTAATAAAAACCCGTTTTTTCATATTTATTTATTTATTTGTAAGCATTCGGAACTTTTTGCCTCTTGCTTCGGCGATTTCATTGTATAATTCTAAGACAAAATAGTAAGAGCAATTATTGACAGAATAAAATACAGTCATTTGTAACACATACTTTACCTATTTTCACGATCTTTATGATTTTCATCTTCTTTTCTTGATTTTCGTTTAATTTCATTGAAACAGCGTTTAAAACATTAACAATTAAAAACATGTTTACGTTGTGTTTAAAACGTGTTTAAAACGTGTTTAAAACATGTTTAAACACGTTTAATACTTGCTTAAAACAGAATATATAGGACAGTTTTCTTTTGAGTATACATATCCTGATAATTAAGAGTTTTTTAAATTTGCGGGAATTCGTTGTTTCAAAGCGGTTAATTTGAGGCGTTTAACGAGTGTTTTCCACTCCCAGACTAAGCAGGAAGTAAAATTTTGAGTTTAGAAAAGCCTAAGAATTTGGATTGGCCGCGTAGCGAAGCGGAACGGCCAATCCAAATTAGGCTTTTCTAAACTCGAAATTTTACTTCTTTAAAAACTTTAAAAACACTGATTTACAGTGAAGTTCAAAAAACAAACACATACAACAGCGATTATAGGCAACCTAATATACGTTACAGTTATTGAGTTGCCTATAATCACTGTATTAAACAATTTGTTCAGCGCAGAATTTGACTCATGTTTTATTCACATCTACATATTAGATTGCTGCCGTATATTTTAAACTTTACGACATTTCAGTGTTTTATACGTGTGGCGCATAAAGTAAAATATCGAGTTTAGAAAAGCCTAATTTAGATTGGCCACTCCGCTTCGCTACGCGGCCAATCCAAATTTTCAGGCTTTTTTAAACTCGAAATTTTACTTCATGCTTAGTCTGGGAGTGGAAAGCCCTCGTTTACAGATTTACATTGAAACCTTAAAAAAACAACGAATGTCGTAAAATTTACAGTGTATGTATATATATGTATACCTGAAAAAAAATCCCTGTATCTAAAAATCACATTTATGCACACACAGTTGTGATATTTTATTGTAATAAAATGTTATTATCAACAATATAATTTGAAAAATCTTTAACAATTTAGATAAAATTTAAAAACGTAAACAAAAAATCTTAATGAAGTAGTATAAAATATAATTAAGCAAATTTAAGATAAGAAAAAAACGTTTCAAACAAATTTTACGTTTAAAACATCTTTAAGGTTCAAAACATGTTTAAAACAAAACGGCTGTTTTAAACATGTTTAAAACACTGTTTTAAAACAAAGTGTTTTAAACATAACAACCCTGGTATTGATACGCCCATGGATGTCAGTAGGTGATAAACTGGAAACATATATACCGGTCCATCACACAAAATTGTTTGGGAAGCGCTGGTCTACTGGATAACATGTTTATGTTTTGCTTTTGCTTTGCTTAATGAAATAGGCCTAATATTTAAACCAATATTGGTACATTTAATCAGAGGTAATAATTTTGAAAGTTACTAATAAACTGCAGAATAAGTATTCAGACAGTTTAACATTAAATGCAAAATTATTCATTTTATCCGTTTGAATTAGACTAGTAATATTAAAAATAGTAAATAAAATTGATATAAATTTTAATTAGCGAGGAATTCCTCTAAGTCAGATATCTTGGAATTTCTCTCTAACTAAATTCCCAATTATGCTACAAGCTTGGAGCTTTTCCATTTTTGATGTATCCAGTCTGGGCTTATCAACGCCGCTGATATTATTTATTGCAATCACTTTATTCCGCAGCGGGCATTAAAACTAGGGAAACTACGAGGAGCACTCTCGACAAATTGCAAAAAGGAATTCAACCAGCAGATGTGTGTGTGGATGTGGATGTGGACCGTTGTTTGATCTAAATCACCCAGACTATTCTACAGTTTACGGCCAGCCATTGATTGCCCTTTAAGGAATTTCGGCTTTATTACTTTACAATTTTCTAGAAGACGAATGCGTATTTTACAGGTAGACGTTATCGTAAATGTAAATGCACTAGCATGCAAAATAGGAATTTTTCCAATCAACTAAATTTTATATCAAATATAAAACCTGACAAATAAATACAGAGGTGAACTTTCAATAACGACTTTAGTTGAAAAAAACAGCAAATTGCTTATGCTAAGAGAAGATTATCAAGCGGAAGTGACGAAATAATATTGTCACATTTGCCAAATTGAAAAACACACTTATCCAGAAAAGTGCTACCCGCGAATCTTAAAAATAATGGCGATCTTGCACTTTTTCATTATCTTAATCTATTTGCGTTTCTAACAATTAAAAATATTGTAAATTTTATTTGTAGATTAGTCACTATTTTTACTTTGATTTTGTGGTTCATAACATTTTTGTGGACGAATGATTAAGATTAATATATATTTAAAATAAAATATATGTTTGAACTTTATTTCACTTTGGCTGAAACTTTGTGCCTACATATCCTAAACAAAGTTGCTCAAATTTTAAAAGCGTAAGGTTTGGTTAGACGCAATTAACAATTCTAAAATTAATTCATGTAAGATTAAACATGAAATCAAGTTTAATGCATTTTAAACTTCACTTGAAGTCAGTGTTTTATATGCGTGACGCATGAAGTAAAATTTCGAGTTTAGAAAAGCCTGAGTTTGGAAATCCAAACGCGGAGTGGAAACCCTCGTTAGACAATCAATCAGAAACGTATTTGATCAGAAATTATTCAACATGAATAGTTTAATTCATTAAAAAATGCGCTCATAAAATAAATAAAAATCAAATCAAATTTTGAGTTTGATTTAATATTTTGAAATATCCAGCGAAGATATTTAAATTTCAATTAAGGCCAATCAAAGTTTATTAATTTTTGTGTAGATTCTATAAATTTTATATTGATTTTTCACAATTGTCTCATAGAAAACGTTCTCCTAAAGTCGTTGATTTAATTGCAAAATTTCAACTTTGGCTTAATATTTTAAGAAGATGCGGTGAGATAAATTATTTTCTTAGGATTTTGAAATTAAGCATTAAGTGAAATTTCGAGTTTAGATAAGCCTGAAAATTTGGTTTGGTCGCGTAGCGCGTAGCGCTTCGCCACTAAACCAAATTTTCAGGCTTTTCTAAACTCGAAATTTTACTTCATGCGCCACGCGTATAAAACACTGAAATATTTTTAAATTAAAAAATATATTCGTGAATCAGTATTAAAAAAATAACTGCTAAAGCAAGATTTCAAAAATACTGCTGAACAAGGACACAATCCAAAATGAATACACCGAAAAATAAAAGTTGACCGATATTTGAATGACTAAGATTAATAATATATTTAAAGCAAAAATATATTTTTGAATTCATTTCACTTTGGCTGAAACTTTGTACCTACATATCCCAAACAAAAATGCTCAAATTTTGAAAGGGTACGATTTGATTAGATGCAATAAACATTTTTTAAATTAATTATTGTGAGATTAAACATAAAATTAAGTTGAATATATTTTGAACTTCACTTCAAATCAGTGTTTTATACGCGTAGCGCATTAAGTAAAATTTCGAGTTTAGAAAAGCCTGAATATTTGGAATTGCCGGAGCGCGACTCGCTTCTACTCACGCCCCGGCATATTCAAATTTTAATGCTTTTCTAAACTCGAAATTTTACTTCATGCATAATCTGGGAGTAGAAACTTTCGTTGGTTTGTTGATTTTTGACAATTGTTTGGAAAAAGAAGTTTTTCTAAAATTGTTGATTTAATTGCATAATTTCAACTTCGGCTTGATATTTTAAAAATATGCGTTGAGATAAATTATTTTTTTAGGATTTTGAAGCGTCTACCGAGTGTTTCTAATCCCAGATTAAGCATGAAGTAAAATTTCGAGTTTAGAAAAGCCATGTGAAAATTTGTCTCGGGTCGCGCAGCGACCCAAGACAAATTTTCTGGGCTTTTCTAAACTCGAAATTTTACTTAATGCGCCACGCGTATAAAATACTGAAATATTCTGAAATTTAAAAATATATTACTGAATAATTATTAAACAATAAACTGCTAAGGCAAGGTTTTAAAAATAATGCTGAATAAGGACACAAATCAAAATTAATACACCGAAAAATAAAAGTTGGATGATACTCTTGAAAATGGCATTAAGAAAATAAAACCACTTAAACTTTTAATTAAAAACATATGTTAGTACAAAGGTTTTATTAAGTGATCAATGAGAGACACGTAAAATCTTAAAAAATCAATGTCGTTTTTGTATAGACAACTGCAGCTAGAAAAAATATCAACAACTGAAGATAGAAGGAACTTTAAATAAACATAATATATAAAATTACGAAAATGTTATTCGTAAAAATGCAAACAATGTCTTAATTAATAAGACAACTTAAGACAACCAATATCCATTGAAACAATCACTTCCCGTGAAAATACCACTTCGGATATTGAATTATACAATGAAATATTTAAAATCTTATTTGATTTGATTTGTTATCAAAGTAAATGTAACATTTAGGTCATATTCTCTTCAAACCAACTAACAAATTAAAATTAAAATTGAAAGGAGAAATAACAAAGTTAGTTATTGGAAGTAATTGTAGATTGTTAAAATGTTAAAACTTAGTTTTGTGTAGAAAATTCGAAATCGATTAAGGAAAAAGTTGATATACAATATACTATACAACAAGTTACGCAGAATAGTGTAATAAAAGGATATGTAGAAATGAGTGTATTTATTTACTATATTTGTATAGGAGATAAAATAATTGAATTGTAGAATATTTCCGTACAATTACCAGAAGTTTTATTTTTACTCTAATAAAGTATCTGCATTACTTAGATGTAAAATATGTCGTCTTTCTTGGCAGTAGATAAAAGACATTTCATACTGGTAACAAAGAAAATAAAATATTCGTTACAATTTGAAACTTTTCACATGATGTAGTTGATAATAGCATCTTTTGCGTCCGTAACTCAGAACTCTACAGCTGGGTATTAAATTTATTAATTAAACATAATATGTTTATTTCCTACCGCAAATTCTATCATCAATACCAGATTATGTAAGGGTGTGCATTTCAAAGCGAAGCACTCCATTAAGGTATTAACAAGAGCAGATTTTGTTTGATGGTAAGACGACAAAGGAATAATTTACAAAGTTATATGAGTTATTGATGATGTATAAAATGATATTATATAATGCGGCTTATAATAGATTAAACGATTTGTTCGTAGTAATAACGATCGTTTAATCCATCCTTCGGTTGAAGTGAAAGTACAATTTGAAGCAGGTGAAGTTTCGGGATGAAATGTTAATCGTGCCGAGAAATTAAATTCAATTGGGATGTTAATAAGTTGCGCGATACATTCAGTGTATCAAAATAAAATAGAAATGTTACTTTGGTAATTCGATTACCAGTTGTTGAACCTTTGGGGCGTCTTTAAGATACACGAGCTCCTCGAAAGTTAGTTAATTAATATTAATACCCCTGTGTAGAATTTGTATCCGCGATAAAGATATAATGGAGTAGTATACGGTGTACAAGATGTCTCCCTCATCTTGAACCTGTATCAGAATAATCGGGTATAATGACCCATTGAACTGTCATCTGCAGGACTCCTTCAAGATAGCTGAGCACCACTACAATATCCTGCCGAATGCAAATATGTACACTACGCCAAAAATCGGATTTGATTTCCAGGGCTGCCTTTTAATTTTCACGTTTGAAGCGAACCCTTCGGCCAATTATGCAATCGAAAGATACTGTGTAAGCACAATGAACACTCGGACAATAGTGCACTATAAATTATGGAAACAATGCAATACCGGAAGTAAGATTACGCAGATAAAACAGCAAGTAACGCATTTGTTCAACATTAACACTATGTGCCTGTCAAATTGTATTTGTTATTCGGATTAACTTACTCACATTTATAAAGTAATATATATGTAACGTACACGTAATCACTGGATCGAATAAACTAGGAAACTAATTAGCATTTCAATATAGTTCCAATTTCGAAAGCAATTAATTGTGTATTGGACAGAAATAGTCATTCAAACTTCAAACAACTACTTTTTTAGATTGTTGAATTATTGGCTCAGTTTAATTAACGTAAATAAAGCACAATACATTAGAAAACCTTTTCTACCTGCACAATCTTTATTCTCATTTTACAGATAGGTTACTAATTTACTCGAAAGTAAAATACGTTTTACTTTCCTGGTAATTGTTAGCGTTTCGGCGTTTTATAGAACCGGAAAATACTTAATTTCAGGCATTTTAAGGTTCAAAATATTTACTTGAATGTAGTGGCGTAGCTACATATGTAGCGCCCTGAAGCAAGTAACATCGGTGCGCCTCTTGTTTCTCAGGAAAAGTTTACAATACGCGAAGCGGACTGATTACATTAAATTTTCAGGCTTTTCTAAACTCGAAATTTTACTTCATGCTTAGTCCGGAAGTGCAAGACACTCGTTAGTTTAAAATACATTACAACTTTTAAAATATGTATCGTAACTGTCACAAAGAAAAACAACAACCTAACGATCTCATTATAGTTCAATTTAAGGTCGTGTCAAGTTGGCACAATTAGTTAAATGTCGGCTTACGCCGACTTATGTCAACTGTCATTATCATTATTTAAATGTTGCCTACTGCCGACTTATGTCAACTGTTATTTTAGTCCATATGTCGGCTAACGCCGACTTATGTCAACTGTCATTATAGTCTGTGTCGGCTGACGCCGATTAATGTCAAGTTGACACGATGCACAGTGGTCGATTTTCAAATTTAACTGAACATTTCGTTATTATTTGTTTTGTTTTTTTTTTAATTCTGTCTAATAGAAAGAAATATTTTTTCAATTAAGTATTTAATTGTCATTTATGTTATGGACACATTTTCCACCCCACTACCAACCCCTAATCAAAGATTTTTTTGTAAAAAAAATTTTTTTTTTAATATTTTAAACAAATATAATGAGTCATTCTTCGTAAAATAAAAAAAATAATAAAAAGTTTTAAACAACCCCCACCCATCTGATTTATATAGAAAACACTCTCATATTTCAAAATAATTTAAAATTTTGTAACAAAATATGAGATTATTTTACTTGGAATGGTTCCTATAAAGATTACATGTTTATTTTATACTAGAAACACAAGGCCGTAGCTAGGGGGGTGGGGAATATGGGGGTTTGAAATTCTGTGCGAAAATATAAAACGTCTTAGCGAATTTTGTTGACTTGTATGAAAATAACAAAAAACAAATTGTTTTGTAAGCCCCCCCCCCCCACCCCCCGTTCAAAATCTTTTTTTATTTTATTTTGTGTTTGAGGGTAATCCAATTAATTGCATTGGAGAATGTTTCTATTATTAGAAAACTATATATTTACAACATTATTTACACAAATATATTATATATACATATTATACATGGACACACTATATACACATGGACACACTATATACACATAAATATATATACACATGTTCAATTGAAACCAGAATATTAGGTACATAATGCAAATACACATTTACACCAAACTATTCAGTATCACTGTCGGAGTTTGAATTATCTGATAAATCAAAATTATTTGAAATGTGTACCAATTTAACAGCCTCGTCGTCAAATGTTTTAATTCTAGCAGATCTTGATATATGATTTCTTTTTGATATAGTTGAAATATATGGATCAGAAGAATATAACAATGTATGAAATAGGTCTGTGATGGTTTGTAAGCGGGAAAATTTTCGAGTGTGATGTTCTCGGTATTTCCTTAAATCTTTATTGCGAGCTTCTAGTGCCTCTTCGGATAACATCCCAATTGGCAATGTTGCTGATTGAATTATATCCGCACCATGAATTAAAATTTTATGCAAAGAGGTGGGCATATAATACCATGGATATAATTCGATATATTTTTTTGCTGTTTCATCCAAATACAAACAAAACGCTTCTATATTTGTAGCTTCTCCGCAAGAAATGACTTGCAAAATTATTTTAATTCTTTTTAAAAAATTTTCGTCTAACCCTGTAATTTTTGATGTTGTCTTATATTCTTCAAAGAAACGACTTGCGGTATTACCATCATTTGTTGTTCCGAAATTAGGTTTTACCACATCAACTAATAATCCTAATTTAGATTTTAATTCCTTTTGAATTTTTAATTTTGTAATTTCTAATGTTTTTTTTTTCATTGATATCTCGAACTTGCCATTTTTTGATATCGAGACGATATGCTATATGCAGCATGCATTCTAATGAACGAATCCAAGCATGTAAAGAAGAAATACCATAATCATAGTATTTTTCAATTTTCGGTAAATTTTTTACTTTTTCTAATTGATTCATTATTTTAGGGGTAGCTCCACATATAGCACACGTTTGAGTTGAAGTGTCTGTAACTGTGCTATAAGTCTTGCCATTAATCATAGTCATTTTAAAACTATGATTAATTATAATTTGTATATTGTTTAACTCTACATTCGTTGGTAAAATGGTTTCAATTTGATTTTCAATATCATTTACCACAAGTTTTATAACTTCTTTAGACTCTTTTTCAAACATAATCTTAATTGGTCTACAAAATCTAGTTGAGGATGGTTTCGGATTTTGCCATAAAATATTATCATCTTTTATTGATATTATTTGAAGAGGCACTAAGCACGCAGAAAATATATATTCATCACTTTCGGACTCATTAGAGAATTTTTGCTTATATAATGAGTGACCTGAACTACCATCACAGCCCCATTTGTACATAATTTTAAACTTGTTTCCAATTTCATCAAATGAACTCAAATTTCCCAGAGAAATAAATAATCTTTGACTAGTATGGTCGACCAAGGCTTGCAAAGTAACTTCTGCAGCAGTTTCAGTGTATGATATACTAACTTCTGCGGGATAACATGCTTTTTTTGCTTTCAAAATACTATCATAGCTTGGGTAAATATTTGCATTATGTACCTTAGCTCCAGATTGTATCAATTTATCAATTTCTTCTGGTGTATATTTTTGAACTTTTTGTTGGGGTGATTTCCAAGCCTGCTTAATACTGGAACCTCTTGTTGGTGAATTTGTTGTAACCTCGTTCACTATTTCTGCACTATCCCTCTTTCCAGATGCTCGTAAATAACCTGAGTGGCGAACGCAATTTCCTCTTCGGAATAATTACCATCAATGGCCTAACTTTTCTTTTTTTCGAAAAATTTGATAAATCACTAAATGATTTGTACGGCCCTCTCGAAGATGGTCCAGGTACAGGTTCATCGATTGTATCAGTCAAAGAAAATGTCTGTGTTTCGTTTAGCCACTCTGCATAATTATTTTCAAATCGGGAACATACTCTAAATACTTTTTGCCACTTAGAATTTAAAGATGACGTAAAAGAACGTATTTGATCTTTTAATATATTTATATTTTCATTTTGGTCTTGAACATTAAAGTTCATTAAATCAAAAATATATTTTTGAACGGCGCTGTTTTTCTCTTCCACCGTGCGCTCCATACGCCAAACATTGAAGAGAGCGCTTCGGCACACGGTTACGCGGCCTGAAAAAAAATTATTACTTGAATGGTTGCACGTGGCTGCATATAATTTTTGTTTATATGATAAGTTAAATAGTTGCTCTATAACTGAAAAAAATCCCAATGCGTACCGCTGCGTACGGAATATACTTTTTCTCTATCATACTTAAGAAATTTTAATTTACAATGAAAAATTGTATTAGTAATTTATGTCATTATTTATTATTGTTGCATAAAAATATAAAAAAACAAATAAACACAAATGATAAATACATACCAGTAGAATGTATATCCATCGTTGTTTTAAAAATTTCACTTCACACAACTGAAAACTAAATATTTAAAACTTATGCGTTTGAGAGCGTACAAACAACTAATGATCGGTGTCTCAATAGGGTGTACTTTGGGTACCGATAATTACCAGGAAAGAGGGTTGAGGGGATTATGCTTTTACCTGCGCACCAATGGGTCATTATATTAATGATATTTACACAAATATTCGTTTTTCTAAATACTTTATTTTTCGCGAAATGTTGGGCTAAATTTGAAAATCGACCACTGTGCGATGGACTAAATATTGGCTGGCGCCGACTTATGTCAACTGTCATTATAGTTCCAATGACAGCTACCGCCGACTTATACAGGGTGTATAAGACAGAAAGTATGGAAATCACCATCACATCACATCACGACATATGTCAACTGGCGCCGACTTGTATGTAAACTGTCATTATAGTCCAAATGTCGACTAGCGCTGACTTATGTCAAGCTGAAAGCTGATAGACTTATATCAGTCAACCTAGTGATTTACAGTCATAAATTCACATTTTGACTATTGTGACATTATGACTGTAAGTCACTTAGTTAACTGTCTTATGACTATGGTAAGATTTTGTCTAATTATGTTTCTATGGACTGTATTTTGACTATTCTGGTATTATGACTGCAAGTCACATGGTTAGCTGTCTTTTAACTTATTAGTATTTTGTCATTAAATCACTATATTGACTGTATTTGATACAGTGATTTAACTGACTTACAATCATAACAGGACAATAGCCGAAAGGCAGTCCATAGAGAGACATAATCAGACAAAATCCTAGCATAGTCAAAAGACAGTCAATCAAACCACTTACAGTCACAATAGTCAAAACACGATCAATAAAGATATAATATAACAAAATCCTATGATAGTCCATAGACAGTCAATAATATGAATATGGACTATATTACGACTATTCTGTATTATGACTGCAAGTCACATGCAATTTATTAAGATTCACAAGGAATTTATTAAGACTCAAAATGTCACACTAGTATTTCGGAAATAAACGAATACATTTTCTATCAGTACAGTAATTAATCAGCTGGATGCCCGTCTTCAGGGGTGATATGTAAGCAAATTATGGGTCCTAGGAGTTGTCAAACAAGTGAGTTACTCAACTGATTCCCAGACACTCTTTACAAAAAACAAAAGAATAAAATTTTACATATAAAATGTACAATAAACTATAAGTGTGATACACCATTGAATGCAGAAAAACATATTCTTCCATAAAATATGAAAATCCAAAATGACGCCCATAAGAAAAACAAAAATTATCTTAAAATAAAATATGTTACTAAATCTCTCGTTAATAAGTGCATGTATAATGTTTAAGTTGTAAATGTCTAGATTCAATAGTTTTCGAATAAAAAAAATAAAAACGAAAATTTGAAAAATCAGTTTTTTTGACAATATCTCAAAAATGAAAAAAGATATTTCAAATTTGTTTTTAGGTTATTATTGGGCCTTAAAATAGGCAACTTTACTCCAATTTAACCGACACTAATTTAGTGTGAAGTTCAAAACATAGTGTTTAGATATACAGATTTTTATTATGTCTTTTTATATTCTTACAAAAAAACATTATTCAATCTACTATACTTTCAAAAATGTGTTTTTGTAAGAATTTAGAAATATATATTAAAAATCTGGCAATGCTTTCAAATATTATAAATATTTTAGTTATATCTAAGTGGAATTTTGTTTTCACATGAATATTATTTTAATCAATATTGCCAAACACAAAAAAAAGGTAACAGCTAACTACTTCCGTTAGCAAAAATACTGAAAATACTCTATATAGTCAAGATAATCCCTCCGATTCCGTACGCGAAAATCCATAAAAATAATTGTTTTGAGTTGACAAATTCATTATTAAAGTAACAGACTAAGCATGAAGTAAAATTTCGAGTTTAGAAAAAAAAATTCGATGGTCGCGCAGCGACCCGAGACAAATTTTCTAGGCTTTTCCTATGTATTAAATAAGTTATTTAGTAACTTAAGAAACAAAAAATTAATAACGTTGCATTATTGCATCAATGGCATTGAATAGGTTAAACGAAACTGTACTGTTTAGCCAAATTCAGGTGCTGTTGCTTTTTTAACTAATCTTATATTACATAACCTAGTAAAAGGGATCTATTGTCTCATTCAAAATAATTTATATCTCAAAATACAAATGTTCGTATTTCACAATTTAATTGTATGTAATGAGTGAAATGGAAGTGAAACGAAGTCAGAGCAGAATTGGTGGAAGTTGTATTAATTCGGTTCATGTCTCGCAGCGAAGGAATACCTCCTAGAGATACAAACTTCTTAAATCTGGCAATATGTAAAATGAACCCAACAATAATACACGACGATCCCGCATTAAAGCATCCGAAGAAACAAACAAAACAAAACGGATAATTGTTTTGATTTACGATTATACAATTCGAAAGTTAATTGGTTAAACTAATTTATTATACAATTAACGTTACACCGTACTTCGTCATTCTGACGCTGTAAAATTTTTAATTTATTAACATTAGCTGGCTTGTATAATGAACGAACTGCGAACTTGTAGTACGTATATGCGGCTAATTTCTCATTTTTATTTTCTATGTATGCTTGAATAAAAACGAGACAATCAATTGCAGTATACAAAGAATAATTGCCTGAATAAATCTCACCACTATATATTTTATAAAGTTATTACTCTTACTTTAATACCGAGTAACCAATGAAATGTGAGTAAAATATAATAAAATTATGATTTAAAAAAATCGCTGGGTTAAATTTCACTAATATTAGTGTTTTCTTTAAAAATCATAGTTAAAAATGTTTTACTACGTGAAAGATGAGAAACGTATTCAAGATAATAGAATTATTTCCAATTGATTACCTGCCTGTACCTGATTGTGTAAATTTGATACTTCTTGTCGAAAGGCTAAGCTTACCATATGCTACAACACTTTTGGTTAAAAAGGGTTTTGTTCTTGTCTTGTCGTGGGCAGTGGCGCAGCTAAGTATTCAGCACTCTGGACCAAGTAAAATCAAAGGACACCGATTTCATGGTTTCCGTTAATTTTTATCTTTGACAAATATATTATTTCTATACATTTTTATATACAGTATACAAATCCTGATAATTACAGCGTTTGGTAAATTTGCAGGAATTCATTGCTTTTACAAAACTTTCCCGGCTTGTAAAGCTTTTATTTCCACTCCCAGATTAACCATGAAGTAAAATTTCGAGTTTAGAAAAGCCTGTACGTTTATATTTGGACGCAAAGCGTCCAAATCCAAATTCAGACTTTCTAAACTCGAAATTTTACATCACGCGCCACGCATATAGAACACTGATTTGAAGTGAAGTTCAAAATAAGTCTAGGATTTTTTAAAAATTGATGTATTTAAATATTTATTCAAAAACATATTCGAATTGTTCGAATACTCTAATTATTCAAATATTTAAATATTCGAATATTGCATATACCGGGTGGCCATGAAAGTATTGTCTACGCAATTTCTCAGGCAATTTAAATGGTAGACATTTGCGTTTTGGGATGTATCTATAATTTAACTAAAGTTTTCATTTTGGCATAGTAATACTACTTTCGGTTTTGCCGGAGGTGGTATAATTTTTCTTATTTTGAATCACAACTTTAACCTTTGTCTAACCTGTCATATTCCTCTGTAAAATCAATAATGTATAACAAGTTGATATTTACGTTAAAACTAACCTAAAAATTTATATTTTTCGAAATTCACTTAGTAGGCCGAGAAATTGTTATTAGGATGAAACATCACAAAGTGGGCCGTGAAATGTCTATGACAGTCCATTCATCGCCTTTGTTTTATCTAAGAACAACCTTCCATTAATTTTTTTGCTATTATTATTATAAAGCCTACTTAGTGCAAACTTTTTAAAAACTCTAAAACGGCCAAGCATTGAACTAATATCAACTTGCAATACATAATTGAATAGGGAATTTTAAACAGAATTTTATGTTTACAAAAAGGCAGTGGGTTTATAAATTAGAATTTTGGACATTTTAATTTTGGCATTTTACCTTTTTTTGCCGGCAACTGGAAAAAATATTTGATGTAATTAGAATTTTTTTTTAGGTAACATGACTATTTCACAGCTTACTTTGTGATGTTTCATCCTAGTTACAATTCCTCGGCCTAGTAAGTGAATTTCGTAAAATATCAATTTTGAGGTTAGTTTTAACGTAAATGTCAACTTGTTATACATCATTGGAAAGAGTATTTGGAGGCGAATATTACAAGTTAGACAAAAGTTGGGGTTACAATTTAAAATAAGAATAATGGTATAACTTCCTACTAAACCGGAAGTAGTTTTCCTAGTTAATACTAGTGCCAAAATCAAGCTATAGTTAATTTATATATACCAGAGCTGGGACGAATCCTCGTAAAAGGGATTCGAATCACGAATCCGAATCACCTAATATGATTCGAATTACGAATACTCGAATAAAGGATTCGTAAGAGATCAATATGATTCAAATCCGGTTTTTTCGAATCACGAATACAAATCCTTTAAGAATAAATTTGATTTTATTATATTTTGCAACCATTAACATATAAATATCGTTAGCAGTTGTTTTATGAAAAATATTCAAAATCTAATTATTTATTATTAACACTGAACGTCGTTGATAACAGACTAAATATCTGATTCCGTGTTACCCTGATTAAAGATATGTTTGTGTGTTTTTGAACTTCGCTTCAAATCAGTGTTTTGTACGCGTGGCGCATAAAGTAAATTTTCGAGTTTAGAAAAGCCAGAAAATTTGGTTTTTAGGCTTTTTTTCGTTCAAAACAAATTGAACTCTATTATAAAATCGCCGAATGCCTGAAAATTACGTAAATAAAAAAATCCGTGAATATCAATAAAACCGGAAAAGACAGAAAATAATCATGGAATTTTATTCAAATTGACCAAAACACTAACAAAAAAGCCATATGATTTTATTAAATTTGTCAAAAGCAACAGGCATCATAAAAACTACAAAACACGTAAACATTTATAAAACCAACTTAAATATTGACAAAAACAATTTAACAAAATGGGGGTTTCCCACAGAAGAAAGGTCAGGGAAAAAAATCATGAATGAGGGAAATGTCGGAAAAATTTAACATTTCAGATTGTGGCTAATATGTCAGTTTTACTCCAAATAATATTAAGCAATGTTTTAAAAGCTAGATTATTATCTTTAAAAACATTTTCAGTCATTTAATGTTCTTATCATAGCATTCAGTTTAAAGTTTCGAACGAGCGTTTCCACTCCCAGACTAAGTATGAAGTAAAATTTCGAGTTTAGAAAAGCCCCGCGTAGAAAATTTGTCGAGGGTCGCGACCCGACACAAATTTTCACGGGGCTTTTCTAAACTCGAAATTTTTATTGATAATTTCGTAACCGTCATTAAACTATGGACTTAATGTCGGCTGACGCCAATTTATGTGAACTGTCACTATAGTTCAAATTTCAATTAATGTATATGTTAACTGTCATGCGCTCGAAATGTCAAAACGTCACATACAATGTGGATAGTACGTTAAAAAGTGATGAAACTTTAAGAGTTACGTTAGTTAGGTTAGGTTAGGCTACATTTTGCTTTGTCGAGTTCGGTTAGGTTAGATATCACTCTGTGAAATGAGATTAGGTTTTACTAAATGACTAAGTGTCGGCTCACGCCAACTTATCTGAACTGTCACTGTCATTATAGTTCAAATACCGGTTACTGCATACGTCAACTGTCAATGTATTAACTGTCATTATAGTTAATATGTCGATTACCGCCGACTTATGTAAACGTAGTTCAAATACAGGCTAATGCCGATCTAAATGTAGGTTAACTGTCATTATAGCCTAAATTCCGGCCAACACCAACTTGTCTTGTTGCCAACTTATATCATATGTGTTTTTTTTTAAACTAGATTATTATCTTTAAAAACATTTTTAATCATTTATTGTTCTAACTAAAGCATTCAGTTTGAAGTTTTGAACGAGCGTTTCCATTCCCAGACTAAGCATGATGTAAATTTTACTTTATGCGCCACGCGTATAAAACAGTGATTTAACACACAAAACACATTCTTCATGTTAATCCTCACAATTAATTCGAATTATTTTTGACGATTCAAATCCTTTTGTAAGTATTCGAATCTTTTGTTTAAGTATTCGAATCCTTTTATAAATATTCGAATACTTTTATAAATATTCGAATCCTTTTATAAATATTCGAATCCATTTATAAGTATTCGAGTCACCTGCTTTTAGATTCGAATACGACCCCTCTTAAAAAAATGTAACGAATCCGGATCACGAATCCAGTTTAACTAAAGAATTCGAATGCCTCTTTTGAATCCTCTAAAAGGATTCGAATCCAGGATTCGAATCCTGAATGATTCGAATCCTGAATGATTCGAATCCTGCCCAGCTCTGATATATACTCGTACACCCCAAAACGCAAATGTCTTTGCACGAGTAATTTTAATCTTGTGGTGGATTAAATTATCAAAACAGAAAATTACACATTAATCACAAAATTCGACATTAGCCTTCCTATTTTTCCTATGACAAAATAGGCTTATATTTAACATCTTTCAAATTATTTTACACTACTTAAAATACTGTTTTCCAAAGAAAATAAATAATAATAAGTCTAGCAGCATTCTTTGACTTACTTATATTAAAATTTCAGCAATGTAGTATAAATATTGTAATTGCAAAATATTATGAGTCAACATTCAAATTTCAGTTTTTTTTTCAACGCGTGATTCCCCCTTAACAAAAAAATTCCCTATTTATAAAACAATTAAGGCACTTAGAAGCAAAAGGGGGAAAGTCTTAATTTGAACAAAAGTTACTACATGCAAGGGGCACAGTTTTTTTTTAATTAGCAAAGAGATATAGAGCTCTCATTGACTGCTATTTTGTTGGTTTCAATATAACTTGATCTTTAAAACTGGATATTTCTATTTTTTTTTAATTACTTACACCCCTTTGCTTCTAGTTGATTCAATTTATATAAAATTTAATACATTTTAGGCTGTTTTTTATAAAAGCGTTCCACCTAAAACTTCTATCGAGTGTATCTACTACTCGATTAAACATAAAGAAACAGCCTTATAATTCGGATATGACTGTCATTATACTAACTGCTACAAAAATGAATGGTTTTTCGAAAGCATATTTTTTATAACATTTTGTTTTTATTTTTATTTGTCAAGCTAATACAAGTTAATATATTCTAAAGGGGGTAAAATGAACTATTACATAAAATGAGAAAAGAATGAGATAAACGGGACAAGCTTACTGCGGGATAAAAAAGTTGTAAATCCTACATAACACATTAAGTTGAAAACCCTTTGTAAGGGCTATGGACCAATGGCAGCTTATGCGTTGGATGAAAGATGATTTCAAGAAAAATATAGTGCAAGTAAACTCAATGAGAATAATTTCACCAGACATGGGCGTAGCCAGGATCGATATAAGGGGGGGGGGGGTTGGCAAAAGACAAAATTTTGTGTCCAGGGGGGCAAAAGTCAAAATATTTGTTAAAAATATATGATATGTCAATTATTTTCACTGTAACATCAATATACGATTTCTTGATGTCCAAGGGTTAAGCATTCAAAAAAACAACGATTTCTAAATTAAAATAGTTTATAACGCTGTGATGTAACATTGTTGGAAAATATGTAATTTTTTCCATCCTAGTCTGGATGGATATCTAGTGAAATTATAGCCATCGAGTTTATATAGGTACTCAGTTTACTCGTTTAATGCTGCGCATAGGGAACGTTCAAAGTGATTGAATAATATCGTAAGAGCAGTCGTAAATTCAAGTTGAGATGGCTATGAAATATATGAGTACATAAGGTTTTTATTAATTCAGTGTTTCTCTATAAATCTTAGATTGTGTGCCGATTAATAATAAATAGTAGTATCACTAATTAATCACGGTTTGATTTCCTTTCTTTACTAATTTATTTTTCACATCTACCAATAGATATCCGACATAGTTATATTTAGATTTTTCAACTAATCCCTATATCCCTATATATGTAATTAGTTTTAAGACATTAACTTATTGAAAAACACTACATGGTACTTGAAATGTACATCTAACAGTGAAAAAAATCTGGAGTGGCCCCCACTCGACTTTCCTCCACTCTGATTGGATATATACGTTATTGTTAGATATATAGGATGTCTGTTCTCAAAATAAATGTTTTAATAACTCTGTTAATAATAAAGATACATGTATAAAACAAACGTGACTATTCACAGAATTACATGTACTTTCTATAAATCAAATGAAATTGCTACATATATTTAGGTCAAGGTCTAAAACGTACCTGCAGAATTTTAGCTACATCGTGTTTTCCCTTCGGAAGTTATCGTTCTCACAAGCGCACTCACATACATACATACATACATACATACACACATACATACATACGTACACACATACATACATACGTACACACATGCATACACACATACACACATGCATACACACAGACATCATCGTAAAAATATGAAAATCCTACTCAGGGGACCTGATAACGTAAAGAAATGACAAAATTGGATAGTCGGATTTTTGGCATGATAACAAAATCAAACCGTGTTTTAATAGTGATTGATTACTTCACATAACTCAAATCAAACAGTGAAATGGATGTATCGTCAATTATTTTTCAATCATTTTTGGTTTGTGATTTTTGTGAAGATTTGTAAAAACTCTTTAATTGCGACTTTTTACAACTCATCAAGTAGGGAAACTTGTAAATTGACAGGACTACACTTGTTTTTCTTACGATTGCTGATTTAAATATCTAGACAGAAATCTTTAGGCATTCATTGGTTTCATAAAAGTGTTCAATTCAAAGTTGAAAAAATGCTTGGTCGGGTAGCGAAGCGGGGCTTTAAGCTGGCAGCTTTAATGAAAACAACGAATTCCTGCCAATTAACAATCTTTTCAGTATACACAGTGCCGGCGCAAGGCTACAGGCAGACCAGATTTCGCAGCCCTAGCCTAAATAAAGTTTTTTTGTAACATACAATTTTCGTTTTTTAGACTCTGAAAAAATATAGCGTCTAATTTATAATTTCACTTACATTTATCAATTTGTATACACGGATTTTTTCTTTTAAGTATACACATCCCGATGTGTACTCTGTAAATGTTCAGACATTTGTTATATTTAAAATGCGTTCAATTTCTAACAAGTGTTTCCACTCCTTGGTTAAGCATAAAGTAACATTTCGAGTTTAGAAAAGCCTGAAAATTTCGATTGGTCGCTCCGCGAAGCGGAGCAACCAAACCAAATTTTCAAGCTTTTCTAAACTCGAAATTTTACTTCATGCGCTACGCGTATAAAACACTAATATATTGTGAAGTTTAAAATACATTGCTAAAGCAGTATGCTCAAGCAGTATAATTTGAACTTAACGTTAAATTAGTATTTTATACTCGTGGCGCTACACGACAAAACCAAATTTTCAGGCTTCTCTATACTCGAAATTTTACTTCATGCCTAATCAAGGAGGAGGAGGTGGAAATACTTGTTAGAAGTTTCAAATTAAATACTTTTGTAAAAACACTTATAAAAACAATACCGCTAAGCCGATATGAGTTATTTATAAAGAACTGACATCTAACTTAACCTTACCAAAATAACAATTTGGCTTTAAATGGAGGCAATTCGAGAATAATTATTTTGAGTTGTGTTTTCTTAAACGGAAATATTTATTGTCCTGCGTTGTTAGGTTGGGTTAGGTTATTTGACTTTTGGCACCAAAATGCAGGACCTTCCACAAGGCAAATTATTTTATTTATGGAAAAAAATCGTTTTACGTATGTCAAAAACAGTCCATTATCCACATTGATCCACTCCGTCAATTGTTTGAGCTCCTTGTCAAACTTTGACTTATTTGCTAATAATTATTCAAGCTAGTTAATAACATTTTATTTGTTTTATGTTTAGGTGTAAAGATTAAAGTTATGTTGTTTTTTTTTTAATTTATAAAGAATTGTTAATAAATAAAACAAACCGGCGCGCTGATTCCAAATTAACTTTCATTTATATAAAACCACAACTGTAAGTTCACTTATCAAGTGATAAAAATTATGTACACGGCACTGTTGCCAATAATAGAAATAAAATATCCACCAGATATCAATATTTGTCCTAGAATTCGGCTAAAAATGTATTTCTTGTAAAAATTAAAACGAAGTTTGTAAAAACAAATGACATATAATTCACATATTAATTTGTTACTCTTTAGTGAATAAAGAAACAAAAGAATGACCTAGATTATAGCAATCATACGAAATTACTCTACTTTTAATGAATTTTTGTATGAGTTTCGTGTTTGTGTAAGCATAAATCAAACTCCACAACTTGGAAAAAACAAATTACCAAAGCTTTATGCCAGAATTATATTAAAAAAAAAAACAGTAAACTCATATTGCATTTAAAAAATCACTAAAATATCCGATTTTCGTGATATTTTTGGAAATTAGAAAACGAAAGAATTACCTTTATTTTTGTGTAGCCATAAAAAAATCTATTTAAAAAATCATAAGAAATTACTGAAGCATTCGGTTTTCATTCAATTTTTATGAAATCTGAAAGAAAAAGTAGCATTATATTTGTGTCCGATGAAATGTAATTCATTAACCAACAAATAAATTACAGCAACTCAAATTTGGCTAAAAATTATCCTAAAAAAACAAACAAGAAAGCACTTAATTAATTTTGCACTTAGTAAAACTTACATAACACAGCTTTCTTTTTGTGTCAAACAAATAATCAAAGAAAAATTCTAATATTAAACAAAAATACAAAAGCTTAACGAAAAAAACACATGAAATTTATATTGCATTTAAAAAATTATTAAAAATTACGGAAACGTACGTGCTATAACTTGCTTAACTCATAACTGGCCGAGCAATTATAAAGTTAACTCTAAAAGCTGATTTTAGGTAAAATTCTGCATTTTTTTCTATGATTTCTATAAATGACTTATTATATTACATACTGGGAATTTTTATTTTAAATATACGTGATGTATACGCTATAAATGATCAGGCATTCGTCGATTTTATAAAAGCAAGTAATGTGAAGCTTCGAGGGAGTGTTTCCAATCCTAGATTAAACATGAAGTATAATTTCGAGTTTAGATAAGTCTGAAAATTTGTTTTGGTCGCGTAGCGAAGCAGAGCGACCAAAGCAAATTTTCAGGCATTTCTAAACTCTAAATTTGACTTCATGTGCCACCCGTATAAAACACTAAAATATTGTGAAGTTTAAAATACATTGCTAAAGCAGTATGCTCAAGCAGTATAATTTGAACTTAACGTTAAATTAGTATTTTATACTCGTGGCGCTACACGACAAAACCAAATTTTCAGGCTTCTCTATACTCGAAATTTTACTTCATGCCTAATCAAGGAGGAGGAGGTGGAAATACTTGTTAGAAGTTTCAAATTAAATACTTTTGTAAAAACACTTATAAAAACAATACCTTAACTACTCTGTAAAATTCAGGTACTCGGGATACGGAAATGAATTAATTTAAATAAATCGTATTTTAAATATTGTTTATAAACGATGTTTTGTTTTGTTTTTGCAGGATAATAGTACAGGTCAGGCACTATTGGAAGTCGCCTTTAGACACCTCAACCTGCTAGAAACCGCGTATTTCGGGCTCCGTTTCCTGGACCAGGAGGGACAAACGGTGAGATTAAATTTCAATAGTAAGCTGTTGAAACTCTATTCATCCCTTATTTGATTCCAGCACTGGCTCGACCCTGCAAAGAAGCTTGGCAGGCAGTTTAAGGGCGCCGACCCTTACACACTCTACTTCGGGGTAAAATTCTACGCTGCTGATCCATGCAAGTTACTGGAGGAAATCACACGGTATGCACACTATAGCAATAACAGGCTCTAACGAGATATCTCCAACGCAACTCGGTGCCCAATTATTTATATTTGGGTCATCCAGACGTTCTTCACTTCAATTTGGCGAATTTCAAGAGCGCGCCGGTTCTTAAATTCGGGGAAGTTCTTGATGAATTTAAGAAATCTTGACTCATGCCCCTCTCCTGCTGCACACAGTAATAAATCTGAAAGAATGGTAATCTCAGATGTTCTCATTTATATGAGGAGTGATAGCCGGCCATTTATATTCGTGTAGCATAACGTTATGGAGTTACACATGTAATTTGGAAATCCCTATTCAGAAAACCGGCTAGTTACTTTTCACAGGCGGCGACTCTGCACACAAGTAATTGATAGTTTCGTTTTGTTCAATGCTCTGATTTCCATTCTCTGAAAGAATGCATCAACGCATTTAGACTTGAAGGGCCGATCGACCTGGTGCACTAATGACAAGCCCGGTTCAGCGGTACCCGAGGCGATCCTGCTTCTACATGGAGCCGCTATACTCCGCAATGTTATACATCCTTCTACAAATTTTTATCTAAAGCAAATACACTCCTGGATCTGCTTGTTCCTATCGATCACTCTCATTTTTCATACTTGACTTTTTGCTACTTCGGCGAACCTACCATTTGTTGTTGATGATTTTATTTTATATCTAATCAATGCGAACTGGCGAAACAGTTTACAAACTTCCACTAGTTCCAATGTTAAATTGATTGCTTTCAATTTATTTTAAGACAATATAACTCATTCTCATTTTCGTAAACTTTAACTTCTCTAAACTTTTTTTCTATCAAATCAATCATGAATTAAGTACTGGTTAACAATTCTGTTAATCTATATTCATCTTAATATAGCAAACTATACCTACAGAATAAAATTTATTATGTATCATATCCACAATTATCCATTTTGGGAAATCTAAATCGAAAACTTTGCTTTAATATACGTTATCATATTGATATTTTTTTAATATAATCATACAGGGATTTTTTCTTTTAACTATATACAGTGTGGAAATTAAGTAGCGGGTAAATTCTGAAACTCCGTTAATATGTATTATAAACAAAAAAATCTAAAAGAGGTATAGCGATTTAAATAACTATTTTTTTAGATTTTTCAAAAAACTGTTTTTAAAGTTGTGACGTCACCAACAATCTTTTTAAATGACAACCTATATTTTCTATTTTTGATTTCGGTAGAGTTTTTTAATCTGCTTTCAACCACACAAAATGCTGACTAGGTTACATATGAAAAAAAATCAAGAAAATCTGTCTTGAAGTTCAATTCTTTGTTTCTCTGTCAGCGATGCCGTTTTGATCAAACAAGATTCTTACTACGTATAAATACTCGTACTATACAAGGAATGAAAAACGTACTGAACACTTCGCTTGTACAACGTTTGTCACAGCGAACACACTGTTTTGTTTGTTTTAAACCCCGTTAACTAGGATTAGGGCCAGTTGCACCAAACACGTTAAACTGGTTCAACTCTGAACTTGAGTTTAAAATGACATTAGAACAATAGGAACTGTCATCTTAAACTGGAGTTCAGCTTGAACTCAAGTTCAACGTTTTTGGTGGAACTGGGTCTTAGTCTGTTAATTTCATTCTTCCTTTTGACTTTAAGACCAACATTCTGTATGGTTGAAAACAAATTAAAAAACTCAACCGAAAGCAAAACTACAAAATATAGATTGTCAATTAAACAAAATATTGATGACATCACAACTTTTAAAACATTTTTTTTTTTTATTTGATTTTCTTTTTCATATGCGTAGATTTTTTCGTTATCATACACATTAATGGAGTAACCAAATTTACGATATCTGCGATGTCTCCGTAAATTTTTAGGCATTTGTTGTTTTTAAAAGAATTCAGTTTGAAGCTTCTAACAAGTGTTTCCACTCCTAGATTAAGCATGAAGTAAAATTGCGCCACGCGTATAAAACACTGAAATATTAAATTATACTGCTAAAGTAGTATTCTAAAGCAGTATATTTTAACACAATGAAACACTTTTAACTTTGTTTGTATAACACGTTTTATTTAATGTGACTGCAGTTTCGACAAATTTAGCTTGTCATTATCAAACATGGAGTAACTTAAACTAGAGGTTTTACAGGTATATATACACAATTACAAGACAGCGGTAAAAATGGGGGTGTACATTAGGTCAACCTGGTCGTTAATTAAGGGAATTCCCGGATTAGCGCGGGCTTTGTGTATCTCTAGTGCTTCTAGCAAATTCATTTTACGACCCTTTTCGGCATGATGGATTATGGTAAGTACATCTTTTTCAAAAGTGTGATTTTCGTCTAAAAGGTGTTTTGCAAAAGACGACTTATCACTCTGTTTAAGCCGAAAAGAGCGCAAATGTTGAAATTACGACCAGATTGGCCAATGTATATCCCTTGACAATCTGCGCAAGTTAATTTATATATTCCGGATTTATTAAATTTATCTAATTTTGTTTTACTATTAAAGATATGGTTATTGATTTTACAGTACGGTTTAAATGCAACTTGAATATTATGCTTTTTTAGGATATTTTTAACTTGAAAACTGACATTACCAAAATAAGTTAACGATTTATATTTAATTGTTTCTTTTTCAAATGATATTCCAGCGTATAATAGATGTTTGATGTTATTAAATTTCTGTTTTTTAAGAAGTCTATCAACCAAATCACAACCATAACCATTGTTAATAGCCATAGCTCTAATCAAGTTAATTTCCTTCTCGAAAAAATTAGCTGACAAAGGGATTTTTAAGGCTCTATGAATCATTGAATTGAATGCAGCAATTTTATGTTTATAGGGATGTCTGGAATGGTTAGGGATAATTGAGTCGGTAAAGGAAGGTTTTCTAAAAATGTCAAAAGAGAGTTTGTTATTTATTCTGGTAATAGACAGATCTAAATATTTAATGTTGTTATTGATTTCGGTTTCAGCTGTGAATTTAATTTTAGGGTGAAGTTTATTTATGAAATCTAAAAATTGAGTGAGTTGTCTATCAGTTCCCTGGAAACAAGCCAATATATCATCGACAGGGAACTGATAGACAACTCACTCAATTTTTAGATTTCATAAATAAACTTCACCCTAAAATTAAATTCACAGCTGAAACCGAAATCAATAACAACATTAAATATTTAGATCTGTCTATTACCAGAATAAATAACAAACTCTCTTTTGACATTTTTAGAAAACCTTCCTTTACCGACTCAATTATCCCTAACCATTCCAGACATCCCTATAAACATAAAATTGCTGCATTCAATTCAATGATTCATAGAGCCTTAAAAATCCCTTTGTCAGCTAATTTTTTCGAGAAGGAAATTAACTTGATTAGAGCTATGGCTATTAACAATGGTTATGGTTGTGATTTGGTTGATAGACTTCTTAAAAAACAGAAATTTAATAACATCAAACATCTATTATACGCTGGAATATCATTTGAAAAAGAAACAATTAAATATAAATCGTTAACTTATTTTGGTAATGTCAGTTTTCAAGTTAAAATTATCCTAAAAAAGCATAATATTCAAGTTGCATTTAAACCGTACTGTAAAATCAATAACCATATCTTTAATAGTAAAACAAAATTAGATAAATTTAATAAATCCGGAATATATAAATTAACTTGCGCAGATTGTCAAGGGATATACATTGGCCAATCTGGTCGTAATTTCAACATAAGATTGAGGGAACATTTGCGCTCTTTTCGGCTTAAACAGAGTGATAAGTCGTCTTTTGCAAAACACCTTTTAGACGAAAATCACACTTTTGAAAAAGATGTACTTACCATAATCCATCATGCCGAAAAGGGTCGTAAAATGAATTTGCTAGAAGCACTAGAGATACACAAAGCCCGCGCTAATCCGGGAATTCCCTTAATTAACGACCAGGTTGACCTAATGTACACCCCCATTTTTACCGCTGTCTTGTAATTGTGTATATATACCTGTAAAACCTCTAGTTTAAGTTACTCCATGTTTGATAATGACAAGCTAAATTTGTCGAAACTGCAGTCACATTAAATAAAACGTGTTATACAAACAAAGTTAAAAGTGTTTCATTGTGTAATTAACATGTATAACGAAGTAGAAGCCTCCACAATACAGTATATTTTAACCTTGATGTTAAATCAGTGATTTATGCGCCCAGCGCATAACGTAAAATTTCGAGTTTAGAAAAGCCTCGATTCGCATAATCTGAAGTATTAAAGTTATTGATTTAATTTCGCCTAAAATCATAATTTATTTATTTATTATTAGTATTATTTGACATCTAATTTAAACAATAATATTAATAAATCAAAAATTCTTAAATGGATTTCTATGAAATTTTGTGTGGATGTTAACGAATCCTGGCTCTCTATAAATATGCAAAAATCTAAAAATACCCGATAAGCACCTTTCAATCTATTTTAGTGAGATTTAATTTTTTTGTATATTAAAAAACGTCTCAATTCATCCCACGTATAGGAGACTTCAAATATTATGTAAAAAGTCGATTTTGATGTCACAGAAGTCACAATTATCCCTCGAGATTGGTATAGTACAGGAAACAAGTTTTTGGAACATAATCCCTGGTTTTTCAAGATAAAAAAAATCATTTACATTGTCTTTATGATACAAGGAATTTATGTTTTATGTATAAACATCTCGATTTCTCCATGTACATTTTCAGACATGTTTTCACAAAACTGTTTAATTTAAAGCTTCCAATGAGTGTTTCCAATCCCTGACTAAGCATGAAGTAAAATTTCGAGTTTAGAATAGCTTGAAAATTTGGTCGCGTAGTGAAGCGGAGCGACCAAACCAAATTTTCAGGCTTTTCTAAACTCGAAATTTTACTTTATGCGCCATGCGTATAAGACACTGATCTAAAGTGAAAATAAATTGCTTAGGTTGCATCTCATGTTAATTTATATTAGAATATGTAAAAGTATACCTAAAAGAAAAAAATCCCTGTATGTATCTAAATATAATCGTAAGTCAAGGGATTAAATCTGTGTCAACCGATTTTCATAAAAATGTCATGAAAATCAATTAACGCATCTATGCAGTTTTTTATTTTTTTTACTTTTATCAAAATATCTAAGTTTTGACATAAAAATAACAGATTTTTATTTAATTTTATGTGTAGGTCAAGCAAACTCTGGTTTCAAACACCAAAGTTTGCTTGACCTACATACAAAAATTTACCATATTTTTAGAAAAAATAATATTCAACAAAGAAATTGTCAAGTTTTCAAAATGTACTGCCTTTTTTACACATACAACCGGCGAGAAATGTATCCTACGCAAAAAGGGACAAAACACTCTCACATATGCTGCCGAAACACGATCGTTATGTGTTTAACGGTAAAGTCAGAATTTTAAAGTATTTATCAAATTACAAACTCTGAAAATCTTAAAAGACCATTTCAAATAATTTTCTATTAAAACTTTGGTTTTTTTTAGATGACTTATTGGGGTTAATTAATTGTCGGGCGGCGTTGTTAAACTCATTGTAGATAATATTTAAAAAAAAGGACAAGTGCCAATTTTTAAAATATAAAATCACATATTATTCACTTTTATGTAAATAAAGTAATTTAAAACAAAAAAGAAGTCACAGTGCGACGAAACAATTATAGCGAGTATACAATATATATTTGAAA
This sequence comes from Philonthus cognatus, assembly GCA_932526585.2. Classification (NCBI taxonomy): domain Eukaryota; kingdom Metazoa; phylum Arthropoda; class Insecta; order Coleoptera; family Staphylinidae; genus Philonthus; species Philonthus cognatus. Next base: position 90,623,924 of record OW052243.1, read on the forward strand.
GTGTTTTAAATTGTTTTATTTATATAAACCTGAAGATAAAACAATTATCAGCCTTTCGATCAGTTTTTTGACTTATATTATTGCCATTTTGTCACCCCCCTCGGTGTACCCGGGCTACTCCTCTGGAGGGTAAGGGTTTAGCCTTAACTGTAAAAAAATGTTTTTGTTCCTTGTACATTTTTAACAGTTTGAAAATTTCAGGTTGGGGGGAAGGGGTTGAACTCCCCTATCTCTCCCCCTTGCTACGGCCTTGTTGCATCCTACTTAGCGATTTGGTTAAATCAACAATATCTCAAAGACTTTTGCTTACTATTAATAGCGACAAGTCAGAAGTCTATTTTACCTGCAATTTTTTTAGTAATCATTGTTACAAAGAAAAAAAACCTTAATTGGCATAAAAAATCAAAATCTAATACATTGTTATGATCTTTCCGTTTTACCTTCCTCTGCCAACCAATTATTTAAAAGATTTTTTGATTATTACAAATGACGATAATAGAAATCGTAGATTTTTCAACACTCTCTAATACTTTTTTGGGTTGGTTTGGTGTTGTTGTTAATGTAAATAAAGTGCATTTTTCGATGTAAACGCTTTAAACGGATGTTAATGGGTTGCAATATGCCCCCCATTGCCGATTTTGGGCCCAAAAGAGATCCCCGAATCATTTAAGCAATCAAAATCTCACGTCGATAGTGGCATTTTGAGGTTATGTACTGAAAACCCAAACTGACAGTCGATACATGCTCTCACCGATGGAGTGTTTAAAATTATCACTTTCAGTGGGAAATTCGAAAATAATTCTAAATTCGAAAATAATTAAATTAAAATACAATTTCTTTTATAAATATATAATAAAAAGCGATTAATTTTATCTCGTTAATTAATGCATTTACTAGCAAGCGAGTGTTTATCGTAGGCGGGCAAGGCGTCCACGCGGGCGCCAGGACTGCGGGGGCGCCAAATTGTGCTTGACTGGGAAAACCATATAGCAAATATATTGGATTATAAAAATTATTACAGATGTTGCTTATGTAAATTGACGAAAATCGAAAGAATTAACAATATCAAAACGAGACAAGGCATTTCCTTCTACTAAAGGTATTCCAATGTTTTCCCTTATTTTTGCTGATTTTACCAAGATTGCTCTAAGTAATTTATACGCAAACCACACGATTTATTAGTTTACTCAGTTTTTTTGCGATTAAAACATCTAAGGCCATAGATAAATTCTGTGTTTTTTAGTGTTTAATACGCAAGGCGCATGAAGTAAAATTTCGAGTTTAGCAAAGCCTGAATTTGGATTTGGACGCGAATATTCAGGCTTTTCTAAACTCGAAATTTTACTTCATGCTTAATCTGGGATTGGAAAACACTCGTTTAAAGCTTTAAATTGAACTATTTTAAACATTCCTTGTAAAATCATTTGAATGATAATTCATACAACCATTTGTATGACCATTAATATTATCATTTGAATAATCATTCGAATTATGTATAATAGATTATAAAATAATCAATGATTTTATTAATCGAATAATTCGATTATTCTCACGCGAGTCGGCCCATCACTAATCGTGACCATAATTTTGAAAATTATGCATGAAATAACATCATTATTATGAAAAAATCAACAATATTAAGATTGTTACTTATTTAACATTTCAAAGACAATACAATGGGAATAGATTTATTATTAAAGTAGATTTTTTTTAATTTCACAAACGTTAGTGACGTATATATTTCGAAAACGTTTTTTTGTTTTTACGTTATAAATTTTGTTGTTTTCAATTAGTATTTTTGTTTTTACGTTTTAAATTTTGTTGTTTTCAATTAGTTCAATCGTAATCGTAATATTTGTGTCACTAAATCCTACACAACTATATCTGTTGTGTAAATTAAATTAAATTGCAATCATATTTAATGTTGCTTACAAACGGTACCTTTTATAACTCGGCTAAACTAAAGTAGTTGATCGGGCTGATCACCGCGAAGCATCATCAACTTTTTGTACCATCGCCCATCGTTTATCTCACACAGCCTGAACACTAATTGTGTTTTAAACACCCTCCCATTTAACCTCAACTTACAGGGCTGGGGTGTGCCACGCCCACATCATTTTATTCCTCGCTATTTCACGCAGCACTATATAATTTTTTTACACGAGACTGAGTTTAAAAAGTATAGATATGTATTTTTTATGCAATCATGTATCTTGTACAACAATAACTCGCAAAGTCCTGGAAATCCGTTATACAGATATCCTGGACTAAACGGACTACAGTGAACACCTCGAAAAAATGATCAAGCAATGAAATATCGTAATTGAATTTGTGTTCAGTATTCCGGCACCGGATACTCACAGACGCGTTTCGAACTTCAAGATCCTCGTCAGTGAAGTCCCGACCTAATGCTTTCTGACTATTTCAAGCCAATATGTGAAAACAGCCGTCGCTGTTTACTACAGTGTTATTTAAAGTGTGTGCTGCGTACATTGGTGTGCCTAAAAATCTTAGTATTCTGTATATACGTAGAAAATGTGAGGCCCAGGGTAACTTATATTTTTAAGGGGCCTTAAAAACATTATATAAATTTGAGCTACGACTTTTTAATTAAATTTAAAAAAATAGGTCTTTTTTCTATTGTCAATATCCTCTGATTCTATTTATAATCTTTAAAATCAACTCTGTAATTTCGTAATAAAAGATGAAATATCTGTTTTTTTAATAAATCAGTGTTGTATACGCCTGGTGCATGAAGTAAATACTTCAAGTTTAGATAAAGTTAAACATTTAGATTTGTCAGACAAATATTTTAAAAAAATAGGTATATTTTAAGAAACTTTTACATTTATAACCACCCCCCGCTATTTTAGCAAACTCACATTTAAGACCTAACATCAATTAACATTATAAGACTTCAAAAATTTTATTATATTTATATTAAATTTATTAACTGGGAAGAAGTAGGGATGTTCGATATTTATCGATAACTTGAAGTATCGATATTTTTATGGAAAATAATCGATATTTCTTTTTCCGATATATCGCTAATGTCGATACCATATGGTCGATATCTTTATACCATACTAATTATTCATTAGAAGCCATCTATTGTATTGCCGAAAAGAAAAAGTAAACAAAATGCAGGAATATTTATCGTTTAAGTATGCCTACGCATCTTAAATCAAATTAATTGAGACCATCATATTTTTAAAAATTTGATATGCGTTATATTTTGAACTTGGCTTAAAATCAGTGATTTATACGCGTGGCGCATGAAGTAAAATTTCGAGTTTAGAAAAGCCTGAAAATTTGGATTGCCGGGGCGCGACTCACTTCGCTCGCGCCCCTGCAAAACCAAATTTTCAGGCTTTTCTAAACTCGAAATTTTACTTCATGCTTAACCTGGGAGTGGAAGCACTCTTTGAAACTTTCAAATTGAACGCTTTTATAAAAAGATTTAATACTTGTGGATGTTAGTAAAGCTTATCTTTTTGAAAATATCTTAAAATCAAATAACCCATTTTTTTCATTTGCAAATTTTAAAAAGTACTTGTGGATTTTCATGAAATTTACTATGACTGTTAAAAAAAACTCAAAGTTTCTTGTTATATTTTGTTAATTTTGGAATTATATTTATTTTACTGAGCGATGGATTTTTTGGTAATTTCAAATTTTAATACTTAAAATTTAAGCCGTAATTTGAGCGTATAAGCATTTGAGTATCGGCTTTAATCAGAGCTGCATTCTTTGGCTGTCGTTTGCGTTTTGTTTCATGAAAATGTTAAATTTTTAAATAAAGTGGCACTTAATTCTTTCAGTAGGAATTTTTTATTAAATTTAATAAACAGAGCAAAAAACAGTGATTTCGACTTAAAATGTGTGAGTTTATTTAAGCAAAACAACAATTGAGCCTAACACAATTTCAAGGCTACATTCTTCGGCTCTTGTTTGCTTTTTGTTGAATGACAATATTAAGTTTGTGAAAAAAGTTGTGTTAAGTTATTGAGCGTGCGATTTTTATTAAAGTAATTTGCAAAGTCGAAAAACGCAGTGGTTTTGGTTTATAATGTAAGGTTTGATTTGAGCTTTAAAACGATCCAGCTTTACGTCAATTGAAAGACTCGATCTTCGGCTATAGTTTGCTTTTTTTCATTAATGTGTTCTATTTTTGCAAAAAAAAAGTTATTCTTGATTTTTTTTTCGAGTGATTTTTATTAAAATAATAATAGTAATGTCAAAAATTGTCTTAATTAAAATTCTTCTATTTATTTTAACGATTAACGTTCGTTTACGGGCATTACAGTAAATATTGTCATTTTTTAGATTTATCCTATTTTCATTATTTTTAAAAATACAGCTGAAATTTTACGAAATAAAGAATTAATTTTCATGCATTTTAACAATTTAATCATAAGTGAATAAAAATAACATAACACAAATAAAAAAATTAACTCCACATTAAATCAGTGTTGTGTACGCGTGGCGCATGACGTAAAATTTCGAGTTTCGAAAAGCCTGAAAATTTGGTTTGGTCGCTCCGCTTCACTACGCGACAAAACCAAATTTTCAGGCTTTTCTAAACTCGAAATTTTACTTCATGCTTAATCTGAGAGTAGAAAACACTTGTTTGAAAGTTCAATTTGAAATATTTGTAAAAACAACGATTATCTGAAGATTTGCAGCGTATACAGTATATTGAGATATGTATAGTTAAAAGAAAAACTCTCTGTATATCTGAGATAGTAATACATAATATGCAGCATACAAAATATGAATGATTATTCGAATGACCATTCAAATGATAATATTTATGATTATTCAAATGGTAATATGAACGATTATTCAAATGGTTATAGAGGTGTTTTTTCTTTGAAAATGCGTATGTTTAGCATATGCGTTTTTTTAAATAGTTCAATTTGAAGCTTTAAACGAGTGTTTTCCACTAACAGATTAAGCATTAAGTAAAATTTTGAGTTTAGAACAGCCTGAACGTTTGGATTTAAACGCGAAGCGTCCAAATCCAAATTCACGCTTTTCTAAACTCGTAATTTTACTTCATGCGCTACGCGTATAAAACACTGAAGACACTGAAATATTGTGAACAAGTGAACTTCACTTGAAATCAGAGTTTTATACGCATGGCGCATGAAGTAAAATTTCGAGTTTAGGAAAGCCTGAATTTGGATTTGGAAGCTTCGCGTCCAAATCCAAACGTTTAGGCTTTTCTAAACTCTAATTTTACTTCATGCTTAACCTGGGAGTGAAAAACACTCGTTTAAAGCTGCAAATTGAACTCTTTAAAAAACAACGAATATCTGAAGATTTACAGCATAGAATTAGAATATGTATACTTAAAGCAAAGCACTCTGTATGAATCATCTTTCTAGCGATTATTCAAATATCTTTCTAGCGATCATTTAATTATCTTCTAATTACCTCTTCTAATTACAGAACTCGAAACTTTTTTGTAACAAAAGAATATCATTAAAAATTGGACAGGAAATCCAAAAGTTTGAATTTTCTTCTCTATATTATTATTCTGATGTTTGATGTGAAATAATAAATTAATAATAAATTGATTAGAGGGCCATTGAATTTATAATGTCCTGAAAATTATAAAACTGCCATACATCTTTTATGCTAATAATGCGGTTTGCTGGAACAGGTTCTTTACCCGGGCCAAATTGTAATTAATACTTAATTATATAATAGGAGTCAACATTCTGATAAAAAGGTAACAATATGCTACGCTTTTGCATTGAACAAAACTTTAATTATATTCAAATGAAATGAGATTTCGAAACAAAAACTTAGATTTGTGATGCTTCTTGAGAACGTTCGTTAAGAATAATAATAATAATAATTTATTTTACGGTAATCACCTTTTACATATACTAACAAAATAATATTTCTTAAATTTAAAATTATTAAATCAACAACTGAGATTATAAACTATGGGCCGAATGATTTCCTGTTCATTAAGGCTTTTGTTAGCTAAATAATAAATTAGAGTGAGTGGAAATATATCAAAATTAACATGAATGATAAAGACAAGCAAACTTAACGACTGTCTGTAACTTTAACGAAAGGGAAATCATAAGAACCTATGAGTTTCGCTGTAAAACAAGGGATAGCTAATTAATAATAAATCATGCATGGGAATACCCTAAAATTAGTGATCATATACGCTTGCCCTCAGAAATGGATCCACAGACAGGGTCAACGAGATATAATGTGTGACCTTTTACGTTTTAGGTACCAATTCTTTCTCCAGGTAAAGCAAGATATACTACAAGGAAGACTACCTGTCTCTTTTGAACTCGCTGCTGAATTAGGTGCCTACATTTTGCAATGTAAGTTAATAATACATAATACATGTTAAATTATTTAAGATGCATATTTCGACAGAATGTGACCGCACTGTTAAAAAAAATCCGAGGACAAGTTTATTTCTCATTAATCATCTGAACTTTGAATATTTAATTTATATTAAAAGACATGCATGCAATAGTCGAAATATGGGATCGATTACAATTTAAAATTCAATTAAAAATAATTATAAGAAAGTAATACAAATAAAACACGGTTTGATTTAATTTCTTCACTAAGTTATTTATTTTTCACTGCTAGATATACATTTCGAGTATCATCTTTTCTAATAACTGAATACATCTAACAGTGAACATTTTTCACTGTTAGATGTATTTAGTTATTAGAAAAAAATACATAATACTTGAAATGTATATCTAACAGTGAAAAATAAATTAGTGAAGAAAGGAAATCAAACTGTGTTTGATTAGTGATTGATTACTTTACATAACTCAAAACAAAAACAGTGAATAAAGTGATACAAGTTAATTAAGATTTTCTGACTTATAAATTAGAAATAAGTGAAACAAAACCAAGTGAATGTAATTTACAAAACCAATATATTTTTAAAAATATTTTACCAAGTGATTAATGACAAAAACCGTATCTGATATTATGGTTAATAGCGAAAAATACAGAAGAACTTTGCTTTGTTATTAAATAATATATTTATTTAACTAGTAATGTACAGAAAAAATAAAGAATAAGATTTCTGATATAATAATTATACAATTTTGAAGTACATTTGACCATAAAAATATCTGAAGAACTGATTAAAGTATAATGTAGGTTTGATTTCCGTCTTTAAATGCAACAGCTTTATTGTTTTAGAGATATTTTTCACGGTTTTCATTAAAATGAGACACCCTATACAGGGTGTCCGTATTTCGACAGAATGTATAGGGATCTCAGTTATTTGAAGAGATAGAGAGTCGGTTGAATTGGGGCAAAGCCGCGTATTTTAAGGCCCACCAATAATCTGAAAAAAAAATTGAAATATCTTCTTTTCTTTTCGAGATATCACCAAAAAATGATTTTTTGAAATTTCGTTTTTATTTTTTTATTCAAATCTTTTGAATCTAGACATTTAAAACTTTGACATTATACAGGCACTGTTTAATAAGGAATCTAGTAACATATTTTATTTTAAGATAACTATAAGACTTACCCGATAACCATAGCCAACTTTTTTTTTCATAATTTTTGAAAGCATATTTTATTCTGAATTCAGTGATGTATAACGCTCATAATTTATTTCAGATTTGATATTTAAAATAATGATATTTTCATTTTTGTAAAGAGTGCCTTGTAAACAATTTTAGCAGTCAAAGTTAATTAATAACTGTCAATCTTTTGTAATAATAATAATAATAAGTAGCGATTGTCACACATAACATAAAGTAAAAAAAGTGTCGTGTTCAAATCAATAGCAACGATAAAAGTTTATTATTCTTTACATTGGAATGGAAAATTCATTCATTTGAATGTATCTATGTGTCATTGTCAGGGTTGGTATGTTAAAAACACTTTGTTTTTAAACAGTGTTTTAAACATGTTTAAAAACAACCGTCGTATTTAAATGGTTTTGTTTTAAACATGTTTTAAACGTTAAATATGTCTAAAACGTTTTCTTTATTATCTTAAATTTGCTAAATTATATTTTATACTACTTCATTAAAATGTGTTGTTTGCGTTTTTAAATTTTAGCTATATTGTTGAAGATATTTTAAATTACATCATTAAACATACAATTTTATCACAACTGTGAGTTCAATTATACAGGGTCGGAGCGACCAAACCAAATTTTCATGCTTTTCTAAACTTGACATTTTACTTCATGCAATGTGCATAAATGTGATTTTTAAATACAGGGAATTTTTCTTTCAGGTATACATATGCATACACTGAAAATTTTACAACATTTGTTGTTTTTTTTTAAAGATTTCAATTTGAATTTTTAAACGAGGGTTTTCCACTCCCAGACTAAGCATGAAGTAAAATTTCGAGTTTAGAAAAGCCTGAATATTTGGATTGGTCACGTAGCGAAGCGGAGCGGCCAATCCAAATTAGGCTTTTCTAAACTCTAAATTTTACTTCATGCGCTACACGTATAAAACACTGAAATATCATAAAGTTTAAAATATACTGCTTTAGCAATCTAATATGTAGATGTGAATAAAACATGAGTCAAATTCTGTGCTGAACAAATTATTTAAAACATTATAGGCAACCTAATAACTCTAACGTATATTAGGTTGCCTATCATCGTTGTTGTATATATGTGTTTTCTGAACTTCACTGTGAATCAGTGTTTTTAAACGTGGCGCATGAAGTAAAATTTCGAGTTTAGAAAAGCCTAATTTGGATAGGCCGCTCCGCTTCGCTTCGCGGCCAATCCAAATTCTTAGGCTTTTCTAATCTCAAAATTTTACTTCATGCTTAGTCTGGGAGTGGAAAACACTCGTTAAAAGCCTCAAATTAACCGCTTTTGAACAACAAATTCCCGCAAATTTAAAAAACGTTGTAATTACAACGCTATGTACACTAAACAAAAATTGCCCGGTATATTCTGTTTTAAACACGTTTTAAACATGTCTTTAATTGTTAATGTTTTAAACGCTGTTTTAATGAAAAAAAAAACACGTTTTGTAAAAAAAACTATTTGTTTTAATTAACATGAAAAAAAGGTGTTTTTAACAACCCTGGTCATTATTAGGTTACGTTTGACTTTGTGTCTAATTTCTGGATATACCTTGAGAATTTAACGTATACAGTTTAAGTCAAGAAAAATAAATGTCTTCAATTTTGTATTAATCTTTATTAAAAATTCTAGTTTTTATATAGTTATAAGTTGCACTAACACATAACTATTATCAGTATTTCTTTTATAAACAAATACTTTTTCTATCAGTACAGTAACGAATCAACTGAATGCCCGTCCTCAAGGGTGATATGTAAGCAAATTATGGGCCCTAGCAGTTATCAAATGAGTGAGTTCCTCAACTGTTTCCGAGGCACTCTTTACAAAAAACAAAAGGTTAACATCACTGAATTCAGAAAAAAATCTTTATAAAAATATGATAATCCAAAATGGTGGCCATAAGAAAACCAAAAGTTGGCTATAGTCCTCGCGTAAATATTATAGTTATCTTAAAATAAAATATGCTACTACATTTCTCAATAAAAAGTGCCTTATAATGTCAAAGTTGTAAATGTCTAGATTCGATAGATTTTAAATAAAAAAATAAAAACAAAATTTAAAAAAATCCGTTTTTTGGCAATATCTTGTTTTTTAGGTTATTATTTTACCCTAAAATACGCAATTTTGCCCCAATTAATCGACTCTCTATCTCTTCAAATCTCAGTTATTTGAAGAGATAGAGAGTCGATTAATTGGGGCAAAATTGCGTATTTTAGGGTAAAATTATAATCTAATAAACAAGATATTGCCTAAAAACGGATTTTTTTAAATTTTGTTTTTATTTTTCTCCATACATTCTGTCGAAATACGGACACTCTTTATAGTAGAAATACGGACACTCTTTATAGTAGAGGTGCCAATCCCGAGCCATTTTTCCAATCCCTGGATTTTCGGAACAATGGTCAAGTAATCCCGGGATCCCGGGACTATTCCCGAAAAATTGAATAACTATTAGTACAAATGTACTACTATGGTTTCTTTCAGCAATGAGCAATTCAAATATAAAATACACAAATAATGGTAACATAACCAATAACATTTGAAATGCTGTATAGTTGAGGCTGTTAGTTGTTGAAACTCCATAATATCTCTGTAATAAAACACTTAAGTTGTTTAGGTTTCAAAATTATATTTATTGTACTACAACAATTGTTTTAACAATTGTTGTAGTACAATAAATATAATTTTGAAACCTAAATAATTTAAGTGTTTTATTAAAGTGACATTTGAAATGATATGTATGAAAGAAAGACTTCTATTTACAATTACAGAATCACCACATCATGCAGTCATTCAACAATAAATCTACTAATAAACAGTATTCATTTTTTTTGTTATCAGTATCCTGGTCACTCAAATCCATTCTTATTCTTCGAAAATCAACTTTCAATATAAAACGAATAACAAATCCGGCGAATTACCGAATACCAAACATATATCAGCCGTTGTGCGGACTTGAACATCGCCTTGCGATAAATAATAATAATAAAGTGATTTGTATCATTAACAAAATAAAAGCTATTAATGCCATTAAAAATAATATTTTTGATTTTTTGTAATTTATTACGAGATACCGAGATTAGGACTTTTTAATCCCGGGTTTCTTGGGATCGTTTTTTTAACGGGATTCCTGGATCCCGGGGTTGACGGTAATTCAAAATTGGGTAATATTATCGGTAATATAACGGTAACATAGCAATATTAGGTAATTTACAGTTAAACGTAAAAATTAATGTACAACAATAAAATAAAATGTTTATTAAAAAAATATAATTAAATACAATATTGTAGTTGTTATGTATAAGAATGTTGATTGAATATTTTTGTAATAATATTATGGTAATTAATGCAAATAAAGGTTGATATATATTGTAATTCTTAAGCCATAAATGAGTACGTCACAGGATATAAAAATAATGTAGAATTTTCTTTGAAAAATTAATCACGCTTGTATATTAGTGATTGTAATACCGGTAAATAGTAAGAAAATGCACTCAAAATCAAGAGGTACTTTACCGAATTTTCACCAGTATTTCAATGAATTAAGTCAAGTTATTGTTTCAATTAGGTCCACTTTTACAAACATTAGGTATCCCGCCGTTATAGTAGGCCGTCGTTATTTTCTAACCGAGTTTAAACTCTCGCTAAGTGGCGTTGGATTTTACAAACGCTGTCGTAATTATCTATGCAGTCTTCACTCTATTGCTAATCAGTTTTGTTATGTTTAAAACACTTTGTTTTAAAACAGTGTTTTGAAATGTTTAGAAACAGCCGTCGTGTTTTAAACGGTTTTGTTTTAAATATGTTTTAAACGTTAAATTTGTTTAAAACGTTTATTCTTATTATCTTAAATTTGATAAATTATATTCTATACTACTTAATTAGGATTAATTTTTTGTTGCATTTTTAAATTTTGGCTAAATTGTTAAAGATATTACAAATTACATTATTAAACCTAATATTTTATTACAAAAAAATATCACAACCGCGTGCGTATAAATGTGAATTTTTCTTTCAAGTATACATATGCATACACCGTAAATTTTACGACATTCGTTGTTTTTTTTTAAGATTTCAATTTGAATCTTTAAACGAGGGTTTTCCACTCCCAGACTAAGCATGAAGTAAAATTTCGAATATAGAAAAGCCTGAAAATTTGGATTGGCCGCGTAGCGAAGCAGAGCGGCCAATCGAAATTAGGCTTTTCTGAACTCGAAATTTTACTTCATGCGCCACGCTTAAATACACTGATATCCACTGAAGTTCAAAAAACACACACATAAAACAACGATTATAGGCAACCTAATATACGTAAGAGTTATTTGTTCAGCGCAGAATTTGACTTACGTTTTATTTACATCTACATAATAGGTTGCTAAAGCCGTATGTATATTTTAAACTTTACGATATTTCAGTGTTTTATACGTGTGGCGCATGAAGTGAAATTTCGAGTTTAGAAAAGCCTAATTTGGATTAGCCGCTCTGCTTCGCTACGCGGCCAATCCAAATTTTCAGGCTTTTCTAAACTCGAAATTTTACTTCATGCTTAGTCTGGGAGTGGAAAACCCTTGTTTAAAGATTTCAATTGAAATCTTTAAAAAAAACAACGAATCTCGTAAAATTTACAGTGTATGCATATGTATACCTGAAAAAAAAATCCCTGTATCTAAAAATCACATTTATGCACACACAGTTCTAATATTTGATTGTAATAAAATGTTATGTTCACTAATGTAATTTGAAATATCTTCAACAATTTAGCTAAAACTTAAAAACGTAAACAAAAAATCTTAATGAAATAGTATGAAATATGATGTATCTAATTTAAGATAAAAAAAACGTTTTAAACAAATTTAACGTTTAAAACATGTTTTAAACAAATCTAAGATTTAAAACATGTCTAAAACAAAACCGTTTAAAACACGACGGCTGTTTTTAAACATGTTTAAAACACTGTTTTAAATCAAAGTGTTTTAAACATAACAACATAACAACCAGCATTAAAAGCGGGATGCCTAATGTTTGTAAAAATGGACCTTAGCCAATTTAATAGAATATTTATTTTGTACACAATCATTGAAAAACATTATTAAAAACTATTATTTTTAAACTAATTTATTTTAAAGAACTAAATATTTATTATTAACACTGAAAATGTTAATAATAAAAAATCATGGAACCAGATATGTATTCTATGTTATTTTAATTAAATGTTTTAATGTGTTTTTAAACTTCACTTAAATGAGTGTTTTATACGCCTGGGGCATAAAGTAAAATTTCGAGTTTAGAAAAGCTTGAAAGTTTGGTTTGGTCGCGTAGCGCTACGCGCTACTCGACCAAAACAAATTTTCGGGCTTTTCTAAACTCGGAATTTTACTTTATGCTTAACCTGGGAGTGGAAACCCTCGTTCAAGGTAAGTCATTGAATGCTATTAAGTTTGCGCGTATTTAATGATTTTTACTCCTGAAACAAGGATATTGTCATTCGCATCGATACCAGAATTACCAGTAATAGAAAAAATTGGTCAAATTACAATCCTAAATGAGTATCTAAAAGATTTAACAAATCAAATTAAACTGTATTTATTTAATCATTAATCAATTAAATGATTAATGATTAAACTGGAATGTGTGCTACACTGCACGCAGTCTAGTTTAACAGCACAGTTCATTCAAATAAACCTAAAAAATATATTGTAACATTAGCAATAATACTATTTTCATAAAAATTCCAAGTAGAAATTCTACATTGTTTACAAGGTTAAATTACAACTCAAATATCAATATTAACAAATTATTGTATCAACATAATTGAAACTTAAACTACAAGTTGAAATTCATTACTAAGACAACCTTGAAACTCATTATTGAGTCAAGATTGTATCAATGACACAATATTGTATCGACTTGACACAATCTTGAAATTCATCATTGAGTCAATATTGTAAATGTAAGTAAATGATGAATTAATTGTATCCAGCAAAAGTGCCTAAAGTCGAAATTTTGAACTTCAACTGTAGGTCTTAAGATTGTTTTTTTTTTTCTTAAAAAATGAATTTCTTTTTTAGTATTAATAGGAATTTGTGCATTTTTGAGATTTTTTAAAAATCGAAAATGTTCATTCGAAAGCGACATTTTTATAATCAAATTCTGGAAGAAAAAGGTTTACTCAACATTTTTACAGATATTCTTAAAATTATTAGAAACAATATTATTGATAGTGTTTTTTTCTTTTCACACCTCACAGTTTTTAAAGCGGAAGATCATCAATATTGGTTATATATTTAAACTTTGGGCTCTTCTACTGTGCGTAGTTTTTGAGGTTCGAAAACATTTCACTATTAAAACTAAAGCATATTTTATTATTAATTACAAGCATATAGTTATAAAAACATTTACAATGCAACCAATCCGTCAGCGATTGCGTTAATTATTAGTTATAAAATTAAAAAATATTTCTTTACAGAAATATATTTAATATTTGTTGTAGAAGAATCGCACTTTTAATGATTTGAAATAAATTTGGATTTATATATGCTTTCATTTAAACTCTTCAAGATTTATATAGCTTGAAAATTGCATTCAGATGTTACTAGTGTTATCGAAATACCTGGGTAACATACCGTAATATATGGTAAATTACCAGTGGTAATTACCGCCTTAAATTACCGCTAACATCACTATATATACATATACAGGGTGTCCCGGTAATGTGGGGAAATGGCTTAACCATAGATTCCTGGGATCAAAATATGATAATTTAACATAACTTATCTATATTCAAAAGTTTACTGTTAAGTCGGAATTAGTCTTCAAAGTTAAAAAAAATATTAATAATTTTATTTATAACAATTGAACGCTATATTCGATCCGACTAAAATTTATTATGGTTGATTATCATAATATAACACATTATTTCAGTTATTATGGTCATCATTGATTGACAAGAATTATAAGAAACAATAATACCACAACCTAAACACTAAAATATGTTTCTATTGGCACACCTTATAAAAAATTGAAAAATACATCTTGAAAGATTACTTTATTTAAAAGCTGTTTTGTCTCCTAAAAATGTTTGATATCTTGTACGGTTTTGCGAAATAAATAATTTTTTATTATTTGGTAAAAACGAAATCTAGTTTTTGGGGGGATTAAAAATGCATGTTTTTTTTTGTCGCCGCCATTGTTTAACAAACGGCAATTGTATATAATATTAATTAACGAGTGTTTTTTGAGAATTAATTGTTATCTTCATAATGGTTTATAATTATTCATATTCCTCCGGAGCAAACAGATACAGGGAGTTTTTTTTGAAAGTATACGTACTTGTTTTTTTTTAAGTTCAATTTGAAGCTTTAAACGAGTGTTTTCCACATCCAGACTAAGCATGAAGTAAAATTTCGAGGTTAGAAAAGCCCCGTGAAAATTTAACGAGGGTCGCGCAGCGACCCGAGACAAATTTTCTGGGCTTTTCTAAACTCGAAATTTTACTTGAAAAACACTAAAATATTGTGAAACTTATGTATATTCGAACTTCACTTAAAAACTGTGTTTCATACGTGTGGCGCATGAAGTAAAATTTCGAGTTTAGAAAAGCCCATAAAATGTTTACGGGGCTTTTCTAAATTCGAAATTTTACTTCATGCTTAGTCTGGATGTGGAAAACACTCGTTTAAAGCTTCAAAATGTCGGAAAATTTACAGCTTATGCATACGTTTACATAAATGAAAAATTCACTGAATATTGCTTAGGATTTTGCCAAGGCTTACTGGCGCACCTTATAAAAATTACAAAAAAATATACTTGAAAGATTGGTTTATTTGAAAGCTTCTTTGTCTCTTCATAATGTTTGATATCTTGTACGGTTTTGCCACAAAAATATAAAATATGAATATGGTATCCTATTCATATTTTATATTTTTGTGGCAAAACCGTACAAGATATCAAACATTATGAAGAGACAAGAAAGCTTTCAAATAAACCAATCTTTCAAATGTTTTTTTTTTTGTAATTTTTATAAGGCTGGCGCACCCTATTTTAGTTTTTATGTTCTGGTACTACTGTTTTGTATACTTCTTGTCAATCAACGATGACCACAATAACTTAAATGATGTGTTATATTATTATAATCAACTATAATAAATTTCAGTCAAATCGAATATAGCGCTCAATCGTTACAAATAAAATTAATAATATTTTTTTGAACTTTAAAGACTACTTCCGGCTTAGCCGTAAGTTTTTGGATATAGATAAGTTGTGTTAAATCATCATATTTTTATCCCAGGAATCTATGGTTAAGCCATTGCCCCACATTAACGGGACACCCTGTATATCATCGTTGATGAAATGATTCAATTTAATGGCTTGGTAAATGAAGTTAATAAATATAATGTAATATATGAAAAAATAACAAAAATCGTATTTATTTTGTATGATTGACCCATTAACGACCGAACAATTATAGAATTAACTCTAAAAGTTGATTTTAGTTAAAATTCTGCACTTATTTTAATGATTTCTATGACTGAAATTAGATCCTCCGATTTTTTTTTTCAACTCAATGTACACTCTTATAAAAGCGTTCAATTTGAAGTTTGGAACGAGTGTTTTCACTCCTAGATTAAGCATGAAGTAATATTTCGAATTTAGATGAGCCTGAACATTTGGTTTGGTCGCGTAGCGCTACGTGACCAAACCAAATTTTCAGGCTTTTCTAAACTCGAAATTTTACTTCATGCGCCACGAGTATAAAGCACTGAAATATTGTGAAGTTAGAAATACATTTAAAAATATTTTTTTTAAATTAGTAATAATAAAAATATTTAAATTACAAAATATTTAAATTTTGCTACAAACATTCTCAACTCAGGTCAAATAATAAAATATATCAAATTAACTTATTTAATAAACAAAAAAATAATAATATTGCATTATTGCTTTCATGGCGATAAATGGATTTAATAAAGCTGCAAAGATATACAGGGAGTATTTCTTTTAATTATACATATCCCAATTATATGCTGTAAATCTTTAGATATTCGTTGCTTTTTTTAGAGTTCGATTTGAAGCTTTAAACGAGTGTTTTTCACTCCCAGGTTAAGCATGAAATAAAATTTCGAGTTTAAAAAAGCCTAAACGTTTCCAAATCCAAATTCAGGCTTTTATAAACTCGAAATATTACTTCATGCGCCATGCGTATAAGACACTGATTTCAAGTGAATTTTACTTGTTCACAATATTTCAGTGTTTTCAGTGTTTAATACGCGTGGCGCATGAAGTAAAATCTCGAGTTTACAGAAGCCTAGATTAGGATCCAAATCCAAACGTTCAGGCTTTTCTAAACTCTAAATTTTACTTCATGCTTAACCTGGAAGTGGAGAACACTTGTTAAGAGCTTCAAATTGAACTCTTTTAAAAAAAAGCGTATGCATATGTATACTTAAATAAAAAACTCCTTGCATCTGCTCGACGTATTTAGATCCACTCGTGTACAACATTCCAGGAAATGATAAGCTTTAAATAATCTGACAAGTTAGAAAATATGCCTAGGAATCATATAAAGATGTTTTCAGGATGTGTATTTTTTTAATTTCCTTTCACTATAACATTCTATATTAATTACACAGTGTTCCTTTTATTGTCGCCTACTATTTCCAGTTAAAAAAAATACATTTTTCTATTTAATCTTACCGCCTTAACATTGGTGACACACCATTTTTTTTCTGTACGAGTACAATCCGTTGGGACGTTATTGATCAATATGTGTGCCCTTTTCAGCGGAATTGGGAGATTATGATCCCAGAAGACATAGCCTAGGATATGTTTCGGAATTTCGATTCTTATCTAACCAAACCTTAGAATTAGAGACGAGGATTGCGGAGTTACACAAAACATTAATGTAAGTGTGGATGTTTTATTTGTTTAAATTGTTGCGTAAACATTTTTTGTCTTTAGTGGCCAGTTACCATCAATAGCCGAATTAAATTATTTAGATAAGGTTAAATGGCTGGAAATGTACGGAGTAGACCTTCATCCCGTCTTGGTGAGTAATTACCATAAGCCACTTACAAGAGCCTTAATGTTTCAATTCATTTAAGGGCGAGGACAACGTAGAGTACTTCCTAGGCTTAACACCTAGTGGAATTATAGTTTTAAGGAACAAAAATACAGTTGGTAATTACTACTGGCCTCGAATTTCAAAAATCTATTTTAAAGGACGGTATTTTATGTTAAGAGTCACGGATAAAAATGTACGTAATACTCAACAATCTCAATCTGGCCAATGAGTTGAGTATCGAGCAGATCCAAAACCCGCCAGAACTACTTTTTCCGGCTATTCTAAATACTAAATTTAATTAATGCTGAATCAAGGATTAATACTTAATTAATGCTTAATCTTGTTGAAACTTTGAAATTGAACCGGAGAGTCGACAGTTTTGGTTGGTTTTGGATTTGCGCAACACTCAACTCATTGGCCAGATTGAGAACAATATATAAATCAATACGAGTAAATCCTCTTATAATAACATTGATTTCTAAATAGAATGATGAAAGTACTTACGGGTTTGAGACACCATCCAAAGCAGCCTGCAAGCATCTTTGGAAGTGCTGTGTGGAGCATCACGCGTTTTTTCGTCTCGTCCAAGTTTCACCAACGACACCGGATATTTTCGCGCTGGGTTCGAGATTTAGGTATAGGTGAGATCATTAAGTATAGACAACCAAATGTTTTTACGCTATCAATTTGACTTTCAGTGGAAGAACCGAAAAACAAGCTGTAAGGGATGCTCAAATGAAGGTACGCACTCCACCCTCCTTTTCGAGAACTCCGTCCAGACGTTACCAAAGAAGAATCGTTGAAGGTGCAAATGACAGTAAGTTCTATAGTTGTTTATTACTGCTACAATAAATGTTCAAATAAATATATACATAAAAATACACATTTGAATACGATGCCAATGGGTTCGTATATTAAACTTTTCAACATTTAACATGCAAATATGTATTTTGGTATCTAATGAATGGTACTCTGGACATTTCGAAAACATTAACCCGCCAACACCAATCGGTCTATTTTATACGATTGCATTAATCACGTTTACGATTAACAGTCCGGTCATCAGGAAATTCCCCAACAGTTAGCAGTACACTCTAAACTGTTGTCTGTGATAAACGAGCCCAATGTTCCATAAATGTTATTTATAATGAACACAATGCGTATATTTGTTTGCAAACAGTAATAACGAAAATAACGAAGCAAACATTAATGGAGAACTTCAAGTAATTAATTATGTGGGTCTTTTTACAGGCCCGCAAGTAGAAGAGCCTGTCAAGATCGACCATTATCAACCACCAGAAATCAAACATGTTTCAATACCTCAACCAGCTCAGTCGTAAGTACCCATTAATATATTGATTTGCAAAAATGCCTGCTACTTTATGATTTTTTAATTCAGACTAGAAAGTCCATATCGAGCAACATGCAACACATCGACGACCGAAACCAGACAACGGTCTGATTCACCTCGCAGCACTAGGAGTGCCCCATGGACGCAGCCCCACTCAAGGGGACTTTACAATAGTTCCGTTCCTCCTAGTCCACGTTCGGTGCGATCGGCAGGTCCACGTTACCGATCTTCATCAGTAGATAGCCAAAGTTCCAACGATTCACGATCGTGTAAAAGGTGGATTAAATTGTAATCGATCGGTTCATAAAACATAATAAAGAATATTTATTTATAGGCGTAAGCATCGCAGTCGAATCACATCCGATAATGAAAGTGAACTTTCCAAGTGTTCCGGACGTTCACATCGAAAGCATCGGAGGCATCGATCGAGGGGAAATAGGCGTGACTCCGGATCGGAACAAGAAAATCAGTCACACCGCCGTAAATCACTTAGTAGATCACGGTAGATACCACACATTCCATATTTTTTAAACTAATTGTAAAATAATCGTTTAATATTCCAGTAGGTCAGATAGCCATTACGAATTGATAGATTCGGGATCACAGTGGAGGGAAGTGCAGCGGAAGCAAGCCGGGGAAGGAAACGCGAGCACCGTACAACAAGCGAACGTTGTTAGTAACAGAAGATCAGGTTCGGGATCAGGCTATGTCAACGAAACCGAATCTGAATTATCTCACCGCAACAGGCGCCGAAATCGTAAATATAGGTCGCGATCGCGCTCACCTGAATCAAAAACGTGGTTACCTGACGAACTGAAGCAACACCTCGAATTCGATCTCATTGATACGACTGGAATGACTGAATCTCAATTAAGAGAAATCCCCTACACGGTCGTGCAAACCAATCAGGCTAAGCAATTGAAAATTAAACATTTACAGTGGTCAAAAAGGTAAGGAATTCCATATAGGTAATTGATCTCTTTTATTATTTATGTGATTTTAGCGAAGGGTCGTCGCAAAACGAAAAGCGCAGTGATAGCCCTCCGCCCCCATACACTCCACAGGGTTCGGAAGGAGGAAGAGCTAAACACTCCCGCGGTTCTAATATTAAAAGTCAATCACCCTCATTATCAGGGAATCTCGACCTAATGTCTAAAACTACTTCTAGTGTGGCTTCTAGCTCTAGTACACACAGCAACTCGAACAACACACTGCCAAGGTACTCATAAAAAATAAAAATAAATTAAGGTTTAAACAATTATTTAATTTTCAGAATGTTAGATCAGATGGGGTTATCAGATAATTATTTGTATGGATCTCAACGTAGCGGGAAAAATGGAAGAGTTGGTAGCTCGGCACTGTATGGTAATCCTAATACTCTTCTAACAGGATTAAGCAATGGATACCACGATTCTCCAGATTCGCCAAGGGTGAACCACGAGCACACCGATTCTGGACTTGGTGTTGAACCCGACTGTGCTTACAGCAGTGAAAGGTAATCTTTTTAATCTCACAATTAATATTTCTGGCAACTTTATTTTTATGCATAGGTCGAACGATAGCACAAAACACGGGACTAAAAGCGGTGCTGAAACAAGAGGGGGGCTAATTCCAGTGAGTAAATCAATCACTAGCGATTATCAGCCTCCACCCCACCATAACAATCCATCCCATAATATGGGTTTACCGAGGTCTCATAACTACAATAAACCTGTAACTGTATATAAACAAGCGACCAACTGTAAATACGGGGTTAGTTCTTCTTTCAAACCTTAAAACATCTATCTATCTGCTATGTTTCTATTTTACAGCAACAATCTAAAGTCTCACCTCGCATTTCTTCTAACTACAATTTGGGTGCAGTAGATCAAAAATCGAGTGACAGCAATATATTCACACGATTGGCCTCTAAAAACTGTAATAGTAACTCTTCCTATAACAACTCACGCTTATCTACACCTGAGCATAATACTTCTCTAAGGGGCTCTTTGAGATCTGTAGCGAGTAGTCCCATTACAAACGGTAATGAGGGGCCTCTCAGATTACAATACAGGATGGGATCTAGTATACGGTCTAAAAGTAGCGTCGCCTCAGACCTAGACGATAACTACATGTACTCTTGCAACCGCGCCGACACAAACCAAAATATAAATCAATTCTCAGTAAGTATCCCCCCCAGTCATATCAAGTAAACTTAAATAAAGGCCGATTGTTCAATACTGGTTTAAATTGGGTTTGATCTTAACCTTAAACGCGATACTAAAAAATGGTTAAAGGTTAAACCATTTTAGTTAACTGTGGCAAGAAATAAATTGTAAACCATTCCGGCAATCTTACCAAATCTCCATTGTATAATAGGAGTAAACAAAAAATATATTTGATATTTCAATGTTTCGAAACATTGACGGAATGAAAATGTGTAATCCAATTTAGTATAATATCTACTTACTACCTCTAACCCATCCATCACTTGATGCAACACTAATAATTAACACTAACTGGTTGACGCACAAAAGGACCACTGAGTGCAGGGACGCTAAGCGACACCACCTCATGTGACAAACTGGTTGAAGGAAAACACTCGATTTAATTAACAACCTAGGGATATATTTTTTTGATAATGTAGTTAAGACCATCACATCAAACTATCATTTTCCTCCAACCAATTTATGTGATTTTCTTATACGCATAGGCGCAGCTAGCACTGTATCGAGAACTTTTAGCATGGCTGTAAATAGAATTACTAAGATACCGATTTTTTTTAGAGTGCTAAATATTTTAATATTCAGGTACTATAAACATTTTTGCCTGTTTGCATTCGTCAAATAACACTGTTATAGTAGTAGCTACGCTCATGCAAATATCCTTCAAAGGAGTACTGATGGGCGTTTAAAAATGGTTTCAATAATCGACTAATCGATACTTGAATGATCTTGATAATCGACTGATCATTTCAATAAATCGAATGATGATTCGAATGATCAAATAATCATTCGAATCATCATTCGAATAGTCATTTGAATGATAAATTGAATGCTGATTCGAATGATACTGCGAATGATCATTTGAATGATCATTCGAATGATCATTGGAAATAGAAATTCATAACTTTGACTAACAATTTTGTAGTTATTAGGGGCTAATATTATCCTATAAGTGCTCAAGAAATTTGAAAGAAATTCACGTTTTCTATTAATTATTTATTGTTCCTCAATAACTATAAACATAAGTACACATTAATTATCATCCATACAAATATTTGAATGATCGCTAGAAAGATGATAATTCATAGAGCATGCTTTTCTTTTAAGTATACATATCTCAATTATATGCTGTAAATCTTCACATATTCGTTGGTTTCTTTAAAGAGTTTAATTTGAAGCTTTAAACGAGTGTTTTTCACTCCCCCGTTAAGTATGAAGTAAAATTTCGAGTTTAGAAAAGCCTGAACGTTTGGATTTGGAAGCGAAATCCAAATTCAGGCTTTTCTAAACTCAAAATTTTACTTTATGCGCTACGCGTATAAGACACTGATTTCAAGTGAAGTTCACTTGTTTACAACATTTCAGTGCTTTCAGTGTTCAATACACGTGACGCATGAGGTAAAATTTTGAGTTTAGATAAGCTTGCATTTGGATTTTTTTTAAATAATCTGGGAGTGGAAAACACTCGTTTAAAGCTTCAAGTTGAACTATTTTTAAAAAAGCGTATATATATGTGCACTTAGAAGAAAAATTCCCTGCATAACTATTTAAATGATCATTCGAATGACCATTCATGTTACCATTTAAATGATCATTCATAATACCATTTAAATCATCATTAATATTACCAATTAGATTCATTCATAATATTATTAATATTATCATTTCAATGATCATTTGAATGATAATATAAGATCATTAAATATTCGAAGATTTTAATAATCGAATGATTCAATTACTCTCAGTCGAGTGGGCCCATCACTAGTCCACACCCTACATATTTATTTTGAAAAAATAATTTATTAAAAATGTCTTAGCTACCTTTAATATTAGATAATCCCGTAGCCCTAGTATTTCCGCATACCAGCATAGTTTTTCTTTATTAACTGCAGACAAGGGCGAGTGTAATGCAAGATAGTTCCGTGTCACCTTAGAAGGCCTGCTTGGGTTACGGAATGTTTTATATTTACCTTATATTGATTTATTAACTCATAATTCAAGTAAGCTTGGGATTTCCACTTTTCATACAGCATATTCTAATAACTTATCTCTTGCCAGTATATTTTGCACTATGTTTATCTACTTAAAAAAAACGAAAGATGTGTAATTTGGAGTAGGCTATTATTTAATTAAACTTAAACTTGAACAACCGGCCATTAAATGTGAGTACGCGTATACCCGCGTCTTAGAGGAATTAAAATAAGACTACTATCTATTAGATATTCTGGGTGTAGTTATGCTTTGCTTTGTCTTCCTGCCTGCTTCAATCTGTCTACTTATGAAAATACTAGGTGATGTTGTTTCTTAGTCATTGTTGCTCTGTGCCACATACATATTGAAGCAGGCAACTAGACACACTATCCAAGTAATTTACAAAGTAAAGCAGATAAACCACGACCCGTTCTCTTGTAAATATGAAGGTTTAAGCAATATGTATGTGTGATACAGAGATGCCAAAGTAGCCGAAGTACGCATAGTACTAGTGCTAAACCCCCATTGCCTCCACTAAGTAGCCGCTCTCGCTCAGTCAGCTTGGAATACGTACTAACACCTCTAATAAGAAGTTCCCAGTAAGTATTTCATTAACACTAGACATACCTCGCCACTCCACTATAATCGTAGGGTGCAGGAAACACTGTCACGACATCCCTTACCGAGGGCTATTTTACACCCTAACATAAATAAACAACTACAACGAAAATACGTTAAACACCACGCTGCAAGCTATGCTTTATTTATTTGAATAAACGAACACATGTATTATGCTGCCTATCACACGCACACTTGCTACATTGCTAGATTGGCTCGTTCTTTATCGATCAAAACACATGCATGTGAATTTACGACACCCGTGGATTGATTCAAATTAAACAAAACGCTTTTCAGCAGGTCTCAACGACAGTAAACGGGACTTCCGACCAAAGTAACAACGAGTCGCAACAAACGCCCGTTGCCGAAATCTCGGAAATGAGCACCGAATTATGATTCCACTTATAATCGACCTTTTTTATATATGTAATCATTTGTACGGTATTTCCTTTATCTGTTACTGCAACATGTATATATTTATATTATATACACGATTTTTATAATGTCTTGTATGTGTATACTGCGATTTTTATAACTTCTATATTGTGAAACTGTAATTATTTTGTGATTTTTATGTTGACATATTTAACATATTTATATTATGTTGATATCATATTTAAAATAAACATATAGACTCTTCAACTTTTCAGATAATTTATTCCTGTTACAAAAAAAATAAAGTTTATTGTGATTTACTTCCCTATTCATTTATTTCTATGTTTCTAATACCATTTTTGACAAATTTATATTTTAATAGCAACAAAATAAATAAATAAAGCTTAAATATCGATCAACTACCACTTCCGAAACCTCGTAAGTGCAAAGTGTGAAATTTGACAGGAGCACAAAATACTAGTTAATTATTATATGAACTGCGTAATCCTTCTGATTTTTTTATGGTACGTATCAAGGACGATATAGTATATTTTAGCATCGCTGGATTAGAATGCGATCGAGTGGGAGTGGGATCTCCGGTCGTATGACGCAATAATAATACACAGTGAGCCACTTTGTCTACGTCACACGACCGAGAACTACGTGTGAAGGGTAAAATGGCTACTGAAAATAAGAGAAACTGCGGTGAAGCATAACTTATGCACATATGTATACCAGGGTTGTTATGTTTAAAACACTTAGTTTTAAAACAGTGTTTTAACATGTTTAAAAACAGCCGTCGTATTTAAAACGATTTTATTTTAAACATGTTTTAAATCTTAAATTTGTTTTAAACGTTAAATTTGTTTAAATTGTTTTTTTTATTATCTTAAATTTACTCAATTATATTTTATACTACTTCATTGAGATTTTTTGTTTACGTTTTTAAATGTTTGCTAAATTGTTGAAGATATTTCATATAATTATTAAACATAACATTTTATTACCATAAAATATCATAAATGTGTATGCATAAATGTGGTTTTTAAATACAGGGAATTTTTCTTTCAGGTATACATATGCATACACTGTAAATATTACTACATTCGTTGTATTTTTAAAAGATTTTAATTTGATTCTTTAAAGGAGGGTTTGCTACTCCCAGACTAAGCATGAAGTAAAATTTCGAGTTTAGAAAAGCCTAAAAATTTGGATTGGCCGCTCCGCTTCGCTACGCGGCCAATCCAAATTAGGCATTTCTAGACTCGATATTTTACTTCATGCGCCACACGTATAAAACACTGAAATATCGTAAAGTTTAAAATGTACGGCTTTAGCAATCTAATATGTAGATATGAATAAAACGTGAGTCAAATTCTGCGTTTAATTGTTTAAAACAGTGATTATAGGCAACCAAATAACTATAACGTATATTAGGTTGCCTATAATCGTTGTTGTATGTGAGTGTGTTTTGATCTTCACGGTGTTTTTAAGCGTGGCACATGAAGTAAAATTTCGAGTTTTGAACTCGAAATTTTACTTCATGCTTAGTGTGGGAATAGGAAACACTCGTTTAAAGCTTCCAATTAAACTTCCAATTATACTCTCTCTATATATATATATATACATATATATATATATATATATATATATATATATATATATATATATATATATATATCACTGTTTCTTCGGGATTGGTCCCGCGTATTTTCTTGGCTCTGGTCCATTATATTTTTAATTCGACGTTTCGATGACGTCGCAGTCATCATCGTCAGGAATAACTATAAAAATTCCATTGCTCTAGCAACCACTTGTTTGACTTTTACGTACTACTTGATGCGTGAATTTCTTGTTTGGCTTCGTGTTACTCTTCTGTTTTGTTCTTCTAATGATTTAGTAGTGACAATTTCAATATTATTTTCGGAAGGGGTTGGGTTTTGAATTTCTTGGTTGTTGTTCGGAGATAATATATTTTGACCAGAATTTATACAAGTTTTCCAAATTGGTGGTAATCTTTTAGCATCATCTCTTTGATTTAGACTGTTCGGCCTCTTTTCAATTTCTATCGCTTCTCTAATAATCCTCGCGTGGAAGTAGTCTGTCTTTTTTAAAATTCTCGTTTTTTCGAAATTTATTGTATGTTTAGAAATGTTTACGTGTTGAAATAAAGAAGAATGTGGATCAGACTTTCTTACTGCTAAAATGTGTTCATCTCGACGAGTACTCATTTTCCGGTTTGTTTGTCCTACATAGCTCTTCTCACACATACCACATGGAATTTCATATACGCCTTGAACTTCAAGTGGGATAATTTCTTTTGGAGTTCGGAGTAAATTTTGAATTTTTGTGTGTATATTGAAACAAGTTCTAATATTGTATTTGGAGAGGACTTTTCCGATTTTATCAGTTGTTCCTTTAATGTAGGAAAGGGTGACGTTGCTACACGGACTTTCACTTCTATGGACTTTTGTTTCTGTTTAATTTATTGATTGTTTTTTTGGAAAACCCATTTTGCATTAATGCCTTTTTGACATTGGATATTTCAATATTTAAGTGGTGTTCGTCCGATAGCGTACGTGCTCTTAGTAGAAGCGATTTTGCCACAGACGCTATTTGAGCTGGATGGTGATGTGACTTCGCATTCAAGTACCTGTTTGTGTGTGTAGGTTTTCGGTATACGGTGTAATTTAAGTTTCCACTAGGATTTCGGATAATAAGAGTGTCCAGAAAGGGTAAACGTTTGTTTTCTTCAACTTCCATTGTGAATTGAATTTTGTTGTGGATATTATTTAGATGCGATAAAAAATGGTTGAGGTTCTCAATACCATGTTGCCAAATAACGAAAGTATCATCCACGTATCGTAGCCAAAGTTTAGGTTTTAGAGGGGAAGAATTTAGTGCTTTAGTTTCGAAATCTACCATAAATAAATTTGCAACTATTGGTGATAGAGAAGAACCCATTGGTGCACCTTCCAATTGTTTGAATGTTTGTCCTTTATATGTAAAGAATGTGTTTTTTAGGCAGTGTGACGCAAGATCTAAAATTTCGTTTGACTAATGATATTTGGATTTTATTATTGCTATCGTCTCGTCAATTGGGATTAGCGCAGGCTTTCTGTATTTCCAAGGATTCTAAAAGGTTCATTTTTCGACCCTTTTCGGCATAATGAATGATCTTAAGTACATCCTCGCCAAAAGAATGGTTTTCATCGATGAGGTTTTTAGCGAAATTTGATTTTTCTGATTGATTTAACCGAAAAGATCGCTGATGTTCTTTGAGCCGAGTGCTAAAATTACGACCAGATTGACCTATGTATATTCCATCACAATCGGGACAAACAAGCTTATAAATACCGGATTTGCTAAAATTACATTGTTTTGTTTTGTTATTAAAAATGTGGTTTTCTGTTTTACAAAATGTTTTAAAAGCAATGTTAATATCATGTTTCTTAAGGATGTTTTTAATTTGTAGGCTTATATTACCGAAATAAGTAATTGATCGGAAAGGTGCTTTCTGTATTGAAGGAATACCTGCATACAATAGTTTTTCAATTTTCCTAAAGTTTTGTTTTTCCACATGTTATTTATTAAGTTAGAGTTGTAGCCATTGTTAGTTGCAATCTTATTTATCTTTTTTTTAACAATAACCATTCTTGTACATATACCTGTACCATACCGTAAGTTAAATCACTCCGTTTGATAATGGCAAGTTGAGTTGCCGAAACTGCAGTCACTTAAATAAAAAATATTGTGTTATACAAACAAAGTTAAAGTGTTTTATTTTAATGATACTTTCAGTACGTAATAATAGAACAAAATCTACATGTTATTAGTTATTTGTTGTTTGTTTTAATTTTTATTTTAATCATGTTTCACCAAGTGATTAATGAGAACATATTGAAAGATATTATTAGTTAGTTTCGAACTATATATTCGAACTATATATTGATAGAATGAACGTGGCAACATCGCATTTTCATGTGTACCAACTTCGATTTAATTAAACTTTAACCATTTAAAGGTTATGTTACATTGTTTATGTTTGTGAAAAATTTTCTTCCGCTGAATTATTTTATTAAATTTTATGTCTGACGAATGATTTCTCTCCTTGGTTAGGCATGAAGTAAAATTTAGAGTTTAGAAAAGCCTGAAAATTTGGTTCGGTGGCGTAGCGCTACGGGCTTAATGTGGCGCATTAAGTACAATTTCGGGTTTAGAAAAGCCTGAAAATGTTGTTTGGTCGCGTACTGGATTTTCTGGATTTTCTAAACTCGAAATTCTACTTCATGCTTAATCTGGGTGTGGAAAACACTGGTTAGTTTAAAATATATTACAACTGTTAAAATGTATGTCATAACTGTCACAAAGAAAAACAATAACATGACCATCATCATAG
Source organism: Philonthus cognatus (assembly GCA_932526585.2). Taxonomy (NCBI): domain Eukaryota; kingdom Metazoa; phylum Arthropoda; class Insecta; order Coleoptera; family Staphylinidae; genus Philonthus; species Philonthus cognatus. Next base: position 90,652,475 of record OW052243.1, read on the forward strand.
TTCAATTCAAACTAGTGTAAAGTTGACACGATGAACTAAATGTCCGCTGGCACTGACTTATGGCAAGTTGACACATTGGACTAATGTCGGCTGACGCCAATTTCTGTAAAAGTGTAATTTTACAGAAATCGGCGTCATGTACGTCATATACGTCATGTACTAATGTTGGCTAATGCCGACTTATTTCAATTTTGTAAAGTGTTCTATGTTTTTGTTCTGACTTGTGTATGATCTGTGATTCTAAATATCAATAAATTATTCTATTCTATTCTAATAAGTAGGTTGACAATTGTTGACATTTTACGTTAATTTTACATTGATCTGTCTTTCATTAACCCATTTTATCCTACTGTACTCATTCGAGTACAGCACCAAATTTTTTTTTTTTAAATATAAATTAGAATCTCTGAAGAATGAACTAATAAAGAGAGGTACATAGTAGACCATGCCTCCTTGTCGTTCACTTTTTTACAAAACGTAACATTTTCCAGTAAATAATATGAAAAAAACGTATTTTTCAAAATCATGTTTGGAATCAAATGGGTTAAAACGACATCAACCCACACAACACCGTTGTACCAATTACTTATCTAGTACATCTCAAACTGGTCAAATATGTTATATTGCAAAATGATGTAATATGTATACAAGTGATATTTAATTTGTTTATTTATTAAATATGTAACATCGTTCAATATTTGAGATGTATATGATACAATGTGATGTAAGTAGTACATAGTATATATATGGTAAGTAGCAGCTACGCATCAATAATGATGTGTGTATTATATCACAATGTTTATACAACAGATATATTACACAATACAAAGCGTCGCGCATTGTTTCCGTTGGTACTTATCTGTCCGCCATTAGTTCTGGTTTGTGTTCACGTGCTTCTCGGTTAAATCAAGACATTGCATTTTTAGACAATTGCTTACACCAATTTAATCATTTGGTAGATCAGAGGTTCGCAACATAATCGAAGTTTCACGGCACATCATGTAAGTATAAGTTTGAGTTCTTTATTTAACGGCACGGATAGATTTAGGTTAGGTATAAAAACAACTCATTAGCAGTTAAGAAAACCCGCTCAGGGCCCCTATTCCTGAAATATGCTTCCTTCAAAATACTTAAAATATAATAAACTTTTCATTAATATTATGTACTTTCTCTTTAGCCAGAATATTCATACCACATTGGAGGAAAAAATGCGGAGAAAAACGTCACTCGTAGCTTAAAACATATTTTTGTGTAATAAATAAGCTACAACTTTTTCATGGCTAGGTCTAAGGAATAATTCAAAAATGAAAAATGTAACTGTTATCAAGGCATTACAATGTAAATTGTAACTTTTAATGAATGTATTTAAATAAACTCATTTATATTTTATTTCACAGGTGAAATTATGTGTCAACATGATGAACTTGATATAATGAATTTTGAAAAATATACTTCCGCACAGGAAACCTCTTCGACACTTGCTCACTATGTTTGACCCTAAGTAAAACTCGTTTAGAGCGGGAAGAATATATTTTTTGTAGCAAAAAATTGTAATACATTACTCATTCTTCTATATATTACGTTTTTATATATTTATTTATAGTTTATTTATCCTTATTAATTTTTGCAATAAATTATTTATTTGAAGTTTTATTTATATTTAATTTACTGTAATATACCAAATAAATCACCTCAAGTAGTTATTTATACATTTCTGCTACATTATATTACATTCATAGTATATACCATTGCAGCATTGTTCTTAATTACTACATAACAATAGGATGTACCAAATATGTAACGGTTATGTGTTGTGTTAGCTGGCGTAGGTATATGATTGGTATCCCTCTGGAACTCAAATGCTACATCACATGTAACTGACGTTACAAATTTAATACATCAATAAAACATAACTGTGTTTACTGAGACGATCACGTGTTTCGTCAGGTAAAGACAAATATGACATTATAATTATACCCGAGAAATTAGAATCTACAAAAGTTCGATTCAAGAACAGTGATTTACAGTAAAAATGTCATGATAGTCAATTTAATTGTCATTTGACAATATACTATATGCACTGTGCTGGATAAAGAAAGCGACGTACAAATTATGTAGGAGAGTCTTACTAGGAGCTCCAAAGACCAAAGATTGCAACAAAGGAATCACAAATCTGCAGAAAGAGTATAGGATAAAGTAAAGTAAATGATATTAAGAAGAAAATAAGTTACACTTACAGAAAACACTCAAATGAATACATGTCAATTGAATAACCCCCATTTGCATGGCTAAAAAGATAATCACGATTCAGTCAAAAATGGGCTTACACCACAACTTAATCATGGCTAAAGTCCCTCAAAAACGTCAAATAGTTAATCACCCGATTTCGACCGTTTAACGTGCCGAATACTAAAATGCGCTAACTTTACGACGTTTATTATCGTAAAATTATTTACATTAGACTATGTGTGATATATTTTAATTATCTTAGGTTTACGTTAACTCTTTGTACAGCATTTATACTTTTCTAGTAAACAAATGTGCGATACATAAAATTACAATATATAGAAATATAGATCATTCATACAAGAAACAATAAAAAAGAAATTAAACTCCCTAGAATTACTTACAATAACCTGCTATCTTTATTATTTCTTTATATGGAGCTCTACATATATATTATACTGGATAGAGAACTAGCTAGTGAGCGAAACGCGATCTGATTTCCATGGGCTACCCTCCACCATTGTATGGCAAACGTTCGCCAGTCGTATTTGATTCTTTAGTAAAATTGATACATTTTCGACCAAATTATTGAGTTGAATGTTTATAAAATAATATTTTGATTATTTTGGGTGTTTAAATAGACTTGTGAAAACAACAACTTATGCAATTTCAAGGGCAAATATTTATTTTAAATATATTTAAGTGTGTGCAGTTTATATTGAAAATTAGTGTACGAATCCCTGTTAATAACTTGACATATACTTTTCGACATCCACAATTCACAAACAAAAAATGTGTTTGATAGATCTAATTGAAAAATTAATTCTAAAACAATTTAAATTTGTTCGTATTTACTTCACTTTAATAAAAAGCTATTCATATATTTTACAAAACTAATTGCTAAAAAATATTCCATTTGTCATCGTGCGGGTAGGTACTCAACGATGATTTCCAACTAGCTCAGGTTGGTTTCGGTTATGAGAGATGAGCAACTAACTTTTAAAACACAGATGCTGTTCTAAATGATTTATTTAAAATAAATAATTAACATTAAAACGACAACTAAAGAAAAGTAGTAAGAGAGAAACACCGTGCACGGAGGTACAGGGCAGACTTGGTGTGTCGTCGGCGTCCTGATCGGGATTTCTAGTCCAGCGTCCGGACGGAGGCGGCGTTTAGGTAGCAGGACAGCGTCCTGGTGTAAGACGGCGTATGTTCGTCGACGAGATGTGGCGTCGGCGTCGGTGGGGTGTTGCGTCTGGCTATATCCGGCGGCAGCAACAAACACTACAGTGGTAATGCTGGAAGTCGAAGCGGCTGTTCTGGCAATTTTGATGCTCGGTGTCGGTTTTGACTGCAGGAACGACAGCGGAACGGCTGGCGGCGACGTCGGGCTAAGTTTCCTTGAGTCGGTGGGTTGCTGGCCTGGTTTGTATCCGGCGAAAGTAACGATCGCTACACTGGTAGCGTCGGTGTGGTGTCGAGGTGATTGCACGGGCAATCTGATGCTCGGCGTCGGTGTCCAAGAACAGGAACGACGGCTGGGACGGCTGACGTCGGCGTTGGTTGTTTCCTGTTGTTGGCCTCTTCTGGACTGGCCGCAAGAGCGACGGCTTGGGCGTCTGGCGTCGGCGTCGGTTAGAGCTTCCTGGCTCAGAGAGAAGAGTCGAGAAACAAGAGTTCCTCTTGAATCCACATTCTGTCCTCTGTACAGCACAAGAGGGGGCTGATTTCCTGGATGCTGTCCCTTGGTATTTATGCCACGAAAATGGTGTGGAGAAGGGATGTTTAGAGGACTACGTGACCGTTGGCAAAGAATTTGCTAGAAAGTAATTATCGCAGACAAGATAATTACTTTCAGCGAATCCTCAAATTCAGACAACCGTTAAGCTGCAATTTGAAAGAAGTATAGAAATGTATAATCTCTCTCTACCGAGAGGTAATCCGCCAACCGTGGGAGATAATCCTTTGGGCCGGGCAATTACTTAATTGCTGGGTGCGAACTCATTTTAAAGAAAGGAAGAATTATAAATGCTATTTACAATTTTTGTTGCCGGAGATTAAAATAATCCCCGGTAACACATTTCACAGAGAACTAACTTTGTTTTAAATCTTGGAGTCAATATGAAATTTGAATTTACAATTGATTTTGAATCTCGAAAATCAACTAAATTTATTGCGGAGGTAACCAAACCAAGAAAACATAATTTTTGTTATTTAAACTGATGAAATATAATTTATCACTTACGAATTTCTATTTTACATTGTTTGTGACAGAATTTAGACGTTTAGTCGTTATACCAGAGACGAGGAACCTTTTTTATTGCTCGGCTGTTCTTAGACACATTTACAATATTAATATTAATTAATAATCTACAAGGTGGTCCACAGGAATTGGATAGTTTTGATATTATTGCAACTTAGACAGATTTGCTTTAATTTTTTTTTATACATATGTTTTTGGTAACATAGTGATACTAATATATTTTTTTCTGGTAATAGGATTTTTACGTTGAACAAATCACGTCTCATAGATAACGGCCACCAAATGCATGTTTGCAGCCGCTTTTAAAACTCCATGCATTTGTGTGATCACCTTGCATTTATCTATTAAATTAAATCATTAAAAAAAACCCTGAAGAATTGATTTTGATCGAAGATATAGATATTCAACATGCCTTGTATCGTAGCAGGATATAATTATGGAACAATTTTCGAAAAAATTCAAATTATACCAAAATTATGTGTGTACATAAAAAAGAAGTTAAATTAAATTCTAAATAAAAATAAATCTATATTTGAACGTTGAAAACAAAATACCAACAATTTTTAACACAATTTCAAAACCTGAAAGTCAACTAATTTGACTTTAATTGCACAAAAAGATACCTGTGATTGATTTCCTACAGAATGTTTAGTCTTTAGTCGAAAAAAGGTTTTTCCGTGCGCGCGTGTCCGTTTATGCAATCATGCAAGCACGGAAAAATCCATTTCTGGACGTGTAATGAACGCTATTTTTTATTATACTTATCTGAAAACAGCAACATACAACTAAATATTTAAATTAATGGTAATTAGTTAAGTTATTCCTTTATTCCTTTTACTTCACTTGTACATATAGAATTAAAATAAAAAGTGAAGTAAAAGGAATAAAGGAATAACTTAACTAATTACCATTAAACTAACCTTCACGTAACTCAAACAAGAATATTTTATTTAAATTAATGTTTTATTTTCAACCCGGTCACATTTATGGTAGTGAAAAATACAACAAATTCTAAAGAAAATCAAATTTAATACCAGTTTTTCGAAATTTCTCCAGGCTACCACTTTCTTTTTAAAAAAATGAAATTGTTTTCTTTTGTTTGAAGCTGGTTAAATGTTCTTTTATCCTCTCTTGAAACGATCTTCCGGTTTGTCCTACATATTTCTGGGGGCAGTCTTTGCAAGTTAGTAAATAGACGCCACTTTGTTGAGTTTTATTATTTTTGTCTTTATTGTTTTTAATTATTTTTCCTAAGGTGTTATTTGTCCTGTATGCTATATTAATATTCATTTTTCCTAACATTTTCCCGATTTTAATACTATTGTTTCCTGTGAATGTTAATGAAGAGTAGTTTTTTATAGATTTGTTTTTGATAATTAGGTAAATGGAATGTATTAACTTATTTCTTTGTTTTTTCTGTACTAATTTTTCTATTATTGATTTTTTAAATCCGTTTTTGTAAGCAATTTGAAATATTATTTTTAATTCCCTATCATAATTACTTTGTGTCATGGGGACTGCTAATAACCTATGTATCATACTATGATAAGCTGTTGTGGAGTGTTTAGAAATCAATAAAAGAAAATTTTCAGGACATCTTCTCAACGATCAAACAGATTGAACTAATTCGCCCCTCTTAAATTTACATTTTTTTAATTTTATAGTCCGCCATTTATTAAAACTGTGTCAGTGTTCGCGTCCATATCTCGATTTGACTAGTTGGTAATTCTTCGCACACTTGTGCCGCTTGCGTTTATATATCATCCGAAATATCAGCTACAAAATCAATTTCTCTTAGGTCTGAGTACATTGTAATGACATGTATGTATTTCACTGACGGAAAATAAAACGTCAGTGAAAAATACATCGTTGGTATGGAAACATGGTTAGCGCACGGAATGAGCGCACAAAAAAATGTTTTCTGTGCGGTGATTTGAAAAAAGGATGTTTTCATTATCCTGCATAGGTTCTTAACCTTATTTTGCCTACCGCTCACTATGAGATTTTTTTTTCTAGAGCCCTAATTTTTTTTTACTTACCATTTGTCGCGAATCTGAAACAGCTGTTGCCGCGATTATATTTAAACATGTAATTATACGCCCCCTAATTTTCTCTGGGTTTTTTTACCGCCCCCTAAAAGTTTCAAACACCCACAGGGGGGCGTTAACGCCCACGTTCTAGAGGCATATGGAAACATAGTGTTTCAGATAAGTATAATAAAAAAGATTTGTCTTAATCATTGTAGTATTGTACTTTTTACGTGGCTGTTTCAAAAAAGTTTGCGCATTCTTAACTTGTTTTCAAATCTATTTTTCTCAATTATTAAAATAGGTAGAAAAACAGTAAACATTTCACATAACATAAGTTTTCGAGATATAATACAAACTTACATTTTTAAACAAAAACCATAGTAAAATTTGAAATAAAAACACTTCGTTTGTTTTACTAACTTCTTAATTTATTCCAACTAGCTTCGGCTACAAGCCATATTTCATTAAAAAAAATGTTAGCCATAAAACAATAACAATTATTAAACAAGGACAGTTCTTTGTCATATACTACAAAGTTTGTGTAATTTCTGTCAAATAACCTTAATTCCATGTTTATAACTTTTTATGGGGTTATGTGACAAATAAAATATATCATATACATTCGTGGATGAGCGTTGATAAGCTGTGGTTGAAGCATTTCAATAAAATATAATTTATGGTATAATGTTGATGGTTAACTTTGTCAACATCTCTTGTAATGTTTATGTTTTAAAGAAGTCTATTTAACAAAAAAATGAAATCATTACAACAATAAAACCAACTGTTATAAACAATTTAAATTATTTTTATTGCAGTCATCATTTCATGGCAAATTATTATATATATTTTTAAATAGAATAGAAAATGTATAATAAATTAGACAAAGTATTATTATATAACAATTGTAAAACAAACAACCGCGTCAAAAAAAATATACACCGTCATCGCCACTGTATCTAGCAAACGATGGGCCGATCGGAATCTGATCGGATGCCGATGTGTCGAACGTCGCTGCCGATTCGATGTCGATGTCCGACAACGAATCGGCGTCATTATGTCCGCCCAATCCGCCCGTCATGACGACGTCGACATCGAATCGGCAACTATACGCAACTTCACTCGTGACGTCGTCGTCGAATCGTCAGCATTTTGATACTTAAATCGTGACGACCTCCTCATCGAATAGGCAACCATTCAAAGCCTTACACGTGACGACGTCGTCATCGAATAGGCACCTAGGCACCCATTCGAAACCCAAATCGCGACGACGTCGTCAGCGAACAGGCAACTGTTTAAACCCTTAATCGTAACGATGTCGTCAGTCATTTATTGGACGACTTTCTGCAGAAAGGAACCAGTTCATATGTAAAATATCCATTCTACAGAAAGCGGTCCAATTGATAAAATAAAAGTTATCAAATGTAATGAATATCTTTTTCTTATAAAATATACAAATATTGTAATAGATTTACTAATACAAATGTATAAAAATATATAAAAAACACATTGTAAATAATTAAAAATATAGTGGTTAATATTTAATATACAAAAATGTAATACAAAAAATATATTACCCCATTTACCCCATTTTCCCCTATCGTGGATCAGCGCCTGCTGTCCACAGCATTTCGGATTTAATTAGGATTATCTATAGTCAACATTAAGTATTGAATCTCGTTACAACTACAACTGAAACATTTAAATCAAAAATAATCGGGATTTGCGGATTAATACAATAATTAAACGCCGTTTGTCAATGTTTGGACGAATATAATACATTCATTGTATTATTTTGGTAATTTTAATTTTGTGAATTGAAAGCACAGACACGGACGAACTAAAGCAATGCAATGTGCATAGAAATAGAAATATAATTAGTATGCCTGAATAGAGATGATGTGTAAATGATGTTAATTTGCCTTTTATTTATTAATTACAAGTTTTTGTTAATTATTTATTGATTGATTGGATTGTTGTAACCATTTCTTGAAAATCCATTATCACTTAATATAATAAAATAGTAAACTGGTAAATAATTTATTTAAATGAGTTTGTATTATTGTAGTGAGATTATAAAAAGTTGAATATCACAAACAGTTTACTATTTATTTATTATATTATGTATCAATAGTAAAACAGGTACTTCAAATATAGATATTTATTAATAAATTAACAATATCAACAACAATAAAATATGATAAATAAAGATATGAACGACCTAGAAGCAAGAGTGTATATGCTAAAAATATATTTTTTTAAATCTAGTTCAAAAGTTCAAGTGATTGTGGTTAAGTGGAGCTTCAAAAATATGCTGTAATTAACAAACATTTAAAAAAATTGTGATTTACACCCATTTGCTTCTAAGTTAAAATATCATTGTTATTTTGTTTAGTAACAATAATTTTGACAAATAATAGACCTAAACTAATCCAACTTAACCAACTGAACTAATATAACTATTATTACATGGATAAATGTACGATTTTATGAATTGAGAAGGAATTTATAAGGGAGCCCTTTATGAATTCTAATACGGGAGCGTTTAATCACACTAATAATGCAGCTGTGCCATTTTATCAGCGTTAAATTTAGTGGTAAGGTTTATCATAAATTTTAAGCAAAATACATGATTTGCTACTATTCAATTGCAATTTGCTGAATCAAATTAAACTAAGTAAACAACTACCCGTTAATTACTCACATCAAACAACATTTTAAAAAAATGTACCGTGTATTCCCGGATTACTGCCGGGATAGTAGTAATTTTTTGCGGCAACAAGTAATGTAATATAGAGTGTGTTTAAAAATTAAGAAAAACTAAATGTGGGACAAGAAAGCAATACCTCTAATTATAATTTTAGAGCAAAATGTTATTGCGGAAAGTTATTTGCAATCGAGAATTATGTCTACGTGTAAAATTTTAGGTGAATAGGATTTTTTTTAAATGTATCTGAAGTTTAATTGTTCAAAATAATACCATTACTAGTATTTTTCTGAATCTATTAAATAAACTTAAGTTGCTCATATCAAGCTGGAATTATTTTTTCTGTAGTAGTTCTGATGGAAGGGATATATTCCTTTAGGTTCGTTCTAGAGAAAACTGTTATGGCCAAATGTTGCTAAATCATTTCTAGTAGTTTTCGTAGTTTTAAAATTAATATATAGAAAACGTAAATGGCAAGTTTTTTTATAAATAAAAGTTGTTCTGTTTGATTTTTCGATTAGAATGCGAAGAGTTCAGTAAGTAATGCTCACCAATGCAAAACTGAAAGAAACACAGAGCGATATTGAAAATTGAACGAAAATTCAAAATAAAAACATTTGTTTATCTCCAAATACAGGTAAAGCGAACGCGCATAACAATGCCAAGGAATCTGATGAATGGAAAGATGCAATTAACAAACGCAGACAACTACGCAAGAAAATAACTGGGCAGAATACAGGGTCGAATCTGAAAGACGTTGGAAAAAAAGCTCACCTACACATTTACAGAGCCCACCCGGATACATCAGCGGAAGACATCAGCACCTTCTTAATAAACCACAATATCCACGTTAGTAGCTGTGAAAAACTTAATTCAAGAAGACCTGAAGAATACGCATCCTTTAAAATTTCCATACCATTTGATAAGCTACAAGAAGCAGAAGATCCAGATTTATGGCCAGTGGGTATTGAAGTAGGCCGTTTTTTCGCAACCCCCCCCTGAAAATGCCTGAAAATGCCTTTTATTCCTTTAAAGAATATTATGACCAATGTAATAATCTGAAATACTTTCTAGTCTGATTATGCTATATGTAACTGTTTTTTTCTCTGTTTGTATTTTAAACATTTTTATTACAATTTATAAATATTTTAAAGTGTCTGTTTGTTTCCTACTAGTGTCATATGTATCTACTTTGAAATTATAAATTAGTGTCAATGCTGGAATAATCTGTAACACATTATAGTCCGATGATTATACTACATAAACTACATACAACTGATTTCCTTTTGCATTTTAGCTATATGTATTACAACTATTTTAAAGTGTCTGTTTGTTCCTACTAGTGTTATATTATATTCTCATCGTATTGTTTTTATTTATTTATTTAGTACAAGATATGTCTACTCTAAAATTATTAATCGATACATATTATACCCTGACTTGTGTAAACAAATGTTATAGCACTAATAAATATTATTATTATTATTATGGATTAAACCAATATTTTTTGAGAAATTTGAGTTTGTAAAGGAGGATTTTCTAATTTAAAAAATTAATATCTCGAAAATGTTTGCAGATCTATTTTTTAAAGACCATTAAGCAATATGATATGTCCATCATAGCACTTTTTCAGCGTTTTATACGCGTAACGCATGAAGTAAAATTTCGAGTTTAGAAAAGCCTAATTTGGCTCAGTCTCTCTGATGCGCCACGCGCCCGAGCCAAACTTTCAGGCTTTTATAAACTCAAAATTTTACTTTATGCTTAATCTGGGATTGGAAACACTAGTTAGACGATCAATCATAATCTTATTTTGCATTTTTTATTGCTAGATTAATTTTGATTAATGTTTTAAATTGTTGGAGTCATCAATAAATATGATCAACCGTTTAAAACGCTTTAAAAAGAGGGGGAAAAAAGGGAAACTACCTACAATTCTAACAGATAATGTAATAAATTGTAGAATCAACACCCCATACATTGTGATTTCTTTTCTTCCATTATACTCCCGCGCTTGTAGAGGGTGTCTGTCTTTAAAATTTACTGGTTTAGCCATTTTGAAGAGGCCCTCGGCTTAGTCCAGTACCAAATAAGAACACCAATTGCACTTTTTATGTTAGAAACGCACGAGTCTATCCATAGATTAACTTTTTAGTCTATCCTTTCCATACAAGGCCTTAAAAAGGTTCGAGCATCCTCCTCTGCACAAGTTCTGTGCTCGGGCAAAACGACGAAAATAGCCGAAATTCGTAGAAACTGGAAAGTAGTTAGGCGAGCCGTCTTGGTATTTTGGGCGCGTAAATTTAAATCCAATTATGTTAATTTTACTTTTATAGATTTGATCAACTATATATAAAAAGCAGGAAAACAATACGATGTGCATCAAGATTTGCAGATTTAAAGGTTATAATCAAATCGACAAAAAAAAATCGGGAGGGTTTTAATGGTAAAAATATTGCTTTTGCTCGTACAGGGCCGCTTTTTCATACAAAAAAGTAATAATTTGAAAATTTCCCCCATATCCACCCCTGGCTGCTGCCTTGCGCTCACAAACCGTTTCATGAGTGTATCACTCCTGAACCACTCATTTGGCGAGACGGTTCAGGGGGGCTATTCACAGCTCCGCTTTGCTACGCGACTAAACCAAATTTTCAGGCTTTTCTAAACTCGAAATTTTACTTCATACTTAACCTTGGAGTGAAAAACACTCGTTTAAAGCTTTGAATTGAACTCTTTAAAAAAAGCAACAAATATCTGAAGATTTACAGTATACCGGGTGTTAGATAAAAAAAAAACGTCCAATACCATAACTTATTTATTGACCGATTTTGTTGAACTAAAAACCAAAGTCAATGGCCGCATAAATACTAAAAAATGACATGAATTTTAATTTTTTTCAATAATAACTTCATTGCCAAATAATAACCAGCTTAACATTTTGAAATGACTGCCTATAGTTTTTAAAGTTTATTACATTAGACATAATTTTTCTGAATCAAATAATGCCTAAATTTAATTACGGATAAACACAAAAACTAACTTATTTATTATTTTACATACGATACTAAATTTTTTTAAATTATAAATTTATAGTTTTTAGTAAGCACTAACTCAAACAATTAAATCAAATCACATATTCTCATTCTAAATGTTTTATTGATTTTATTCCATTTTCAACAATACGTAATATAGGCAATTCTATTTACACGCTACTTCACATAAAATAACTTTATAATTAAAACTTCAAAAGAACTTTATAAAACGGCGAATATCGTGAAATTTTCAAGAAATGTTCATATAAGTGTGAATTTCCAAGAAGTTATCAAAATGTATTATGAATTTTTATTTTTTAAATTTATCATGAATTTTTCAGCATCGATTAATTAGTTTAGACGTTGTATTACTCGTTAACGATTAATAAACGTTTTGAAGCAATTTTTTGTCAAATAAATTTCTTTAAAATTTGCGAACCCGACAATTAACGAAATTCTTGAAAATTTATGAATACCGGCAATTTTGTTTTTAACAAAACAAACATTTGGGGAATACAAGAAAAGCGTCAAAGTTTTAAAAAGTAACGAGAGGAGTCAAGAATTTGAAAACCAGCAATAATCTTGAAAAATGCATGATTTTTGTCAAAATTTTGAAAATTGTTATAAATCTTGGAAATTAAAAAAACGTTTTAAAATTAACAAACGTATTGAAAAACTCACGAGTCATCAAAATTTTGAAAATATATTAAAATCTTGGAAATACAGGAAAATTGAACAAAAATTTGAAAACCCTCAAGATTTTGTAAATTAATGCAAATATTGTAAAAAGCCAGTAATTAGTTTTTAACGAATGTTTACCACTCCCAGACTAAGTATGAAGTCAAATTTCGAGTTGAGAAATGCCTGAAGAATTTTTAAATTCTGGCTTTTCCCAACTCGAAATTTTACTTCATGCGCCAATCGCATAAAAACAGTGATTAATTGTTAAGTTTAAAATATTTAAAAACATATTTTTATTACAGATTATCAATTTTCGACACACAAAATGTTGTCAAATTTCAATATTTCTTGTAACAGATTCTGCGGGCGCCCATGATATATTTAATTTTTTACGTAATATTTCCATTTTTCAAGGTCAATGTCAAATAAACAGAAATACTGCTATGCTATCCTCTCTATCTATTCGTTTTGAGTTACAAATGTCCACAGTTTTCTTTCAATTCTCCCCTATCCTGCTAATCACATGTATATTTTTTTCTATCGACACAATAAAAAGTACTCATTGTAAATCGAAGTATTCCCAAATGTACCTAAGTACATTGAAATGTATTCAAGTACAAAAGTATTTAGTCGAGTACATTTTGCGGTTATAAAGAGCGTCGAGTAGAAGTACAAGTACTTAGAAAAGAAAGCACTTGTGAGCTGAGTACAATTTTTGAGTACTTGTACTCGAGGACCGCCCAGCTGTGATACCATGCTAGGACCACAAAAAGAGAAACCGTGGAAAATGTGGAGGAAAGTATAAAAATAAATAAAACTAAATATTTTTTAAATAACACAATCAAAAATGCCAATTATACACACAATCACAACACTAAAATGGCTAAAATGCACGGCCTCAAGCAAAGATCAACTTCACTCATAACAATGAACTCTGTTGCTTCCTACTTCACCCCAGTTAAAACGCGTGAGATGATTTTTTGCACCAGCCAAACACCAATCGTATGAATGCACGCGTTTTTGGTGCAATTAAAAGACGGTTCGAATCAAGGTACGTCGATGGGCGTAACACATATGAACACATATGTGTTATCTGAGATAATTTGTATATTATTAATATAATTTTATAGTAAGTAATTAAGTAATTGAATATTAGTTTAATTACTTAATGTAATTTTCTAAATCATGAAGTAAAATATTTAAATTCAGCGCGCATTTGTGACGTAAGCGATCTCTACCCCCACTCCAAAATCTTCAATTCTGTTGATTCTTTTTACCGTATACTCGACCGTCCTTGGGTGACAATATGCATCGTTGCTGTGAATACCGTCTCCCCAAAATGACGTAATTTCAGTGCAACTTCTCACCGATGACAAATTGCACCGGTGCTGTGAATATCCCCCCTAGACTCTTCATGGAGTAATTTCTATTCGTTTTAAAAAGAAAACATTTGTGAAGTCTCTGAAGTAAATACATTTTATAACGGTTTCTTACCAACATACAAACAAATACATTTCAAGCACATTTGTAAGAAAGTGAAGATTTCTGTATTTATCGACAGTTATAATTACAGATACCTGTTTTATAACTGCCATTAGTCTGACAGCAATACACAGCAAGGTGAAAGTTGTTCCGTACGATAAAAACTATTGGCATAGTGGTGGGTGTACGCGGGTTGAAAACGCAGTGGTAAAATTTTATTACGGGAGAGAGCAAATTACCGGCGAAAAAGTACCGCGTTAAAGCTCTGTGTTCACACCGTGAATTGTAGACGTTCACACATTTGACAGTCGCCATATTTATTTTATTGACTGTATCGATGTTAAAACGTCAACAATACAGTGCCATTTGAAACGGAAATATTTGTTGTCAGCTCGGTCGAACACTATAAACATATTGTACCTGAATCAGGAATAGAAAGTGTAAAAATGAACAGAGGTGACGGGTTAATTCAAAGACGAAACATAATTCGTGAGAATAGTGAAGGTGTGCCTAAGGATACACAGGGTGATGAGAAAAAGTCCGAAAGAGACGAGTTCCCCGACGACGGAGACTCCAAAGAAACGAGATTAACACTAATGGAAGAGGTCCTTCTCCTCGGACTGAAAGACAAAGAGGTACGTTGCATGACCCTTTAAAAACGATCTGATTTCTTCCTGTTATCCTACTTCAGGGCTACACATCGTTTTGGAACGATTGTATATCTAGTGGACTGAGAGGATGTATTCTAATTGAATTAGGACTGAAAGGCAAAGTTGAATTAGAAAAGGCTGGTATGCGGCGCAAAGGCCTGCTCACTAGGAAGTTAAAGTTGAAAAATGATGTTACAACAGGTGATGTTTTGCTCGACGAAACTTTAAAGCATCTCAAAGAAACTGATCCACCTGAAACGGTTCAAAGCTGGATAGAATATTTAAGCGGTAATATTGTTTAATAACAACTTACTAGTTTCGCTTTGGCTTATTTGATTCTTATAGGGGAAACATGGAATCCTCTCAAACTCAGGTACCAGTTAAAGAACGTCAGGGAACGTCTCGCCAAGAACTTAGTCGAAAAAGGAGTGCTCACAACAGAAAAACAGAATTTTTTGCTCTTTGATATGACAACTCATCCACTTACTGATAATGTTACAAAAAGTCGGTTAGTTAAAAAGGTAAGAAACAAATAAATATTAATATATTTATATGCACCAAAAGTATATATAGTAAATATACCTATGTATATTAATATTTACTTATCTTTGATAATAAGTAATAAGTGGCCACTTTTTTAGGAACTGATAGTGTCTGTTTATAAGAGAGTACACTATAAGTGGTACAATATTATTTTTATATATAATTATTAATACTGTTACGTTTTTTTGATATGAATTAGTGCTAAATACATAACTGTTACTTTAGCAGCGATATTTTATTCTATTTTGTCATATCTAAAAACATTATACATTTTTTGAAATGTGTTCAATTTGAAGCTTCTTCCGAGTGTTACCACTCCCACACTAAGCATAACCGGTACAAAACACTGACTTCAGTATTCGAAAGCAGTATGTTTTGAACTTCACTTGAGATGAGTGGTTTGTACGCGTAGCGCATGAAGTAAAATTTTGAGCTTAGAAAAGCCTGAAAATTTTGTTTGGTCGCTCCACTTTGCTACGCGACCAAGCCAAATTTTCTGGCTTTTCTAAACTGGGAGTGGAAACACTCGGTAGAAGCTTTAAATTTAACAATTTGTAAAATTTTCAGGCCTTTCTAAACTCGAAATTTCACTTAAGGGGAATATAACAGTGGTCTGAAATTTAATGTTAGGTTTATTTAAAAAGTAAAGGTCCTAGATAGTTGAAATTTTGACAGCGTATATTAAGCCCAATTATCTAGTAAAATATCGAAGTACTTTTTTTCAAACAATTTGCTTTCAGAGGTATGAAAAAAATAATGTTAAATTTTTCCATATTAAAAAGAATGTTAGGTTAAAATAAAAATCTTGAAAAATAAGACCGTAAAATACCGCCGCCTTGCGGATCTTCTCTTAGTTGAACGCGTTGTACACTCATCTGCACAATTATTGGAGGGGCGAGCAGCATGCGGCCAGTGTTTATCCCTGGGCCGGTGAACGCTGCGCGGCTTCGCGTTTGTTTTTCTTTTCTTTTTTCAATCATAGTTAACAAAATCGGCTCGCGTCGTTAGCATTTATTTTCGTAAAATTAATATTTCGCAATTATAATCAATATTTTATTGTACTAGTGTTTTATTTTCATGCTTTCTGACTGCTAATGGAATAAGTATTTTTTTATACTGCATGTTCACTAATATAGAAAACACGAAATGTTTCACTAATTTAAATAAAGATGTGTAATATACCTTTAATATTGTCTTTCCTTATTATTTGACAGTGTCGGTATTATTAAATTATTTTTTAAAGTTTTTTAAGCTGATTAATAAGCCAGAAGAAATCGAATAACAATCAGTCTTGTTCAAATCATTATTTCGTCTTAAATCTTTCGTTGTTAAAGCAGTTTTTAAATGCCATTAAACTTCTCGCAATAAAACTATTAAAGTAAATTGTAAAGTTTCTAGCAATCGGACCTATTTGAACCAACTACGACTTCATCAACGAATCAATGATATCAAAACTATAAGAATAGTAAGAATAACACCAATATGGCATTGTCGTAGATTAATGTTACAAATCAACTATTTTTTACTGAGCACAGGTAATATTTGTTTGACAAATGTTTAAAAAAATGTAGGGTTTAACTGCGTGCTTATTCATCGTTAATTATTTTAGAAAAAATAGAACTATAACAATAATAAGGTAGTTATTATAATGCATTTCAAATAACAAGCTTCTTGCTCAACATTGCACCGAGCCCAATATATTTTTTTCAAATTTGGCTGATTTATGATGAGTCATATTTTGATAGTAAGTAAATAAGGAATAAATGAATTGTAATTGAATGTTATTCCTCTATTTATACGGCTCAGTCAACTTAGCCCCCCGAAGTTCGACTTTTCAAAAAATAACTGTTGCGCTAGACGGGCCTTAGCTATCGCCACAAAAATTAGAGTTAGCGCCGTTTAGACAAGAAAGTTACGGGGGTTTAAACTTTCGGGGGGCTAGGTTGATGCTAGCCCCCCGAGTTTGGATTTTTCAAGTTTTCTTACAGTATTCGGATTCCTCAGAGCTAGCGCTACCAATTTAAAAGCTAGCGCCACCCCCACAACCCCAAAAGATTATAAAACATTTTAAACCCTAGCCCCCCGAAATGAGATTTTTTTTAATCAAATTGGGTGCAAAAGATTGCTTAGAGCTAGCGCCAGCAGAATATGAAAAAAATATTCTCTCTAAAATATCAGGTAAAAAAAAGTTCATATCCAAACTTTGATGTGAGAGCTTTCAGCTCCTGTATGCGTATTACCATTTACTTGCTGAATTTCAATACAAAATCATGATTGGCATATAAAATACCGCTTCCAAGAAATATGTTGGCGTTGTAATTACTTTATGTATGTTCAAAGACACTGGCTATTACAAAGATGATGCCTAGAGAACAGTGGCCTAACTGACAAGTTTTTTTTAACAAAGTCGTACTTCGGGGGGCTAAGTTGACTGAGCCGTATAATGTAAGCAACAACTATCAAAACATTTAAGCTAAATATTTGATATGTAACATGGATTAGATATTTAGGTTTGCTTAGAGAGTTGCTCCTTCATCAGGCAAGAAATAAATCTTAAACTTAATATGAGTAATAACCTAATAATATTTAAGTTGAATACAACATAATAACATACAGGGAGTTTTTCTTTAAAGTATACGTTTTCCAAATTTAGCTTATTTTCTTTAAATCTTTAGATATTCCTTGTTTTTTAAAAAAAGTTCAATTCAAGGCTTTAAACGAGTGTTTTCCACTCCCAGACTAAGCATGAAGTAAAATTTCGAGTTTAGAAAAACCCCGTGAAAATTTGTCGAGGGTCGCGCCGCGACCCTCGACAAATTTTCTGGGCTTTTCTAAACTCGAAATTTTACTTCATGCGCCACGCGTATAAAACGCTGATTTCAAGTAAGGTTCAAATATACATAAATTTAACAAAAGTGTTCTATACGCGTGGCGCATTAAGTAAAATTTCGAGTTTAGAAAAGCCCACGGGGCTTTTCTAAACTCGAAATTTTACTTCCTGCTTAGCCTGGGAGTGGAAAACACTCGCTTAAAGCTTCAAATTGAATTCCTGTAAAATCAACATATATCTAAAGATTTAAAGAAAATAAAGTGAATCTGCAATACGTATACTTTAAAGAAAAACTCCCTGTATATTGTAGAATTACGATATTGAGATAGATTGTGTTAGAATGAAAATAAAGTCAATTGAATAGCAACAAAAGGAGCTTAATCACAATTTTGTAGCATCGAAAAGATACCCATGTTTTGATTAGGTACACACATAACCCGATGTGTACTAGGTACATTTTCAGGCATTCATTGTTTTTGAAAAGCGTTCAGTTTGAAACTCCCAACGAGTGTTTTCCACCGAGTAATAACGATTTAAGTTATCACGTAGTAAAAAAAAACAACCGTGAGGTACGCCACTGTCTTGCTAGCACTAGCTATCTCTTGAATAACTTTCTCATTTATCACTTGGTGAAACATTTTGAAATAATAATAAAGGATAAATTAAAAACACTTGGTTTGTTTCACTATTTGTTTCTATTTACTTGACTAGTTTCGCTTTTTACGGCATTATCAAGAGTGAACTTTGATAATGCCGTAAAAAGCGAAACTAGTCGAGTAAATAGAAACAAATAGTGAAACAAACCAAGTGATTTTAATTTATCCTTTAATATTACTAGCTATGTCGTTGTTAGTGTTTATAGACTTCAGTATAGCAATTACAATGCCAAAAAAAAATTTGAAATCGTACGGATAGTTTCCGAGTTATAACGATTTCAATTATCAAAAACAATCGTCAGTTACGCCACTGTCTTACTAGCGCAAGCTATCTCGTTGCCAGTGTTTATAAACATTAGTATAGTAATTACAGTGCCAAAAGAGTTTTTTAAATCGTACGGTAAGTTCTTGAGTTATAACGATTTAAATTAGCTAGGAGTGAAAACACAATTGTCAGTTACGCTACTGTCTTCTAGGCATCATGTTTCTAATAGCCAGTGTCTATGAACATAAATAAAGTAATTACAACGCCAAAATATTTGTCGGAAGCGGTATATTATATGCCAAACATCATTTTGTATTAAAATTCAGGAAGTAAATGGTAATACGCATACAGGATCTGAAAGCTCTCACATCAAAATTTGGATGTGAACTTTTTTTATCTGATATTTTTGAAAGAATATTTTAGTTATATTTTCCACCCAATTTGATTTAAAACATCTCATTTTAGGGGGCCAGGGTTAAAAATGTTTTATCATTTTTTGGGGTTGTTGTTGGTAGCGCTAGCTGGCGCTAGCTCTGAGGAATCCGAATAGTGTAAAAAAACTTAAAAAATCCAAACTCGGGGGGCTAGCATCAACCTAGCCCCCCGAAAGTTCAAATCCCCGTAGTTTTCTTGTCTAAATGGCGCTAGCTCTAATTTTTGTGGCGCTAGCTAAGGCCGATCTAGCGCAATCGCTTTTTTCAAAAAATTCGAACTTCGGGGGGCTAAGTTGACTGAGCCTATTTATACACATCATCATTTAGTAAACCCTGTACTAAACATACAAAAAATGGGGCAGCTCTCCGTTTAATTTTTTTCAATCTATTATTTATTTGTTGCATTCATAAAAACTAAAATATTTGAAAGAATATAAATTGAAATTCTCCCCAAAATTTGGGGTATTTACCCAATTTGGCAGAGGCCAAATTAATACACATTATTTTCATGGCAATAGCAGTTAGGGAAGATAATATTCCCATTTAAAAAATATCATTGAAAATCCTATGTTCCGTTTTTTCATATATGTCCGGCATATAAATATTCACAATGAGCTTATGAACATGAATTATTTTATTTTTATATTTTTAAGAAATAATCTATAATTTAATAAAATAAAACACATAGTTTGTTCGGCTGTCGAAACTGGAGTCTTAAAAGTAAAAATAATGTGTTATAATGACAAGAATAAGAATCATCAGTTTTGTAAATACCGCAAAATAACACAGGATTGCTTTCTAACGAATTGAAAACAATACATAGCTTGTATGTATTATCAGCGTGTTTAAATAATACGAATCGACACTTTCCTTCGGCCCGTCTTTTTTATACGTTTTTTTTTTTCGTCTTTTCCACGCGACGCGAGACCCCATCCGTTCCTGCCAAGGAGCAATGCACAAATGCACAGCGAACTGCCGCTTTTCTCTCTGACTGTATTCGCCCCACTTGTGCTGTAAATTTGGCAACAAAATACACTGCTTAAGCAGTATTCGAAAGCAGTATACTTTGAACTTCAATTGAGATCATTGTTTTGTACCGGTGGTGCATAAAGGAAAATTTTGAGTTTAGAAATGCTTAAAAATTTGATATGGTCGCAAAGCGCTACACGACCAAACCAAATTTTCAGGCTCCTCTAAACACAAATTTTTACTTCGGGCTTAACCTGGGAGTGGAAACACTCGTTAAAAGCTTTAAATTGAACTTTTTCACAAACAACGAATGCCGTGAAAATTTACAGCAAATGCATCGGTATATGTATACTTAATAGAAAAATTCGCTGTATATATCATTATATATGGTCACGTTATAAGTTACTTTGTTATCTTAAAATATGAATGTTATTTTTCAATTACTGGCATAACTCAACGTATTCATTTATTTATAACTATTTCACAGATTATTTACATTTAAACAGAAAATATATGCAAATTGATATAAATGGAATTTAACCCGTTCCTTACATTACAATCAGTTGGCGTTATCTCTAAAGTAATATAACTCTTAAACATTTCATTTACATTGGTGAAATCTAAGCTCAAAACTTATTAATCAGAATTACTCATATTGATAACAATTTTATTTGTATAGGTTTATAATTATCATTTCTACATAACTTGGACAGAAACTGCAGCCATGCCAAATTCAAAAAACTTTTCAAACAAAATTGTTTTAACATAAGTATAAATGAAATTGGCAATAAGGTGTCAAATTGTGTAGAGTAAACGGCAAAGCTATACTGATAAATCTCGAAACACGTCTATAGATAACCGAAATAAATTTACCCGAATTGTTACATTTGCAGTAGATTACTTTATGTAACGGCAAACACTTGTTGTAAAACCCAATGTCCGTTGTCGTATTAGCTCAAGAAGTAGTTGTTTCAATGAGTGTTTGATTTGGTCTTTGTAAGGCAAATTTGTTGTAGATTGCTTAAAGAATCGCACTTTTTATGTTTTAAAATTGTTTTAAATTTAAAATCAAGTAAACATATACATTTTAAGAATTGTTTACTATTAAGTTTATCAACCATTTGCATTAAATTTTTAATGCAAATTTTATATTTTTAACACAATGTAATTAAAATTCTGTTGAAAAACGTTAATATTTTTCATTGTTGCGAACATTATACAGTTATACTCTCTCATAAGTACTGAGCGTAATTTGATGAGGATCGTTCTTAACCCGCAGTCGCCCAGTCGAGTTGAGAATGTAACGCACTCGACTGGGTGTCAAATACACATGACGAAGATTGCATTGCCAGACACAGCAGCAATTCTCCACTTGTATATTTGACGCCCAGTCACATGCATTATATGCTTAACTCGACTGAGCGGTTATGGTTCATGAGCATAGACACTATCAGTTCCCAAGAAAGTGTCTGCGTATTAGAGATTTTTGCATAAGTAAAGTTCATAAAATTGTTATGGCAATTGTGCGAAACTAACTAAATAATGTTAGTTGTATTTTTCCAAATCTAAAATATCTCTGAAACTAAATATATAAAAATTACAGTTTTTGTCACTCGCTTGAGCATGGTGTTGTCGTCAACACAATAAGTAGCTGTGAAATAAAAACAGTTGAACTTAAACATTTTCAATCAAGTGTTTCTTTATTTTTTTAAATAGAACAGCACAATTGTTTTTACACCATTCTTATTAAAATTTAATTATTTATCATCTTTATTAATAATTTTTATTCATAGTTGTAAGATAAATTTAGGAACGTACTAACAAAAATAATTATTGCATCAATTTTTCATCAAATGTTGTAAACAAATTATATAGTTCTATTTAAAAAAATCAAGTTGCCCTTGATTGATAAGTTATAAATTCAACTGTTTTTTTGTCACAGCCAGGTGGCTCTAGCTCTAGTGCAGCAATTTTATAGTGTTAACGACAGCGCCCTCTATGCTCAATGACGAAAACTGCAACTCTCTGTCTCATTTAGTTTAAAAGATATTTTACGTTTACGAAACCACTACAGACGTAAGTTTTTTTTTTAATTGTCGAATATAATGGCAGATTTGACTGCAAATGATATATCATAATAGAAAAAAAACTAAATGTGCGTTATTTTCTTTATACCCTGTATAATATGTTGTTAATTATTGATTTCCCTCAAACTTATTTAAAATATTTTTTAGATTCAAGATGCTGTATTAAGCCGATGGGTGAATGATCCACAGCGTATGGATCAAAGAACGTTAGCCTTGATCCTGCTGGCACATGCGAGTGATGTACTAGAGAACGCTTTCGCCCCACTGAATGACGACGACTACGAACTGGCTATGAAACGAGTGAGAGAGCTGCTGGATCTAGATTTTGAACAAGAAGCTGTTAAACCAAACACCAACGAGGTCCTGTGGGCAGTGTTCGCAGCATTCACAAAATAATTATCTTGCCTACTGTACTGCTTCAGAGGGCATATGTTAATCATGTTTTTTATGTTTCTAGGGAACTTTTCTATAATGAATATATTTACAGTATTTTATGTAAATAACGTAAAACGTCTTAGATGGATGTAAGAGAAATCGATATCACCAACATTGCACTTTGTTTTTGATCGAGTTTAGCTAGTGAAGTGATACATTTTAGAACTATTTTATTCAAAAATTATATTTACACTTTGAGAGTATAGGCTTAAATGGTTTTAAGAACTACATACAGGGTATGATTATTGTATGTTGTGCTTAAAATCCTGTGACTCAAAGATTATTTCACTAAAACATCATCAAAGTATATGTTAAAAAACACATTTTGTTTGTTGACATCATGAAAGTAGTATAAAGGTCTATATAGGACAAATTGATATTCTCATTAAAATACTTCTTTCTTTTTTATTGTTGTTGAAACATAGGACAATATTTTCCCTCGTCCATTACTGGCTTTGTGATAATAACAGTGCTTCAGCTTTTCAAACCCTTTTATTGAGCCACTATTAACTACTTTAATGCGCAGCGACGAGTACGAGATACTTGTCAAAATACATAATCCTACGTGTGATAATACATTTAGTTTTTTTTTTTTACAAATGTTTATGTTGTTCATCTGTATCGAGTAAATTTTCTTCAATTTAAAAAATATTTAATTTTAATGCACCTTGCTCAAAATAAAAAGCGCATTAAAGAGTCAAACATTTTCTTAAAACCTGTATTGGTTTGCTGAAACAAATAGCTTCTATTATATTATTTATTATTTAATCGGGCAGGTTACCAACTATTTTCCTATGCCCTCTATAATTTATCTAATTTTTTTAATTATAAGCAATTTCTGTATATTTTTATTGCAATTAATTTTTATGCTGATTTTGGTAAATTAATTTTATAATGATACATTGAGCAAAGTAAACCTAAATGAATTATCAATAAACATACTACTAAAACAGTAACCTTCCATACTGAACCACCGTTTTATTAGTAACTTTGTTAAAATACCAGAGGAATGTTTGTTCTAAATAAACCAAATTAAAAAAATGTTAAATGTATATCAGTAATTTTAAAAATAACCAAAACAAGAAATAATTTTTATCTTGAACTAGACTAAAAAGATATCAGTGATTATTATGTAGGCACTTGAAAACAATATAAATGTGAAATATTACATAAAATGTATGATACTTAAATATGAGAATATTTTATTCAAGATATCACTTTATATAGGCCTATATACAACTACTTAATTTATATTATTTTTTTATGTAATTTGTTTATTTTTTTATGAAAGATCATGTATATGTAATTAAAATTGCCTTCTTATTGTATTATAAATCTATATTCATGCATTGGTTATTTATGCAAATAATTTACCTAATATTATATATACACATAATTTTTAGTTTTATATTGTTATGTCCTATAATGTTAATAATAAAAATATTTACTATTAAATGCAATCCTTATTATAAAGCACACATTGATTTTCGACGGTGTGTGCTTTGAATAAGGTAGTAGAATTTTTATTAGCAATAATTTATTATATTCCTCAATTTTTCTGGATTGACAATACTGCCAAATTCAGCATGAATTATTTAGAATTTTCCAAATAAATTTATATTAAGACAAAACAAGTTCATCACATCTGGATTTTCTCTTGTACAAATGTGTAATATATATACATTTTTGGTATAAAATGGATTGACTCTTAATTTTTAAACTGGATATTTGTGATAAAATTAATAATGAAATGTTAGGAATGCCAGTATTTGTAGATATAATTTAATTCTCTGTATACTGCTCGTACAGGTGACATACTCATTTTTTTTATATCGATTATTATATAAATGATTTGGTATTGTACTATTTTATTTAGGAAGACTATGTATATATTTAAAGGAATTATAAATATTTATACAGAGTAATAATGAAATTAATTTATTTTAAATGGTTACAAATTGAGTGTGTTAAATTATTGCAACAGGAAAGTTTACTCGTCCATCCATTCGAATGGCTCTGGGGGCTCTGGCTCCTTCTCATCATCAGCTTTCGGACCGAATGCAGCCACAGGCTCGACCAATTCTTCTTCTCCCGGTTTTAAGTTACGAACCATAATAATTCCTCCAATGGACACCTCCTTCATCGCCACATACTGACTGCCTTCCAATAGGCTGACAACTTTCAACTGTTGTCTCATAACTCGTGCTGGATTACTAAGATTTTCGAAAGTCGGTTCTGGTTCCTTTTTCTTCTCATCTTTTTCGTCTTTCTTCTCCGCCTTTTTCTCCTCCTTCTTTTCTTCCTTCTCTTCATCCACTTCCATCTTCTCATCACGGTGTTTGCGATCGTGATCACGTCGCCTTTGTTTAGCTGCAATACTAAGAACAGCAGTTGTGACCTTTTCCCTTTCTTCTCTCTTCTTTTCTTCTAGTGGAGCAGGGTATGCATACAAACTAGGTTTAGCATTCGATTTGAATTCCAATTTAGGCATCTTTAATTGTGCATTTAATGCTATCAAGCAAGTCGGTGTAAATGCTAAAGCAAGACAATGGGCTAGCGGGAACCAGTACCAATACTGTGTAAAAACAAGAGCACCCACAACTGCCAGCATGTTTGTATGACCTGTACGAGACTGTAAAGATAATGTTACATTTCGTCCACCTGCGTCAATAATGCCTTGAGCGAGAATTGCTCCGAATTTGGCCATTACATCCTCGTGTTTGTTGGTGATAACCTGTGCGTAGGACTGTCTGAAGAATGTAACTTTTGGGCAAGTTTGTTCCGTTTGTTGAATCAAAATCATAGCTGATGCAATAAGAGCTCCTTGACGGACAAAGTTAACTGGATCAAACATTACCATTGGTTCCAAAAGAGCTATAGCTTCTCGTAATCCTGTTCCGGCGCAAGCAATACCCAAAGCCATTGCTGCTCCATAACGTACATGAGGGTTGTAACTTTCAGCAAGAAGAGAGACAACACTCGGACATTGTTCTGGTGTTCTGAATAACAAAAATCCTAAAGCAGTCACAGCTGCCCTACGAACATCATCATTTACATCAGAAACAGCAACATGCAGCAGTTTCCTAATTGCTTGATTATGTCCCGTCCCACAATATGCCATGGCAAGTGTATACATACCAGATCTTCTTAAAATTGGGTCCTTATCAGATGTCAATTGTGCAATAAGTGGATCAGCTTCTTCCAACCTTCCATACATGGTAAATGCAATACCAACAGCTAATCCACGAAGAATTTTTTCATGCTGACTCTCTTGTGCGTATGAAACCATGTCGACAATTGAGGAAGCATTCTTGGAACCAAGCATTACCATGCCCATGGCAATTCCAGCAGCTTCACCAGTAGCTGCATCATCTTGATATAAATTAAATTTCAACTGTTCATAAACATCTTGCCTGTGAGTTCCCATTGCTGCTAATCCTAAACCTAGGCAACCACCATGCCTTACCATTTCATTCTGTGCGTCTTTTAACTGGCCAAGTAAGTAATCAGTTATGTTTGCACCATGGTTTGCATGGATTAATCCCAAGGCGTATAATCCACCACCCTCGGAATACCCAGATGTCGGTCCCACTTCTTTAGGTAAATAACTTTGCATTAATGTCAAAGCCTCTTGTTCATGTCCACGGTGAATAACTCCAAGTGAAGCTGTTGCAGTTAATTTGGCCCAATTAGTCGCTCTCGCCAACCAATCCAGATTATCCCGTAAAAATTGATCGCTTGTGGTTCCACTATGCATAAACCCATTTGCAATAACAGTAGCTGTATGACAAATACTAACTCGTATAGCTTCTTTAGTTTGCTTGAGTATTAATAAGTCGGCATGATTTGATCTAATAAGAAACTGAAGGTGCAATTCAATCGATACTTCCCCAGACAAAATATTATGTAAATTTTCTACACGCAACTGATGATCACGTTCAGCTTGAGGTAGTGAATCCAAAGTACGTTCTTCTTTTACAATTGTTTCTTTATTATCACCTGCATCCTCAGATTCCACTACTTCAACACTCGTTTTTGGTTTCAATTTATCTTCTAATAAAGATGGAATAGGCACGGTGGACCTTAATGCTTCTAATACCTTACCCAGAAACTGTTGAGTAGCGGATTCATATAAATCAAAAGCAATTTGATATGCCATAAGCTGGCTGTCTTCGTTTCCCTGAGCAAGTTTATCTAATATTTTTGCAACTGAGAGGGGATCTTCCAAGAAAATGAGGCACTGACACATATTCACATAATCAGGTGTATTTAGCCCTCTATAAAGACCTACTAATGTCCTTAATACTGTATTACGGAAACTGCGTTTTTGGATTAAACTCATTGCTACTTGGAAAGCATAACTCAACATACCAGCTACATCATCAGATTGAATAATTGCAGCTTCGAAAATATCCATTCTTCTCGTTTCCAAAGCTAACCCCACAGCTTGACGATATTGTCCATCTTCTAAGCAACGCTGAAACATTCTGTTCACAATAGCTTCCATCTGAGTGGACACGGCTTCTTTCGAATCCTTTTCCACGAGAGCGACTCTCTGTTGCTTGTAAAAATCGATGCATTTTGAGATGATGGTCTCAACATATTCAGAACGAGAATTTACATCAAAGAGGTTACCTGCTCCCAATGCATACGTAAGTGCATCATCAAAAGATCCTAGATGGTAGTATACCTTGCTAGCCACTAAACCTGCTAACTCATGCTCTGGGAAGCCCTTGTTTTCGTTCAGGATCTCTATTTTTTCTATGGCATCGGAAATTTCAGGCCAAAACTCATCAACTATGGAATCCAATTTTTTCAAAGCGAAGATCTTCAATTCGGGCTTTGATTCTTCTAGCAGCGACAACACACCAGCCGCCGATGTTATATTCATCTTGACGACTATTTCTCCACAACAAACACAGACTTATTGTTGAATACACCGAAATGTAAACTGCTAGTCACAGCGGTATGAATAATTTTGATTGTCATTGCGTCCGCAGCGCCCTCTTGTACGTCAAATACAATCTATATTTTTTTGTCTAAATTAATAACCAAAGAAATTTAAATAGAAAAATGAATTTATTCACTTTTGTGACATACCAATTTCGACTTATTGCTAGGAAATAGTGATTATGATAATTAATAATTAGAAAATATAATAAATGACCATGCACGGGTATTTACGAATTGTTTTAAAGCACATTAAATTGTAATTTTCTTTATTAAAATATGTCATAGTTTATAAATATAATTAATAGTTATTGCAATTTTCTTCAAACAAAAGGGCTATTAATTGAATGAGTTTTGCAAAACACAAATTACGCAAGACAAATCTGACAGAAGTGTATCGTGTAATGCTAACTTAAGAGTTGTTCCAAAACGGTACATGGCGGATATGAAATACTTTCAAGAAATTTATTAAATCATTCATAGAAAAGTTTATTTTGTTGATTTCCGTAATCTTTTGTAAGAGACAGTGCAACAATAATGAATATAATGCATCAAATGAAATTTTTCTTTTAATGCCTACTTGAACTGCGGAAACTTAATCGTGGCTAAGAAGTAAATCACGATTAACCCTCTGATTAAGTAAAAATTCGAGAATATTAAAATATTTTAAACTTGTAAGATATCCTAAACATGACTCATGCATCAAAACGCTTAAGAAGTGCTAATCAAAGATTGACACTCAATAAAGATTAATCACCTCTGGTGCAAGTGGGCATAATTATACATATCCCGGTAATTATAGCGTTTGGTAAATTTGCAGGAATTCGTTGATTTTGTAACAGCGGTCAATTTGAAGCTTCCACAGAGTGCCCTGATATTCAAACTATTTGAAGTAGAACTGGAGCAGTCACTAAATGGACAAATGTCGATTTCTTACCCTCAGCCTACTCGAATATACATTTTTATGGAAGCAGCAATTGATGTTGACAGGGCACAAAGAAAAAGTGCACAAGCGGCAAACGTAAAACCTATAAAATGCTATAATAAACATGCCTTCGGCAGTATAAAACATATAATTATAATGAACTCAATTTAAATAAATAACATGTTTTTATTAACATAAATTGGAGTATAAACAAACAAAATTATTGATAATTAGGTTTAATGACATCACCTATAGTGTACTAGATCTTCTATTCACATTTCAAAAAATTATTGTAAAAAAATTCAATGCTTTCAATAGATTAGTAGTATAAATACATGTAAACTTTGCATAAAACATGATCAAATTATAAATAGTAATTAAAAATGATTTACATATTGAGCAATATCTTTATATATCAGAACTTCCTTTGGGGCAGTAAATCGGGCCAGATTGGTGATATAACAAACTTTTCATTAATAAATCCAAGGGAAGTCAGTCTAGGTTCTCTTCTCAGTTCATCTTTATCTGGCATGCACATGAGTTCCTAAAAATGTGAATAAAAATGTTAATCGATCAATAAAAAATACTTATAAGTTTAGGTTAAAAGTACCTCTGTAAATTGTGCTCCTTCAATAGCATCTAACGTATACCTTGTTTTTCCAATAATTACTTCAATTTTACCCGATTGACGCACAAGAATTTTTCCGATTTTACCTTCAATCATCTGTTTGAGAGTGTAGTCAATCGGATTATCATCCTCATCAAATCCCTTACCAGGCAATGAATCCGGCATCTGAAAAAACACTTTATTTGTTTTTAAAGAACATAATTTTGTCAAATCAATAAAAAAACAAAAATATACCTTTACTAAGGAAACAGACATATCATCTTCATGAAACTCCACATTACTTGTAAAAGATGACACTGGTGTATCAATACCTAGAAATACAGCTGTATAGATGAAAAGCAATTATATTTATGACAAAAAAGGTTAATATACGGTAAATATACAATATTACCTATTTTATATGAAGAAAGAGGTAGATTGTTAATATGTACCTTTTGATTATTAGTGAGAAACTATAAAATTACCTTGTTTATCAAATCCATTGGTTAAAGGCACATTTGGTTCTTTTTTCACTTCCATTTCTTTTTTTACCTTAAATGTATGCATAAAACCATCTAAAAATATGAATGGCATCAACAATCTAATGAAAATAATTGAAACACTCACCTTTATTTGCAGATAAGGGTAAAACAATAGGTTCATATTCCCCATCATTATCTGACTCACTATCTTCATCGTATGCAAGCAAATCCTCTACAATTGTTGCTTCTTCTTTAACATCAATCTAAAAACAAAATAATGGAAAATAAATTGGAAGAACATTAAGTTTCAAACAAAACGTCATAACTAACGTTTCAAACTCTTACGTTCCAAGTGTTTCCCAATTTAGGTTTTATCATGCCAGAACTCGTCTCCTGCTCCCTTATGGAAGAATGTTTATCCGAATATAGTGTAGGTCGCCTTGTAATGACTGCACCTTCAGAAAATATACCAGAGGATTGCACGAATCGTGAACTGTTTGCAGCATTTCGGTTAAATTGGCGTGGTGTATTCCGTTTAGAAGGTCCTCGGTGTAGTTTTGATGGTCCACTAAATTAATGATTTTAGTTTTATTGTACAGGAATCATTTAGTATTGACTTACATGTTGACTTTACTTTTATTTCTAGTAACATTTAGGTTAGGTGTGTATACTTTTTTAGGTTTAGAACCACCAAGGCTTAAATCTCGTGTCACATTTAGGGAAGATAAGCGTCCAGATTCTTGCTTTATTAAATGTTTAATATTAACTATTTTCGATTTGTCGTCCATTTATTATGATTATTTTAGTAATATTAATGCAGAGGTCGTGTTTTTCTTGTATAAAGTTTAGCTAGCTTTATGTCTTTTCGGTCTTTTCCTGTTCTGTGGATGACGACCTAGAGAAATTAATTGAGGATAAAATAGGAATTTTTAGGAAAAAAATATAATTTCAAAAGTAGTTCTAGGAAATGTTGTTAGAGTACGACACTATATATTTTTTAACAAGGACAATCGAGTACATAGTGTACATGAGGATCGCTGGATTAGCATGCGATAAATGTTAGTGGACCTTTGACGCAATATAAGCACACAGGTAACCACCATTTACGTCACAGGGCCGAGAACTATGTCGGCGAGGTAAGGTAGCTGCTGAAAATGAGAGAGATTGTGGTGAAGCATACCTTAAACAATTATGTATAGAAATATGTATAGGAGTTTTTTTTTTAAGTATACATATGCCAATTAAATGCTGTACATTTACAGGTATTCGTTGTTTTTATAAAATAGTTCAGTTCGAGGCTTTAAGCGAGTGTTTTCGCATGTAATTTCGAATTTAGAAAAGCCTGAACGTTCAGGCTTTTCCAAACACGAAATTTTACTTCATGCGCCACACGTATAAACAGCTGATTTTAAGTCAAGTTCACTCGTTCACAATATTTCAGTGTTTAATACTCGTGGCACATGAAGTAAAATTTCGAGTTTAGAAAAGCCTGAATTTGGATTGTTCCAAATCCAAAAGTTTGGACTTTTCTAAACTTGAAATTTTACTTTATGCTTAATCTGGCAATTAAAAACACTCGTTAAAGCTTCAAATTGATTTTTTGTAAATGCGTACGCATATATATACTTAACAGAAAAATTCCCCGTATGTACCTCATAGGAACTTTAGCCAGATTATCTTTTCGAGATTTAAAAAATGCCTTGGCGATTTTTTTGAAAATTTCTGTAATATTGTTTGTTTAAGTTATGTTCACTTGTACCGCGGTTATAAAGTTAATCGCGACTAACCCTCAGATTAAGTCAAAATTTAAAAATATAAAAATGATTTAAATTTGTAAGATATCCCAAACATCTTTTTTTCAACAAAATGCAAATGTGTACACAATTTGCGAATAAAATTGTTGTGTTTTTTTAATTACTGATTAAAGTTAATCACTTGCATCACAGTGGACTGTTTTAAAAACATTTTAATTTATTTTAACACTAACACAAAATTTTTTCAAAATGTACAAATATTATTATCGTTATTAGTTATTATATATGGTTAAAATTATTCATTATTGAATTTGTGTACCGTATTATTCATATTGAAGAAATTTCTTTAAATATGGCAACACTGTAGAGAGAAATCAAGTTCAAATTTGTTCTAATATGGTAAATCAATTTATACAATTGTGGAATAAATACATACGGTTAATTTTTAAACATAATTTTGATTTAAATAAACTGTACTTAAATATCGTTTGAAAATTGTAGATTATTTTTCATAGGTATGGAATTATCACAAAGATATCTGTCTACCTAGTGCTACCACTGTAGCAGAAATACACTAACCTCCGGCCTAAAGGGCCCATCTTTAAAGAATTTTCTTATGCGCATACAAAAATGATAACATTTGCTTAAAAAATGTCAATTGTTCTCGCTGCCTACGTCACTGCTGTTTACGTTTCCATGTGAATTTGCGAATCACATTTTACTTTACATTCCTAGAATAAGAACATTATGAAACAGACAACGCCGTACACTATACCCTTGAAATAAATGTGGGGAAATCAGTAGCATTTTTTATGACCTTCTTTACCTACTCTAACTACGTTGATACAACATAACCTTTAGTGTCTGACAAGATTACCGGCAAAAAATATAGCAAACAAAGATTAATACTTAGGACGAATTTCGTCTTTTACTATTTCGGTATAAGTACAACTCTAAGCTTATGAACTTTAGCTTCAGGTTAGTTTGTCGTTTATCGCGATTTAGGTGAGATTATGTGTTAAAGAGAAGGTTACGTTTAATTCAAAGTTTTTTTAGGCCTGATCTTCGACCTTACAGGAGTGGCTACAAGGGTTTCCCTAGAACGATGACTTCTCAGTATCCGGATGCAAGACGTGAAGATGTTGTTGATAATTATCATGGAGTGGAGGTAATTAATTGATCTTTTGTATTAGAGTTATTTATTCACTTATCGTCACACTTTTTATAAAACTTATTAAAGTTATATTTTTTAATAGATTATTTTATTTCAAATATGTGTATGCAACATAATTAAACAAATCAAATCCATTGTTATATCTTTTGACATTTATAGTTTAACTCATATTGCTTTCATCTGTGTATTCTCAAGTATTTGAATGTTTTTTACTTGCTCATCCGATTCAATTTGGAACAACTTTTTAAAATTTCAAAAATTTACAACAAAAGATATAGAGTATAGATAATTTATTTCACTTATACATAGGTTCGAGATCCTTACCGTTGGTTGGAAGATCCTGATTCGGAAGAAACTAAAAAGTTCGTTGATAAACAGAATGCTTTGACTTATCCCTACATAAATGACTGTCCATTCAAAGATGACATTAATAAAAGTGTCACCAAATTGTGGAATTATCCCAAGTATTCACCTCCGTTTAGACAAGGAGATATGTATTACCAATTCCGAAACACAGGTACACAGCCATATAAAACTTCTAAATAATTAAAATACTTATATAATTTTAAATATTTATATAAGTGTTTCACAATTTATTTTGCAGGACTTCAAAATCAAAGTGTGATTTATCAATTGGATACCCTTGAAAGTGATGCCAAAGTCTTCCTAGACCCTAATTTATTATCCAAGGATGGTACTGTTGCACTAGCTGGTACAAAGTTTTCTGAAAACGGAAAAGTGCTGGCATATGGATTAAGTCAAAGTGGATCTGATTGGATTGAAATTAAATTTAGAAATGTAGAAACTGGTAAGCTAACATAAAAATATTGCACAATTTTTTTTTTCAAATTTTCTGAATCAATACACTTTTGTTCCATGTTTTTATTTTCACTTTCCTGGCATATGTTTTGATCCTTACAGATGATTATCAAAGGTAAGACTAATTTTAAAATGAAAAATCTTTAAATTTAAGTCTGTTACCTACAAGATCCCCAAAACTTTAAATCTCCTGCCTTAACAGAAAAATGCTCCCATTTTCAAAATCTTATATCTTTGGCAATTATTACCAGTTCTCCAATAAACTAGACTAAAATCCTTAATTTATTTTAATTAAAAAAAATGCTATATATTTATAAAGCAAATAACATGATTCATATCTTTTTAACTATTATTATATAAGTTATTCCAATGTAATTCTTGATTTACAGCAATTAATGGTAGGAAGTCCTGTGATAATGATGCTGTTAACGTGGATTAACTCGTGTTGGTTTCTGAAAAGATTATTACTCCACCAACATCATTATTGCAGGACTTTCTTACAATTAATTACTGTAACCTTTGATAATGATCTATAATATCTATAACGATCAAAACACGAGTCACAAAACTGAAAATAAAAACATGGAACAAAACAAGCTCTATGCCAGATTTAAATGTTCCCTATGTATAAGATCTTCTTTTTTACACTATCAGAACTTTCCATTCATAACCACCACAAAATTCGTATGAGTCTGTGAAATATACATAGGCTTTGAAAACAATTTGTTATTTACTTTAACAGGCAAAGACTACGAAGAGGTTTTAAAGAAGGTAAAGTTCAGTCCTATGACTTGGAGACATGATCATAAAGGGTTCTTTTATGGTGCTTACCTTGACCAACAAGGCAAAACGGATGGATCCGAAACGGACTCAAATGAATTCCAAAAGTTGTATTTCCATGAACTAGGCACACCACAATCAGAAGATATTATAGTGGTAGAATTCGATGATCCTCAATTAAGAATGTAATTAAATATATTTACTTCAAATAAATATATATAATTACATTGAATTTAATTTCAGTGGAGCATCTGTTAGCTTTTGTGGAAATTATCTAATAGTTACTGCTGTTAAAGGGTGTAAAAACAATCTGCTCTATTTTGCACAATTAAGTGGACCAATTACGGGTAAATTGGATTTGAAGCCTGTTGTAACACAATTAGATGCTGATTATGAGGTTATTTTTTGGTTTTTTGATAAATATGTAATTACTAATTAATTGTTTCTTTAGTATATTACAAATAATGGCAGTAAATTCTTCTTCCGCACTAACAAGGATGCTCCAAATTATCATATAATTGTCATCGATTTTGATAATCCAGATAAAAGTAATTGGACTACCTTAATTCCTGAGCATGAGAAGGATGTTTTAGATTGGGGAAAGGCCATTAATATTGATCAACTAGTTTTATGTTACCTTAGAGATGTTAAGGTAATAAAATGTACCTTTTGAAACTATTTTTACTATTTTAATTCCTTGTTGTAGAATACATTGTCTTTGCATAAATTAGAAACCGGCGACAAAATTATGGATTTTCCTGTAGAATTGGGAACTATCAATGGAATGTCTGGAAAGCGGGATCATAAGGAAATGTTCTATGGCTTTGTTTCCTTCTTGACACCAAATATTACATACAGAGTGAATTTCGTGGGAGATAAAGTCAAGCAAACCATCTTTCATGAGACTAAAGTTGGAGATTTGGATCCATCTAAATATGTTAGCAAGCAAGAGTTTTATACTAGCAAGGATGGGACTAAAGTGCCAATGTTTATAGTCCATAAAAAAGTATGTTTCAGTCTGATTAAACATTTCCAAGCTAATTAATACAATTACAGGGTTTTGTTATGGATGGTAGTAAACCATGCATGTTGTATGGCTATGGGGGCTTTAACATAAATGTTACTCCGTCTTTCTCAGTTTCAAGGCTGGTTTTTGTTAACCATTTTGATGGCTGTTTTGCTGTAGCCAATATCCGCGGAGGGGGGTAAGACTTCTTAATTTATGTATTTAATTATGTAATTACATAAATTTATCTATTTCAGTGAATATGGTGATAAATGGCATAACGGTGGCCGTTTTGCGAACAAACAAAATTGTTTTGATGACTTCCAGTGGGCTGCAAAATACCTGATTGATCAAAACTACACCAATACTCAAAAGTTAACTATTCTTGGCGGGTCAAATGGAGGCCTTCTTGTAGCTGCTTGTATTAATCAAGCTCCAGAATTGTATTCAACTGCCATTTGTCAAGTTGGGTATGTACATATAAGTTAATATTAGCATAAACTTTATTATTGGCAAAACGAATATTTTGAATTTAAAACAATTTTGAATTTAAAACAATTTTGAATCTAAAACAATTTTGAATTAGAAAAAAATAACCTTACGCTTCTTTAAGTTTGCAAGACTTTAAACATAATATATAAAATTACGATAATGGTCGTATAAACTGCTAACAATAATTTCATTTTTATTTTGCTTGTAATTACTCCTTTAATTTTTATTTGTTGGTTGGCTTGAAGAGAGTTTGACCTAAATGTTACATATACTATCCGAAAGCATTGTAACAAATCAAATAAGATTTTAAATATTTCATTGTATAATTCAATATCCGGTGGTGTATTTGCATAGGTAGTAGTTGTTTCAATGGATATTTATTGGCTTAGTAGTCATATTAATTAAGACTTACTTTTTGCAGTTTATGCGAACATTATCATAATTTTATATACAGGGTGTCAATTTGAAAACAAGCCAGCTAGAATATCTTTGGAACCGTAACAGTTAGAGAAAATTTTTCAAAACCGCTTGTTTTGTTCCATGTTTCTAGGATATGGAGGGAACCATTTTGACCCACATAACAATCTTCTGCAACCAACCCCTTAGGCTGTAGCCACCCTTGCCCATTTTTTTTTAAATGGCACGACCCTACTTGTGATATATCATTAGAAAGGTCTTTCAAAATGCTAATCAGTGGTTTCAACTAAAATTATTATTGTTACATAAAAACTGCAAACAAAAATTATTTCAATTTATTTGATTTTAAAATTGTTGTCAAATTAGGTATTATAACAATTTATTTTTACAAATTACAAATGAAAAAGCACAGATAAACACAATAATACCCAATATTTATCAGAGTTATCTATTGTTTTATTAAAATATGGACAACTCTAAAAAAAATATTAAAATAATAACAAAATTTGGTTCAATGGAATACATTTATTAACTGAATAAATTGCACCTGTCCGCAATAATAAAAAAAAAATCACTTTGAGCGTACTATAATTTAGTAATTAATTTTTTTTTTATGTAACAATAACATTTTTATTTGGTACCACTGATTAGCACTTTGAAAGACCTTTGTAATGATATATCACAAGTGGGGTCATGCCATTTAAAGAAAATGGGCAAGGGTGGCTACAGCCTAAGGGGTTGGTTGCAGAAGATTGTTATGTGGATCAAAATGGTTTCCCCTCCATATCCTAGGAACGGTTTTGGAAAATTTTCTCTAACTGTTACGGTTCAAAAGATATTGTGGCTGGCTTGTTTTCAAATTGACACCCTGTTTAATGTTTATTATTGGCATTTACAGGGTTTTGGATATGTTACGTTTTCATAAATTTACAATTGGATATGCTTGGAAATCTGATTATGGATCATCTGAAACCAAAGAAGGATTTGAATATTTATCTAAATATTCTCCATTGCATAACATTAAAGAACCTAAAGGTATACTAAGTATAATCATAAATGAAATCATATTCATATGCACAAAATCAATATTTTAGGTGATATACAATATCCATCTACTCTGCTTTTAACTGCGGACCATGATGACAGGGTAGTTCCTTTACATTCTTTAAAGTTTATTGCTGAACTCCAACACAATATTGGTAGCTTGCCTAAACAAAAGAAACCATTAATGGTAAGAGTTGAAACACAAGCTGGGCATGGAGCCGGAAAACCGACAACTAAACTGGTTAGTACTTTATTAAACACATAATTTTGAGTAATTTCACATTCAAATTAATATTATTTATATTTTCAGATTGAAGAAGTTACAGATACTCTATGTTTTATAGCAAAATCATCAAACTTAGAATTTCATGATTAAATCAATTGTTTGTTCAACAAAAATCACCCAAAGGGTGGTCAACATATTAGTATGCTTATAAATTTAAACATATTTAACTTTAATCAGAAGAGGTACCTTATGACTCGTAGCAATGTGTTCCATTTGTTAACCAAAAATTTCATATATTAATGGGTAAATCAAAAATTCATCCATTAATGCTAGTCACTAAAGTTGCTAGAATCAATCCTGTCCTGTCCAATGGTAACCACAAACATTTTGAAAACATGGGTACACTGCAAAATTACTACTTAAGGCCTGTCCATGCCCACATTTGAGTATAACAGGCAAAAAAAAAATACGACAGAGAAAAATATAGTTCATTTTTATAAGATAGTGTACATAATTTGTCTGTCAAGTAATGCGATTTTCAGTGGAGGACGATAGGAAAACTAACCAACTGGGTCAAAATACAAAGTATCTACATTGTGACAACTAACTAAAGTAAAGCCAAGCGGTGAACCTAACTGCCATTTCAGCACTAACGTTTACATGCATGTTAGAAATGACATACCCAATGAAAGTTCTTGCCAGTTATATAATGTGTATGTGCCTTTAAAAAGGATATTTTATTAAAAGCACCGGTGTTTAAAAGGTACAAAACGTTTAAAGATTACTTGTCCTGCACTGCATTTTGATTGATAACCCACCACTCAAACAGCTGTTCAACTTCACTTTATAATGTCTAAGAAGTAACTGGGCTGGATCATAATATTCACTTAACTTTCTCATTCAAGGATGCAGTGGTTTACTGTCAACAAAAACCACACCTCCCTGAGACCCTCCTGCTATGCCTAGTAGTGGCTAATGACCTAACAATAGTCAATAGTTAATTGGAAGATAATGGGCATTTACCATAGTTTACACATATTGTAAATCCAGTTTTTAAACCATTATTTGAAGCCTTTCCCAACATTAGGCCAACAGCCGTCGCTGACTAAATAAAATGACCTTGTTACTTTCTGGTCTAAACATATGAATAACAGTAGGTACAATAAGATTGCATTTAATTAAAATGAATCATAAGACATCTCTTTTGATTATAGCTATAACAATGTGCATTGTTGTTCACTGTCTAATATGAGGAAAATGATATATTTTTGAATACTGAAGGAATCCCTACGTTACCTATGCACTAGACATAACTACGGATGTTTTCTTTCATGTAATCTACATTTTTAAATTGCTTTTATGTCTTGTGAGTTCACTAGCATTATTAACTTTTGTTATTAACCCTATCGTGCACACATTGAATATTGACTTGCTGCAACTAAATCATATTTCAACAATTTAATTATATAATAAATATTATTGGCCGAAATAAGTTTATGTACTACTTTCGATAGAAAATCTATTATATTTTCTTAATTAAATAAGAACACACCGAGTGTTAACCATCAAACCGGCCCTAAGGAAAATGGTATTATTTAGAATTTCAATTCATTGTAATACATTGCCATGACATATTTTTATTTAACGTCATGTTGTTTATTCTGGTAATAGTTTAATAAGGTCGAGGGATTTATTTGATGTAAATGTCAATAAATGCTTTATAATTAATAAAACCATTAATTAAGCCTATTTGGCTATGGCGAGATTTGGTGGTTAACACTTGGTATAACTATTTAATAAATTACAGTAAACTGCATCCCTGGTGGTCATGTGTGCATGTGTGAAGGGGTTAGGGTGTAATTAATTATATTGGTTGTGCTGTGCAATTTATACAATTCCTCTTATTTTCTATCAATTGGATTGATATGATTGTACCTTTACATTTGTTAATACTGGATTTTTAGTTTAAAATATTTTGTTTCCTATTTATGATTAAAGTTTCTTTTAATAAAAATGTTTATATTTATTATATATTCTTTTCCCTTGATATACACACAGTTCTTTGCAACTTCTAGCAACATTATTTTACATGACATAGAAAACAAAAATCTGTAAATGCGATGTTTCTACGATGTGTGGTCTTTCTATAAGGGGCATTTCAAAAATAAAAGTTTATTATTAATGGGCAATAATTTGATATTTTTGTCAAAATAACATTGTGTTGTTTTATTTCAAATAAAATAACATTTACTTTATCATACCATGGGAGTAGCGCTCTACAGCTCCATAATAAGGAAAACTTGCACCTAAGGCCAAATATCCAATTGGTGCCCTCAACTTGACATTCATTATAAGCTAAATGTCATGTGTCATTATAGACTAAATCTCGACTTATGTCAACTACTACTATTGACAAATGTCATTGTCAGCTATCGACGCTGACTTATGAAAAATGGCCGGACATACGAACATTGGCTTTCATAGGCTGTCAAAATTTCTTGTGAAAATTGACAAACACATCAAAAATGATCAATATTATCAAAATAGACAATCAATATGCAGGGAATTGTTCTTTTAAGTATAGTCAAATGACTTTCAGTATAGTAAAATGTCAGTTTTCGTATGGTTTTTTTTTATAGTATATTGTTAGTGATATCTAACCTGACGATGTGATATTTAACCTAACCTAACCATTGTCGTTTATTCAATTTTCTAGTTTTTATAGATTTTGTGATAGTTAGCCTTGTCGCACACAGTTTTGACAGTTATATTTTTTAAGCATCATGTTATGAAATATTTTATTCAAACTCTTCTGAAACTGAATTTGAACAGTTTTTTTCTTAGAAGAAATAAGATGGAAATTATTTTGTTAATCTTGATGATATTTTATGTAGATGTTAAATAAACATTGCTCTTTCAAAATATGTCAAAATCAGATAACACTAAACATTGATAGATAAAGAAAAAGGTTTAGATAATCCGGATGTTTCACTAATTCGGATTTGTTTTTATTGATTCGGATTAGCGGAGCTTTACTGTATTTGTAATTTTACGTCGGAAATTCTAATTTTACCTAATTTTGAAAAGAATTCAAATTTGAAAAAATCTTAAGTTAGACAATATTTAAAACATTGTTATGAAATTTTAAGAGGATATCGAGCAAACATTGTTCCTCATTAATGTCTACAAATTAATGGTCTTAGTGTTATTTATATCATTGATATCTCACGGTGGTCGTGGCTCTCTATAATTTCTGGACACTATATAACTTTATTATTTTAAATGAGACACAGTATAATTTGAGTTTTCTTATTTATCCACTTGAAATTGAATACCATTGTTGATAAAGCAATTTTTTTGATAAAAATAACATTTTGATATCATTTAATCCCATATTATTAATTCCTTAAATTTGTATTACTGAGTATTGTGATAACAATAAAGTTTAAAAATTAAGTTAATCCAGGATAACATTTTATCTATTGAAAGGTGATTAAATTCATAGTGTTATCTAAATCAAATATTATTACAGCAAATAAAACTTGCATTAGAGTATGGATTTAAAAAAGTTTTCTACTCAGATATTTAATAACTCGTTACAATTGTATTGTAAAGAAATAGACAATACACTGTCAGCCTATTTAAAATTCATTTGTATATGATTATGGAAATGTTAACATTGTGTCACCTTATTCACATTTTTATTTGCAACAAAATATATAAAGAAGTTTTTTCAATATTTTCTTTTTCACATTACTTAGTAAAATATAAATATATTTAATGTAATAAATCGCATGGTTTCTCTTGGTAAAAATTAATTAACACTAACAAAATACATTTTTGCTTTCACCGAGTGTATTATAAAAGAAGTCTACTACATTATTTTACATTGATTTATCACTGATTAAGGACCAGGGGGGATATTCACAGCATCGATGAGAAGTCGCACTGAAATGACGCCATTTAGGGAAGAATTTACCAAATAGTTTGGAGTAAAATGACGTCATTTAAGTGCAACTTTTCACTGATGACAAATTGCATAAGTGCTGTGAATAGTCCTCCAGGACTGTATTCTGAATGCTGATGAGTTTTCTTTTTTACCCACTAAAATGACAAAAAATACTATAGAGCAAAATAAATTGATTGAAAACTCATTGGCATTCAGAGTATGGATTCAATTTGGTGTAATGCTAATGACTGAATAATTGCATGTATAATTTTTATTACATCTACCACTCTCAACACTTCCAATAATTTTAAAAAAATAAATATTATATATTTTAACTTATCTAAGCTTAGGACCAAATAAAGTTATTATATAAAAAATATGTATTTAACCAATAAGTATATAACAATGAGTTTACAAAATAATTAAGTACTTCAGTAATATCAGTATGTTTATGTAATTATTTACAATGTAATATGATATGGCGCTTGGAGTGATTTTCCGGCATACTGCTCTAAGCCTTCTCCTTCATAAGAAATCATAGGAGCAATTTCAAATTCTTCTCCTATTAACTCGGCTCCTGCTTCCTTCAAATATTTTGAGTGGAGCTTGAATAAATCTCTCCTCGCAGTGGAAGGGCAGTCTTTTCCAGCATCATCTGCATTTTTCAACGCACTAAATTCAGATTCTCTGGGCACCTCCCATGTAACGAAGTTGTCACTAAATTCGAACACATCAAAAACGAATTTTTCGACTTTTATTCCATTTGGTTCTGTGGGCTTGATTTTATCACCACGATTATTAACGTGTGGAATTTTCTTCTTAGCCACATGAAGTTTCATTTTCTGTAAAGCCACTTTCTCAAGAAAGTCTGCGGTGAAAAAGTGATTACAAATATTTCCAGCGTTGTAGACTAAGCCATCTTTATTGGATAATTCTGACGTTTCTTTCGAGATTTCACTGTATTCGACAACTTGAAATTTACTGTCGACTAAACAAACAACACCTACCGCTTCTGTTGGCACTGTTTTACGAACTACTTTGGCTCCACAATCGGCTTTTTTATGAACACAATAGCCAATAAATGTAGGATCTGCTACTTTAATAAGAATATTGTCGACACTATGTGTATGAATATATTGTATTCCTCTTTTTTTAAAGTCATCAAGAATACCATTGACTTTTAAAGCTTTATAAATACCTCCATTGCCATCTGGTGCTAAGGCCACTTTGTCTTTTGCATCCATAAAAATCTTACCGTCAAATGTAAAACATGGGAATAATCCTTGCTGAAATATAATAACGTCATTTTTATCTAATCCAAAGTAGTTATTTTTCTCCAAGTAATTTTTGGTATCCAGGAATGTTGGTCCACTTGTCATGATGTACCATGTCACACATCCATTCTTATTATATTTTTCGTTAGCTAATTTTTGTACTTTTAATATTCTTTCGGCTTGAATT
This sequence comes from Philonthus cognatus, assembly GCA_932526585.2. NCBI lineage: Eukaryota > Metazoa > Arthropoda > Insecta > Coleoptera > Staphylinidae > Philonthus > Philonthus cognatus. The sequence goes on from OW052243.1 coordinate 90,695,851, forward strand.
TGAAATAACGATTTATGACTGTGTAAACCTACGTCATACATCCCTTTAGGATAACTGACACCGAGCCTTGTTCCTTGTCCACCTGCCATCAAAATAACTCCAACCCTTCCTTCGGATATTTCCTTCAATCCCATATTCCAATATCCGAACAGTTGATTTTTAGTGGACTTAATTTCAGATTCAAATTTCTCTTCTGGAATAGGTTTCATGCGAGAATCCAATAATTCACCTTCACTCGTAGCAGCTTCAGTCACACGCTTGAATATATCAGCAGATTCATCGAAATCCATGTTTCCCAGCTGGTCAACATATTTTTGCTTTTGCTCCTCGGTTAACTCATCGTAGAACTTTAACAGGTGGATTTGATCATTCCTTTCAAGTGACTTTTTGATGTCTTCTAACTTCCCCATTTTTCGTGTTAGTTATCTGAACAATTGCAAACCGATACTTTGTTTACAGCGAGAACGCACGGAATGAAAGGTGGTCCTGATATTTCCACGTATTAAACGAGTACATTCTCAACGGCCGGGCCTTTCACTCTCACTCCCGAGCGTTTGATAAAGGCCACGTAACAGCTTAACGCATGATTTTTGTATTAATTCCTGTTACTTTTATTAAAAAGGGGTTTTCTGAAGCCCTTACAGCCATGGTAAATATTGGTAAAACAACATAACCCCCAAGTAATTCTGACAGCAATTACTAGTCGGCTATTGGAGATTGTAATAGCGGCAAATTTAAATGAACTTGAAATTCCCGCCAAATTTATGAATATGAAATTTCACTTTTAGGCTAGTCAAGGTCGATTGGATATCTCACCACTTTCTCTTTTAAATGTCACGAATTTTAAGGAAGTGTATGCAAATATTAGATATCATTTTAAATAATAGTAGATTATTTTATAAAGGCTATTTAATACTTAATTCTTACAGTGAACTATAAACAGATTTAATATATAACATGAATTTTACCATATATGATACATATAAGCTATATGTACCTATTATTTTTATACGGAATGTTTATTGTAATCACAAACTACTCGTAATACAGTTAAATTCATTCTAAGTTCATTCATCTTCAACATTAATACCACCCAACAATCCTTGCATATCTTCAGAAGTGTGCCTTTTATCGTAGTGGATACCATCTCCCAAGCTAGAAAGAAACAATTCGCTTTTCAGTTCACTAAACAACTGACCATTTATAATAGCTAAGCAATGCCGGAAAAATTGATCAGCTGCTAAGGAGTATCTATATATCTATGTAAATAAAATGCCAATCAAAATAAAACAGAGACATATTAGTTACAAACGAAATCAAACCACATTACATTGGTATTAGTTGCATGACAAATAGAATGAGAGCCAAAATCATTATAAATAAAAATGCGACTTTTTGTGTATGAAAATTTATTGTTTAGAATTGTACAATAACGCTGTAAAATAAGTCACAAAGTTGGGATGATAATAATTTAGGGCAGTGCATTTTTATTTATTGTAATCATATTGAACCTCAAAAGCACCAACACAGTTCCAAAAATTACAGCTTCCGCAATCAGTATCAGCGAGTGCCAGGCTTTATAAGCTAATACTGTTAGTGGTTCAAAACGTAAATCTGCCACTGCACCTATTTTTAAACGGGACTTAAAGTCTCTGACCTGGTTTGTGAGTTCTCCATTGTTTGATACGAGCCGGACGGTGGTTGAGAACGCATGGGATAGACGACACCGTCCCCAGAACTACAAACATAATAAATCTCATAGATATAATATACCTTAGCAACACATCATTCTTCACTCTTTAAATTGGCTTAAACACAGTCATTTACTATTTAATATTACTTAGATAGGTACAGCACGGCAAATCGAACTTGGTCAGACACTTCGTAAGGAGTGAAGAGCAAACAATCCTGCAGACCGAGTACACTTCCAAAAATAAGCAAGCACATGTATTTCACCGCGCTCTCCGCAATAGCATACTATAGTGTCATCACAATTTATAAATGAATGTAAGCGTGCGAACCCTTGACAAAAGCTAACAAGTAAGGCTAGTCGTGCTGTATTTACTGTTTCATTAAAAGACATTAGTAGATAATTTACGAACACACTAATCACTACATGACATGCTTAGTAGAGATAAAATGTTTATTAATGTCTATTAATGAAGCTATTAATGAAGCAAATAACTTATAATACATATTTAAAACTATTACATACGTTGAGAATACAGGCAAAAACCACAATTTTGGATTGTCTCCAAATACTTCCTGAAAGTTTTTGGCCCTTCCTAAATCGAATGCATGCTTATCCTCACCGGTCACAAAAATCGGAGCTCTGAATGCCTCTGAAAGTATACACTTAATTTATTACTGACGTGGATGGACAATGCAGTTGTGTGCTTACCCAATGTCGTTCGATTTACTGATACGAGGTATACGTGGTAAAAAAATAACGAGGCCAAGCTAACAGCAAACATCACTGCCACGAAGAATAGGAACAATATGTGAAAACGGCCTGTGCCATCCAAAGCACCCTATAAAAATTATAGAACAAAATAGAAAATGAATTTATCCAATTAAAAAAAAAACATGTCTTTATTATCCCATTGAATTTTGTCAAAGATAATCATGCAACTATTTTCAACGAAATTAAAAAAAAAACGTGATTGAAATTGAAAAATACAACAATTTTGATAAAACTACCAGATGATGCCTTTAATTCAAAGGCATTTGTTCAAAACCTGTTTTGTAAGAGCTACCTTATTTTTATAATTGAACAATACATAAAAATTATGACTTCAAATTAAAAAATCAATTTCCGTTCAAACAAGCACCCAGTATATGTTTGAAATTTTTTTTTAAAAACAATGATTCTATTGTAATAAGTCATACACCATAATAAAAAAAATTTGGCAACAAATTAAAAAAAAATTATATTACAGAAGCTTATACCTTTGGGGGAACACACTCTTGCAATGCAAATAAAAATTAACAATTATTTAGAGCAAAGGTTGCACTGAATGACCCATGACCTGAAATACACGCCTTTTATATCTAATCGACAAATTTTGTTCCCGCTGCACCAGCATACATTCTTCATTGAAAATAAAAAACAAAAACAATTGCAAGTTTGAAAACCTCAAGAGTAAAATACCAAAACTAAATTATACAAACATTTGTTGTATTTAAAATCTTAAAAAGTAATCTCTTTGTACTAAAACGCATTTTTAGATACATTTTATTACTTGCGTAGGAAAGTGTATCTGAAGTCCATTTTATACAATCGCAATTTTTGATACAAAAAATTGGGTAGAATTTCTCATATACAAGCAATTTTGTTAATGAAATTTTAAATGATTTTTCTGTGTATAAATGCAAATATCAAAATAAATAACTTTTTTAATAAAAAAAAACAAGACCATTTAAAATGGGCGTAAACTAATTATTAGAATTAAGTAAATATGTAATCACTATTTAAAGAGGCATTTATTTCTAAATCGTTTTACTTAAAACTGCCTTGTTTTTTATAAAAATTATTTATGGAAATAATTGCTAGAACTAATCTACAGAAGTCGCTAGCTTTCTTGATGAGGCCATAGATAAAATATTTTTTAACATTAGAAAGAAGTAATTTTTAAATTTGTGTTGTGAAAATGACAATACAATTTAACAAATACAAGATTACAACTATCACAAAATAAATACATAAGGTGGTGATTAATTTTTGATACATAAATAAAAATTGCCTGTGAGATGAAATAATAACAAAATGTTATGTGGAAACAGAAAATCAGCCTGATTTTTGTAGAACAGAATGTTCAAAATTCAATCCAAAATGTTGATTGTATACAGGGAATTTATCTTTTAAATACACACATCCCGATTTTGGTTGTAAATTTTCAGACATTTGTTGTTTTTCAAAATATTCAATTTGAAGTTTCCAACAAGTGTCCATCCATTATTAAGCATGAAGGACAATTTCGAGTTTAGAAAAGCCTGAACCAAATTTTTAGGCTTTTCTAAACTCGAAATGTTACTTCGTGCTTAATCAAGGTGTAGAAACACTCATTAGAAGCTTTAAATTGAACGACCTTCAGAAACGACAAATGGCTGAACAAATACAGCGTATACAGGGTGTCTACGCTAAACCGTTCGTTAAAAGTTTAAGGGGTTGCCGTTGCACTAAAAATTTGAAAAAAATCCTTGTCATACAGTTCTCCTCATGTGAAATATTTTCAACTTTATATCACTTGCGGTTCTACTGGAAGTAGCACCAAATTTGTTATTTTAAATGGAACACCCCATATATTAGTAATTTTTTGGATTCCTCGTTTAAATTGCAACATATGTACACTTATCTTTTATAGTTTTCAAGCAAAAAAAATATTTCTAAAATTTTGACCTCTAAAAATCTATCTGTAACTTCTCTTAAGAGTAAGATAAAAATATGATTTATATCTCTACTTGTACATAGAGGATGCCTCTATGAGTGAATTAATTGGAAACTGTCAATTTTCACAATAAGTGTTCTTAAAATGTCAATATCTAAGTGGCCTCTTCAATATCTAGTAATTCAATTTTTTTAAATGGAATGACCCAATTTTTATCACGTGGTACGATTGGGGGGAAAATTTCCTACAAAAAAGTATTACAACTCTACTCCTAAAGCAAGTAGTTTTCGAATTATTTCGAAAATTCGTTTTTCGTCGCATTTATGCTTTTGTTTTGTCGCGATTGTATTGAGAAATATCAAATAAAAAAAATCATATTTTTATCTTATTCTTAAGAGAAGTTACAGACAGATTTCAAGATGCCTTTTAGAGGTCTGAATTTTATAAATATTTTTTTTTCTTGAAAACTATAAGAGAGTGTACATATGTTCGAATAAAATATGTTGTAATTTAAACGAGGAACCCAAAAAATTACTAATATATAGGGTGTTCCATTTAAAATAACAAATTTGGTGCTATTTCCGGTGGAACCGGAAGTGATATAAAGTTGAAAATATTTCACATGAGGAGAACTGATTCAACCATATGACAAGGATTTTTTTCAAATTTTTAGTGCAACGGCAACCCCATAAACTTTTAACGAACGGTTTAGCATAGGCACCCTGTATATCGGGATGTGACCAGGAATAAAAATAGAATTCCCTGTATTTTATTATATCCTAATAAAACCCCCCTCCCAAGAATAAGTAAATTGTAGAATCATACAATTTTCATGTGTTGAGTCCCTGATAATTTTTGATAAGTTTTGTTGAGTCACTGATAATTTATTTAAGTGTTAGAGGAAGTTTTTGACTAAATGTTTACATTTTCAGATAAGCCAATGCAAGTTTTAGAAACACCAAATATTTCGTACACAGTTCACAATATTAATTTCTCACAAATTGCATAGGAAATATAATATATAATAAATAATTTTCCTGAGTGACAAAACTTAATTTTCACAATTGTGAAGATTGAGTTTTGAGTTAAGATAAAATTAATTTTATATATTTTCAAAAATCATTTTAGGGTATTAAAATGATTTTCAAAACATGACACATTTTTTAGTATGTTAGTATTCATTAGAATCAGAGGAACATCATCAAAATATTATTCACAAAATGGAAACTTAACGATAAGGAGTGAGTAAAATACATTAAATGAAAAATAAAAACAAAACAAAAATTTTAGAAAAAATCGAGCTCTAACACCTTACCAAAGTATCCATACTCGAGTGATGTCCCTGCACAAAGGAAAAACTAGGGTATTTAAGAAAAAAATCATAGATTGATTACATTTACACGTACCCGCCAAAAAGAAATGAAATATTCCACTGAAGTTAATGAAATATATATACAGTAAATTAATGCATATCCTAAGAATAGTATGAAGAACTTGTAGTTTGTGAAACACACACAGTTATTAACCCAAGGGCAATGATGGTCCATTTTTAATATACACTTCCCACAAACTGAACAATGATGTGCTCTGTCGGGCTTGATATGTCTGCACTTATCGCAGTAGCGCACTGTTCCAGAAACTGTCCGATTCCGGTTTGGTAAGTCTTGGCAGAATCTCTCTAGTATTGAGTTCTGCATTTCTTCGCTATCTGCATGTGCCAGTCTTTCTAATTCTCCCGCAGGTAACTTAAACTGAAAAAATCAAAATGAGGAATATTCACAGAAAATTGTGATCAACTTACCTTAGCAGGTACAACTGCGATGTGGGTGAAAATAGTTTGAAAGTAAGCCCATATAAAAAGCACGAATAAAATATGGTACATAAGTAAATATAGTATTTGCTGTGCCGTGGTTTCAATGGTAACTGAAATGGAATTGTATTATGTCAGGGAAGATTGAAGCGTACTTAACTTACGTAAACACAACTGGACTACGAAAGCATAATAAGACCATAATACTATACACATTATGAACAGAACTGGAACCCACTTTACTGCATTGAAGCAAAAAAGGCAGGGACCCCGGTTTTGTCGGCGGGTGTTAGTCGATGTATTGGGTGCTGGTAGTGCCATTATTTTCAACTTTGTCACAGGATTATTTTGATAGGCACATACTGTCGATTCGTTGAATATAGACACCAGGCACCTTCACATAAGGGTTACTGGTGTTATAAACAGTACATTCATTAATGTTTAGCTTTTTTAGGAAATTAAAAATCGTAACACTAGAAACTAAATTTTGACAAGTAATTGTTATTATAGCGACATCTCCAGAATAGTAATGAGCGGGAAATTTAAATTTTTGCATTTTTAGTTTTTGGTGGTATATGTTAAAACTGTAATATATTTTGTAATAAATGCATAAACACAAATAATAAACCTGTTTAATAATTTATTATATAACAATACAAAATGCCAGTAAGGTATTCTAAAGGAAATGTCATTTTAAATTTTAATCACGTTTCTATAAAATGTGAAGGTACTAAAATATCTTTAATTGTTTATTTATTTATAACTATGTTTGTTCAATGTATAATGATTATCACGATGCCTGTATGTTAATAACATTTTACTTTTACTTTCATTAAAAAACATCAAAAATTAAGAAAAGAAAGTGTCCAATCTGGCAAAACTGTCTCTCTATATTGCTAAAAGCGTCAAGAGATGTCGCAATAATCGTAACTGGTAAAGTTGTTATTAATTTAAATAAAGTACGTTGATATTAAATTCATACATTATATTTTGCAGTCTAGAATATTTAATTTAAAAAAATCGTAATTTTATTGTTATCACGTATAAAAAAAAATCAACATAATTTCTAACCTTAAATATTTATTTGATAAAAAAAATGGATAATATATGTGTTTTTAAATCAAATACTAATGAAGATATCAAAATTAAATCTGGCTCGGTTATAAAGCTCCCATGTAATCCAAATATAGAAATTTATTATAATGCGGATAAAAAGGATGTTCAAATGAATAATCTCGGCAATGTATCAGTATTATTGAATGGATACAAGGTAATGACAAAAAGAAACTACAGAATGGTGTCCGGTGATTGCCTTCAAATTGGTGAAACAACACAATACTTTCTGGAAATTAATGGAGGAAAACGCTCAAGAAGTCCACCAGAAACAGATGTTAAGAAACCAAAACTAGCTCCAATTTTTCAAATGAAAAATTCAGTAAGTTCGAGAGGCAACTGCGATGGTAGCTGGGAATCAATAAAAAATCAACTGTTTATATACACTCCTACGAAATTAGAATGCAAATCCAAAATCTTAGCATTTGATATGGATAATACTTTGATAAAAACAAAAAGTGGAAAGACATTTCCTGTCGATTTTAACGATTGGATTCTGTTTAATGCAAATGTGCCCAATAAAGTAAAAACATATTATGAAGATGGATTTAAGATAGTTATATTTACAAATCAATTACATATAGGAACTCACACTTCAGCTATAATTCCTTTTAAGCAAAAAGTTAATAACATAATTAATGAAATTGGATGTCCCATTCAAGTTTTTGCATCTTTAAAAAAGGATATTTATAGGAAACCAGCAACCGGTATGTGGGATGTGCTCATTAAAGAAAAAAATGGTGATGTTAAAGTAAATTTAAAAGAGTCTTTGTACGTGGGAGACGCAGCAGGACGTGTTGCCGGTTGGGAACCTAAGAAGAAGAAAGATCATTCACTTGCAGACCGATTATTTGCTTTAAATATTGGAGTGAAATTTTTAACACCTGAAGAATTCTTTTTAGGAGGTAAACCAGGGAAATTTATTATGCCAGAATTTGATCCACGAAATATTAACATTCCTGGAGATAATATTGATTTTGATGATGACTCACGTGAAGCAATTTTAATGGTTGGATGTCCTGCTTCGGGAAAATCTACATTTTGTGAAACAGTTTTGAAGCCTCGAGGATATGTATATGTTAATAGGGATAAGTTAGGATCGTGGAATTCTTGCATTAAACACATGGAAGATGCATTAAAACAGATGAAGAGTGTTGTTATCGATAATACAAACCGTGATAAGGAAACAAGAAAACGTTACATTGATATAGCTAAACGATATAATGTTCCTGTACGCTGTTTTGTTATGGTATTGAGCAAAGATATGGCAAAACATAACAACAGATTTCGTGAAATAACAGATAAGTCTCACATAACTGTGTCAGATATTATATTGCACTCTTATTTTAAAAATTACGAAGAACCTAATAAAAACGAAGGATTTAAGGAAATTCGAAACATTGGATTCAAACCGACATTTGCGAATAAAGATTTGGAGAAACTATACAAAATGTTTTTAATGGATAAATAACTTGTAATTTATTATACAGAATAAAATCTTTATTTTAATCATTAGATTTTTCATCCTAAATTTAAAACGCAACATAAGCTTTATTTATAACCATTGATCAGTTTTAAAAGTATAAGATAATTTTTTTTAAAATAAAACATGCTTAAAACTTGTTAATAAATCACATGGAAACACTTGTGTGTTTCATGTTTTAGACATAATTATTTTTATGATCTTAAAAACTTACTTGATAAGGAATAGAAAATAAATACAAAAAATTTACAATTACAAAAATATCTACAAATTCCTTATGTGTTGCTAAACTAGCTGATGTTGGGAGTGAATTTTGACGACTGAATAATTGAAGTTTTGCGGGCAGGTACAGTTTCAGGTGTTGGGATTGCATCTCCAGTCGCATATGGATTTACTGGCATTGAGACCTTCGGTAACTGCTTGCTGTTTATGCCACCCATTTTTTGTTTTGCCATCTGATAATCACCAGAATCAAAAAACTTTTGCTGAAAAATGAACAGTTCAAAATAAACATTGATTATTTAAAATTTGTTGACTTAAAAATATTTGATACTCATAAAGCATCTTTTGTATCTACAGGGATTTTTGTCTTTAAAGTATACATATCCTGATAATTACAGCGTTTGGTAAATTTGCAGAAATTCATTGTTTTTATAAAAGCGGTCAATTTAAAGCTTCTAATGAATATTTCCATTCCTTGATTAAGCATAAAGCTTAATTTAGAGCTTAGAAATGCCTAAAAATTTGGCTCAGTCAAGTAGCACCAAGCATGTAAAACTGTTAAAGTGGATTTCAAAATATTCTGCTTTATTAATTAATAAATATTACAAATGTTTATATTGTGTAACCATTTCTTCCAAAATTCAAGCACCTGGAGCAATTTGCTTTCAGATTTTTTCTATTAATTAAAAAAATTATAAAAGCGCAAGATTTCGTTACATGAATTAAATATGTAAAGTTATTTAAATTAAAAACACTTGGTATTGTTACACAAATTAAAACTTTATTCCGACTAGTTTCTGTTTGTTAGACCATTTTCAAAGGAATGTGACATTCCTTTGAAAATGGTCTGACAAACCGAAACTAATCGGAATAAAGTTTTAATTTGTCAAACAATACCAAGTGTTTTTAATTTAAATAACTTTACATATTCTAATATGTTTCACCAAGTGCCAAATGAGAAATTAATTCAAGAAATGAATTAAATATTTATAAGATTTATTAACGTGAGATTAAACTTAAGCAGTATATTTTGAACTTTTTAATATTTTATCTTCAATTTGGTTCTCATTAATCACTTGAGAAACATGTTTACAATATCGATATTGAATAAAAGTCTCCTTGATAATGACGATAAGTCAAAACTTGTCAGAGAAAATAAAAACAGTAGTGAAACAAACCAAGTGACTTTTATTCAATTGTCAATATTCATAATGTTTTAGTGCTTAATTAGGGAGTTTAAATACTCCTTAGAAGCTTTACATATAACTCTCTTATAAAATCAATGAATGCCTGAAAATGTAGTATATACATTGAGATATGTACTGAAAAGAAAATTTCCCCTTTTTGTTTTACATATTATAATAAAGTTGTATACAAATTTGAACCATAATATAAATATTGAAAACGTTGAATGAAATATTTTTGTGTGGATTTTTAATATCTACTCTCATGAAATTTTAAATGATTTATATCAATATTGCTTGAACAAAGAATACAATAAACAAAGGTGTTAACTTAAATAGCAAGTGTGACAGATAGTTTATCAGATATTATAATCATGAAGCACAATAATAATAATAGTGTCATAAAAACGTTATTATTATTTTACCAAAAAGATTAACGACTCACAAAATGATTCAATTGATAATATTAATCATGTTCAAGAATTCCTGCATACTAATAGCAGTTAAACAAGTATTACTTATAAAAACAAAACATTCGCAATTGATATATCATACCCCTTTTGCAAGGCGTTTCTGCAAGAACGCAGAATGACCACTAATGGATCGACCTGCCGCTGCTGCACCACCAGGGTATTTTGCCTTGAGCTTCTCCTCCTCCATTTTTTCAACATCATGAGCAGTCATCTACAAGAAAGAACCATTTTATAGTACATTGTCAACATTGCATCGAAACTGATCGTACCTCAGATATTTGCTGCTCAACTTCTTGCTCACTCATGTTTATCTAAAAATGAAAATTCGTATTTAATCCATTGGGTTAATGAAACATGAATGTGGTAAATAATAGTATATGCGAGAAATGCTTAAATAAAAAAGAGACAAAAAAATGGGGTCGAAAATTAAAGTATTTTATGAACTTAATGAACGCAATGGGGGCATCGACTTACTTCTGTTTCAATGTAACGTAATTTACTCGAAAAATCGAGAAAGAGTTAAGGCAAACAGCGGCAATACAAATAGAATTTACACAATTTTACAGGACGGCAAATACCATAGGCTGTAGATCGCCCAACAAAAACACGATAAAGAAGGCCACTCGGACGTTGTTATGGTTCTAATAGTTAAACTTATGTTCAAGAGATGGCATTATAGATTTTTCTGATTTTTTTTATGGTAAATTAAACACTTATTTCATAGTATTATACCTGTTTTCAAAGAAAATATTAAAGTAAATAAAATCTAATAACTAAAACATTTAAACTAATTTTGTGAACAACAATAAAAATCCCAATCGTAGGTATCTGTAATACGCCCTCTGTGTTTAAATTGCTGATTTAAAGCTGATTTAAACTTATAAATGAATCCTAAAATAAAATATCGATGTTTTATCGTTGCCAGCTATCTTAATGAACCAACGAAATGTATTTCATAAAACTGTTGCATCTAAGCACAACTTGTTCTAATTTCTTGAATTGTTTGTTAGATTAAAAATAATTGTGGTAACTTAATGAATATTAAACAACTTCTTTAATGATCTTGATATTAATTAATTAAATACCATTAGCTGTAACAAATACAGTTGCAATTTAAAACATATTTTAGGGAATATTTTGATTTACGCGCCAGCATAAACGGAGTCCAAAGATTTAGGGATTTTGGTAATAATGGGCCCGTTCATTAAAATGTTCAAGATTCAACATGTTTGAATTTGTTTGTGATGTATGTTGGTATCTAATGAACGTCGGTCTATTTTGTACGAATGCAAAATCCCAAACACGTTCAGGATTAACAATCCGGTCATCAGAGAATTCCCCAACAGTTGGCAGTAAACTCCCAGCTACTGTCTCTGATGAACGGGCCCATTGAGAAGTGCTGTGATAAACGACCTCATATTACTTTTATTCACACCGTCATCATTATTATAATTACTTAAATAATAAAGCCACACGTATTAATATAAATATAAAAGTCGCGGAATATATTTTGTTGTTTTTCACAAATGAATTTGGGGTATTTGCATACCAACGGTTGGTAACACTGTCATTTCGTTTAGTTCTCTCGTGATCGGCGACAGAAATGTTTATCGCATAGTAATTAAATTTTGCGGTGTCTTAATAATAAATATGTGATATAAACGAATAAACAATGGCTAACTTAAATTTTAATAATGACACGGTGCACACCAACACCTTCACGCCTCGCGAGTACCAGGTGGAATTATTGGAAAGGGCCAAGAGGAAAAACATTATTATATGTTCCAGTACAAGTACTTCAAAATCTTTTCTTGCAATAAAACTGGTACAGGAATTAGCCTATCAAATGCGTTCACCGAATGGAAAGAGAGCGTTTTATATTGTAAATCCTTCGAATACATCCGTACTTACTGAACATTTCAGATCTCTAACAGGTGGGCAAACATAACCTTGAAATTTTAGGAATAATGGGGAATAACAAGTTTAATGGTTAAAGTATATCATATTCCAATTGCTAGGATTTTGACAACTTATTTGCTGGTATGAGGGTCAAAACATAGTTACGCAAGAAAAGTGGCGAGGCTAGAAGCCGCGATGTTGGCCTTTTCTCTTTCTTAAGTATGTTTTGATCCTTTAGCATCCTTCTACAATAGCGGCGAATGGGTTGTGTAAAAATAAAGCGAAAAAGTAATTTTTAGTGTCAGTACCAGCGCCTGGTAATATGTTTTTTGTTAAGTTTTGAAAAATATAAGCAAGGTAGGGTTCTTGGTCAGAGCACATTAGATTTAATGTAGGGCTTGTTATTTAATTGTGGATTAGTCGAAGAATGGTGCTAAAACTCTTATCACAATTAAAAATTAATTCATTCTGGTCTTTAAAGTTTATATTCTCTTATAAATTCATGAAATTGACATGATCTGATTGGAAATCCAATTTAGCTGAACAATAATTGTTATTTGGGCATTGTTTAGTTTGTTTTTTATCGCAACCAATATTAGAAAATAATTATATGAAATTTCTTGATAAACATGATATAATACTTTTAGATTTGGAAGTAATCGCGTTAGATGGACATTACACAAAACCCAATTTCTCTCAACTAATAAAAAAGTATGCAGTGTTTGTAATGTCATTGGAAGTATGTGTAGATGTGTTAAAATTTTGCCTGGAGGGAAATATGAGCTCTATCAATTTATTAGTGATAGATGATGGATTATATGGCGAGCGTGAATTGTGCATTCAACAAATCATGAATATGTATGCGAATAACTTATGTAAACCACGCATAATAGGTTTGGTATCAGGATTATTAAGTGAGAACATGATGCCGAATTATTTAGAAGGTGAAATGGTGCGCTTGGAAAGTATGCTTCAAGCTTCCATAGACACCTCTAGTGATATAAGTGCATTAATACGTGTAGGAAGACCTAAAGAGCTTCTTGTAAGCTGCCATAACCCTGACGACAATAAATTGCTTAATGAAATTCGTGAGATGATTCTTAATCTGGATAACTTTTTCGAGGAGCATCGATATGATCCCAGTGAAATATACGAAGAAGAATTTTTAGAGGAGTATAAAAACATTCCTGATCCCAAAACAATTCCAAAGAATTTGTTAAAAGATTTTTTACAAATTTTGGATGAGTTTGGTGTTTGGGGTGGAAACCAAGCGGCTTTTCAAATATTAGTATTAATAGAGAAATTAAAGGTTAAAGTTGCTTATGAACGTCATTACCTCTTGTTATGTGTTTTATCAACAACGATGTTATCTGTCAGAGCCTTATGTGATGAAGTAATACCACAAGTCTGCACAGTAGACGACATTATGACCTGGACGACATCAAAGGTAGGGATAATTATAAGTTACTAGCTCAGACAGTGTAAAAATAAATATACCGTGTGTCCTCGGAATACTGCACCGATACGAAAAACTTTTTTATTAACTATTTTTCAACAAAAAGTAATTTTTAAGAAAAAGTTTTGGATCACTTAAAAAGAACATTTTCATTATCAAATCCTAATTTGATTTGAGAAAAGTACCTCTAATTATATTTTTAGGGTTAAGTCTAAATACAAAATTTGAACTTAATAGAAATTTTTTTTTTTAGATATTATTTTTCTAATGTTTTTTCGTATATTTTTTTAACATATATTCATTCAAAATAATTGCATTTCTATTAAACTACCTCTTTAATCAAGTTATAGTATATACCATGCGTCCCCAGATAACTGCCGAGATAGGTATACATCAATTTTTCAACCAAATGTCTTTATAAAATGTTTTACTTCTCTTAAAAAACCATTATCATAAAGACATTACAAAATTGATATAAGGATCTCTACAATGGATAAAAAATAAAATTAGCTTATAAGAGAAGTGGCCTAAATTTTGGCTTTAACCCATTAGTGCATACGGTTTATTATTTACCAGAAAACATTTTTCATCATTAATATTAAGATTGTAGGTCACAATAGATAGAAAAACAGTTTTTTAAATTTATTTTATTGCTGAGATTCAAATTGTCCGTTATTACAGTCACTATGCAAAATTAATAGAATCTATGATAATAACAAAATATGGAAATGATGTGAATGAATATATTACTTGAATATTACTTAGTGCATCATATAAAAAATAATAAACAATTAAGTAAACTATAAATATATATTGCTTATTTACTTACCCGCTGAGCGAATGTCCATATTGCGACAGGTCCATCGCGTACGAAACTAAATACCACAACACTATTTCTTTAAATAGCAGTAAATTGTATTTTTTTCAGATGTCTACACAGTGTATGTTATCATCTAAACTAACATGCACATAAAAATATCAACCATATACTATGAAAATGGATTAATTTAGGAGGTCCGTTATAAGGGACGCTATGCATTATTGGGTTAAAGAAAAATATTATAAGATAAAAATGTATTTGATGACGTAATTAGTTTAAATATACAGGAAATTTTGCTTTTAAGTATTTACAACGAATTTTTATTTTAAGTATACATATGGATTTGCTGTAAATTTTCCGACATCATTGCATTTTTTTTAAAGTTCAATTCAAAGTTTAAACGAGTATTTTCCACTCCCAGACTAAGCATGAAGTAAATTTTAAGGCTTTACTAAACTCGAAATGTTACTTCATGTGCCACGCGTATAAAACACTGGTCTTAAGTGAAGTTTAAAATAAACGTCAACAGAATACTGCTTAGTAGTATATTGCGAACTTCACAATATTTGAGTGTTTTATACACGTGGCGCATGAAGTAAAATTTCGAGTTTAGGAGAGCCTGAAAAAACTTAAAATTTCACTTCATGCTTAATCTAGGAGTCGAAAACACTCGTTTAAAGCTTCAAATTGAACTTTAAAAAAAACGAATATGAAGATTTACAGAATAATTGGGATATGTAGACTTAAAAGAAAAACTCCCTATATAATTTCAGTTTAATATGACTAACTTAAGTTTATCTAAGATATTTACAATTTTATAATATGTTAATTTTCATTAGCTAAATATCACCAAATTTGATGAAAAATTGATAATTTATTAGAAATACAATTTTGAATAAATACACCTCAAAAATATATGATACATAATCATAAAAATAAATAAATTTAATAAAATTAAAATTCTTTATATTAAGTTTATATTTTGTATGTAAACATATTTTTTGATACAAATTACTTTTTCAAATAACATCTTTATCTAAAATTATAATTAGAGGTACTTTCCTCTAATAACAATTTTAGTTTTTCTTAATTTTTAAGCGTCCTTTATAATAAATTAAAGATTTGACAATAAAAATGGTATTTTAAAGTCATCCAAAACTGTTTGTAAAGAATGACTTTTTGTCAAAAAATGGACAATCAAAAGGTTTTTCCTATCTGGGCAGTAATGTGGGGACACACAGTATATATTTTCTTAGAATTGGTTTTTGTAAGTTAATTAATATTGTAGGTGCATAGATTAGTGGATATATTAAAAGTTGTGGGGCCTGGAGAACGTCCAGCCACTGAAGAGGCTCCACCGGAACCTCAAGATCCACCAGTAGGAAAATATGGCAGAAAGAATTACAAAGGCCAGCGAAAGCAATATTATAATAGAAATCAGTTAGAAGATAGTATTTGTTGCCTTATATTTGTATCAAATACTTTAATGGCCAAAGTTTTGCATTCCCTTATTTCGGTAAATATTGATCAAAATGCCCTTTATTATGTCATTTCTGTATAAAATTATTCCAGACTGTCTCTGCGTGCGACCCTGCTTTATGGTGGGTGGGTGTGCTTTATACAGTTGATAAAACAGCAAATCCACAAACCGAGTCTCGTGAAGCAGAGCAAGAACACCGCCGACAAGAGGAAGTGCTTAGAAAGTTTCGTGCTCACGAATGTAACATAATGATTGCAACATCAATCCTGGAACAAGGTTTTGATCTGCCAAAGTGTAATTTAGTTATCAAGTTAGACATAGCGAAAAACTTTCATAGTTATATTCAATCAAAGGCCCGTGCGAGGGCTCCATGTTCTTATTATGTATCATTATTCTATAAATCATCGGAACAATCATTCCTGAGGAAGTATTCTGAATTTATAGAAGTAGAGAATATTCTTTTAAAGCGATCGAATTCTTTAGAGTCAGGAATAGAATATATAAATCAAGCAGATCAATACTGTAAAGAATTTGCACCTTATGTAACCAAAGAAAATGAATCTGTACACTTGAGTACTGCTATACAAATTATTAATCGTTACTGTGCAAAACTACCTAGTGATACTTTCACCAAATTAGTACCGAATTGTATTATAAATTTATGTATTAAACAAACCTCTTGTTGCCTGCGTTTACCAATCAATTCACCTGTGAAAGAAACTGTAAAAACAAAATCTTTTCCAAATGACGTTATTGCTAAGAGACATGCTGCTTATTATATGGTACAATTACTTCATAAATCCAACGAACTAGATGACTTTCTAAACCCAATCACCAAAGAAAAGTTTAATGCAACGGATGAAGACTGGAATGATTTTGCCCTTGAGAAAGAGGATGAATGTTTGAGCATTGATAATATTGATCAAAGGCCAGGTACAACTAAGCGAAGACAATATTATTATAAACGTGTTGCTGACGCTTTGCAAGATTGCATGCCTGTAACTAGTACAAAAACATATTTCTATACAATTGTTATGACACTCACATGTCCTATTCCTGAGGAACAAAATACTAGGGGTAGGAAAATTTATCCACCTGAAGATTCAGTTCAGGGTTTTGGAATTTTAACTTCTAAAGAAATTCCTCAGGTAATTTAAATACTCATTTAACTCGCCATCATATTGTGTGACTCAAATTTTATAATTGCAGATTTGCCCATTTCCTATATTTACAAGATCTGGTGAAGTTCAAGTGAGTTTGAAACTATGCAGAGAAGATGTGTTTTTAAATGAAGATGAAATCTATAAAATTAAAGAATTTCTTAATTATACCTTTACAAGTGTGTTGAGGTTACAAAAATATCAAATGCTTTTTGATCCTTCACATTCTCAAAATAGCTATTTTATTGTGCCGACCATAAAAGGTAAAACATTAATTATATAAAATAACTTACAAACATTTACTTACAGTACACTTTTCAGATGGCACTACAGTAAACATAGACTGGAATTTTTTAAATTTAATATATAAGAATAGAGATGTTTTACCTGAGAGTATTCCTGATAAGCAACGGGTGCATTATACATTTGATCCATTGCAATATAAAGATGCTGTAGTTATGCCATGGTATAGAAATCAAGATCAACCACAGTATTTTTATGTAGCTGAGATTTGTAATACTTTAAATCCAGCTTCAGCATTTCCAGGCTCGGAATATGCTACGTTTGAAGAGTATTATAAGAGAAAATATGGAATTCAGATACAAAACAAAGAACAACATCTCTTAGGTAAATATAAAATAAATAGTTTTCTAGTATAATACTCAGCAATACATTTTTATAAATATATTCTAGATGTTGATCACACTTCTGCTCGATTAAATTTCTTAACACCCAGATATGTAAACCGTAAAGGAGTTGCATTACCAACTAGCAGTGAAGAAACAAAACGTGCCAAACGTGAAAATTTGGAACAGAAACAAATTCTTGTTCCTGAACTTTGTGCGATTCATCCTTTCCCTGCCTCGTTGTGGAGGAAAGCAGTTTGTTTGCCTTGCATTTTGTACAGAATAAATGCGTTATTACTGGCTGATCAAATTCGCCAAAAAGTGGCTCTTGAAATTTATTTGGGCAAACCGGATCTACCAAGATGTAAGCAGGGTTTTTATGTTTAAAACATTTTGTTTTAAAATAGTGTTTTAAACATGTTTAAAAACAACGTCTTATTTTAAGAGGTTTTGTTGTAACATTAAATTTGTTTACACCGTTGTTTTATAATCATTAATTAGATAAACTATATTCTATACTGCTTTATTAAGATTTTTTTGTTTAAGTTTTTAAATTTTAACTAAACTGTTGACGGTATTTCAAATTGCATTATTAAACATACCATTTTATCATAACTATATGCTCATTATCCAGGGTGATTCAGAACAAGTGCAAAAAAATGAACATCTTGTTTATAAACATTGATCCGCTTTTCAAACCTACTACTATTTTAAAGTTTGTGAAATAAAGAATCGGTTTTAAATACAATTAAAACAATACACCGATGTTAAGATAGCCATAGATTTTCCAGCCACGGATTTGCCCGGCGCATCCATCATCGATCGTAAATTAAAATAAATGTTTTTCTTAATTTAAGGCATATTATTAATGAAACAAAAAGAACTAAACTAATTCCAGCCCTAAAACTATAGCTCATCCAAACCTAAATTTATTTTCGTATATAGGCTTTATCAAACACAAATAGATAGTCCTTCCAACAGCATGTAATAAAATGACCAGATTTCAAACTTAAATTAAGAGTATGTAGTTGTGATTAAAATTATTTCCTTTAACTCTGACGTGTAGCTTAAAGCCTAACTAAGCCATTTAAGCAATAAAATTTTGGCGAAAATGTTAAATAAATTTTTTATAGATTTTTTTTCATCCGAACGACTCGAATAAAATGACCCGATTTCAAACTTAAATTAAGAGTATGTAGTTGTGATTAAAATTATTTCTTTTAACTCTGACGTGTAGCTTAAAGCCTAACTAAGCCATTTAAGCAATAAAATTTTGGCAAAAATGTTCAATACATTTTTTATAAATTATTTCCATCCGAACGACTCGAATAAAATGACCAGATTTTAAACTTAAATTAGGAGTATGTAGTTGTGATTAAAATTATTTCTTTTAACTCTGACGTGTAGCTTAAAGCCTAACTAAGCTATTTAAGCAATAAAATGTTGTCAAAAATGTTAAATAAATTTTGTATAAATTTTTTCCATCCGAACGACTCGAATAAAATGACCAGATTTCTAACTTAAATTTAAAGTATGTAGTTGTGATTAAAATTATTTCTTTTAACTCTGACGTGTAGCTTAAAGCCTAACTAAGCCATTTAAGCAATAAAATTTTGGCAAAAATGTTTAATAAATTTTTTATAATTCTTTTCCATCAGAACGACTCAAATAAAATGACCAGATTTCAAACTTAAATTTGAAGTATGTAGTTGTGATTAAAATTATTTCTTTTAACTCTGACGTGTAGCTTAAAGCCTAACTAAGCCATTTAAGTAATAAAATGTTGGCAAAAATGTTGAACTAGTTTTTTATAATTTTTTTTTCGCGTCCATCCGAACGACTCGAATGAAATGACCAGATTTCAAACTTAAATTTAGAGTATGTAGTTGTGATTAAAATTATTTCTTTTAACTCTGACGTGTAGCTTAAAGCCTAACTAAGCCATTTAAGCAATAAAATGTTGGCAAAAATGTTTAATAAATTTTTATAATTTTTTTCCATCCGAACGACTCGAATAAAATGACCAGATTTCAAACTTAAATTTTATGTAGTTGTGATTAAAATTATTTTTTTTACTCTGACGTGTAGCTTAAAGCCTAACTAAGCCATTTAAGCAATAAAATTTTGACAAAAATGTTTAATAAATTTTTTATAATTTTTTTCCATCCGAACGACTCAAATAAAATGACCAGATTTCAAACTTAAATTTGAAGTATGTAGATTTCAAACTTAAATTAAGCTACATACTCTTAATTTAAGTGATTAAAATTATTTCTTTTAAGTCTGACGTGGAGCTTAAAGCCTAACTAAGCCATTTAAGCAATAAAATGTTGGCAAAAATGTTTAATAAATTTTTTATAATTTTTTTCCATCCGAACGACTCGAATAAAATGACCAGATTTCAAACTTAAATTTGAAGTATGTAGTTGTGATTAAAATTATTTCTTTTAACTCTGACGTGTAGCTTAGAGCCTAACTAAGCCATTTAAGCAATAAAATTTTGGCAAAAATGTTAAATACATTTTTTATAATTTTTTTCCATCCGAACGACTCGAATAAAATGACCAGATTTCAAACTTAAATTAAGAGTGATTACAATTATTTCATTTAACTCTGACTTGTAGCTTAAAGCCTAACTAAGCCATTTAATAATAAAATGTTGGCATATACGTTTTAGGGCTGGAATTAGTTTAGTTCTCTTTGTTTAATAATATGCCTTAAATTAAGAAAAACATTTATTTTTATTTACGATCGATGGTGGATGCGCCGGGCAAATCCGTGGCTGGAAAATCTTAACATCGGTAAACAAAACACGTAATAAATATCTGTAATATTTGTTAACGTGAGATTAAACCTAAGAAGTATTTTTTGAATTTTAATTTAATTCAGCGTTTTATGAAGTAAAATTTCTAGTTTAGAAAAGATTGAAAATTTACTTCATGCCTAATCAAGGAGTGGAAACACTCATTAGAAGTTTAAAATAATTGATAGAAACAACAAGTGACTAAAAATGTATTTAAATAATAATCTACTTTCCATAATTGAAAGTGATTCATTAACGAGTAATTAAGCTTTGTTAGATATTATTTAAAGTAAAAGTGGTACCTATAATTTTTTTATATTGTGTATTAATTGAGGGTTTCCAGTCCTATTCAGGCTTTCCTGAACTTGAAATTTTACTTCATGCGCCAGGCGTATAAAACACCGATTTAATGTGAAGTTTAAATTAGTTTTTTATGTTTGTATTACATTGTTATTATTTAGTTATATTTAAATTATTAAATTGTATGCATAATAATTCTTTATTTTGCAAAAAATTATTTACCTGCAGGTTTGTAAATAATGTTTTCAAAATAAATTTTAGCTAAATTGTTGAATATATTTCAAATTATATTATTAAACATATAATTTTATCACAAATGTGTATTCATAAATGTGACTTAAAATCTGTTTTAAACATGTTATATTTTAAACACGTTTTAAACATTAAATATGTTTTAAACATGTGTTTAATTGTAAATGTTTTAATCGCTGTTTCAATGAAAAAAACACGTTTTATAAATAAAACTGTTTGTTTTAATTAACATGAAAAAAACGTTTTTCTTAACAACCTGGGATGCAAGTAAGAAGAATTTTTAAGTAATATTAAATAATTGTTCATTTTTTTTATTTCAGCGTTTACATGGGATCCTTTAAATTTTGGATGGAGCTTGTCAGATGTATTGAAGAAACCAAAATCTGTTCAAGATATCAAACTCACCATATGCAATAATGAAGCCACAGAAGTAGTGAAAGATATTTTGGATGATATTCTTATCAATGTCGATATAGCAATAGAAATTCCAATATTCAACATTACAAAAAATGAAATAGAAACACCTAAAAAAGTTACCTTTGATGATACAGAGTTAGCTGAGGATGAAGAAGAAGATAAGGCATGGATAGAAATAGGTACATGGTCAAATGATATGATTGAAAATCCAGCTGCTAACCGCTCAACGGTAAGATATGGATCCCCGACCAGTTGGGTGCATAGTACATATGGCTACAATGAATATGATGATTTTTCCGATAGTGACACTTACTATTCATCTGATGATGACACTGGTACAGATTCCCAGTGTGGTGGTTTACATATCGAGTTTCAAGGAGAATATTTAGCCGAAGCAGTAGAAACATTTGTCGAAGGTGATGAAAGTAAAAAATCACACGATTTAATGGTGTGCAAAGCCTGGGATATTATTCCAAATATTGATCCTGAATACAAGAAGATTTTTGAAAATGCCTGCTTCGCAAATTTTACTAAACTGCAAGAAGAATCACTTGTTGAACCACTGGATGAAATAAATAAATACTTTGCCCATCGTAAGAATGAAGTAAGAGAACAAATGAACAATTTTGGTACTCTCACCGTTCCAGAATACAAAACCAATCCCACAATTACAAAACCAGCTATTATAAAATCTTGTTTAGAACTGACATCTCTTAGCTTTAGCTTCGATAAGCAGCCAAATTTAGAAGAACATCCAGGTCCTAGCCCGAGTGTAATCTTACAAGCATTGACTATGTCCAATGCTAATGATGGTATCAATCTTGAACGTCTCGAGACAATTGGTGATTCGTTTTTAAAATATGCAATCACTGATTACTTATATTCTAAATATTGTAATACTCACGAAGGGAAACTGAGTCATTTAAGATCCAAACAAGTTAGTAATTTAAATTTATATAGATTGGGCAAACGAAAGCAGTTGGGTGAACTAATGATTGCTTCAAAATTTGATCCTCATGACAATTGGCTTCCACCTTGTTATTGTGTCTCCAAAGAGCTGGAAGAAGCCGTTAATAAAACTAGGATTCAAGGAAATTATTTAACTCTTGCAGATTATGTGACAACTAGAAACATGAGTCTTGAACAGATTTGTTCTAAAATTAGGGAAGAAGGTGAAAATATTGAGGATATATCAGAAATACCTTACGATTTAGTTACTCAGCACAGTATTCCTGATAAAAGTATTGCTGATTGTGTAGAGGCTTTGATAGGTGCGTATTTGATAGAATGTGGCCCCCGAGGAGCTTTATTATTCATGGCATGGCTTGGTATTCGAGTTTTACCTAAATTGAATGATGGAACATATGGTGAGTTGCCAATACCAGATTCACCTCTGTTACAGCATGTATTTGAACCAGATAATACATTAAATATATTGTTAAATGGTTATGAAAAATTTGAGGAAATACTAGGATATCAGTTTAATGACAGATCTTACTTACTCCAAGCTTTAACACATGCATCCTACTTCCCAAATGAGATTACTGATTGCTACCAGCGATTGGAATTTCTTGGAGATGCTGTTCTTGACTATTTAATCACAAGACACCTATATGAAGATCAAAGAATGCATTCACCAGGTGCATTAACAGACCTACGCTCTGCACTTGTGAATAATACCATATTTGCCTCGCTCTCTGTAAAGTATAATTTCCACAAGTACTTTAGATATCTTTCTCCGGGATTGCACCAAGTCATTGAAAAGTTTATTAGAATTCAAGAAGAAATGGGGCATAAAGTCACTGAGGAGCTCTTTTTATTAGATGTAGAAGAAAACGACGAAGTTGAAGATATAGAAGTACCAAAAGTGTTGGGCGACATATTTGAATCTGTAGCCGGTGCTATTTTCTTAGATTCTGGTAGATCACTTGATTCTGTATGGAAAGTTTATTATGGAATGATGAAAGCAGAAATTGAACAATTCAGTGATAAAGTTCCGAAATCTCCAATCCGAGAACTTTTGGAATTAGAACCAGAAACGGCTAAGTTTGGACCTGCTGAAAAATTAGCTGATGGACGACGTGTTCGGGTTGCAGTTGAAGTATTTGGAAAAGGAGTTTTCCGAGGCATAGGGAGAAACTATAGAATCGCAAAATGCACAGCAGCTAAATGTGCATTAAAACATTTAAAGAAGCAGGCATACCCAAGTATTATGTAATTGCGTTTGTTTTATATTGTTTAAAACTTTTACTAATAATCAAATAGCCAAGCAATGTTTCATATTTGGTTTTGCTAGGGCACAAACATTATTTATTTTGTTATTGTTAGAGGGCGGCTTCTTCAGCATTGTGATTGAAGCACAACCGTCCATGTGTTAATAGATCGTGAATTATCGCACAATGTGCCCCTAGTACTTGGTGCTTATTATTTAATTAAGTGTCCACATTTTAATTAGTATTGCCAAAACTGTGTGTTCATGAATTGAAAGACTGATGTAGGCTTGCAGAGCAACTAAAATTATTTTGGCAATTTATAATTATTTACACAAATTCCGTACATTTTAAGTTTATTAATAAACATCTAAGTCAACTTAGTTTTAAGATTAAATTAACTAGTCTTGACAGCTTTTTAGTATTATAATTATAAATTACTTAAGTAACAAACTTAAATTTGTATTTATACAGTGTGTCCCATTTAGTTCTCAATAAATAAAACATGGCGTCATTATTTATTTGTTCTTAGTCAAATTTAACATTTTACTTTTTAAACACTACAAATATTTCTTGAAAAGAACACATTCCTGTAAATTGTTATGTAATGTGAAAATTAATGGGCGGTATTTTACAGGGATCACTTATGAACCGTAGCCGTTCAGTCGAGTAAAGCATATAACGACTGGGTGTCAAATACACAAGTGGACAATTGCGGCTGTCTGGAGATGCAATCGCCGCTTTGTGTATTTGACACTAAATCGCGTGCGTTATGCTCAACTTGACTAGGCGGCTACGATTCAAGAACGAAACCTCATAAACTCCTGCTTAGTAGTAATAAATTAATTGAGACTATTTTGGGGCATAGCATACAAGCTAAATGTGCTTTAGTGTAATGCAAATAAATTTATTTAGTTAAAGTGGATCAATAAATTAGATATTCTGTTGTAAAGCATATACACTGTCCAACAAACGTATTCAAAGTAATATTGAACAGAAGTTGATAGGATGTCTAGTCCCACAGTTACATTACATCTCTAATGTGTCATGACTAAGCACTTAAGTTGGTTCCTAGTTGTTTTGTAAAACTACTTTGTTGTATGACTGGATTTATAAAACATTGTTTCATGTTTTTTGTACTCTCAGAATTGTGATTATTTTTATAAATTTTTAAAATAAATTATAAAATATATTTTTTTAGTTTTATTAATAATAGTAATGTGGTTCTGTCATGAAATTATCACTATAACCGGGCCGCCGACCACGTAGAGTAATCACTTGAACCCACGAAGCCAGGAAGCCAATAGAAATATCCGCACACTGCAATCAGCTGGTTTATACAACTCGTACGTGTTTAGTACAATTATTGTACTACAACATCGTCAGTAATGTCAATTCATAATGAAAATGTCAATGCCAATAATGTCAATTATATTATTATACTTGGAAAAATTGAAATTTTTGTTCAAAAAATAAAAACAAATAGGCTGGTCGGGCTGGTCTATTCTGAAGACAGATATATTTTCTCATCAATGCCATTTCTCACTGAAGTGACGTCATTTTGAGAAGAAAAGAGAAACCGTATAGAGTAAAATTTCGTCGTTTTAATGAGTCAAATCATCGGTACACCGGCGGCTCGTTTAGGCAAGACAGTCCTGAAAACGTTGGGCCGTAAATGTACCATTCAACGCTAGCTCTCGCAGAGATAACTCCATTAAAATCCCGAAGGATCCTCGTCCGATGCACGGCCTGGCATGTGCGCGCGAGTTCCTTTCTTTCTGGCCAACGTAGTCAGGTTCCACTTTCTCATTTTTGAACAGCGGAAATACATGAACTGCGCTCGTTCTGCGCACGAGAGTGCTTAATTTGAAAAATTCCACTACACCACTTAAAAGCTGGTAAATTCATGAGTATCCATTGCTTAAACACCGTTAATTGGAATCGACTGCACATATTAATCAGATAGTATACATTAAAGTGGTGTGGAAATTAAGATTGAATTTACTTCAAAAGAACCTGTTCCTGACAAAACAACAGCATATTGTCTAATTATGCACCATAAAGCGTATTTTTATTCTCCTTTAACAAAAGTGGTAAAAGAGTTAGTATAAAAGGAAGTGATAAAAGAGTTAGTATAAAAGGAAATTTAAGTTGATCCAGAAATCAGTAGACAATAATTCGTTGACGAATAAACATTAAAATAATTAAATAATGGACACATCAGGCTATATCATAATTGTCATCCAAGGATTTTATGTAAGTAATGAAAAATTACTTACAAAAAAAGTGGCAATTTGTGATAGTGTCCATTATAGACAATACCAATGAAGAACTGCTAAATGGTTAACAAATCATCACTACTTAAAATGGAATTGTGGATATACATCACCTAAGCAAATTGACAAAATTATTCGGTTCTTTAGGAAAAAGCTAAAGTGATTTATGTAAAAGGCGAACAAAAAGCTGAGTATTTGTCAAAATGATTGGACAGACCAATTGAATATATCAAGAGAATAAATGTAAAATTGGCATTATCCCAACCAAAGTGCATGTATCATAAAAATAGAAATTATACAATGTGTGCACTTACACATGTATTTTATTTATACGATATATTGACAACTCCTCAAAATAGTTACATTTAGGAGGAAGATGAAGAGAAATTGTGGGTTTAAAACCAACATACTATATAAGCAAAATTGCATGCAGAATTATAATCAGTCTTTTTCAAGAACTTTAGACCCAACATACTAATACATAAACAATATTGCGGAAATATTATTAGTATTTTCCAAAAAGTATGCACACTGCGCTATATTACGCTTACTATTGCAAATACGATATTACATATTGTGTACATAGTATTAATAATGCAGTTTCTAATTATATCGGTAGTGATACGTTAAATAAAAGTGATATGGATGTACAGAATTCCGCGCTCATTCATTTATTAAAACGGATGAAACCTATTGATCTTGCAATATTGTGGCCATTATTACCAATTAAATTACGTACAACAGAGCGTCTCCAGAGAAGATGACCCTGCATTAACCATTTCAATAAGGATAGCTGGATGACGCATTTTGATGGAACACTTCCAGTGAAGAAGGACTGCATATACTGTTTGAATAATAATAAATGCGATTGTATACATTGTCTAAATATTAATATAGTTTAATAAATAATTTTTTGTCAATAAATAATTTTTGTTTTTAATCTTATCCAATGCTTTCCCCCTCTTGTAAAACGATTTCATTTTTGTCTACAGACCATTCTATCCCACAAAACATCCCGGCGCTTTCACAATTTTTTGCCCACCGGCCCCTCGATACTACGCCCCCCCTGGCCCTGTATCCCGGCGCATTGACCATTTTGCTCCCTTCGATACTGTGCCTCCCGGTCGGGCCTCCCTGATCCTGCTAACCTCTCCTACTGATCTCCCGGTCTCCTCCTCTGTTGCCTTGTCTCCTCCCATCGATCCTCCTACAAAGAGAGAGGGAAGAGTGGGGGAAAGTGGAGAAAATACCGTCGTCCCTCCCACTTTGACCCCACTCCATTTTCCCACCTTAACTCCTTTCACCAAAGTAATAAATTAGTTTTTTTGGAACAGTAATTAATTATAATTCGTTTGGTGATAAATTAATGTTTTATTTTACATTTCAAATCGGTTTCTCTGACCTCGAAACGGGTGTATAAAAGAGTGTGAGAGTTGTTCAGTTCTTAGTTCTAGGTCGAGAAACAACTAGTACAAACATGGATAGGTTACTTTTATATTTTATCTTTTATAAATATTTCGAACTTTGCAATTTCTTTTTCAGTTAAAATAATGCACATTAAATTATAATATGTAATTTTTAGATTTATTAACGTTAGATGAACTTCCGGGCAATATCGAGATCACGCAGATGAAACAGAATCAACAACAAATGATAACGGCGCTAGTAGCAGTTGCAACTATTGTATGTTACTAAGATTTTTTAAGGTGTAAATGCTCCAGTTGTATGAAGCATAGCTACTTCAACTGGAGCAGTACCATTTACATACCAAATAATTTTTTAATGTAAAAGGTACAAAATCAACCTCCGGGAAAATAGCAGTAAAGGAATCTGTACCCCCATACAACAGTATGGCATATTTCTTCGATGGTCATGGGTTTGTTCCATGCGCAGGTATTTAAATAAATGTATTTATTGTTATTATTTTTTCAATCTTAAGGAGCATGCCGAGTACAACTTCCGCTGCTAGATCTGAGCTTGAAACTGCTATCTCTGTAGCAAATGTACTGTCAAAAACTCTTTTAAAATCAGCAAGCGGCAATTTCATATTAATTTGATATGTAATATGTAAATGTTTGTAATATATTTGCAATTTGCGGGCAGTTTTAATTAAAATAAATTTTAAATTTCTGTGCAGATTTTAACAATACGCAGTATGTTTTGGTTCAATCGGGAACGCCTAATACACTTGGAGTGTGTCAATATTATTATTTAACACCCTTAGGATTTAATACCAATAATGTATTAGGTAAGTAATTGATTTTTTTAATTGAATTTGCTTTACTTATTATTGTTTAATCGCAGGCGGATAGAGCACACCTTTAACACCCCAGACGACTGTCAAGTCTCAGCACCAGCAGTATTCACTGATAATTGCTTCTGATAGTTTGAGAACTTTTGAACGCAGCCGTTTGGATTGTGATGAAAGCAGTGTGCCGATAAAAAAAACAAAGAGGTGGATCTAATGTGCCTGAACTACAAGTTATACATAGTTTTCCTAGTTTTGTCGAATCTAACACGAAAACTGATCGGTTTGCAAGTTCAGATATGGGCGATTCAAGAGACATGCACAATCAGGGACGTTTGTCTCAGAGGGTGCGGTTATTCCAAGAAATGTATACAGTTTCTCAGGATAATTGCACAATTACAAGCCTAACTTGGGAATTGCAAACAGTAGATGAAGTTTAAGTTGCTACTAGGAGAACTACAATAGCAGATCAACAGTTTCCTTGTACACCCGCAATCTAGATGTCAACCCCTTACCAGCCCATAATCCAGATAATAACCCCGAAACTACATTAAACCCTTTACCCCATCAAATTCTAATCTTTCACTTGAGTTTATGAAGATTATGAAACAAAGGGAACCATCAAAAGAGGTGCATAATCAAGTAAACGCACTTTTAAGCTCCATTAGTGATCGTTTGGAAAAACTGGAAACAATATTAAATACTTTTGAGTCCTTTACATCGCAGTATGATCTATTTGCAACATTTACAAACTCAGCGTCCCTGTGATTAGAGATTTTGTAAAGATTGAAAAAGATCGACTGAAGATTGAACGAGATCTACTAATGCAAGAGTATTTTAGATTGAAACGTTTTCAAAGAGAGAAACGTGCGCTGTTGGTCTGCTATTGTCTATGTCTATATTGTTACTTTATTTAATGTATTATAGTTGCTTTATTATTACTATTCATGCCTAATTTATTAATTATTTTTATTGTTGAAACATTATTTAATATTTCATTGATGCAAGTCTGTTTAAATCTAATAAAAGATAAATTAGATTTAAAAATATTGGTGCGCGAAGGTAAAATACCGGCAACATTGGGAAAACATATTTATAATTCATGGGAATTTTATGCATGGCAATTTGGACATTTACGAAAAAAAAAATGTATATGATTTCACCAACATCTAAACCATTTAAGTGTCATATACCATTGGCTCATACAATTGTCAATGATTTTTGTATGTGCCACGAAAATGGATACGACATATCCAAAATAATACCATTTCCTAGCAATTACCTTTTAGTAGACATTAAAAAACAATTTTGGATATACACAGAGGGCAATTGTTACTGCCATAGAGGTCGAACCAAAATGTATTTTCTAAATAATACAACTAAATTATTTAGGACTCGTTATGAAAAACATCAGATCTTAGAAAAAATGGAAATGCAAAGATGGCATTTTCAAAGAAAAAGCTATTGCACATATTGTTTTGTTACTCCATTATTTGAAATAACATTACCAAAAATCAATGGTAGAAGCACAAAAAGAAGGTGCGATCGACACGATAGTTTTTCTTCTTCCAGTTCGTCATTGTGGACAATGCCGTAGCTAGAAAAAAAAATCGGGAGGGGATATAAACATTTCCGGGGGGGGGGGGGGGGGGGTTAATGGTAAAAATATAGTTCTTGCTTTTTCAGGGCCACTTTTACATACAAAAGTTAACATTTTGAAAATTTCGGGGGGAGTTTAAACTCCCATATCCCCCCCCCCTTGCTACGGCCTTGATTGTGGGATACACCGATGGATATGGAAAATGAGAACTAAAATTATCCCCTCTTTAATTATACTACCTTTCCTCTCTTACCACCTTTACATTGCATTCCCTTCTTCAAAGAACTCATTGATGTAATACCACCTCCACACTTTGAACTACCTCTCTTTCGCGCACTATATATAAACCGGACATATATGGGGCAAATACTATTTAATATATAATCATTGCTGTGTAGTGCATCCTTTTTTATCACATTAAAAACATGTATTTGTGTGATCAATGTGGCAAAAATTTTACAAGAAAAAATAATTTAAAAACTCATGTGCATTAAAAAGAAAAGTGAATTCAAATCAACAGAACTTATGTGTAATAAAACAAGAAGGAAAAGAATGTGCTCCGCCTCCAACCAAACAACAAAAACTAGTAATAATTTCTGAACCAATTGCATCAACATCTAAACATAGAGTATGTGACGTCATGACGTATGCGAAATTATAGTAGAGAGCTCATGTTACGCGGCTCATCTTCGAAGTAATTTACATAAAAGCAATGCTTTTGTTATCATTCATGATGGTGTAGAGGAAATATCTATAGCGTTTGGAGGCAAGAACAAGTTATCGAGTAAGCAAACCTGGACATCATGTTGATATAGACAAGTTTTCTAACTTAGTAAGGGAAACAATTATAACCCTAGTTGAAAGCAAATTAGCCGTTATAAGAAATATTAAATTGAATCTGAAATGTTTCGCTTTATACTTTTTAACAGTAAAGGAAAATGCTGAAATAAAGACATTTAATACATCAAATAAAATTATTACCACTGCAACAAATATCTACGAAATCTATGGACAATTCATCGACGAAATCAAAACGAAGATGTCAGAATTGCAAGAAAAATATTCAGATAAGATAAGCACATTTTAAAGTCAAAATACTGTTAAAATATATGTTTTGTTTGTTAAAGTTGGACTTTATTTCTAATTACAAATATTGAAGTCAATGTGAATAAATACAATCCAATGAGAGGTTCTAGTTACATAGAGTTACCAATTTCGATAAAAGCAAAACGTGCAGTAATAAATGTCTACAATACCGATGATGCTTGTTTTGCCAGGGCCATTACTTCAGCATTTACAATTCCAACAGCGGTATGCGACTTTTCAAATTTAGAATTTCCGGTTAAAATAAAGGATATTAGTAATTTTGAAACTAAAAATAACATTTCGGTAAATGTCTATGGAGCTAATGAATACTTTGATGAAAATAAAATTCGCTATGAAATTGTCCCTTTACGAATCTGAAAGATTAAGAAAACTATTCATATAAATTTGTTATATATTCCCAAAAATAATCAAAATCATTATTGCTGGATTAAAAACTTGTCGCGGTTAGTAGGAAAATATATATCTTTGCACGGTCACGAAAAAAATATACAGTCTGTTTGATTTATTGTGACACAGCACATACGTCCGTTATTAGTACAGATAGAAAAAAAAGTAAAAGACAATAGTTTTAGTATTTTTCATGATCTATTCAGTAGCATTGTCAGAAAAACAATTGAAAATCAAATAAACACGTGAAAGCTATTAGCTTCATTTTCTTTAATGGAACACCCTGTATATTTTGTTTATTTCAAATAGGTAATAACCTTAGCTTTATAATGATACCACATAAGTACCCCTTCATTATACAAATAACGCGACAATTGCAAATAAATGAAATTTATCAGTTGCCATGGATAACAATTGACATAAAACAATTTGTTAACGCTTTAATGTCAAAGTGGTGTAGTAACTTCCCGTCTTGCGTGTTGTTGATTCAAATCTTTAGAGATGGGTGATAATTACTATTCTAATGATGAAAAAATGGATATGCTAAAGGTCTTCGTTAGATGCAACGATAATTCTAGAGAAGCTAGTATCACTTATGGAAACATGTATCCAGAAAGAAGACAACCACATTATTGCACTTTTGCCAGACTTGAACAAAATTTACGGAGAAATGGGTGTTTTAATAATAAATTACGAAGGAGAAGACAAGAAAGAGAAGATAATAATGAAGTATTGATATTGGCCTATTTTAGAGCACATCCAGGTAATTCAATACGCGAAGCAGTGGCTGACTTAGGAATAAGTATGCATAAAATATTTTCTATTCTGAGAAAACATAAAATGAGACCATATAAAATTAAGTTAGTACAAGGTTTAAGAGATGGTGATTCTGACAGGAGGATAGTATTCTGTAATTGGCTTAGCAACAATCAACATTTATTAAATTTAATTCTTTGGAGTGATGAATCAAATTTCAACAACAACGGAATCTCCAACCGAAAAAACGACCATTACTGGGATACTGAGAATCCACGTTAAATTCGAGAATGCAGATTCCAACAAAGATTTGCAGTTAATGTGTGGCTTGGTGTGTTAAGTGATACCATAATAGAACCATTTTTTTATCAAGGAACGTTGTATGCGGAGCGATATGCCAACTTTCTTACGATAGAATTTGAAGATTATTTAGATGATATCCCCCTAGAAATACGTCGAGATATGTGGTTCCAACAAGATGGAGCTCCTCCCCATAACGCAAGAAATGTCAAAGATATTTTGGAAAGAAAGTTTGGTTTGGAATTGATTGCAAATGGTGGCCCCATAAACTGGCCAGCAAGATCGCCAGATCTGTCTATTTTAGATTTTTTTATTTGGGGATTTTTAAAGCAAAAAGTTTATGTTACTCGTCCAGAAAATCTAGACGATCTGAAAAATCGTATTCGTATGGCATGTGGCCAAATAACACCACGGATGTTGCAAAAAGCACGACGAAATTTAATGAAGAGATGTGAAGAATGTTCTGCAAACAACGGACGTCACTTTGAACAGACACTTTAAATAGTTATTCATGTCAACTGATAAATTTCATTTATTGGCAATTGTCGTGTTATTTCTATAATAAAGGGGTACTTATGTGGTATCATTATAAGGCTAATATTAATGCCTATTTGAAATAAACAAAATATACAGGGAGTTCCATTAAAGAAAATGAAACTAATAGCTTTCACGTGTTTATTTGATTTTCAACTGTTTTTCTGACATTACGATTGAATAGATCATAAAAAATACTAAAACTTTTGTCTTTAACTTTTTTTCTATCTGTACTAATAACGGACATATGTGCTGTGTCACAATAAATCAAACAGACTGTATGTGGAGGTTGTATAATTCACTTTACTAAAGATAATGATTTAAAACGCCACCAAGAAGAAGATTGTGGAAAAGTAAAAGCAGTACTTCCGGAATGTAGTAAAAAAAATAATAAATTAGGCGAAGAAGTTATGGGATATACATTACAATTTGAAAATTATCAAAAGCAAATGAAAATTCCTTCTATAGTTTATGCTGACTTTAAAGCATTCCTATTAGATGTCAATAAAAGCAACATTACTAATCCGAATAAACCGTATATAGTTAAATGTTTTCGTCATGATCCTTACGCTTTTGCTTACCTAATAAAATGTTTTTATAATGATGTGTTTCAAAGTTCCATATATATAGTGGAGAAAATGCAGCTAAAGAATTTGTAAAGCAATTAAAATAATTATATAAAAATAATTCTAAAAAAACACTTAGGTGTAGATGCTAAATGCTAAAAAATGCTACCATTAACACCAGAAGAAAAAGCAAATTATGAAAAAAATATGTCACATCCCACTTAGCAAATCCATTTAAGTAATATTTCATCAACATTAAAACAACGTTTAATGTTGCTACAATGTTGATATAACGTTGTTTGTTTGTTTTTTGCTCAGTGGGATTTGTGTAAGACTATCTGTAAAAGAAAAAGTATACGGCCATGATCATTTAAAAGGAAAGTTTCGGGGTCCAGCTCATTCCGGGTGCAACATTAATTATAAAATTACAAAATATATCCCAATATTTTTTCATATCGTTCTAATTATGATAGTCACATGTTTGTAAAAAATATTGCATTAAACAAAGAGGATGTTGATGTTATTGCACAAAATAAAGAAAAGTATATTACTTTTACCAACAAAATCACGTTGGAGAATATGTCAACAATAAAGGAAAAAAGAGAAACATATTTTTAAAATTAAGGTTTGTAGATTCGTTTACATTTTTATCACAATCGTTAGAAACATTAGGATCTCTTTTGGATAATAATCAACGGAATTTTTGGTATTTTTTTTCTTGAGAAGTAAACAACGTATTCCAAATCTGCTTTCACACATTTATTAATCGTACATTAGACTTTTAAATTTTATTAAACTTGATGACCACTACGTCAGGGTACTCCAGGAGGCCGCTCCCAAGAGGAGGTCTTTTAAAAAAGGCGTCTTGCGGTGACAGCTCCTACAGGAGCAGGAATCATCTGAAATTAGAAATTCAAAGGAGGTTGCGTTAAGAATTAGTGAATTTAGGCCGCGATCGAAGATTTTTGGATCAATTTTTTTTTAACAAAATGGCGGCCTTTCAAATCAAAGACGTCATTTTTAGGGGCTAAAAAGCTGTATTAA
This sequence comes from Philonthus cognatus, assembly GCA_932526585.2. Taxonomy (NCBI): domain Eukaryota; kingdom Metazoa; phylum Arthropoda; class Insecta; order Coleoptera; family Staphylinidae; genus Philonthus; species Philonthus cognatus. Next base: position 90,730,765 of record OW052243.1, read on the forward strand.
AAAGGCTATATAAAGTCGAATTTTCATAATAGGCAAAATGCGAACGATCGCGGCCTTAATCAAATAGTTTTAAACCAGGAACAAAAAGAATCAATCAAATCGGATGCGACCACCATGACTCAGATCCCACTGGACACTTGTCGTGAACTGGATGTTCGTCACTGGATCGATAATGATCAAACGTAGCCCAAATGTCATTCTTCATTTTCTCGGCGGAGTCAGAATTACGTTTTATAGCCAAGCCGTAGTAAACAGTCAATTTATCAATTATCTTTGCAGTGAGCTTCCCCTTTCCACCGATTCCTTTGTTGGCTTTTTTGCAAGCGCGAAGTCGACTGCACGTGTCCGACACACTCCTTCTTCACGACAGATGGGTTGGATTGGTATGGGTCCGATTTGACGAGTTGAGAGTACGTTGTGGAATCGCCGTCGCCTATGTAGTACTTGTACCCTAAGCCGTATAATTCCTCGGAACGTTGAAACATTTCGACCATGCTATCTCCCTCCATTTTTCCAGATAATCCGGTATGATTTGTCTGACATTTAGATGCATGTGTTTCCTCCCACTCTTTATATTCAGCCGTGTCCTGATTTTCCCTCCAAAACTCGCACTCTTTACAGAACAAACTTTTGGTAAGTACTTCCAAAACTTTGCCACTGTAGAAACCTATGATTGAAGAAACGCCGAACAACGAAGTGAAGCCTCGTTTCTTCCACGTTCCATCCCCAGAAACGACTAGATCAACTGAATTCGGAGCACCCGTTTCCTTCCTGGTTTGATCGATTTCTTCCTTGGCAGCTTCACTGAAAAAACCTTTTGCGACGAACATCATGAATATTTTTTACAATTAGGCCATAAGTACTCTGACGGAGAAAAGCCGGCATATCCATCAGTCCACAGAATCGTGTAGCTCCTTTCAAACCAATACCCAGCAGCCGCATCGTGAAGATGAATCGTCGGTTCACTTCGTAGGTATTTTTTATTAGAGGGCAAGACGTGACGAATCGAGTTGGGCAATTGTCACACGACAATGTGATTTTAAATCCGAGTCCACGAGTGCTGGCGGTCCCGAACTCCACTTTTTGCCCACAGTCTTTCCACTTCACGAATGTTGCAATCGTAGCAAAAACAGTGATGAAATTTATTACGCGGTATTCTACGGATGCATTTTCCGGCACATCAGAGGCCAGTTTCAACTTTTTCGCTGAGGCGCCGAAGCTGGCAGGATCGCTTTCAATTAATTTCGGGTTCACCGGATGTCTTTTTTTTTGATAAACTTTTGCGAAAGTTCCGCGAAGACCGCAATTCTCGCGATCCTTTATCTTTGGTGTTGCGAGGACTCATTTCGCTCGGACAAAAAATCAACTCAAACGCAACCTCGTTTCGCGCACGGCATATGTTCGTCAATTTTCATCGGATCAACTTGAACTTTTTTGGAAATCAATGTTAAATGTTCACTCTTTCAATTTATCGAATAAAAAAAAATCGAATTTTTTGAAAAATTACAGGTAGATATGACCCCTTATAATAAGAAAACAGTTTTTGGATGATGAAAAATTTAACTTAATACGACAAAAGGGTGTTTTTCCCTATAGTTTCATAAATTCACTTGAAAAATTAAATTACACACTTTTACCAATTAAGGATGAGTTTTACCATTGTTTAACAGATGAGCCAGTTTCCAGTGAAAACTATGAGCGAGCTTGTAAAGCATGGGATGTTTTTAATTATATACATTAGGAGATTACGTTAGCGTTTATTTGACATCTGATGTTTTGTTATTGACTGATGTATTTGAAAATTTCCGAAATATTTCAATAATATATTATAAACTCGATCTTGCACATTACTTTACCGCGCCAGTTTTTCCATGGGATGCGTTATTAAAAATGACAAATGTAAAATTAGAAACAGACAGACATGCTACATTTAAAAAAAAAAGGTATCAGAGGTGGTTTAAGTATGCGCACTCAACGAAAGGCTAAAGCAAATAATTGCTTTTTTCCAAATTTTAACAATTTTGAACCAACCTCATACATTTTATATTTAGATGCTACAAATTTGTACGGATATGCGATGAGATGTAACTTCCTATCGGAAAATTTCGGTTCAAAGTGAATTTGAGAGTTTTAATATCATGTCATTAGATGATGATGGTGTAATGGGTTATGTGTTAGAAGTTGATTTAAAATATCTACCAAAAATTCATGACTTACACAACGATTTCCCGTTTTGTCCAGAGTCTGTAATACCTGCGAACTCGAGTTGCACAAAATTAATTCCTACTTTATATGACAAAGAAAAATATATAATTCACTATAAAAATCTAAAACGATGTTTAAAACACGGTTTAAAGTTGCGACGCATACACCGATTTTTAAAATTTGAACAAGATGCAAAAATATATCGATTTTAATACAAGCAAAAGAGAGCAATCAAAAAATGAGTTTGAAAGAAATCATTATAAAAGTATAAATAATGTGGTGTTTAGAAAAAAGGATAAAATTATTGAATCATTTTACTGAACAGGTGCGAAAGTATACTGAGTAAATGTATTATCAGAAATAATTAAAAATACTAAAGGAGTTAAGAAATATGTAATAAACAACATTTACCTATAGACTACAGTCACGTAGAAAGCGGGGGCATAACATATGATACGTTTACAGAATACAAAATAAAATTGCTCTAAATTCAAAAGATAATAAACGGTATATTTTGAACTATAAATATAATACTTTGGCATGGGGTCATACACGTATTTCTGAATTAAAATGTGAAAAAATGTTAGATGATATAATTAGCGAAAGGTTATAAATAATACATCGTATTTTGTAAAATTATTTTTTTAACATGTTCGGTTTAACTTTTTATTATTGATTAATTGAGTTCATTAAACATTGAGTGAAAAGGGTTGAGTGAAAAACTCTGTCGATACTTGTAAATATAAAGTACTTATAATTACATTGTGTCTTTGTGTTTTATAGAAATGTATTGTGTCTAGATTAGATTAGATTAGCTATTTGTAGGGGTGGCCTCTTGGCCTGTACCACCGCGACCTTTGCGAATCTATTGTGGATCCCTGTTATACTAGACGACGTGCTCGAGCTTCGCCTCTTTGATTAGCCCTATTAACCCTGACAGTGAGCACTTGGTTCAGTGTTGCCCAGCTTTAGGTATCTAACCCTTGCTAGGGGCTCACATTGGCACAGGATGTGATGAGGGTCCTCCTCTTCTTCCTGGCAGAATTCTGACTGTGGTTTCCTATCACCCATATCATTATTACTTTTTTGCTAGCTTGGAATCGACCTGTGTGGTGCTTAGTGCCCTTAGCAGCGCTTGGCTGTCCGAGAAAATAGCTATTGATCGACTTTAGTTGTCTTGCCTTGCTATTTCTTCCATGCAGAGGTGAACCGCGATCGCCTCTGCCTGGAACACTGTGGTGTCCCTCGCCAGACTGACTGAAATCTTTGTCTCGGGTTTTGTAATGTATATTCCGGCTCCGACTCCTTCATCTGTCTTTGAGCCGTCAGTATACCAGTTTGATTCCGCGTTGGTAGGTGGGCCATCCGCCCAATCTTCCCTCTGCGGGATCATCACTTTGTATTTCTTGTCGAAATTATATTTCTTGACCATGGCATCGCTTGGCATTCCTGTTGTAGGGTTTGCCTTCAGTTCTTCTTCCTGTCCTTGCATTAGTCTGTATGTTATGGCCCTGGCCTCCCCTTGTATAAAGATGTGCAGTGGTGGTAGGTTCAGGATGATTTCTAGGGCTGCTGTCGGGGTAATGCTTAGGGCACCTGTGACACTGAGATATGCTAGTCTTTGTGTGCTGTTCAGAAGCCTTATCGCTCCCTGCTGCTCCATCCTGATCACCCTTGTATATAACCAGAGGGTCATTTTGGGGTTGAGCCCCAAGTATTTCCCGCACATTCTTCGACACCTTCCCAATGCTATTGATGCTTTTTTGGCGGTTTTCGTGATGTGCGTCCTTCACGTCATTTTGTCGTCGAAGATTACCCCCAGGTATTTCGCCTCCTTGACGAAGGGAATTTTTGTGCCCCGAGCGTCGGTGGCCTTAGGCTGTCTGTCGACCAGTCTTTCCATTGTTTTCAGCAGAAATGAAGATAGACTGATGGGTCTGTAGGACTTTGATGTTAGATCTACCTTAGATCTACCTTAGGCAAGTAGATTATCACTTACACTTTGCCACGCCCTTGGTACGTGTCCCCATACGTGTCTGGCTTTTTTCGCCTTTGGCCGAGATTGTCAAGTATGCCCTCCTCTGACAGGATTGTTGAGGCTAGAAAGTGGACTTTTAGTAATTCCTTGAGACTTTCCTCCTTTGTTTCAGTATAGGACCCATCAGATTTTCTGAAGAAAACTATATCTTTTGCAGCACTTCCATCTTTTGCCAGGACTTTGTGGATTCTCGAACATGCCGGAGTGTCAATTAACTCTTGGCAGAACTTCCTCCATGAGTCTCATTTGGTTTTTAGGATTTCTTTGTTGTACTGCGTAAGCTTTTCCTTATAGATGTCCGAATTCTGTGTGCTTTTGGCCCTATTGAATAGCCATCTAACTGAGCTCTTAGCTTTCTTGTTCCACCAGATTGGTTGACAGCCCGTGTGTCTGGTTGTTTTTTTTCGGGCACTTTTCAAAGTATTTATTGTGTGTATGTATTCCATGTATTCAAATAAATATAATTATAAGATTGTATTTATTATACTGTGTTTTTGCACTGTATGTATTTAACGAATTTAAATAAATATAATTTTATGATTTTATTTTGTAATATTTTTTTAATTTTGTTATAAAATCTGTTTCAGAGTAAAGTGTTTAAATCAATTACAATTTAATTTATTTTACTCTTGATGTAAGAGATGAGACAGTGTACATTTTAAATTTGGCAAAATTATGCAAATAACAAAAGTTAAACCGGTAGGTGACCGTGAACAAGAAGTGTCACTAGAGAATAAGACCATGAATAAAATGTACATTTATTACCTGACTTAATGTGCTCTTGTATTATCTAATTTTTTCTTACACTTTTATTTATTTCAAGATAATAAAACCACTCGTCGTAATGCAATTAGATTTTTAAATTACATTTAATTTTTTTATGTCTTCTTATGAGTAAATATAAGTAGGGATAAAAGGAGAGAGGATTAATACATTAAATTATATTCTCTTTTTTATACCTGTCATGTTTATCTCATTCATTTCCACTCTTTTTTGTTTTATTTATCCTAACCACCATTTATGCTTGTTCTGTTTTATTTGCCGACTTTTTTATATCTTTTTATTTTTACTCCTCTATTTCTCCACCTATTGCCTATTTTTGTTTTATCCTCCTTCTCCTCCTCGTCATTCCCAATATGCAAATTGCGAACACCCTCACTTTTAAATTTTGTTTTATCCTCATCTTTCTATTCCTTCTCATTCACGACATAGCCGATTTTAATACCTCATCCTTCTCCTACTTATAAATTTGAATCAAAGTTAAAAAAATAAAGCAATGCGTCATTTTAAGACTATCAGATTTCAATAAAATCTAATCAAATTATAATTTTTCTTAGTTTTAGTAATGATAACTTATTTTTTCTTACATGTTTAAATAAAAAGAAACCTGTTTTACAAAAAAAAAGTTTTTGTTGAAAATAAAATAAATGTTTTATTGAACAACTCTATCGTTAACAGAAAATGAGCCTTCTATTTCAATCTAATACTTTTCAAGGCTCAAGGGGGTGGGGAGGGGGGGAGATTGATCCCATAGATCGAGCGTAGAGAAACGCAGCACTAACATAACTAGACAGAGAGGGGCCGATTTTCGGGCAAAACGATAACTATTGCATGCGCGTTTACGAGGATTTTATTGTTGTCGCTGCGTTTTTCAAGTGTTTTTTTTAATATTTTGAAAACAAACCTTGTGTAGCGAAAAGTATGATATTTCTTTTCGCCGCGATGGTAAATTCGTGTGTGACGTATTACTGTACTGCCCGCTAGTCCAAGGAATCGGATTTTCCTTTTCGCAGGTAAATAGAGTTACGACTTAATGTTTTCGATTGTGTAGTATTTTATTAATTAATAGCTTTAGATCATATCCCAATTAAAAAGAAATGGATCTTTGCGAGAAAACGAATTAATTCCTCAGTTACGAAGCACACTAAATTAATATACAGGGTCCGGCAGCGTTACCTGACGATTTTTGAAAGGACGTCGGACGAGGTGGGGGTTGGCCTGAGCACATTCTCCTGATGTGGAAGTTTAGTTACAATGGACGTTTGGATCGCTGAACACCGTGCGTTCTCCGTCGAGGCGTTTTTTCGTTATAACGATTCAGTGATCGATCCTAACACAGCGGAATTTTCGTTTACATTTTAATGTTCCTCATCGCGGGCGGATTCCATCATGGAACACCATTCTGTTGTGGGTTCGGAATTTTCGAAACCCCAAGGAGAAGAGGGGGGTCTCCCAGAACGGTAAGGAGCACCGCAAACATCGAGGCGGTACGTGTTCGCCGAATTCTCCATCAAAACTTGATCTTTCACCCGTATAGAATCGCTGTTGTAAAAGAGTTACTAGAGGAAGATTTTCCAAGAGGAGTGCAGTTCGCAGAAACTATGTTGCGAATGATAAATGAGGATCCAGGGATGATTATTTTGACTTCTGATAAAGCTCATTTCCATTTAAATGGTTGTGTGAATAAGCAGAACTTCCATTACTGGGCACCAAATAATCCCCAAGAGATTCATCAAAGGCCTCTTCATAGTGAAAAGGTAACCGTATGAGCTGCTGTGTGTAAACCAGGCCGCACTGTAACAGTAAATGCCGAACGTTATGTAACCATGATCCGGGAATACCACCTCCCCGAATTACGTCGGCGTCGAATTCCTGTCAGGAGGGTTTGTTTCCAACAGGATGGGGCAACTGCCCATACGGCATGTGTATCTATAGAGCTGCTGAGAACATCGCTTTCCGGTAGGTTAATCTCACACCGCGGTGGCATCCCATGGCCAGCACGTTCTCCGGATCTGTCACCATGTGACGTTTATTTGTGGAGTTACCTAAAGGGAAAAGTGTACCTTGACAAGCCTCAAAATTTGGCTCAACTGCGTGATAATATTCATCGAGAAATTCGTGTGATTCCTCGAGCAACTTTGCAAGGAGTGATGACTAACTTTACCACCCGATTTCAGCTGTGCATTGAAAACAGAGGTCGTCATTTAACTGATGTTATTTTTGCTGCTTGTGGTTTTTTTTATAAGTTTTTGTATACCTTATAAACTGCCAATCTTCCTGTTTTTAATAAAATATCTTGAAAATTGATTGAGTTGTGCTATTTTAAAAAACGTTAGGTAACGCTGTCGGGCCCTGTAGAAAGCAATCAAATCAATTAAACAACTACAATATTTATATTTTTAAAAATGCACATTGTAGATTTAGATCCATTGAGTACTTATTTATTTGAATTGATTTATTTAGTTTTAAATTATTTTGCATTAAGAGGGCCAATTTCGCTGGTTGTGTGTTTCTGGGATACGAGATGGCGCAGAAATAGCAAAATTGCAGAAAGTAGTTTTGACTATGTATTGGTTTATAGTGCCTGTCGAATTTTATCACAACAAATAATAAAAATGATGAGTGCGGAGCGCGTTGTTTGTTTACATAGCGCCGTGTGAATGATTGAATGGGTATTGAATTACAGAAGACACAAGTAAACTGGATAAATATTTACGATTTCAATTTCTATCGACATACATACAACTGTATAACGAAACAGATGCCGTTTTAGTTTGATATTCCATATGAGTATATACAGGGAGTTTTTCTTTAAAGTATGCGTATTCTATATTCAGATTATTTTATTTAAATATTTAGATATTCGTTGTTTTTGAAAAGAGTTCAATTTGAAATTTTAAACGAGTGTTTTCCACTCCCAGACTAAGCATGAAGTAAAATTTCGTGTTTAGAAAAGTCGACCCGAGACAAATTTTCTGGGCTTTTCTAAATTCAAAATTTTACTTCATGCGCCACGCGTATAAAACACTAAAATACTGTGAAACTTATGTATATTTGAACCTCACTTGAAATCAGTGTTTTATACGTGTGGCGCATGAAATAAAATTACGAGTTTAGAAAAGCCCAGAAAATTTGTTTCGGGTCGCTGCGCGACCCGAGACAAATGTTCACGGGGCTTTTCTAAACTCAAAATTTTACTTCATGCTCAGTCTTAGAGTAGAAGACACTCGTTTAAAGCTTCAAATTGAACTCCTTTAAAAAACAACGTATGTCGGGAAATGTACAACTTATGCACATGTTTATTTATTTATTTTTTATTTATTTACGTTTCGACTTTTACAATAATACAAAAATTAAACATATCGATAACAAAAATACAAAAATGGGCGCTTATGCTGGCTTAGATACTACAAGATTATTCAAATAAACTAAAAGTTAAATTATACTTGTATGAGTAACAAAATACCTACGAACTATAAACTATAAAGACACATGTTATTCATTAATAGAGTTTAAGTAGTCTAAACATTTTTTACGAAACAATGAGATTGATGAATTAAACAAGTCAAAATCATTCGGCAATGTGTTAAATAATCTCATAGTTCTGCATATAGTATCGTTAAATCCGTAATTTGACGAATGGAATTTTATTTTAAAAAGATTATTATGTCTACGTAAATGAGGCGGCAATGTACTAAAATTAAGTTGAACTAACAAATTACTGCATATCAAATCTCCATTAATTAAGTTATATAAAATACATAAATCAGCAACAAGTCTACGTGTGTGTAACAAGGGAATATTCAAAACATTGCGAATGTACAACCTATCATAATTATTCAGTCCACTTCGATAGGCATAAAGTCTCAAGAATTTATTTTGGATTCTCTCCACTCTGGTGACATCACAGCTGACATGAGGGGACCATACAGGCGCAGCATATTCGAGTATAGGACGTACTAACGAAATATATAAGTGGCGCAAAGTATTAGCTGAGAAATTATACGAAAACCGATTAACAAACCCTAACGTTTAACTGGCCTTGCATGTGATTTGAGATATATGTTCCTTAAAAGTCAATTTTTGGTCAAATAAAACACCTAGATCATTTACAACTTTAACAGATGAGAGCGAACTATTGTTAATTGTATATGTGTAATCAAAGATATTTCTTTTCCGGGAGTAAGTAATTTTACAACATTTCTTTACGTTAAGATCAAGTTTATTCATAAAACACCACCGTTCTAAATGCATTAAATCATCCTGAATCGCCTTACAATCACTTTCATTTAAAACTTGTTTAAATAATTTTAGGTCATCGGCATAAATAAGAAATGCACAAGCTTTAAAATTGAGCGAAATGTCATTGATGAATAATAAGAATAACAAAGGCCCGCAATGCGAGCCTTGGGGCACACCCGAGGTGACATCAATACACCTAGAAACGTGGTTATCGATTTTAACAAATATATCATCTAGACCCATGTTGGAAAGTTTAGAAACGAGTATACCATGGTGGACACGATCAAATGCCTTGGAGAAGTCGGTGTAGATGCAATCCACTTGACTTCCTTCTTCCAAGGCATCAAGAAGAAACGATTTAAACAGTAATAGGTTTGACATTGTCGAGCGTCCTTTACAGAAACCATGTTGTTCAGGTATTAATACATGTTCAAGAAACCATTTTAATTGATCTGCCACCAACTTGCCCAACATTTTTGCAATACAAGACTGTATAGATATACCTCTGTAGTTCCTTATGTTATCCCGGTCACCGGATTTAAATAGCGGTGTAATAAAACTCGATTTCCATTGTATAGGAAATATTCCAGATTGCAATGATTTATCAAAAAGTGTCGTGATAGGCTTAGTCAATGTGAAAATGCAATTCTTTAAAAATGAAGCTGGAATTCCATCAGGACTAATACTAAGGCTGTCTTTTAAGTTTTCAATAGCACTAAACACAACATTCGTTGATACTGCTAGCATAGCAGATTTTACGGAGTTCCGATAATGCAATACAGGAACTACAGTAGAACTATCAACAGTATAAACACTTAAGAATAATTCTGCAAACAAATTAGCAGTGGATTCTGAAGTGTTTAATTTCATCTCATCAAGATACATTAGTTTGGGATACCCATCAGTCTTTCGGGAGGAATTTACGAATGTCCAAAATCTTTTAGGATCAAAAGTTAACTGACCCTCTACCTTTGTGAAATAAGCCTTACGTAATAACTTGCTGAGCACTAAACATTGTGATCTTATACAAGAAAACATTGTAATCATTAATCAGTGAAGTTCGCTTATATTGAGCATGAGCTTGTTTCTTCTCACGGATTAAAGATTTTAGTTCAGAATTAAACCATGGAGGACATTGACTATTCTTAATAATCATTTTAGGAACATACATGTCAATCACATTATATACAATGTTGTAGAATAGCAGAGTTGCCTCATTAATGTCGCTAATATTTAATAAGCTCGACCAATCGGTACTCGCAAAAAAGTTATTTATTGAAATGTAATCCGCACTTTTGAAGTTATAGGTAAAATAATCGTAACTTAAATTTTCCATTTCTGTAAAACTAATTTCAATGTCATAGGCAGTGTGATGAATAGAGGTGTGGCATATGGGATCACTGCTGGAACTCGACTTTAAACTATTTATATTGGAGAAAAACAGGTCCAGTAAATTTCTTTCTTATTTCTTTGAAATATGTCATGAAAAATGAAACATTCGCTTATTATATTAGCTAATGTACAGGTATTATTCGGTAGAGTAACCACATCCAGGGACTCAGACCAACTGGCGCTTGGCAAATTATAGTCACCGCAAATTAAAACCTTTTCATTATTAAATCTAACCAGTAAATTATCTATAGTGGAACAATGATTTTCGTAACAAATACTGTTGGAAGAAGGCGGTATATAGACTGCACCTACAATTAATGAATTATTTATCCTAACATAGAGTTCTTCTACCTGCACATTGTCCAGATTTACTTTATATGAATGTAGACTATCTCTTACAGCAATTAGAACACCACCTCCTTTAGATTTTTCACTAGTGAAACAATTACGGTCTTGTCTATATATCGTGTAATTTTGAAATGCAAGTTCTGCGTCATAGACAGAAGAATCCAGCCATGTCTTAATTAAAATTATGATATCATATGACAAGCAATTAACAGCAATAGCAATATCTGTGACTTTAGACTTCATACCACCTACATTTTGCATATAGATAGCTAGTTTTTTACTGGCGAGGATACATTGACGAATCGTTGCGAGGCGTTACCACTGGAGACATTGTTGGTATTTCCAGACACAATAGTACTGAGAGCTCAGCGTTTAATATTTTCAGTTCATTTCGTTGAGCAACAGTATGATCTGACGACAAACTGATATTCGGATTGTTATCAATTACTAGTTTGCGATTTCTTAATATTGTAGCAGCTTGAAATTTGTTTTGAAGGATCACTTTTATAGGCCTTATTTTGTTGGATTTTTTTCCTAATCGTATAATTTTGTTAACGTTAATATTTAAGTCGGGTATACAGGATATAATTTTATTAAACTTAGACAGGTCGTTAGATTTCCTCTTATCGATATTCGTAGAGGAAAATTCAGCCATAGTGTATAGTAAAATGTTGTTCTGTCTTTCTTGTCTATCAATTATTTCACCAATGAGATCTTCGTTAGGGGTAGTCTTTAATTGTTCAATTTCGATTCGTAACTCCTTATTTTCTTTTTCTAAATCTACCATGCGATTACTCAAAATGGACGTGTTCTCTAGAACATTAGATATGGTCGCTGAAATCTCATCCTTAAATGCAGAAAATTCATTGTGTAATAATAATTTAATCGAAGTCATAGTTACAATATCACAGTTTGAGCACGTCCATTTATCACCATTATTTTTCTTTTCTTCTGATTTGAAATATGCAGTATCTTTATCCGACAAATTTAGACATTTCGTATGATACCAAAAAGAACACTTTCCCGAGCATTTTATTGCAGTCGAGACTTTTTTTAAATAACTTACATTGTCCGCACGTTATGGACATAATTACGGCTCAAATTTATATTAATTGTAAGGAATTTTACAAAGACACTCGCTTCACACCCAGTTGTCTATCAGGGTGACTAACTCAAACACACAAAAGGACCACGGATGGGAAGATGCAATGAAACAATAGGATGTATAAAGTAACATATGCAACTTTTCGTACACAAGCAAATGTAAACAATGAATTAGGTTAAGCGAGAATAGGTAAATTAATTCAATGTAAAACATTAAAAGTGCGATTCTTTTCGCAATCTACAACAAGTTAGTCTTACAAAGACTATATCAAACACTCATTGAAACAACTACTTCCCGGGCTAATACCTCGACGGACATTGAATTATACAACAAGTGTTTGCTGTTACATACAGTAACCTACTGCAAATGTAACAATTTGGGTCAAATTATTCAGGCCATCTATTAGCCCGGGAAGTAGTTGTTTCAATGAGTGTTTGATATAGTCTTTGTAAGACTAACTTGTTGTAGATTGCGAAAAGAATCGCACTTTTAATGTTTGAAGTATTCTGCAACCAAGAATTGGCAATTTTATTTATACTTAATTCAATGTAGTTAATCACTTACCAAACCCACAATCGTAAAATTATGGCAAGCATAAGTTAAGGTAAAGCACTACTTATCAACCAAGAAGGTTCAAATATAAACAACCAAAACGACACGTGTTGGCACAATTATCTAGAGCTCACAGCACAGCACATAATTGTGACATTAGTTTTTTGTATGTCTTTTGTAGTTTTTTGTATGTCTTTCCTAAAGAAAAAATTTCCTGTATTTATATTGTAGACAAACAGTTAAATTCTGGCAACAAAAAATATATATTCATGTTATTTGCAACTACATAAGTGATTTAAATGATTACTATCAAATACCAAATATCGTACATGACTGTCGCGTGCTGCACTCCTTAATTTGGTAAATTACAATGAAGCACACAAAAGGAATAGATAGAAGGTAGGCGACCCTTTAAGCTGAGTAGGCTAAGCCGTATAAAAAATGAGAAATTACAATAAAGCAATTCGAACTCTAGACGCTAAGCTGACTAAGTGCTTCGGTAATCAAATCGCCGAGTATTCAATTTGGTAAATAAATGATAAAGGATTTTTTCCCACTCATCACTTGAATCAACATATACCGGCACTCCACATTCCTATTCAAAACATGAATCCAGAAATGCACTTATATTTAAAGAATGTATTGGGAAATATTTTAATAATGTCTTTCTTTGTTGTGTATCAACAACATAATCAATGAACAGAATCCGCGGCAGAAAAATTACATTCGCAATTCAAGGCCGCGGACCGGGAACCCGTGTCGCGACAAATGCCGTACACGAATTCTACATATCAAACACAATTTCTTTTCACACGTTTTTGGAAATTACAGTATAATTTTAAGATATTACTAAAATAGCACGATGCTGCCCCCTATTTATTAAAAACATAATAAAAATTTACATTGCTCTTATGAAGATTTCTAAGCAACGATTAATTTTATTTATTATTTATTTTAGAATAATCTATTTAATGCAACAAGTTTATAATAATTACTTCAATAAATTAAGGCAATATGAAGAAGAAATAATGTTTTCTATGGAAGTATTGCACGGATTTATGTGATCATTTAAGAGTGTTCCATTAGTTGATTTATGTATAATTTAACAAAAAAAAGAATAGTGTCAATTTATTCAATGTGCAATATGTATAAGTTTAAAGGATCTATTTTCATTATTGTGGAAGATTAATCGTTGTTCGTCCTTATGGCCAAATAACATGTGAATTTCCGACCTTAAGAATAAATCACAGAAATAAATCCTTTAATGATGTAAAACAAAAAATTCCACAAAAATATTCCAAACTAATTCATTTAACGACCAAAAACATAAATAAATAAAAAATTATTAATCAGTATGGTTGCTTTTTTTCCTAAGTTTTTCGAAATTGTTTCCTCATTTAGATGTGGACAAATGAGGCCTTCTGGTGGAATTCAGTAGGAGGCTGATACCGCCAGCCCGTAGACTCATAAACATATTTATCATGAATTAGAACATTTTTTTATGTAAATAAATTCCTCTATTCTAAATATTATCAAATAAACTATGTTCATAATTTGATTATTATATTTGTGATATTTTTACTTAATTCTATAAATACTTAAACATTTTACCTAGACAAACTATTTATATATAGTAAGTCAATGTTGTATACTCGTGGCGCATGAAGTAAAATTTCCAGTTTGGGAAAGCCTGAACATTTGGATTTGTCGGGCATTCGCTCGCGCGCCCCGGCAAATCCAAATTTTCAAGCTTTTCTAAACTCGAAATTTTACTTCATGCTTAGTCTGGAAGTGGAAGTAGTTTTTAGACAATAATCAAAATCTTAATTTTATAGTTCTCTTTATTTTAAAATTAGAAGCAAAAATAAATAGTGTGGAAGGTTTTTTTTTATAAAAACTCAGTCTTTGGTTTCATAAATTCTGAACATTTTTGTTTGTGAATTTTGTAGTAATATGAATTTGGTAGATTTTTTTTAAGATTAGTTTTACAGAAAACATATTTCACTTTTTAATATTTACTGCGCGTATCAATAAAATCTTTAGTTTCATTGATCAGAAAAATATTTCTCTACAGTTATTACAAAAAATCTGTCCATGCTTTTAAATATAATACATATTTTAGTTAAATTTGAGTATTTGCAATTTTATTTCCAGTAAGATAAAATTTTAGCTAAGTATAAATTTAACTGTATCTGCTAACAATAATGTCGAAATTGGTCAATATAATGAGCATGTAGTCAGTATAGTCAACGTTGTCAAATAACAATCAGCACAGTCAGAAAGACCACATGCTGACTTGTAGTCAAACGACAGCCAATATTATTATTATTATTAGGCAATATGATTATTAGGACAGTTTTAGCAAAAGTGATAAGGATCAAAAATCAAGACAAAAATTGACGGAAATAATTAAAGCTATTTAATATTTGCAAAGGATAGTTAAAATTAATAAAATCAAAAATCAACCAAAAACCGAACTTTTATAAAATCAAGGCTCTTTTTTAAAATATTTTTTTTGCGACGTTTAAAAAAAAACAAAATTCAATCGCTGGAAATGAAATTACAGACGTTCAAAGTTGAATAAATTATTTTCAACTCAATTGTGATGATTGTAAAAAATCAATGTTTTTTTTAATTTAATTATAAAAATCAATCAAGTGGCAGATCGTAATTTCAAATATGAGCAGATTTTGTTTGTTTTTCGCATTGGAAAATAGAGAATGGATATTTTCAAGTCATTTCTGAGTTTTAAATAATTTCATAAGTAAACAAAGTCGATGAATCGCAAAATAATCAATCATTTTTAGTGAAAATAAAAAATCGACTTTATCGCCTCGTAATTTAAAATTTCGGCAGAATTATTTATTTTTTCGTGTTGGAAAATCAAGACTGGTAACTTCCAGGCCAATTCCGTGAGTTTCAAATAAGAAATAAAGTATCAAAACAGTCTTCAAAATTGAAAGTAAAATGAGTGGAGTTTTTTTTTGTTTCAATTTTCATGATTTTCGTACTTGTGATATTGACAAAAAAAATCAACTTTCACGTATTTCGGCTTAAATTTTATGAACGTTTCAATAAGCAATAAACAATTTGCATGCTGTAATTTTGTTTATAGCAACTCGATTTTGTTTTTTTGGCGAAATAAAGACTGATTTTTTCGCGAACAAATCTTGTGAAATTCATTAACTTCTAATTTTTTATTGTATCAATGCTTCAATAAACGCAATTTATATATAAAAATATCTTGAAAACAAAAAAAGATACTTTGATAACATTGAATTTTCGTCATAATTTTCATCATAATATGCAAAAAAATACAGGATGTTTCATTAAAAACAACCGAGTTTGAAGTTGGAATTTCGAAACCCCTTTATTAATTTCACTAATTTTATTTAAATGAAAATATCTCGAAAACAAACGAAGATAGCCATATGGAATGCCAGTATTGAATTCTGCGTCGGAATATGTACAAATATACAAGGCGTTTTATTTACAAAAATCGAAATTCAACAGTTTAAAGTTGTCCAAAATGCACATTTCACATCCAAAATTGCGTCGTTTCAATTTTCTTTTGTTCAGAGATGCGAATTTTTGAAGTGAATCACGAAAACGCACTGCATCCTTAAAAAAATGTCAAATTTCTCTAAAACGATTACATTTGGAGGTTATGTTACTCTATGATTTTTTCACGATATTTTACGCAGAATCCCAATTCGCAATAAAAAATACTGCATTACATTTAAAATAAGGAAGTTGGCGTCGACTTCCGGTAAGACCAAAAGTCGCATGAGCTTAAAGATATTTTAATTGAAGAGAGCACACTCAATTACGCAAATGCTGAAAATCTCATTGTAATACATTAATTATAACTCCGTATATTTTTGATGTGCGGTTTTGGTGGGACACACTGTATAGCTTAACAATCATTGTTAATAATATATAAATGTGGTATCGAAATTAAAAATATAATTTTCAAGAGAAAACATTCAAATGCAAATACATAAAATTAATGTTGATGCCTAAAGTAATCGTTATTGTTTGTGATTTTCGAAATTCTATTTTTCCTGTTTCTCCAGAACACGCATGAATCGAGTCACACAACGCGTTCAATTTCAAGCTTCTAACAAGTGTTTTCCACTCGCAGATTAAGCATAAAGTAAAATTTCGAGTTTAGAAAAGCTTCAACATTTGGATTTGCCGGGGCGCGCGAGCAAAGCGAGTCGCGCCCCGGCAAATACTAATTTTCAGGCTTTTCTAAACTCGAAATTTTACTTGATGCGCCACGCGTATAAAACAGATTTCACGTGAAGGTAAAAATATACCGCTTATAAATGTTTTCAATATTCGATCAATTTACTCTATGTGTATACCCAAAAGAAACAAATCCATGTATAATTTTTACTTTTACTTTTCTGCAAGTATTAACTTGTATATTTTTTCATTCCTTTCTTAACCACTTCATGCACACATTAATTTTGAATTTCTGGTCAAAAAATGATCACATTAAAATTTGTTGAAGAGATATAACGGCGCCCGTGACGGACACGAGCATCTACATGAAGTGGTTAATACAATAGATGGCGTTTAATAAATGACTATTGTATCGATACTAGCGATATATCGAAAAATTAAATACCAAAATATTGATATTCCAAGATATCGATTTATATCGAACATCCCTAGTATGTATAATACCATAACGGACGTGAACTGACATGCGTACTTTGTCCGCCCATGTGGCCTAAAAGCGAAAGTACATAAAACGCTGCACTGACAACAAACTCGAATTAGATTTACGAAACGAGTAAGAGAAAACCCAACGAATTATGCTTGCTCTCTACCATTCGCATGTCAAAGTGAATGAACCAAGTTTGGAAACATATGTATTTTCGGTCCAAAGGTTACATCCACAACCACAACTGTTTTGCGCAGTAATCTTCAACATTCGGAAAGCTAAAAATGAATGAAGTTTAAAGAATATCCAACAGAAAAGGATTATGAATAAAGTTTAAAGAATATGCAACAGAAAAGGATTATGAAAAGTGTTAGGAAAATGTTATACGTATGAAAAAAAAAACGAATAAAAACATCACACAAATACAATTAACAGTAATTGTTTTAGATCTATAATATAATTACAAATATAGAAAACAATTTCTGTTATTAAAGTTTTGATATTGCAAATTGAAAATACTAAAAATAATTTTTAAAAAAGTATAACGCTCTAACCTACATTTGACAAAATTACTAAATATACATGTTGATGACAAATTGATGCTTTTACTAAAAATACCTCCTCTTTATTAACAAAATAGTAAACATCGTTGTTTTGAAGATTGCACTGATGAATTAGGTTAGACTTTCATGGGCCTTATTATATATACTCAATGACATTAGAAGCGTAACACCAAGAAGGAATGATTTTTTTGAATTCATATTTTAGCAACAGAGTGACTATATTTAAAGCATACATTGATAACAATTTCAACCTTGTGCCTTTTATATTTATTGTGAAAAAAAAAATATATTTCACTTTTCCTTTTTTGATAAAACTATTTATATGAGCTGTTTAGTACAGATGTTTTTAGTTTTCGTGTTTCCGTTGAGTGTGTTAAGCTTAAATAAAATCCCTCGAGTCCGAAGACGTCCACAATATCACCATTTGAGCGATTTTGACCGGGGTCGAGTTGTTGCTTATCGAGATGTCGGTATGTCCTATCGCGAAATTGCCCGCCGTATTGATTCCACTGCAGCAACTGTAATACGTGTGTATCAGGTATGGACAGAAGAAGGTAGAGGAGCAAGAAGAAGACCAATTGGTCAACCAAGGCGTACCACAGAACGTCAAGATCGGCGCTTAAGACAAATAGCCCTGCGAGACCGTTTCGCTACTACGCGTCAAATCGGTGATCAATGGATTGGAGAAGAAGGTAGGCCCGTTAGTATGCGAACCTTATATCGCCGCATTCAATCCTTTGGGCTTCTTTCGTACCGTCCAAGATTAGTGCTTCCTTTAACAGCGAGACACTGTCGCCAAAGGTTGGACTGGTGCAGAGAACGGCAGCATTGGGAGGCAGAATGGCACGATGTCGTATTCAGCGATGAATCACGATTTTGTCTAGGCACGCATGATGGCCGTAGAAGGGTACGACGCTACCGTGGAGAACGACCTGATGTTAGGTTTGCTATTGAGAGGCATGTACACAGGACTGCTAGAGTAATGGTTTGGGGGGCTATTGCTTATGGTAGTCGATCACCTCTTGTATTCATTCGAGGCAGTATGACAACTGCGCGTTATGTTGAAGACGTCATACGACCGACTTTGTTGCCTTATTTAGATGGCCGCCCAGACGTACTTTTTCAACAAGATAACGCACGTCCCCATATTGCTCGTCGAACTATGAACTTTCTTAATGAAGCTGGTGTTAATGTTTTGGCGTGGCCGCCCCGTTTGCCGGATTTAAATCCCATTGAACATGTGTGGGATATCATGGGAAGAAGAATATTCTCTTTGCACCATCCTCCACAGACTCTAGCACAGTTGATTGATGAAATTCAAGTTGCTTGGAACGAGATGCCTCAAGAAGACATCGACCATCTCATTTTGTCGATGCCCAGACGTCTACAGGAGTGTATACAGCAAAGGGGTCGCCAAACACATTATTAATTTTTTTTAAGATTGTTTTTTAATAAAATTTCTTGAAAATGTAATCATTTTATTCTTGATGTAAGACTACCATACTGGCAAAAAATCAAGTTAAAATAATAACTCCTTCTGGGTGTTACGCTTCTAATGTCATTGAGTATATTTCTCTTTTGTCAGGTTTACCTGTTCAGATTTAAACATCCACTTACAAAATGACAGAAAACAATTAGTTTTCGCTTACACATCGTCACATTTAACGTGAATAGTTATTTTTATAAAAAGTAAATATACCGTGTGTCCTCGGATTACTGCCCGAATAGGAAGAACTTTTTTATTCTCCATTTTTTGACAAAAAGTCATTTTTTACAAAGTTTTGGATGACTTGAAAATACAATTTTCATTGTCAAATCTTACATTTACTCTAGACGGCGTAAAAATTAAGAAAAACTAAAATTGTCATAAGAGAAAAGTACCTCTAATTATAATTTTAGTGAAAGATGTTATTTAAAAAAGTAATTTGTAATCAAGAATTATGTTTAAATACAAAATATGAACTTAATGGAAACAATTTTATTTTTATATAATTTATTTGTTTTTATAATTATGTATCATATATTTTTCACATCTATTCGTTTAATGAAAAACTTTCTAATAAATAATCAAATTTTCATCAAATTTGGGATATTTAACTAACAAATTGATTCTTCTGTAAATATGTACTTACTCATTTCAAACTGAAATTATACAGAGAGTTTTTCTTTTAAGTATACATATCCCAATTATTCTGTAAATCAGATTTTAATTTAATTAAATGTTCAGTATATACCATAACTTGATTGAAAAGAGGTCATTTAATAGCAATTAATTTAAATAAATAAAAGTTAAAAAATATACGAAAAAGCATTGAAAAAATAAATAATTTCTAAAAAAAATAAAATGGTTCCTATCAAGTTAAAATGTATTTAGACTTAATTCTTGATTACAAATTACTTTTGCTAATAACATTTTCCCCTAAAAATATAATTAGAGGTACTTCTACTCTCTTATCATACCTTTGTTTCTCCCAATTTTTGAGCGCCCTCTATAGTGAAATTAGGATTTGATAATGAAAATGTTGTTTTTAAGTCATTCAAAACGTTGTCTAAAGAATTACTTTCTGTCGAAAAATGGTTAATAAAAAAGTTTTTCCAATATGGGCAGTAATCCAGGGACACACAGTATATGTGAGGTGAAGTGGTTTGTAAATAAATAAAAGAATTTACATGAAATATTTAAAATTATTTCTTTAGATAGTCTAAATAATTTTTTAGAAAATAACATAACTTCAGAATAGTGTACTAAATCCCATCTAATTCAAAAAGTCATAAAATAGTAATCTTGTTTTATTTCTAATAAAAGAGTTCTCAGAAAACTTTATTATAAAAAATGACTAACATTTTAATGCTAAAATTACATTTAATGATATAAAAAGAAAAAAAAATTAATCTTGTAAATTCAGCAAAGCCTTGAAAGGATATAGAAATTGATTATGATTTTTTTTTTGTCATTACCTGTTTGTTTTATCTAACGAATTATAAGAACTCTTAAATCGTCTTGACATACGTTATATAATACTTATTAGCAGATATTTAACTAATACAGTCTTTAGAAAGTTTTAATTCATTTTTATAATTTTAAAAGGTGTATTTTTAGCTAAAAACTATTTTTTCTTTAAGAGGTATACTTTGTTTTCATAGAAATACAATCACTTTAGTATTTAGTGTTATTTTATAATACAAATAATAATCATCAAAGTAAATACTAAGTGAATTTATTATATTTAACAAATTATTGATAACAATAAATACTCACATATTTCACAAGAAAAAGACAGTTTACTAAAACTTTTCACTCAACTTTTTTGTATGGCCGGTTCTGTATATTTTTTATTCCTCGAAGAAACCTCTTCCAAAGAATTTCACTGCTTTAAAGTTCATGAATTTCAGTCAATATATCAACTAGAAATAATGCATAACGTAAAATATAACAAAACTATAACATTTCTTATATAACAATTAAAGCAGCAGTGGCCTGAATCATTATCCGTGTAATAAACGAAACCAAATTAAATGCTTTTATTAAACTAACATTATATATAATATATAAGGAAAACCCATTTTCCACAGTACTTTATATGCTCAAAACTGAGCCTCTCATTCTATTAGACTAGCTTATTTGTGGTATTTTAAACCATATAACCTGGTGTGAGGCATTGGAGAAAATAAAAGTACTTGCTAATTTTAAAGTAAAATTATATGTAATTGAAATATAGCGACGCATACAATACACATTCATAGGCAAGAAATGTATAAATTACACTATGTACAAGCTGAAACTAAAATCGTAATTTATTATATTATTTTTTTTGTGTATTTTCCCCAAATATTTATGTTTTTTTTATGATTTTAATTTTTAAAATTAATGTAAACACTGAATCAATTTTAGAACTAGTGATAGTGCTTGATCCACATTTTATAAATGACAATAAATGGCCGGATCAAAAGCAACTCTATTTATTTCAGAACCGGATCTTAAAACTATTATTAACTATTTACATTTTTTTGTGTTTGTTCCCATATAGAAGTAAATCTGCAATTTCCAAAACATATTTTATTAGTAATTACATAATTAAATCACCTAAATCAAATAAAATAGTAAGGTTATGAAATGGGCCTATGGATATTGAAATTAACACATTAGATTATCACTTCAAAATGTGTTATTTAACAAAAAAAAATATTTCAATTTGTATAAGTCAGTCGGAAATTATATCCGGTTCGTATTGCATCACTAATTACAACTAATATGTACGTATTTTTATACTATTAATTAAATGATAACCTATGAATATAATGAATTGTTTAGTTTCTTTTTTTACTAAACTCCAGATCGCACTGCCAGGAACTTCGGTTTGGTATTTTTTGCTTCCTTTGGAGATCTATACATTTCTATATTGCACCACAAACAATGAGTGCGTGCAGAATAGATATTCTAGACCCAAGATACGCCACTGCTGTTTTAAAAATACAGATTTCTATAAGTAGTGTCTAGACCCTAGGTTACATAGAAAGCTGCAGAGAATATCTTGAATTCTTGACTTATTATATTTATACACCATAATGACCTCATATTGTTTGGCACTTTTATCAAATATTATATCTATATTATATTAGTCAACAGTGTCCCATGTTCATACAAAATACATTAAATTAAAACCCACTACAAATATAATTCAAATGAGCACAATGTTGGTTTTGTCACGAATAAAATTATGATTTATGTTACACACGTCTTATATAAAAATATTTAACTTGTTTCTGTTATTAAGGCAACTCCTCACAAATGCACCAATTTAATTAAGTGGATGTTATGGATGGTTCTTGTTTTCCCATAAGAACGTTTTATGAGCTCCTTTCAGCACGAGACGTTATTAATTACCTACAGGATCATTATCTCTCTGCCTCCAAGACTCTGTACGTGTGCGTGTGTTTTTTGTGCGTCCTGAACCAAACGATTGAGCTCTTGTCCTTGACATGTGGCGACCAGCTGTTCCTGCAGGAGCACTTGTTCCAGGTTGAGCTAGATCTCTGAATATATTAAATAATATATGTAATTGCTTTAGTTTTAATTAATACTTAACATATATCAGCTATAATGCTCATATTGCATATTACCAAACATACAAGGCTATAAGTTATGAAAATGGCATTTTAAAAAAAAACCTAAGTTATACAAACAATGTTAAAGAGTCAAAAATGGCTCGTGGTAGTCATGAGAGAGCACCAAATGAATCTTTGAGGTAGGGATGTTCCGATCCCAAAAAAATATCGATTATATCGTATATCAAAGTATCGATACGATAAAATATAGTAATGAAAAGTATTGATATTCAAGATATCGACACTTTTCAATACTAAATATTTTACATTTAATAATCATTATTTAATACTTCACATTAATTTTGAAAAGACCTCCTCCCAAGATAAATAATATTGTCAGGAATAGCTTATTGACGGTTATGAAATTATCAAAATTCGTTTTTTACAAAAAAAAAATATATAATAAGTCAATGTTTTATACGCGTGGCGCATAAACTAAAATTTCGAGGTTAGAAAAGCGTGAAATTTTGGATGTGCCAAGGCGCGACTCGCTATTCTCGCGCGCCTCTGCAAATCCAAATTTTCACGCTTTTCTAAACTCAAAATTTTACTTCATGCTTAATCTGGGATTGTAAAACACTCGTTAGAATTTCTTAAGAACCTGTAATTGAACTTTTTAACGTTAATCACAAATAAATGACTGAATAATAAGCGAGTTTACAGCTGTAATCATAATGATAATGATACTAAATTCAAAACTGTTGATATTTCATCATAATCAAGACAAATCGTTAAGAACTTGAAAATTACAGAAAATCGAGAATTTATGAAATGCATTGATATTTTTAAATGTATAATTTAGGAAATTTAAAAGAAGCGTCAAGATTTAAAAAATGAACTAAAAACTTTCCGGTAGTTTTGAAATTAATTCTAAATATTTAAATACTTTTTATGACATTTCTTTGATTCTTAAAACCCTGGCAGTTTCTGTGCATTTTTAGAATTGTCATGATTTTAATTGATTTTTATTATCTTTTCATGAAATTTAAAGATTTTCATCAATTTTTTTTCGTTGGTATTAAAACAGTTGATAATTTTCATCCAGCTTCAACATTTTTAAAATTAACAAATATTTACGAACATTGCCAAGAACTTGAAAAGCTCTTAGTAATTTTCGTAAATTTCCAATGTGTTTGTTAAGTTTAAAAATGCTGAAGCTTTTCATACAATTCCAAAGTTTTCAATTTTAAAAATATTGATACGTTTCATGAATTATCGTCAATTTTTATAAAAAATCTTGGCAGTTTTCGTGAATTTCCAAGGTTTTTGTTAATCTTTAGAATTTTGACACTTCATGAATTTCTAAGACATTTGTTAATTTTTAATTCTTTTACATCTTTCATGAATTTTAGTGAATTTCCAAAATGTCTATTAATTTTCATAACAATTTTCGTAAATTTCCTACATATTCGTTAATTTTAAAAATGTTGAAGCTTTTCATGAACTTTATATTTTAAAAACATTGATACTTTCGTAGTCAATTTTAAAAACATTGATACATTTCATGAATTTTCGTCAACTTTTAAAAAATCCTGGCAGTTTCGTCAATTTTCAAGATTTTTGTTAATCTTTACAAACTTGACACTTTCATTCGTTAATTTTTAATATTTTGACACCTTTGATGAATTTTTGATATTTTAACGCCTTTAATACATTTTTAATATGTTGAATTTCTAAGATTTCCTTTGATTTTTGAATTGTTGACACTTTTTATGAATTTTCAAAATTTTTGTCGATTTTAATAATGTTAACGCTTTCGATAAATCTATAAGATTTTTATAAAGATTCATGATTTGAATTATTAAAAAATTTCGTTTCCTTTCTCAATATTCATAATTTTATTACTTCTTTTATTAATATAATATAAAACAACAGGTTATGGAGTAAAATTTCAAGTTTAGAAAAGCCTGAAAATTATTTATTTTTATACAGGGTGATTCATAAAGTATCCAAAGGAAAATGTCAATTTTAGCGCTACGCACGCAACCAAACCAATTTTTTAGGCTTTTCTAAACTCGAAATTTTACTTCATGCGCCACGCGAATAAAACAATTATTTAAAGTGAAGTTGAAAATATACTGCTTTTCAAGCCTTTCAAAATTCGATAGTGTCCAGCAATTTTATTTTGAATAAAAAAAAAAAATACAATTTATTTTAAGATATCAGTATATATCGAACATCCCTAGTTTGAAGAACATTTTTAATTTGATTGTTTATTAAAACTGAAATTGTGTTCAGTATTCCGGCACCGGATACCCACAAACGCTGATTGTTTATTACCTGTATTTTGAAGTGGCTCCAGAATGTCTTCTCATATTATCATTGGAGTTTCCTTTGGCCGAGTTGTATGAGGATGAGGTCTGTTCGGCATACAAACTTTCTGATACACTGCGATTCCTTTCCTTGAATCTTCCCTGAGCACGGCCATTTTGGTTTTGTAGCAATTCATTAATTTGGGGCTAATTAAAAAAAAAAAATAAGTTACTAGAAATTAAATTAAACCTATTATTACCTCAACAACCCTAAAATCTTCAATAACCTTATATTTAGATAGATAACCCTTAAGTTTCGGATTAACTTGTAAGTTCCCACTGTGCTTGTAGTATTTTATAAAAGCCCAAAACTTCTCCAAACCATACAGTTGCCCACTTTCGTAATCCCTGACAGTTTCTTCTTGAAAATCCTCATACAACTGAGGTCTAAATTTAACTTCCAGGCCATAGGAGTAAAACCGGAACAAGCATTCAAGGCCGTATCGATATCCCTTCTCAGCATCCTCAAGAGCAATCGATTTGAATTCATTGTACATGGAGCGGTTGAAATTCTCTCGCAAGAAAAAAGACCAAAATCTGAACAAAGTATTCATTTCACTCGAATGGCCGCTGCCGCATCGCTTACGTTCCTTCAGGCACCTCTGTCTATATTTATGATACGCCTGCTGTGTGAAGTTGTTTTCTTTCAGCAAAGAATGTGAAGGGTGTTGGAACGTTGGTAATGATTGAGGAACACTGCCGTAGCTCGTGCCAAGATGATCATTGGGACTTGTGCCAATGCTGCTACTGTAAACAAAAATAAATCATTTATGAATGATCTCTATGCTTTCTTTTAATAAAAACATACCCAGCAGAGGATGTTCGCATACGATGCTCTTTTACATCCATAATCCAACCAACATGGTGCTCGATTGGTGGATTACTCGAGTGACGAGTTTTTCTTTTGCGGGGTGTGCAAGGGTCTGGCTTATCATCTTTGACGACAGCGTAAAACCTAGGAACATTACGGTGGGTCGGATGTCTTGATCGTGATGCCAATGATCGGTTATCAACATTGCTGAAATTTGTATTCACCTCAACCTGAAAAATAGCATAATTGTATACTGTTTAATTATTTTAATTAAATTCGTTACCACAGGAGGTGGGGGTGGTGGCACTTCCGGATTCTGTTTCCTCGGAGCTGGTGGAGCAATTTTTTCAAAATCAGCTTGGCTAATTATGTTCACAGTCTTGTAGCTTCCAGAAGATGGGCGGTCCTATTTAAAAAATTGTAAAATAGTATAATCAGTTTTCCTGTTACTGTTAATATAGCTAATAATTCAACACATTTATGATTTATTTATAACTTACATAATCATCATCGACCCATAAGTCCTCCTCATAGTAGTACAGTCCATCGTTGATAGCTTGTTCAAGTTCTTGAGTCATTTTCACGCGGGTCATCCAGTCACCAGTCCTATCATAACCTTCGTGCTTCGGAGCCCTACTAGAAGGTGCTTGTGTGACGATGAGTAACTTATTCACATCCCGATCGCTGAGCTCATCAGAATCATCCTCAGCCAATTCAGTTGTGAATGTGTTTTGACGACCAGCAGGCACCTCTTGATCTAACTCTTCGTCGAAATGGAACTCGAGCTCTTCCCTTTCGAAGCGTTCCTCTTTATCCTTCGTTTCCTTTTTCGACCGTGATTCCTTGTTACGTCTCTTTACCTCTCTCCAATTGTTATCAATATCTGTACTGCTATTTTTGGCATTAAGTTCTGAAAATGATTATTTTAATAAAAGTGAAATTATTATTGATTATCGGAATACCATTTAAGTTAGTTTCATTGGCCTCATGATCGGTGACAATCGGAATGAATTCAGCAACGTTTGGATTTAAATTGGGGTCTATTTGAGAGTCCCTGAATGTTTTTGGCAGTGGGGGTGGTGGAATTAAATGATTAATGGATTTGTGTATCTCCTCCATCTCATTTTGCTCAAGAATAGGCCATTTTAGGGGATCGTGTCTTGTCCTCACCTTTAAAAACATTTCAATAAATAACAAATATAACAATTAAAAAACAATTATAACAACCTTAAAACCCGAGGAAAGTTCCAATTTTTCAGAATTTGTTATTGCTTCGACAACAAGCGATAGTTCACTTGTAAGAGCTTGGACTCTATGAAACGATGCAATTAAAGTAACCGGTAAGTATCCCTGATTATCCATCTTTCTACGCAAAAAGAAATCTCTTTCTAAGTTTTCCTCACTAAAGTAGTACTCAATTTGCTTTTTGATGTAATCCTTTAATGTAGGTGAATCTAGGTTAACATAACCTTGACTGTAATAAAATGTTCCCATGTAGGGAACAACGTAGCCGTTACTATCAACACCTGAGAACTTCCCCAGTTGTGAGTAATCAGTAGGATAGTCGGGATAATCAGAATCATTAGCTAATCTATTATTGGTTCGTCCGTAATGGCGACGGCCTCCTCTGTTACGGCCACGACCGCGCATTGCAGCCGAACTGGATCTGGACGGTCTATTTGTCTGATTGTTATCACGCAATTCTGCACGCCAGTCTCTATCATTTTCACTGACAGTGGACTGGACATCTCCAGGCTGATCATTCTTGTAGCGCGGAGAAATTGCCCTTCTGTTTCCCTTACGTACATCTATATCGAGCGGTACCCATTTGTGCTTATTAGTTTTCTTTTTCTGCTCCATTTCAGCTTCACGTTCTTGATCAGATTTGTTGTTCGCAACAGAACCCTGAGCATTATTTAATTTACGCTGAAAATTTTAAAAGTAAATTATTTTCGAGTCTACAGTTATTTTTGTCGTTATCAAACTATACATAAATCACCATTGCTACAGTAATTTTGTTTATGAATCATACAGTGAGGGAAATTGTTATTGTTATATAATGATATTATTAGCATGAATACATTTAAAATACAATTGATTACAATTAAATGATACCTCGAGTGAATGGTCTCCGAGTGTAGGCCAATCGTGGATATCAGTGAAGCCCGATCCCTGAAAAAAATAACATATATATTAGGTTACATGCTGATTACTAGTCGAACAATGTGACAAATAAAATATTCTTATCATTAGCTTTGGTTATAATTGATTACAATTCTCAAACATAAGTACTGATAAAGTGTTAATATGTTTGTTAAATAACTCTGGTAAACGCACTAAATTCCTTAATTCGTATACACTTATAAATTGATTTATACCTTCTGATTTACTTTCTTGCGTTCTTGTGTTGGTTTTGGTTGTCCCGTTTCTTGTTTTTGTGGTTGCAAAACACGCTTATCTTCAGTTTTATGTCCGCTTTTTTGCCAAGGGTTTGTTTTCGGCATAGGGGCCTCTACAAAGACTTTTTTCTCTTCAGCTGCATCAGTTTCCGATGTTGGCTCATCACTGTGAACCTCTTTAGTAACTACATTGTTATTTGGAGTATCTTTTTTTTCTTTGTGTTCTTTATCTTTAACTTTCTGCTCCCTGATTTTCTTTTTTTCATTTTTGCGTTCTTTACGGTTATGACTTACGACAGGAATGAAGGAGTCTCCGTCATCCGAATTGTTAGGTTCGGGGTTACTTTGGCACTCAATATTCCGATCTGTATTTTTCTGATTGTGATTGGTTTCTTTAGAAATGTTTTCTTTGTTGCTGTTATCGTTTTGTTTGAAATTCAGTAGTACATCTGCATATGAGGAACCCCCATGATCCTGCGATTGCATTTGCTGTACACTTAGTGAAGTGTTAGCTGGCTGCTTATCCATCACTTGAGTTGACATTTCGCTCCTCGTTTTTTTTAAATCACTCTCTAGCTTTATTTAAATGTCTCACCAAATAATCACTCGAAATTGTTCAATATGGGCACCCACCATGTTGTATCAAAAACGCATGGCTCCAACACACGTTGTCCTTTGACAACAATATTTCGGCACGTTATACAACACCAAATTGACGACAATAAATGCCGCGCACTGTCTTAACAACAACAATCACTATCGACACTACAATAACTTAAGTAATAACAATTTCAGTACATGTTTCTGTAAAAGACTAAAAACACATTATTATATGGCAGCAAAACTCGAACTAGGGATTTTTTTCTCCTAAGTATGTCACTATATTACTAGGCCACTGCAACAAAACAATACAAAATATAACTAAGTGCCCGCGAAAATTTGAATTATAAAAATCGAACCTAGTATTACGTAATACTAGCGAAACTGAACAGAAATAACACAAAAACGCTTTCGTTTGCCCACGCTATTATGTACAACTCGGCGAAATAATACGAACCAACAGTGATAACTTGTTATCGTTCATTTTCCGCATACATTCACGAAAATATGGACAACATCAAAATTCACTTTCAAAAAATAACACATATTGCGTCATATTTACATTTACAGATAACAAATATTCTTGATACATATTATTTAACAATATTAATATTTTTATATCATGTTTTTAATAAAATGACAATCCTTTAATGAAGAAATTTAATTACAAATAAACAATGTAATAAACAAAACTTAACCAAACAAAAGTGGTCGATGTTTTTTAATACCATATTTATATTTGTTGTGTATAATCTTACTTACATTATTAGCTATTTAAAAATGCATCTAAGGTTATTAAATAATGTATATAAAAATTAAGCACGAGATTATTTTTAAATAAGTGTCGTTTTCCGCAAAACGTTTGCAACTGAGCGTTCGTGCGAACGAATGTTAACGTTTATGATTCATATTGTTACGCTGATAACGAAACAATGGAAAGAAGTTATGCTCATTGATTTATCACTATGAAGTTAAATGTTTAATCAAATCGATTTTCCTCATTTCAGATTTGAATCTGTGACACTTATCTTACTTGGCTATTCATTTCTCAGGTAAAAGTGAAAGAATGTTACTTTTGATTTCATGGTCAAGCAAACTATTTCTTTAAAGGTAAAGGCAATCGTGTTCTTGCAAATAGAATTAATTTGTATGCTGTGATTTTTTAAACTGTAAACTGAAATAGGTACAATCGCTGCTGGTGAGAATTTTTATCAGTGGGGCTGCAGACATAAACATACAGAGAATTTGTCTTTTATAAATATCATGATTTTTAGATGTTAATTTTCAGACATTACTTGTTTTATTAAAAACTTTTAATATAAAGCCTCTAACAAGTGTTTCCAATCCCACATTAAACATGAAGTAGAATTTCGAGTTTAGAAAAGCCTTAAAATTTGGTTTGGTTCATGCCCCATGCGTATTAGACACTGATTTCAAGTGAAATTAACTTGTTAACAATATTTCAGTGTTTAATACGCATGGCGCATGAAGTAAAATTTTGAGTTTAGAAAAGCCTGAAAATTTAGTTTGGTCGCTCCGCTTGATCTGGGAGTGGAAAACTCTCGTTTAAAGCTTCAAATTGAACTCTAAAACAATGGATATCTAAGATTTACAGCATATACGCTGTAGTTGGAATATGTATACTTAAATGAAAAACTCCCTGTATTAATAATTGAAATCCTGCTAAAGTTTAATGTTTGATCTTACAATTTTTATAAGAGTAATATAAATTATGGCGAATTTCATGAAATCCAATTCTATACAACCCAGTTTATTTATTTCCAAATAGAAGTAATGATACTTTCATGAGTAAGTTAAGTTTAGTCAATATAATTATACAAAAGTATAGCAAATAATAGTAAATAGACAGACTGACAAAAATACAACAACGACATATAATTTATATTTTAGAAATATTCGTTTTTATTTCTATTTTGTTGATTTATTCAATTTCCAATGATTTTTAAATGATCAACTAATTTGTTAATGTAACTTGACACTCCAAGTTTTTCATCAATTTTCAAAGATTTCAGTTAAATATTCCTATTTTAACCAATGTCTGTGATTTTTATAAGTTTTCGTGAATTTTATAGGATTTCATTATGAATATACACTGTGTGAATATATAACTTATGAATATATAACTTATGAATAATTCCAATTCTAAAATATTTGAAATTGAAAAAATAAGCTAACGCTTCTTATAGTTTGCACACTTTAAACATAATATGTAAAATTGCGAAAATGTTTTTCGTATAAAATGCAAACAATATGTCTTACTTAATAAGACAACTTAATACAATAAATATCCATTGAATCAACTACTTCGCGTGCAAATACCCCGCCGGATATTGAATTACACAATTTGTTATAACGCTCTATCAAAGTATATGTAACGTTTAGGTTAAATTCTCTTCAAACCAATTAACAAATAAAAATGAAAAATGAAAGGAGAAATTACAAGAAATTAGAAATGAAAGGACTTGGATTAAAACTAATATCTTAGGCCATCTATAGACGCGTTTCGAGATTTATCTCTCTTCAGTATAGCTTTGATTATGACTTTTTTTTTTAAACTTAGGAATAAAATTAAAATAAACTTACTTGAAAAAGTGTTGCGTGTTCATACCTGCTAATAACATAATTCCCCTTTTACCCTATAAATACCGACCATATTTTTCACTCAATTAGGTTCTGTGTACCTGTTTATTCTACACACAACACTTTTTCCAAGTAAGTTTATTTCCATTTTATTCCTAAGATAAAAACGGATTTCAGATTCGTCATTTTCAAGCACAAATACAAGTAGTTCCTTAAAAAAGTCAACGTAATCCGGTGTGTACAATATGCAGTCATGCCACGCTCAAATAAGATTGTGGACGGATTTCAAATGTTTCTTTGAATGCATTTAATACTTTGAGGCTTTTACATTACTGTTTTTCGATCGGGATGATTCGGGAAAAAGGCTTTAAACTCGAGATAACAAAAAAAATAGTCAGGACTAGAACTGAAAACTCGGAAATTAAATGTCTTCGCAAAATCAGGTCACCTTAGTTTACCTCGTGTTTTATTCAGGTATATTTAATTCAATTTAATTATTTCCGAATAGAATAATACATTTTTGGATGAGTCAACTTTAGTTTACTATGTTATATTACACAATTGTATAGCAACATATTGAAAAGTAATTAACAAACATAATCACAAACATAAATATGCAGAAACAATTAACATTTAACAAAAATTGAGGCAGTTAAAATAAGGTAACATAGATAATGTAGTATAGATGACGTGTTTGTTTTTTAACTTTACACTAAATCAGTGTTTTATACGCATGGCGCATGAAGTAATATTTCGAGTTTAGAAAAGCCTAAACATTTGGATTTGCCTGGGCGCGACTTGCTTCGCTCGGGGGCCTCGGCAAATCCAAATTTTCAGGCTTTTCTAAACTTGAAACTATACTTCATGCTTAACTAAGGAGTGGAACCACTCGTTAGACGCTTTAAATTGAGCGCTTTTAAAAATAAATGTCTGCAATTTTATAGCGCATTAACTTAAACATCAAACGTGAGTCAATTTTACCACACACAATTTGAAAACTTTTAAAGATATCTTTATAAAATTGTGTGTTAATCAAATATTGCTCTTTCAAAATATCTAAAAATCGAAATATACCCTATTAATAGTTTTTGAGTTATTTTCAGTTAATCGTCTATCGAGAGACAATTTTGATAAATTTGAGTAATATACAAATTTGAAGGGATCATCACTTGAAAATTATTTCTGATAGTTTCTATAAAGTTCTGTGTGAATACTAATCAAATATTGTTCTTTTAAAATATGTAAAAATCAAAATATACCCCATCAATAGGTTTTGAGTTGTTTAAACTTTAACGTTAAACGAGAGTAAATTTTGATAAATTCGAGTGATATTAAAATTTCGAGAGATCATAACTTGGACACTATTTAAGATATCTGTTTGAAACTTAATGTGCATATCACTTAATTATTGTTCTATTAAAATATAAATTAAAATCAAAAAATCAAATTATACCCCAATAATAGTTTTTGAGTTATATTTACTTGAACGTGAAACGGGAGGCAATTTTGATTATTTTGAGTGATATAGAAATTTCAAGAGTTTATAACTGGGATATTATTTAAGGTATTTTAATAAAACTATTTGATTACTTTGAGTGATGTAGAAATTTGAAGAGTTCATAACTTGGATACCATCTAAGATATCTTTAAAAAACTTGGTGTGCATATCACTCAATTATTGGTCTTTCAAAATATGTGAAAATCAAAATATACGCGATCGATAGTTTTTGAAGTATTTTCACTTGAACGTGAAACTGGAGTAAATTTAAATTATTTTTAGTAATATAAAAATTGCAAAACTTTATAACTTGCATACTATTTGATATATCTCCATAAAACTTGGTGTGCATATCACTGAATTATTGCTTTTTCAAAATATGTGAAAATCAAAATACATGATAGGTTTTGAGTTATTTTCACTTGAACGTGAAAAGTTTTCGTGAATTTTCTAGGGTTTTATTAACTTATAAAATGTTTGATCAATTTCATTTATTTAGTGCATTTTAATAATTATCAGACAATTATACAAATATCTTGAATTAATTAATTAATTTGAAAAATAATGCAATATTCAGGGAATTTCAAAGTTGTTTTCGTAAAAACTTTCAATTTGAAGCTTCTAACAAGTGTTTCCAATCCCAGAGTGAGCATGAGGTAAAATTTTGAGCTTAGAAAAGCCAATCTAAATTAGGCTTTTCTAAACTTGACATTATAATTTATGCACCAGGCGTATAAACACTGAAATATTGTGAAGTTCGAAATATACTACTCAGATTTGATCTCATGTTGATTAATTTTACAAATGTTTATGTGGAATATGTAAAACTGTACTTAAATTTAAAAAAAGAGTATATGGTTCCCAATATAAATATTTATATAAATACAACGAATGTTACCGTTTTTATTTACTCACTTTGGTTATTTTCAACAAATTGTCTAACAGTTGATAATTTTCCTCAAGTCTAAATATTGAATCTTTCTACAATCTTAACTTTATTAAAGATTTCTCGAAATTGTTTGCACATCTAGGTGAACTACTTACAAAAAATTGTGTTTGATTTTGACCCCTGTACAAGATTAAGAAACGTACGATAATTATGAAGTTAACAGAGATTGCCGAGAAATTACAAAACATAAGAAAAAACTAAATCGTATAATGAAAAGTATACATATATCCAAGGCCGTAGCCAGGGGGGAGATATGGAGTTTCAACCTCCCCCCCCTCAAATTTTCAAAATGTTAAATTTTACTATGTAAAAGCTGCCCCGTTAGGTCAAAAACAAAATTTTTACCCCCCTGAAATGTCTATATCCCTCCTCGAATTTCTTTTTTAAACTAAAAATTAGTAAAGCCCTGTGTATTAAAATATATGAATTTATTTTAACATTACATTATTTTACCTTACATATAATTTGTGAAATTGATTGGGCCCCCTAAGAGGAAATCCTAAAAAAGTGTCTTAAAAAAATATCATAATTTAAACGGAAAATAATTATTTTAGTAGTAAATTTTATGCTTATTTTATTTGTGACTACAAAAAATATAAATGACGGATATTTCGTAGTATTTAATATTTATAATTTTGCAACTTTTTTTCAATATTACAAGCATTGCCCAGCCTAGCCCTAAAAAAAACACAAGTTTTAGATGACCAACAGAGAAGAACTTAAAAACTTAAACAACGCTTCATTGACTCATTCCAGATGGATACACATGTCAATTTCTCTGGCAACAAAATGTTTGTTGTCATGTTCGATCTAAAGTCACCCGAGATGTTGTACTAACATAAAATACATTCAATTCCTATACATTTGCCCCGCTGGATAAGATTTTTGCTTGTCTGGTTGCAGCCCTGCTTTTAATAAGTTAGTTTTAATAGATTTTTTCCACAAATAAGGATAAAATAAAGTGCAAATATAATTTATAGTACATATAACAAAACTTTATTTTTAACAAGTAATATAAAATATAATTACATACCACTGAGCAAACACATTTAAGTAATATTTGATCAACCTTACAACAAATTTAAAATTGATAAAACATTATTTAAATCTTTTTTGTTCAGTGGGATGTTTCCTTTAATTATTTGAATTAAAAAAATATTCGTGGTACAATAAAATTATTGATGTATATAATAAATATTAAAATTAAAAATTATTTCTATTTGCTTAAAATGGTTATGAGTTCTTGAATTGAATAAAATGATTCATGTATATAATAAATATTAAAAAAAATAATTATTTCTGTTTGCTTAAAATGGTTACGAGTTCTTGAATTGAATCTTTCAGGCACGATATGAATTCCCTACCATCAACATCTGGATAGGTTGTTGCCAAGGTTCCCATGGAATTATCTCGAATCACATACCTTGAAATAAATTAATTCAAACAAACAGAATTTAAAAAAATGTCTATATAATACCCAACACCGAGTCCGTCATTAACAACAGGACCAAATCCACCAGCTAACACCGCAGGAGATGATAAGGTGCTTGTCGATAAAATATTATGATGAATTGAAAGGTATGATGGATCTTCAAAAATATTTTCATGGGACGCTTCCAATTTATTGCTCAAAAGTTGAAGAGCGTATAAATGGCGATCGAAACCTTGTCCCATCGCAGCTTCTTTAGTTAATTGTCCATGAACTTTCGAGCACTCTTTAATTAAACCAACTAATTCAGAATTTGATGGTTTCTTCATTGAATTCACAGCCATACTGTATTTCTAAAAACATAATAAAAATAAGATTAGTGGCGTGAAAACATATTTGGGAGCAGGACTACAAAAACGGTATTTTATGTTCTTGTGGGCCCTGGTAGATATGAATTTAAAGCAAAGTGAGGCTCCTTGAGCCTCGGCTGCCTGTGTATTATGCCACTGAATAAGACATTGATTGTTTTTTCAAAAGTGATTTTTTTTTAGTGTCAGACCATAACTGCTACACTCCTAGATACTATTCAAATTATGCTGCCTACTGGAAAGAAGATTCATATTCCTAATAGTGAAAAATATTATTATTATCTTCCGTGTAGTGTCATAAAATGGAATTGTGAGTCGTTCAATATTATTTGGTGGTGCGTACATCAGGGTTAGCTGTGCTGAAATAGAAAAGGTTTATTACAGGTTTACCTTTGTTGCGATAGTACATGGTCTAATAGTTTCAGTCCTTCCATGTTTAAAAGCAGCAGTACTACATGATTCATAAGTTGCAACAAATTTTCCATATTGTTTATAATAGGCACTTTGGAAGCATAGTTGCATCACAGCATCTGGACTTAAGTCGTATTTTTTGCAAAACTTTTTGCCCAACCCTTCGGACTCGACAAAATTAACATCAAGTGATGTACATATTTTGTTGTAGGC
Organism: Philonthus cognatus; assembly: GCA_932526585.2. Lineage (NCBI taxonomy): Eukaryota > Metazoa > Arthropoda > Insecta > Coleoptera > Staphylinidae > Philonthus > Philonthus cognatus. Next base: position 90,767,362 of record OW052243.1, read on the forward strand.
CTTTTCTGCATCCTGAATTGCAGCCTTAATAGAATCATCAAGATTGAATTCTGTAAGTCAAAATTATTTATAAATAATATTGGAAAAAACAAACAGAATATGCACCAAGTTTTTCCACTGGAACCTTTTTGGATTTAGTATCTGGATGGATAATTGGATTTTGAAGGGAATCTTTGTATATATCTTGAAAATAACGTAATACTGCTACACCATCTCCCCAAGAATGCTCAAAATTAACACCTGCATATCCATCTTTTGTTAAAATTAATGATATAGATTTATCAAACCACCTATTACATAATTGAATAAAAAGTTATTAAGCATATTTTATGTTTTAATTAAGTTTAAAGTTATTACCGATTTTTTCCATCTCCATGCAAATAATTACGAATCACTTTATATTTATCGTTGTCAATAACAACATCATCTAGACACACATTGAATAAAGCTGTATCGATTAAACGCAAAACTTTCTCATTTCTCAAAGCAGACAAGTTATGTCTAACAATCCCCCATTTGTTTCTCTCCATCGTAGTTAGAACTCCTATAGGAAATTTAGCAACATCCGTGTTTTGAAGAATACTTCTGATACTCGATAAAATTTCTGTTGGCTCTAATATATTTTCATTTTCATCCAATACAACAATTTTATAAAAATTTCCCAAATACTGAACGGTGATGTGTCTTGCGCTTTCATAAAAAATCCGATCCTTATCAATTTCAGGAATTCTTGTTGTATTAAACAAATTGTGATATTGACTCATATCTAGTGGATATGCATTTTGCAAATAAGCTAAATACCAAGAAATACGAGCTGGTGCCATAGCACATACGGTACAAAATCTATCGTTATCACTCTTCTTTGGATTCAAATGAAAAACTTCTGGTGCTAAGATATTTTTTTTTAACGACTTGTAAAACTTTAATGAGCTAATTATTAAATTACTTGTTCGAATCGACTGCTCTTGATACTCTACACGCTCATCATTTTGAAACACAAGCATCGGATTTACGTTTAGAGGTAGTGGGGTTCGGTCTTTCAAATATTTATCAAACCAATGCGCAGTAATATAGCTGGTGTGCTTGTTAATCTTGTCCTCTTTAATAAGCTTTTCTTGTAATTTTCTACCAGTTGTATCTCTAAAGCGGTGCACATTAGCCTCCGTCTTTCGGAATGCTTCTTCTATTAATAGTGGCCGTTGAGCTGCTAAGTATCGTTCACATGTCTTTTCTAGTTTAGGTATCGGTAATCTTGGTAACGATGATTGAAAATGCATTGTAGGAATTTTGCTTTGTTGGATATATTGGTAATCATTGGAGGATGACTTTTGCCTTTTAATTTGATTGATTATCCGTTTTGTTGAACTTTTCACACTTGTATGCCACATTTTGTTAATTAATACAGAAAAATAATACTTTGGTTAAATTTGCACTCGCTCTTGTTATTATAAAAAAATTATTTAAATATGAGATATTTAGAAATTATGCCACATTAACACGTTTTACGGCCGCGCGGTTAGAACATTGAATAAATACTTAGTAAATTCCCCATGAGCGAGAGTGGGATAGATAATGCAAGGTGGGCAAAGTTCAATTTTCATTTACTTTCGTTGTAGGTTATATCAACAAAAAGTACATAAAGAATTTATCTTATTATTATCACGTATTAATGTTTTTTTTATCATGAGTATTGTGTTTATTTGATGGTCTTTATTAAATACAAACAAAAGTGAGATTGTTGTTTAATTTACGTAATTGAGTATCAAAAACTTTTTAATGGTAATTTTTTTATGACCTACTTAGTTTTAATTAATAAAAATGTGATGACTCTTTCATAATTTTATCTTTTAAACCATAATTGTATTTCTTTAAAATCTTTCTTTTTAAAGAGTAGTTTTTTATTTCATAATATAAATATTTTATTTAATAATAATTATAAATTAACTGTACCTTAATTTAAAAGAAGGTTCACTTTCTTTTAAATTAATGCACAGTAAAAAGATTTATGACTATTATTAGATAAATTATCGGCGGGAAACCGTCGACCGCGGAAGGGTAAGTATCGACAATTTTGATTGGAAAAGAGCCTACTTTTATTGTCAATCAATGGCAAAGTAAAGGTAAAGTCGAAATTTAAAGTATAAAACAATTATAATAAATATATGAATCAACAATATTTTGATAATAAAACTGTAATATTTATTCACCCGGCTTGCTCAAGCCGGCTCCAGCACACTGGGTTTAATACAAAATTCTAGGGATGGTACAAAAGAACAGGGACTGTAATTTCGGAACAAGTCCGAGGTCCGTGGACCAGTGATTTTGATACCTGCTCCATCTGCTCCGACCTGTTCCGCCTGCTCCGGGCGGACTAGTTGTTCCAGTCGGACTCGCTTGTTCCGACCTGTTCCGCCTGCTTCGATAACACGATTCTGTTTGCTGTTATACAGGGTGGACCAAAAGTTCGTTTACATTTCAAATGACGATTTAAAAGAAACTAGTTATGTGAGATACAAATTTTCTATTTATTATTAAAGTACACAAATAGGGATTTTTTAAAAATTACATCATCCATATGTGATCCTTGACTATTTTGACACTGCTGCAACCTGGAGCGGAAATTTTCAATGACTTCCTCACAAATGTTTTGTGAAATGTTTTGCATTTCCTCTCGAATATTTTCCTTTAATTCCTCTAGGGACACTGGGTTGCTGTTGAAATCTTTACTTTTAAGGTATCCCCAAAGAAAGAAGTTCAGTGGGGATAAGTCCGGGCTACGAGGTGGCCAGTTAATGGCACCTCTTTTGGATATCACTTTTAGTCCAAAAATTTCGCTAACCGCACTTAATGAGTCGTTGGAAGTGTGGCATGTTGCCCCATCTTGCTGAAACCACGATCGTTGATTAAAACCATCGATATCCTGTAGCGCTGGTGAAAAAAAGTTCTGTAGCATGGCAATATACCGCTCTGTATTCACTGTAACAGCATTTCTTCGGCGATCTTCAAAAAAGTATGGACCAATATTGCCTCTTGCTGACAAAGGTGCCCATACAGTAACCTTGAGTGAATGCAAAGGTTTTTGATGCTTCAATTTAGGATTAGTGTCACTCCAATATCTGCAATTTTTCCTATTCACATACCCATTTAGATGGAAGTGTGCCTCGTCTGAGAAAAAAATGTGGGTAAAGCTAGTGAACCTCTCTAATATTTCGTTTGCAAATTGGAGCCTGTGAGCGTGTTCTTGAGGCTTTAATTCCTGTACCATTTGGATTTTGTACGGATGTAAATGTAAATCTTTGTGAAGAATACGAATCAAAGATGTTCTGGGCACAACTAAGGTGTTAGACCGCTTCCGAGTAAAGAGTCCATGATTTTCAAAAATAGACGCTCTTACACGCTCGACGTTTTCGGAATCTCTTGATGTTCTAGGTCGGCCGGATCGTGGTTGTGTCATTGTTGAACCTGTCTCCTCGAACTTCTGTACCCATTTTTGAATCAATTGAATCGATGGAACTTCATTTTTACGCCGTATGTTGTAATGAGCGCAACATTTTCGTTGTGCTAGAGTAAAAGAATCGTTGTTGCGGTAGTACTCGTTTGTGTATCGCTGAACGACGCCAAGGTACTGAATTCCCATTGGCCGCTCTTGCGCTTCGTAACCCCTCCGCCCCACCCCGCCGTCGCTGCTCGTCGCAGTTACCGATTCAAATTTAAACGGACTTTTGGTCCACCCTGTAGTAATTATGTGGAGATTTATATTAATATTTAATTTTAAAATAAATGCATAAATAGAGCAAATACTCTACTTATGGTGATATTTTTTAATTCTGGTAACATTTTAGGTTGTTGAAAAATGTTTTAAATAAAAATGTTTCAAATATAAAATAACATACTAAGTTTATGGTCTTCTAATGAACATATTATTATGACATTTATGTTTTCGTGAATGCTGTTCTCAACTCAAATAACTATACTATTTTTATAATTATACTTCTATAACCTATAATTTATATTGGTATGTTGATTGTTATGTTTAAAAAAATTAATAACAACGAAATAAAAGAAAATAAATAAGTATGAATTGCTGTATAACTGGATAGCACCGATACAGCCCAGCAAACACACATATATTATATATGTAAAATATATGTAAAAATATATACTTAATATATATGTATATATTATGTAATATACATGTATATAATATGTAATATAAATTATATAAATTTTATTATATAATATATATATAATATTAAATCCATATATATTATATAAAAATATTATATAATATAGATGTCCCTACCTAATATATATATATATATATATATATATATATATATATATATATAAATATATATATATATATATATATATATATATATATATATATATATATATATAAATATATATATATATATATAAATATATATATATATATATATATATATAAATATATATATATATATATATATATATAACTTATAACTTATAACTTATTATTATTATGTAATTATGAGAGATATGTTTTGACATTAATATAATATAATCTTATATGTAATTATTTCAATGTAAATAAAACATACATTCTTCAAAAATGTTCTAATGATAATTAGAGAAATGCAAAAAGAACACCAATACATGTTGTGCCTTTTTCGTACAGTTCATTTTTATATTTTCTCTATATTGTCAATACTTAAAGAAAAATATTAAAAAAACGTTAGTATTTCTAAATAATTATTTATATCATTTCAATACGGTTTTTGAATGAAACCACATTAAAATTCTGAATTTATATGTTGTACCTAACGGTATTTCATTTTCGGATTTTTTTTAATTTAACCAGAGAATAACGTAAATCGTAAAAACGTGTTTGGAGTGATTTTCTCTGGTTAATGCGCCTAATATTGTGCGCGTTTACCAGAAAAAAAGTGATAGGATTCGAGTTTGTCGCATCAATTGCGGAATTTTCAGACGAAAAAGCAATCACGTTATTTGGCGAGGTCATCGATTTGATACAGGTTACGCAGAATTTTACGTTAGATATGTTAGATGCAACGTAAATCCTACAAAAAAACTATCTCGTTTGAGAAGAAATATACATATTTGACATTTAGCAAATGAGCAAATTTCCATCATTTTTTACGAATAGACGACTTTAAAATGCCGAAATTCGCAGTAAAAGTATTTTTGGGCCAGTGAGAATTTGAATTAAAACAATATAGATGTGCCGAGCATGCGTGTTTTTAATGTTGTGTTGCCAAGTGTACAAGTTATGCGAAAATCGTGGCAACAACACCACGTGATGTCGTCTCTATCGCTTTTATTACCTCACTCACACTCACCGGCTGCGGTCCGGTAAAAGACATATTTACCGAATTATTTTCTGTTCGAAATTTCTATAATTAAACATGTATAAACTAAAATATGTTTATTATAAATAGCAGTACTTGATGTAGAATGTTCGCGCCAAATACCATACAGTATCCGACAACACTGCAAATCGCAACACCACGTGATCAACACGCCGCGCGTGCTTTATGCCGGTGTAAACAAACACAGCCCAAACCGCCCAAACAGCAATTTTCGAATGTTATCTTGCGTAAAGCACACCGTGTTAAGTTGAAATTTTGTGAGAACCTTAGACATTTTAAACAACATAAGGTAAGTGCATATAATCCTATATTATCTATAGTCTATACTGGTTCCCCACGCCATATTTTGATGGGGTTATTGGCACAACAGGCTCCATTCCGGACCACGTGCGAAGCCATGCAATACGTGATGGCTTCCTTAAATTTATTTCGAAGTTATTTGTTTAACCCTTATATCACTTTTCTATTTTCTCTATCCCCATTTTCTTCCTTGAGGCAGTAGGTGATATACCGTGTGTATGAGATAAGGGGCGAACATAGGGATTTAACATGTTAAATCAAATTTATGCATTTTCCAGCTTCCCGGGTCATTTTAAAGGGAAGAGGCAAGAGTTAACATAAATTATGAAAAAAATCCTACCTATTTTGGGTGCTATTTGGTTAAAATCCGACGTCGTTTACAATTTTTTTTATCGAGTTTAGAAAAATTTAAAATAAATATGCTTCATTCATAATTTTTGATATGGGCGCGATAGAATCGCGAAAGCGAAAACTATGGATGCGGTGTTGATGATCTTATGCTTAAAATTCAGTATTAGATTTCAAAATGGCCGTAATCACAATGTTCAAATCCCCATAGTTTTGCCCTGTACCCTGCTTGAGGCTAATTTATTAGATTTTTAATAATTGATTTGAAATAGTTAACGACTACGAACTAGCGACCTAAATACATTGGTTTTTTTTCTTAATCGCATTATGCACAATGCACAAAATATGGTTAAACTGTTATGTTTTTCTAAGACCCGTGTCTACAATTCATAGTTATACCTTCGGTGACTGTACCGAGCGAACAAATCTTCGATGGCCCATGCTGAAAGCATACAGTGTTCGCTCGGTTCAGTCAGCGAAGGGATAGTCGATACTCAATTACTTATTACTTTCTGTTTTCAAATAACAGGGCCTAGCTGCAAATGCCACTAAATTAGTAGTCACGGAAGACAATGAACAGGTTCTTGTTTTATGTAGTTGTTTGTGTTTTTTTATTGTTTAATTCATAAGTTTTATATATTTATTGTATAGAGGAGTTATTACAGTCAATAACATTGATATATATTTAAATCAATATGTCTAAAACAAAATCATTTTCTGATCTATCTGATAGACAAAAGAGAAGATTGATTTCAAATGAAATTATTTCAATGAGAGAACCGTCCTGTCATATTTCACCTATTGTAGATAAAGTTGGTACAACCTCAAATATTAATAAGAACAGAAATACAGTACCTGACATTGTGCATGCAAATGTAAATATTTCAAAAGAAGAAATTATGTACAATTCAAATTTAGTGACGAATGAATCTTGTGAAAATAACGATACTTTTGAAAATGATTTAAAACAAATAATACATAAGCATAATGTGAGTCAATCATTTGTAAATGATTTAATAAATGTTCTTAAAAAATATGGACATGATTCACTACCATGAAACTGTAATAATCCCGTTACTACACTAAAGTTTTTGTATATCTATAAGCCTAATCGCATATGAATTGGACCAAAACAAACTGCGAAGAGAAATGATTTTTCCAATGTCAATTTTATTATTATATAAAATAATTTTAAAAATTAAAATGAAGTATATATCATGTTCATTGTTGTTGTTAATATAGGTTAACTTGTTCACATACACAGTGAGTTTTTTTTTTCCCTATTTTCTATGCGGATCTCGGAAACTGTAAGGGATAGAGAAACGGTTAAATGGGCAAAGAAGTGCAGTTTTACGAGGCAATTTTTTTGAATCGATTTCTCTCGGTTATTAATAGAGATAGAAAAAACTGCAAGGGGCTAAGTTTTAGATATTTTTACGCTAAATAATAAGATGCTATCAGATTTTTTCTACTGGCATTCGTTTTCGAGATATAACACAAACTTACATTCTTTTAAATGGAAACCATAGTTCTTTTTGTCATCATAAGAAAGAGTTTTCATTCCTCTTTAATCAGATATGAACATGATATACTTATTTATAAAAATAACCGAGTTATTAACAATATTCTATTTTATATAGACTCAAAAAATAGTTGGCCATGAAAGAATGACAATAATAAAACAATAGCTGTCGTTTCTAATGTATAAATTTGTTTTATTTTTGTTAAATAAGTTTATTTTGAAGTTATGTGTAGGAAGAAATTGAAATTGGTTAAAGTTATTTTATAATTGTACAATGGAAAAATAATTTCTCCTCGCAGTTTTCTTTGGTCCAATTCATGTGCGACTGGGCTCGTATAGTCATTTACCTTATAAACAATAACAAATCACTTAACAATGTTCATAATGCCCTACCTACATGAGACTGTACTGGTATCTGGATGCAGGTATAAACAAATACGTTTTTATTAATGTTCACCTTTTTTAATTATATTTTTCACCAATCAAAGAAGAAACAGTTTCAAATAAATTTCAATATTTCATTTAGTAATATATTTTTTTTAATATTGTTAACTTTAAGTGTTACTGTTTTCATACATTTACACAACACTAATAATAAAAATAACTTATGTTTTCTTATATTTGCAGATGTTTGCTGTTGTATATTTGCCGGACGAGGAAATATATTCTGAAGTTCCCGAAAGTTAGCTATGCGAAGAAAATACAAAATGTTGGTGGCCCAATGTAAAAAAGCCATCAGTATTAATTTCAAAATGTTCAATTCCAGATGAGAATACGTGGAAAAAACATAATGTTTTAGTGGACACTTTGTGCTGTTGTGAGTTTCTATGATTTATTTATTTTTTTATTATATGTATATATATATATTTATAATGTATATGTTTATTTTATTATTGAAATTTTAGCATCATTGGAAAAAGCTAGGCAGTTGGCGGAGAATAAAGACTATACCTCGTCAGAGGAAGTTTACAATAAAAAAAGGAAGATAAGGAAGCCCTGCATTAGTTCGAGCAGTGATGAAGGTATATAAATTATATCATAAAGTTGAATAAAATATTCTGCACTTAACATAAACATACAAGATTTAATAAGTGACATATTTACATGTACTCAATTTACATTAGAACTACTAAAAATAGGAACCAATGAAATTACACTCACTGCTTTAATGTGTCCCAAAACAATTTGAATAATTTACATTCATTTTCAGGAACTTTTACTCCACCACCCAATTTTTTTCCATAAGAAATTCCAACCATTATTGAGCTGGCAGATATGATTGGACAGCCAGTCAATGAACCAATAAATCAATCAACTGCTAATATTTTAGGTACAGATTTGATATTGATACACTTATAAATATTATAATAATTTGTTTAATTTTAGATAACATTCTCAAACTAAATATTGAGAATAACTTTATTCTAAAAAGTATAGACGAAAGATTAAAAAAATTAGAAGATATGTCAACATCTACAGCAGTATCCACAAATGATGAACTCATAGGACTGTTACCAATTCAAAGTATTGGAGACTTCCAGAACTTTGAAACGGAACTAAATGAGGTCGAAAATAAGAATTCATTTGTACGTTGTTTTCATAACTTTGTATATTACAATACAACTTTTGAAAAACACATTCTAATTTATTTTCTTTTCATTCCAGAAACATTTTATTTCAAAAATTGGAGGGAAGAACGTAAAGGACAGTATGTCACACTGTTGCAAGGCAACATACTCCAATGAGATGGCAGTCTTGTGCTCGTGGCTAGGTCAAAGAGGAAACTTCAAGGTGTGTGACACCACATCTATGACAATAATTAAAGGTATTTCAAAGTCATTTTGTATTATTTATAAATGTCTATAATATTTCATTTTTGTTTCAGCTCAAATTTTAAAAATTTACCAGGCTGCCACCATCATGGAAATTAATTCTTGTGGGAGTGAATGGTTTAGGCTGGCGAAGTTAAGACTATCCCAAAAGAAAAAGAAGGACAATAATTAATTAATTATTTAACTAGGCGAGAAATGAGAAGCGTGCAATTTATCTGTGCAATTAATTAAGTCATTTCTATTATCATTATTAAACTGTGAGATCGTAAAAAAAAATGATTCAGAGCTACTACAAAACCATTGGCAAAACTGATTTCAATTCATTAAAACAGGAAATGTCAAATGGATTTAAACACAAAACTGTATTTTGAAATCAGTCTTGCCAACCGTGTTGTTCTAGTTGTGGTGCACAGCGGGATAAATCGGATAGGCGGTGGCCCGCCAGGCGTAGCCATTGAAATGGCATAATAAAAAATTTATTATTATTAAAAATGAAAAATCACAGAATGAAATAAAAAGTCGTTTTCGTGCAAGACTCCTGTTTTACCTTTATTGAACGGCGACTCCGACACAACAAATGGTGACCCCGACGCTGAACACGTTAAGTATTGCAGACTGGTAGAGGTACTACTACTGTTAGACGTAGGAGTAAGGAAGCACCCACGAAATCACGCCGACGAATGAGGTACTTGGACACCAAACCCCTTCACAACTTCTACGGAAGTTACAACAACTTTTGGCAAATATCTCATTCGATGAAAACTTGTTGCGTGAAATAGATATCAGGGAGGCGGAGTGGAAAATAGAAAGCCATGACAACGGGATATTTTTAAGATAACAAATAATTTGTAGAGATTTTACAGAAACCTAAAAAAATCAACTAAATAATAAAGTTATATTCTCCAAACATTGATTTCTCAGCAATATAGTTAAGAGAATTAGTATATTGAACGGCGACTACGACACTACAAATGGTGACCCCGACGTGATCGCTAGTGAGACATACACCGCCGCAGCAACTGTTACTCCTAACCCACTTCACAGCTGGTGACTCCTCTTCAGAGACCACCGCAGCATCCGTTCCTGACCTCACGCGAGGACAGCAGCCGTTCCGGACCACCGCACGAAAAGACAGGAGCCGTTCCCGATCGAATGCCAAACCCCGTCTCTCGACCTTTCCCTCCGACTTCGAAGACTTCGTTATTTTCCCCGCCGCCAGTCCGATTTATCTCAGGTGACATTTACCCCCACGTATTTCAAGGACCTTTCACCTTCTTCTGACCTATTCTTTATTCTACTTTGCTTGCTTCCCTTACTTTTTCATCTCCTACGTCATGGAAGAAGCACAATTCGACCCTGCCGTTGAGAAAGTCAGTTGTAGTTTGCATCGACCGTTTTACACGTTGGCCTGATTAACCAGCTTGCCGCTACAACTCCACGCAACAAACCACTTATCTGGTCACAAGCCGCTCTTCCAGCATTTACGACAGTTAAGGCTGCACTCGCTGACTGTGCTATGCTTGGTTTACGTGACCCTGTTGCGGAGTTAAGCATTATGGTTAAATCGTCACACCGTTTCATTAAGTCATGCTCGGATATTTTAGCACCGCTTAACCAGCTTGCCGCTACAACTCCACGCAACAAACCACTTATCTGGTCACAAGCCGCTCTTCGAGCATTTACAACAGTTAAGGCTGCACTCGCCGACTATGCTATGCTTGGTTTACCTGACCCTGTTGCGGAGTTAAGCATTATGGTTAATCGTCACACTGTATCACCAATAGCTACTTTTCCGGATCATGACGACCGTTTCACCGACATACACATCGACATCATCGGCCCTTTGCCAGTTTGCTACACATACAGATACCTTTTAGTTTGCATCGAAATTCTAAATTTTTTACGTTAAATGTTTGGCAGAATCAATTGTGTTTCCATCGACCGACTTAAACCTTACTATACTTCACAAGTTTCGGTCACCACTTTTACAAAACAACACTCTGATTCTCCTTTTTCACACACCACACCTCTTGAATCAATCCTTAAACACTCTGAACCGTACCGATCTTTTAAACGCTTTAAACGTGTAACGTTCTCTTTCTCTGTTTCTTTTTCTTCTTCCTTTTTCTAGGTCGGGGGTTGTGTGGTGCACAGCGGGATAAATCGGATAGGCGGTGGCCCGCCAGGCGTAGCCATGAAAATGGCATAATAAAAAATTTATTATTATTAAAAATGAAAAATCACAAAATGAAATAAAAAGTCGTTTTCGTGCAAGACTCCTGTTTTACCTTTATTGAACGGCGACTCCGACACAACATAGTCAAGGCCTGTTCCGAATCAGTTTTTTTTATCTCATGGTATGTCTTTTTTGATTGAACATGTAAAAGAACATTTATTTATTTTCCTGTTCCTAGGATCATTTTATAGAAAAAATACCAGAGAAAATGAAAATTTTGAACGAATTCCTACATAGGTCGCTGTTTAAATAGAATTTAGACATAATTTTTTTATTTTTTATCATGTTTTGAAAATTCACTCATCATTTTTAAACGAACTTGCTAGAATCGAGGAAAGAGAGAAGCACAAAAGTCTAGTAGACCTCCAATTTTTTTTTGTTTACTCTTGTACTTATCCTCTAAAATGACCCTGGAAGCAGGAAAATTCATAAATGTGGTTTTACATGCTAAATCCCTATCTATATCATATAACTCGACCAATTAAAGTATTATAATGTTATTTCTTTAACGATGCCTCATAGGGATTTACATAGTAAAAACTTTACCTCGTGTTGATGGTTTTTCTGCTGAATAGATTTTAATCAAATTTAACACATTTAATTTAAAATATTTTTTAACGAACTTTAACATTTTTTGTGTAATTTTCAAGAGATATTTACGTAGTAAAAATCTTACCACGTGTTAATGGTTTTTCTGCTTGATAGATTCTAATCAAATTTAACATTCATTTAATTTACAATATTTTTTAACAAACTTTAACTTTTTTTAAGTAATTTTATAGAGATATGTATTTTTAGAAAAGATTAAAATGGTGACGGATCATAGCAAAGGATTTTCAAACAGGCAAGTGCATAATAATTTTTCAGTGGAATATCAAAATCGTCCCATACCAAATCAAAAAACCATACTACGATTTTACAATAATTTTAATTTTTGCAGATGTTTCGAGTATGCGTCTCCATTTTAACCCTTTCTTGAGTGGTATTGATAAACATTTTTGCATCAAAATGTTTGTACAATTCTGATAAATATGCAGATGATTATGTTAATGTCAGTGACCCAAGCCTACTATCTGTAAAAATATTTGCATTATCAACATTTTAAATTAATTTAAAATACATGTCTCTGTAAAATGACTAAAAAAAATTTAAAGTTCGTTAAAAAATATTGTAAATTAAATGTATGTTAAATTTGATTAAAATCTATCTAGCAGAAAAACCATTGACACAATCTAAAGTTTTTACAATATAAATCCCTATGAGGCATTGTTGAAAAAATTAACTGTATTTAAGTTTAAGTTTATTATTAAATATTGATTTTTTAATTTTTATTCTGTTTTATAAATGATTTTTATTTATACTGTTATTTTTATATAGCACTCATATATTTTAGATTAAAATATATATTTTTTGATTAAAATATGTATTTTTTGTTTAGATAAATTACAGGATAAATATAGATAAATTACAGAATAAATATAGATAAATTACAGAAAACCTATAGTTATATTATAGAATAACTATAGATATATTACAGAAAAATTATAGATATATTACAGAAAAATTATAGATATATTACAGAAAAATTATAGATATATTACAGAAAAATTATAGATAAATTACAGAAAAAAGATAGATAAATTACAGAAAAGGTATAGATAAATTACAGCAAAATTATAGATATATTACAGCAAGATTATATAAAAAATATTACATAATATATACATACATTTCTATACCAAAAAATAGCGGACATTTATACATCCATTTGCTCCAGATATTATATAATATATCTAAGATATTACATAAATATTATTAATTTATCTATATTTATTCTATATATTATATGATTTGGTTTGCTGGGAGATTTATGAGTAACCTATACTAATAATAAAATACAAATAACCCAAATTCAATTAAAAAACCAAGTACTAAATTATACTCTTTTCCACATCACCTTTGATGTAGAGTACTTGGCGCGTTTTTTACGTGGTATCCGCAATAGGCCTATTCCACAGTTCACTAAAAATATAACTATGCGAAAATAAAATACCTAACGATAATTAACCAAAAGTACAATAAAACTAATCTTAAAATAATAAAATGAATGAGAAATATTCTATACGCGATTACTATTTAAAAATAAAAGTTGTTGCACCTTTTTTGGACTTTACCTAGTGCGTCGCTCATTTAAAATGTTACCAGCTTTTTATTTGAACTATTATTTTTATTTTTTTCATTATATAAATTATATTTTTCAGGCAAAAATTCAGTAAATTAAAGAGATATAAAAACGGCTAAAATTTGACAAGTTGTGCATGTTTGTTTTGCCAGCATTTATAAAACTGGCAATGTCAATTTTTGAAAATTACTCCTTCCGCTTTTGTTTTTGGACAGTTTTAATTCAATAAAAACATTCTTAAATAAATAAACGCATTAATAATTCTCCCCCACCACGCCTCCCACTCCTGCTCCGGAGCAATCACAGTTTTTCGGAACAGGTTCGTGTCTGCACCTGGCACTGCTCCGACCTGTTCCACTTTGCTTTATTTTTATAACTTTAAGAATTGCAATAATTCAATAAATACATTTCTATTTGTTTGGTCCCCCATCTAGCTGCGCCCCTGATTATTATCATATGCACGTTTACGGGGATTTCATTGTCTTCGCTGCGTTTTTTCAAGTGTTTTTTTAAATGATTTGAAAACAAACCTTGTGTAGTGAAAAATATTTTATTTCTTTTTCTTCGCGATGGTGAATTTGTGTGTGGCGTATTACTGTACTGCTCGCTATTCCATGGAATCGGATTAACCTTTTCACAAGTAAATACCTACTGAGCAAAAAACAAACAAATAAAGTTATATCAACATTGAAGCAACATTAAACGTTGTTTTAATGTTGATGAAACATTACTGAAATGGATTTGCTCAGTGGGTAGGGTTATGACTTAAAGTTTTCGATTATGTAGTATTTTATTGATTAATAGCTTTAGATCTGATCCTATTCCAAAAGAAATGGATCTTTGCGAGAAAACGAATTAATTCCGCAGTTACGAACCACACTAAATTCATATAGAAAGCAATCAAATCAATTAAACAACTAAATACTAACACATTATTTATTTCTTTAAAAATTTACATTGTAGATCAAGATCTATTAAGAAATTATTTAATTGAATTGATTTATTTAGTTTTAAATTATTTTGCATTGAGAATAAATCACAGAAATAAATCCTTAAATGACGTAAAATTAATTCATTTAACGACCAAAACAATAAATAAATAAAAATTTCATTAATCAATATGATTGTTTTTTTACTAAGTTATTTTTAAATTGTTTTCTCCATTACATGTGGACAAATGAGGCCTGCTGGTGGAATCCAGTCCGAGGCAGCTGATACCACCAGCTCGTAGACTAATACATATTTATTACAAATTAGAACATTTTTTTATGTAAATCCACTGAGCAAAACACCAACAAATAAATAAAACATTACTTGAATAAGTTTGTTCGGTGGGAATAAATATCCTTATTCTAAATATTATCAAATAAACTATGTTAATGATTTAATTATTATATTTATAAATAATAATAATTAAATCATTAACATAGTTTATTACTTTACTCAATTCTATAAATACTCAAACATTTTACCCAGACAAAAACAGCTATATATTTAATAAGTTCATTAACTGTGCAAACAATAACACGTATAATATAATAATATACATATATTAATATTTTAGTAAATCTATATAGTTTTATTAAAATAATTTAACTCATGTATAAAAATATGTGTTTAAGGTGGCTGTTATAGCGGTTTTAGAGCGGACAAACAGGTAAACAAAGATTTGCAAGTGGACAAAATTGTATTTACCTTCACCATGGCAACGGAAGCATCAGGGGCATCCGTCACACAATTTCGAGTATAAACTCGAAATAAACATTTTTGGCACATGATTATAGCCATTTAGAGGTCTCATGACCGACTTATGGACAACGACTTAACAAAAAATGAAATGCAGATACAAAGAGAAATAAGGAGTATCGCAAACGAGGAAATCGAAAAAGGTAACAAAATTAAAATAGGATATCAGAAGATAATAATCAACGGTCAGGAATATAAATGGAACAGAAAGGAGAATGGAATGTCACTGGAAAGGGGAGGGGAAAATACGAGAACAAAAAACTACTAAGCCAACGCACGAGAAAAAAGACAACAAAACTACAAAAGAACTTAAGAGGTGGACTGATGTTAATAAACGAATATAACAAGCACGACAAAATCAAAATAAAAAAAAGAAATTACGAAAACACTTACAAAAACCAAACAAAAAGAGAAGAAAAAATAAGAATAGGGACATGGAACATAAGAAGCTACATGGGAAAAGAAGAAGAACTGGTGGAAGAGATGATAAAACAAAAAATAGAAATACTAGGAATTACAGAAACAAAAAAGAAAGGATACGGAATAGAAAGAATACATAGAGGATACTGGTTGATATGGACAGGAGTAGAGGAAAAAGAAAGAGCCAAAGGAGGAGTAGGAATTATAATAAAACCGGAAAGGATAAAAGACACAATAAAAGAAAAACATATAAACGAAAGAATAATGACCTTAATTTTGAAACTAGTAGAAGATGAAACATGGACCCTAATAGTAGCATATGGACCGAACGAAGACGAAAAAAAAGAAGAGAAAGATAAATTCTTTGAAAACATACAACGGGAAATAGATGAAGGAAGTGAACACATAATGATAATGGGAGACCTAAACGGAAGAGTAGGATGTCAAAATACCGGAATAGAAGAGATAATGGGAAAAGAAGGAGAAGAAATTAAAAACAACAATGGAGAAAGAATAATACAACTATGCATTGAAAACAACCTCGTGATTACAAATACAAAATTCAAGCACAAAAACATACACAAGTACACAAGGGAGCAACCAAACAGAAACGAAAGATCGATTATAGACTACTACCTAATTAATAGGAAAAACTGGAACAAAATAACGAACGTAAAAGTAAAAAGACAAGCAGAAATAGGAAGCGACCACCACCTATTACGAATAGACATGAAATGGAAGGAAATACAAAAACTGGACAAGAGGAGGACAATAGTCAAAGAGAAAATAAAAACATACAAATTAAGAGAAGCACAAATACAAGAGAAATATCAAGAGATATTACAAAATAAGTTGAGGAAGAACGAAATAAGGACAAACATAGAAGGAAAATGGGAAACATTCAGAAGAAATATACTAGAAGCGGCAGAGGAGTGCTGCGGAACAACAAAAATAGGAAACAAGGAAATGAAAAAGACAAACTGGTGGACAGAGGAAATCAAAAAGGAGGTAAAAGACAAAAAAGACAAATGGAAAAGATACCTACAAACTAAAAAAAGCGAAGACTACGAACAATACAAAGAAAAGAGAAATGAAACAAAAAGAATAATTAAAGAAGCCAAACAACAATCATGGACGAACTTCGGAAAAAGAATGAACGAGAACTTCAGGCAGAACCAAAAACTATTTTATGGAACACTAAAACGACTAAAACAAAAAAAAGAACACAATATGATGAACATAAAAGATAAAAATGGAACAATAATTACGGATGAAGACAAGATAATGGAAAGATGGAGACAATACTTCAAAGAATTAACCGAACAAGAAGAAGAAGATACCGAAACACAAGAACGGGAAGAAGAGCCACAGGAAATACGAACAGAAAAATTTGAGGAAATTAAAGAAGAAGAAGTAAAAGAAGCAATAAAAAAGCAAAAGCCTTACACCGAAAGGTAGATTGGCAAAGGAATAAATAAATAATAAAATAAAATGACCGACTTGTATACCTAAAATCGTCAACAGGGCACCCTTGTTTCCTTTTAAGGGCCCTTCCGCTATTAATAAAGACCATTTATGGAAATAGGAGGTAAAGAGAGGAATGTGTGTGAATGTGGGGAAGACGAAATGGATGAGGTTTAGGAATAAAGGGAGAGAGGGGAGAGTGGGAGTGCTAGAATGGAAGGGAGAGGTGATTGAGAGAGTGAAAAGTTTCAGATACTTGGGATTTATTTTTAAAGGGACGGGTGGGTATGAAGAGCATATAAGGTGGGTACAAGGAAAAGCGAGGAGAGCATGGGGAATGGCATGGAGAAAATGGGGGAGATGGATGGAGAACAGTATTAAGGTGACATGCAAGGTGTGGGACGCATGTGTAAGACCGATACTAATGTACGGGGTAGAAGCATGGGGAACGAGAGCATATGAGGTGATTGAAAGAGAACAGCTATGGTTCCTGAGACGGATGCTGGGACTAGAGAAGTCGACACCGGGATATATACTGTTGCAGGAAACGAATAGAGAGAGATTGGAATGTGAGGCGGTGGAGAGAGTGGTGAAGTATGAAATGAAATTATGCGGAGTAGAAGAGGAGAGATTGGTGAGAATAGTATGGGAGGCGTGCATGAAAGTAGAAGGGGGGAGGTGGAGGGAAGAGAGAAGGAGAATGTATGAAAGGGGAGGACTGGCAGAGAGGAAGGTACAGGAATGGTTGGGTAGAGGGGTGAAGGTGGCGGCGTGGATGAGAGAAAAGATGAAGGAGGTGGAAGCGCAGGAGAGACAGGGACGGATAGACAAAAGTGAATATAATGATATGTTTGGGAAATGGCAAGTATATGGGAGGGTGCCGAGATACATGAGTGAGGATGGGTGGAACAGGGATGAAAGGGTGATAATGGCGAGGGCAAGGTGTGGGTCTGGGGAGAGGGGAAGGAAGAGATGGATGGGGGAAGAATATATGAGATGTAGGTTATGTGAATGGGGGAAGGATACGTGGAGGCACTTGGCGGAGGAGTGTGAGGGTGTGAGTGAGGAATGGGTGGGAGTGAAAGGGAATAGAAGGGTGACAGAATGGATGAGGGAGGACGGAGCTAGGGTAAAGACGCTGGAGAAAGTGGGACGGGAGAAAGAGGGCAAGATGTGATATAGTGTCGACATTGTAAATAACTGTAGGATATGCCAATAAAGGTCTTTTTTTTTTTTTTTTTGGAAATAGAACCTTGAATCTAAACGTTAAACGTTTTTTTCTAATTTTATTTTCTTCCGATTCCGACGAGCCTTTTAAACATCAGTTGAATCTTTTAAACGTCAGTTGAATCGTTGCAAAGACAAATACAACAGTGAAACTTATACAAGAAAAATATCATAAAGAATTAATTTAATTCATTAAATTATCTCACCAAATACCATTCGTGGTTGGAATTTGTGCAGAATAAATTATATTCTTAGCATTCGTAATTTTTTCAAAAATGTTTCGAATGAATTGCGATTAGGCAAAAATCACTCGCGCAAGCGCTCGTGATTTTTTCCATCACAATTCATTCTCGAATTTTATTATATTCTTGCAACCGTTAACATTTAAATATCGTTACCAGTTGTGTGTTTTTGAACTTCACTTCAAATCACTGTTTTGTACGCGTGGCATGAAGTAAAATTTCGAGGTTAGAAAAGCCTGAAAATTTGGTTTGGTCGCGTAGCGCTACGGGATCAAACCAAATTTTCAGGCTTTTCTAAAGTCGAAATTTTACTTCATGCTTAACCTGGGAGTGGAATCACACGTTCAAAACTTCAACTTGAACTCTATTATAAAACCGACGAATGCCTAAAAATTACGTTTATAACTGAATATCATTACAAAAAGGGAGTCAGAGAAAAGTCATGGAATTTTATTCAAATTGACCAAAACACTAACAAAAAAGCCATATGATATTATTAAATTTGTCAAAATCAACAGGCATCATAGAAATTACAAAACATGTAAAAATGTATAAAACCAACTTAAATATTGACAAAAACAATGAAAACAATTTAACAAAATGGGGATTTCCCACAGAAGAAAGTTATATTAAAACGTCAGGGACAAAATCTTGAATCAGGGAAATGTCGGAAAAATTTAACATTTAAGATTGTGGCTACCATGTCAGTTTTACTTCAAATTATATTAAACAAAATTTTGAAAACTAGATCGACATTTTACTTCATGCGCTACGCGTATAAAAAAGTGATTTAAGAAGAAATTTTAAAATACACAAAACAAGTTTTTCATGTTAATCCTCACAATTAATTCGAATTATTTTTGACGATTCGAATGCTTTTGTAAGTATTCGAATTCTTTTGTAAGTATTCGAATCCTTTTATAAATATTCGAATCCTTTTGTAAGTATTCGAATCCTTTTGTAAGTATTTGAACCCTTTTATAAATATTCGAATCCTTTTATAAATCTTCTAATCCTTTTATAAGGAATTGAATCACCTGCATTTGGATTCAAATACGAATCCTGAATAAAAAATGTAACGAATCCAGTTTAACTTAAGTATTCAAATGTCTCTTTTGAATCCGCTAAAAAGATTCGAATCCTGCCCAGCTCTGCTACTACGTGCGTTTTGCCCGAACTACGTACCATTCTTTTTCAACAACAACGATTACGTATATGTAAAGGATAGAAAGATGTTGGTGCCACGGCACAGCACGTACGGGTCTGCGAACGCTCGATCTAGTAGTTATTTCCCATACACACATAGTATTTAAACTGTATTGAGGTTAGTTATTTATCTTTCATTGTAGCAATTTCTGATTACATATTAAAATTAACGAAAATTCTGACAGATATCAACCAATTAATAAATTATTTGTACTAGAACCTTAAAGCTAATGACTTGAATGTTATAAAGCGATTGTAGGCCGGTATTCCTGAAATTGATCGCACGATAACTGTCAAACTCACATTTTAAATCCCTATCTAAATGACAGACTTCGTACGACGGAATCGTACGGCCAATCTCGGGAATACGGGCCCAACAGATATTTTCCAGCTTTTGATTTTTGTAGTCAGGTGATTAATGGAGAATGAATTGTAAATAATAATTTATTTATTTTGTAATATTATAACAGGTTTGCTCTTACACAAATAAGGCATAAACTAATATACAATTATACATTGTGAACGAAGTTAAACATACATACAAGTAACAAATGTACATTTTAATAGTAACCAGTTGTATCGGACGTGCACTATTTTATCAGCTATCAGTGAAATATGTTTACATTTGAATGATACAAGAAATGCACACATTATTTTCTCTTAATCAGTATTTATCAAAAATCAGTACTAAACTAAAATATCTACATTAAAATAAGTGGGCATTCGCTCAGCTATAAATATACAATTTGTAAATGATACAATACACCAGAACCCACTCTAATCAAACTACATGTATATCTTTACATTTACAAGGGGTCAACTTTTATCCATGTAGATAAAATAAAACTTATGATGAGAAAACATTTTGGTATTTACAAGAAACAATTAGTAGGAAGTTTAGTGAAGCTTATCACCCATAGAAACTTTCGAAACCATGTAAATGCCAACGATTAAGCCGAATAAACCAATAGCACTGCCGAAAATTTCAACAATCAGAATCTTCACGAACAGTGCTGAGTTTGCTGCATCAGCTAGTGCTGCACCAGATCCAACGATACCTACAGCAATACCACAGAACAGGTTTACGAAACCGACAGCAACTCCAGCTCCGAACATTAGGTAACCTGCCATCCAGTTCTTGGCACGGATGTCTTCATTCTCGTTGACTATTTTCCAAGTAAATTCCTACAAATAAAATTTGTTGAAGAAAACTGTAAATAATTATCATTCAGATTTCTAGCGCTGACGCATACGGTGTGTTTAAGCAGCTGCTCACACAAAGCCGTTGATGCACCGTGTGCGTTCAACGGTCAGTATTTAAGCAATGGCATCGGCAGCAGTGTCGTGTAAAATCGTTAAGATGACACACCGTGTGCGATTATAAAAAAGTCTAAAGATGCCTAGAATAGATCAGCACGCAAAGTGTTAAAAATCATAATTCAGTTTATTTTCAATCTTTGGAAGACCCACACTTAGAAAAGCTGTAAATAAGATATAAAAACTGGGGTTGGAATCACTTCATTGTCACTAATGAAGTTCAGAAATATAAAGCCTTATCATACAGAACAGAATGTAGTAGTAGCCTTAGGTCTCAGCTCTCCTGAAATTAGCCTATGATCTCTCAGATTAACTAATACATTTTTGCTCTCAATTGATCTTTTAATATCTGAATTTTAGATTATTTAATGACCATGCAATACTCTTGTACATGATTTAATAATTTGCCATGTCTTTAAATGTGCCTAGTAAAAATTATCGTTCATTCCAATTAATAATTATTATATTAGAAGGAAAAACATTAAATATTTTAGCCACAAATGATATCATCGGATCAAAGATAGATACTCTACCTCTAAATATCCAGACAGTACAATTGCTGTGATTAGGCCATAAATAGCAACAGCCTCACAGAAAATGACTGAAATCAAATTCTTCGTTTTGATCCGAGGAGCCTTTACACCTCCGCCAATGATGCTGACACCTGTTGTATGGATTCCTCTAAAGATCAAATGTTAGTGTTTGCTTTGCCATGATTCAGTAAATAAAAAACTTACAGAGCAGCTCCTACGACTGACAAGGCAACGGATAAACCAATGCCGATTGTGGCCCACATATGTGGGGACGTGTCCTCGAGGAACCTGTGACAAGCACATGATCAGCCCATACCAGAAATATTATTATTTTCACTTACCATCCAAAACTAATGCGCTCTCCTTTTCCAGTTAGGGTATGATAAAGGGCTAAAAAGGAGTTTTGAAAATTATTGATTATACACTAATGGATTTGTAGATTTCAACTCACATAAAACGGTTATTACGGAAAGCGCCGTTCCAACGAAGGTGAATCCTAGAATCGTCTTCATTTTGTTAAAATTCACTGAACACTAAACCCCCGAACTGTTTTCACACAGAATTTCAGAACTGTCACGTGAAAATGACGAGAGGTGTTGTCTTCGGCAATACCGCGACAAAGACAGACTTATGAGGTTATGTTTGAAAACAGAGAAAGAAGAGTTTCTCTGTTGGTAAAATAGAAAGCTATAAGAAAACGCGGTGAATTTTAAATAAAATTATTTATTAGGAATACAGAATACAACTGTATTTTGAATCATGAAAAATATTTGAATATATTTTTCAATTAGTCATTCGTGATTTAGTATTATAAATATCTAGTAGTTGTTTTATTTTTTCATTAAATATTTCCCATGCTACCTTTGGAAGTCTATAAATGAAAATACAATGATATACACTTAATAAAAATAAGAATTTTTAGGATGCTTACCATATATATACCAACAATTAATCCAAATAAACCAATAGCACTTCCAAAAATCTCAATGATTAAAATTTTGACAAAAAGTGCTGGATTTGCAGCATCTGCTATTGCTGCACCAGAACCAACTATGCCAACGCATATACCACATGATAAATTAACCAATCCAACAGATAGTCCAGCTCCAAAAATCACGTGGCCTCCTACCCAGTTTTTCTCATAAATCATCATAATTTCTTCAGCAGTACCTTCTGTTAGGCTAAATTCCTAAAAATCTATAATGAATATTATGATTCTTTGAATATTTGATTATCTTACAGTATATGAACCCGACAATACAATTGCAGTGATTAGCCCATAAATAGCTACAGCTTCACAGAAAATAACTGAAATTAAGTTTTTCGTTTTAATTCGTGGTGTTTTAATTCCAGCACCCATAATACTGGAGCCTGTTATGAAAATCCCACTGAAAATTCTCTATTATTTACTGTTAATTAAACATTATAAACTATCTTACATTGCTGCCCCAAGTACTGATAAAGAAACAGCAAGGCTGATACCCAATACAGCCCACATGTATGGGGAACTTTCGAGCAAGAACCTATTTTTAATGGATAAATGAACATACTTGATTATAAATCATATTGAATTTATGAATAAATTACTTACCATGCTAGACTTATTTGTTCTCCTTTCCCAGTAAGAACATAGTAGAGCACTACGCAAACAAATGTTAGTCCTATTTCTTTTTTTAATTTTCAAGATCTTACCTAATACTGTAATGACAGGAGTGACAGAAGCCAGGAAGAAATTACGAAGGTCGTAACGTAACATTTCTTTATTTCAACTTATAACCACCCTAGATCACATAAATATGAAGCCATATATGTGTTATCAATAACGTGATTTGATTAAATTTATATAAGTGATAAGGATTTTATCTGAAGTCACATGTGTATAAATATAATTCATTCAATAAAATATAGTTATGTCTATAAAGGTGCATAGATTTGGCATTTTGATTTTTTTTATATATCACAATGATATTTTTATTTTATTGGTCAGAAATTAAGTACCCTATAATACTATTTAAATAGCCAATAAGGCAGAAACATTGAGTAACGCAAAACAATTAACTGATATTTTGGAAAACATAAATTTTATAATTTGTACTCTTGCAATAAACATTATTCTGGCTGACTCATTTGGGGTTTGCTTCAAATATTATTCAAGCTTAAGAACACCGTGAGTATCTAAACGCTTATAGAGAAACAGTGAAAATTGAATACCCAAACTGAAAATAACCTATTTGAAATATATCATTTCTGTATTCGCAAAATGAAAGATATTGGGGTTTAACATGTTCTATAGTTAGTTAATATCCTTAAATCTCAGTAAAATATTACTTATAACTAGGGTTCTGATTATATGCAAAATGTATATTTGTTATTAAGAGGTATATCGACAATCTGTTAGTTATTGATTAAAATAACCCAAACATTAGATATGCATAGACAACTTACAATTTTGTTGATATACCTCTTAATAATAAATATGCATTTTGCATATAATCCGAGCCTTACTTATAACATAATAAATATTGAAAAAATGCTCTAAAACTGTATCTTCCTACTCCCATCTCGATAACAAATAAATTCTGTATTGTGGAGGCTTCCACTTCCATGATACATGTTAATTTCACAATAAAACACTTTTTACTTTGTGTAGCACTTTTTTTATATAATATAACTACAAATTTAGCTAGTCATTATTAAACATGAAATGAGTTTTGCTCACACTCACAGTTCTGTTATTTAATTGCAGCCCGCTTGTTTCAGCATATTTCTAAATCAGCCCTCTATTTTAAAAGACACATTAATAATTTATTTATGCATAGAGTATAAAAAAATTAAAAATAATATGTTGATATTATTTTTACTGTTTTTATAAAGTATCAGTTACTTGTTTTTGATGTATCGATTATTTGTCAAAACTTGGTGAAACGACTTCATTGAATGAGGTCAATTCATTTTGATTTCTAACAAATATTCGCTCACATATTGCAAATACACTTTTAATGAATCAAAATATTTTTTGCAAAATCTAGAACCTACAATCATGGGTATGTGCATTGGAAAATAAATAACCAGTTATTAATGAAGATTTAGGCTTATCAGTGGAATTTTGTAGGAACTAGAGTGAAGCATATTACAGCAATGAATCATCCTAAATGCAATTATTTTAAAAATAGGGACTGGGATTGGAAAATACCATCAAACAACTCGATGCTATCTATAAATTATATGGAGTGTGCTTATTTAGAATACCGACACAGTGATAAAATGCTATTGTTTTTATTCAGGATCTATCCTTTGATTTCTTAAATTATGAGAGGACTGCTGGAAAAGTCCAAGGTACTTCGAGTGGCACATATGTATACAAAGTATGCTTCACCACAGTCTCCCTCTCATTTTCAGCAGCCTGTGACGCAGACAATGTGGCTCTCCGTCTGTTAATAATATCATACGACCGGAGACCCCACTTCCATTCTATCGCATACTAATCCAGTGATTCTTATGTACACTATATATTTGATCGTCCTTAGAAAAGTCAACATTCTGGCAGTACCAGATATCAGATGAATTTGTAGGTTAAAAATGTTTCATTTTACAAATGTGACAATTGAAAAATGTGGTACTGTGTTATTGACCGTTAAAAATCAGGTCTGTCCAACATTTCGTTCATGGGCCACAAGCATGTTTCTTAGTGGTGCTAGAGATGTACATTTTGAGATTTATATAAAATGTTTTACTGGTGGCCCTGAAGTAAGATTTCGAGTTTAGGAAAGCCCGAAATTTTACTTCATGCTTAACCTGGGAGTTTAAAACTCTTTTAAGGTTGCGATTTATTATGGGTAAAATCCAATGTTTTGGGCAGGTAATAGTTCCAGCACCATTCATGTTCTGATTAAGGGATAACATTGCATGATACATCAAAATAATGCTATAACTTGTAGGATTTTAATGTCACCAATTTAAAATGATTAAAATATTTAGTTTTTTGGAAAAAAATTATGAAAATAGCTATTCTTTGCGTCATTTATTTACTCATTTTTAGGCAACAAAAACTTGTGCTACGTAAATTTCAAGGATGTCCGTAAATTCTGCATTCAATCGGCTCAACATTCTTTAAAAAAAAACATATCTTACGTTTATGTGTTTGTGCTGGAAATAGTAATATAGGCCTTTCTCACTCTAGCTCACGGCTGGAAAGAGTCTGGCTCACTCTAGTAAACCACAACCTTAAAGCTTCACATTGTACTCTTTTAGAAAACAATGAATGTCGGAAAAATTACAGCATATGTATTCTTTAGATATTGGTTGTTTATTAAAAGAGTCCAATTTGAAGCTTTAAACAAGTGTTTTCCACTCCCAGATTAAGCATGAGGTAAATTTTCAGGCTTTACTAAACTCGAAATTTGACTTCATGCTCCACCAGTATAAAACACTGATTTCATTTGAAGTAGAAAATATTCTGCTAGAGCAATATGCTAGATACATACATTTTGAGCTTCACTTAAAACCAGTGTTTTATACTGGTGGCGCATGAAATAAAATTTTAAATTTAAAAAAGCCTCAAAATGTTTAAGCTTTTCTAAACTCGAAATTTTACTTCATGCTTAACCTGGGAGTGAAAAACACTCCTTTAAAGCTTCAAATTGAACTCTTTCAAAAACAACAAATGTCAGAAAATTGACAGCGTATGCAAATAAGTTTGTTAATAAAAAAGACTTACCAATTCTTTCATTAAATAGAGATCCTAAGGATATATCACAGGTACTCATAGGATTTTGTGGAATTAATGATTATTCCGGTGTTAGGAAAATACGATTTAAACAAGGACTGTAACTAACTACCGAGGATCAAATATGTAGTACCTACTTATTTTTGTGAAATAAATGTAATTTAAAAATTGTCTTGAGATATTGAAGTTTTAGACATTCCTAATATGTTAACTGAAATAGATATTGAGCTATATAGAGCGAATTTGGTATTTACACTAAAATTGTAAATACTTATTAACATTTGTTGTTTGTACACAAAATTTGTTGGCCCTAGGGTCAGTTAAAATTGGATAGCCCTGATTGAAACGGTTTTTCGGATTAGAATACACACTTCATAATTTGGCTATTAAATTAATTTACCACAGTTCTGGCAAAGCTTTTGCCACATGGTTGTAAAAGCGGCTGTTATTACTGCAGAATATAAAAGTGCATGAATTTATGGTTGGAAAAAATGTAAGGAAATGACCATGAGCGCCTGCAGAATCTTTTACAGGGGGGGACAAAATATAATAATAATAGAATTTATTGTCTTTATCTAAAATTTGATGCTCTGTCATGGAGCGCAAACCATGGAAAAGTGATGAAATATTAAGGTAAAAATGTTGAAATTTACCGGAATTTTGAAAAAATAAAAAACTCTCGAAAAACGATGAAATGTTTAAATTTAAGAATATGTTGAAACAATGTCAAAAAATGATGAAATGTAAAGGAATATTAAATTTGAAAACATTTTGAAGTATGTCGAAAGGTGATAATCTGTAATAAAAAAATGTTTTAAATATTTTAAACTTAACAATTAATCAGTGTTTCTATGCGTGGGGTACAGGAAGTAAAATTTCGAGTTGAGAAAAAACAGAATTTAAGCTTAATTTTCAAACTTCTTTTTCACTTTCCAATATTTATAACAATTTTCAAAACTTTGACAAAAATCATGCATTTTTCAAGATTATTGCTGATTTACAAATTCTTGACTCTCTTCGTTACTTTTAATACCTTTAACGCTTTTCATGTATTTGCTAGATTTTCGTTAATTTAAAAAAAAATTGCTGGTATTCATGAATTTCGTTAATTATGGGTTCGCAAATTTCAAAGAAATTTATTTGACAACGAAAACTCTAACCTAACTCTAAATAACCCCAACTCAACTTTAACTTATGCCAACCCAACTCTAACCCAACCATACCTAACTCTAACACATCCCAACTTTAACTAATCGCAACCCAACTTTAACCCAACTCTAGCCTACTTCAACCCATCCCAACCCACCTTTAACCCATCACAACTCAACTCTAACCTATCCCAGCCCAACTCTAACCCATCCCAACCTTACCTAACTTTAACACATCCCAACCCACCTCTAAACCATCTCAACCCAACTTTAACTCATTACAACTTAACTGTAACCCATCCTAAGCCAACTCTTACCTATCCCAAGTCAACTCTAACCCATCGCAACCCAATTTACAGAAACGATAAGATTCAAAACACTTATATCATCATCAAAACTGACATACTCATTGATAAATTCAATATAAAATGACTAAGATCTTCAAAATATAAAAATCTGATGTCAATTTTAGATTAGATTATTACAAAGGAATACCTAAATATTGGATCTTAAGATATATTGCAATATGTATACTGTAAATTTGTAACTTTTTCATGATTTTTTAAAGCGTTCAATTTGAAAATTAAAAGGAGTATTTTCCACTGCCAGATTAAGCATGAAGTAAAATTTTAAGTTTAGAAAAGCCTGAAAACTTGGTTTGGTTGTACAGCAAAGCAGAGCGACGAAACCAAATTTTTAGGCTTTTCTAAACTAGAAATTTTACTTTATGCGCCATGCGTATATAACACTGATTTATTCTAAAGCTCCAAATATATTGATTACCTTTACAAAACATAGCATAAATAAATATATTTGGTCGATTTTCAGCATTCTGTAATAAATAATTGAGAAATCAGAACTCCAGGGCGGAGCAAGTGCCCCCTTGCCCATATGTGCGGGCGCCCATGTAAACGACTAGAGAAGTGGATGTATGAAGCAAATGAAGAGTATTTTAAATAAATTCAGGTCGACATTAAAATTATAAGTTAATGAAAAGTAATGTCTAGATATATAATATTATATCTGTAAATAACTCTTGACACAAAATTAGTAAAAAAGAGTTTAACTATTACTGTTATCTCTAAGACTAAATTCTTTACCTAAATCTCCATTAATTATTGAAAACAGTTGTGTAAGTTTCACCCCATTATTCAAAATAATCAGTTTTAAACAACAAAAACCAAACATTTTGCATTGAAGCCAACAAACCAGCATTTTTTAATCTGCAGGTTCAATACAATTTAATTTTTGTAATCAAAAATGTCTTTGCAAAATTTTCTAGTGCATAGCCAGCCTAAACATAAAACTAAACAATAAATACATTAATATTAAACCCATTAAATTATTTCTTGAACTAAGGTACCTAAGCATTTAAAAATACAAAAGTATTTTTTTTCTCACTTATTTACACATATAATCATCAATGTTTTCAGTTTTCACTTGTCTGAAGTTGCTACTAGGTCCACCCATTCGTAGTATGTAAGGTATTATGCTATCAATTTGTACTTGTCCGATAAGTCCAGCGAAGAATAATTCTTCTAATATCTGTGGGTCTAAGGCACGAAGTGGAGGAAGACGTAATAGTAATCTGAAACAAATTAAACAATAAACAAAGTAAAAACGAATAAATATGCTAGAATTTATCAATAACTGTATGTTTTTAAGTTTGAGTAAAGTAATTATTACACATAAAAAGACTGTTACTCCTAACTTCACTTTTTATTTGTATCGTTAGATGTACATGTACATTTCGAGACACAAGGTGCTCATTATCAATAACAAACTCAGTTTTTTTATTGATATTGATACAAATAAAAAGTGAAGTAAAGAATAACAGTCTATGTGTAGAATTTATCAGTATGATTATATAATTTATATTTACTTTGGAAATCTATCACGGTCATCTGGTGAGTTCTTACTAACATAATCACGTAAGGTTTGAAATGACTTCTCCTGCAGCTTCTCAAGTTGTTTACTTAACTTTAAATTAAGTTGTTCTGAAGAGAATAAAGCTATTGTTTTCAAATAGGCATATTCGTGGTCATCTACATGTAATCTAGACATGGTATGAACATAATCTTGTAATTTTAAAATATGGTCCGTGACTTGCTTCACTTTAATTGCAGGCATCTTATCTTGAGCTATCGCTGCATGAAGATGACTGATCAATGCAGAGAGGATAGTCGATAATGATAACGAATTAGAACATTGAGATAATCCGAGAGCAAATAAATCTGGCCAACAGGTCTTCAAAAGGGAAATTTGAGCATCACAACTGAAAATAGTAATGAAATATAGTAGTTGTTGAAAATATATAATATTATAGTAATTAATTAGTTAATACGAGGGGTGATCAAAAAGTAAGATTACAAAATGTACACGTTTCATTGCAGGCTTTGTAACCTTACTGTTTGATCGACCCTTGTATATTTTAATACATACTCAAGACTTTGAAAAGGTGGAATGTTTCTTGCCCAATGCACAGATGAAAATAAAAGTCGGGAACCACTTTCACATATATAATGCACGTTAAGGTATGGTGGAACTGGTCCAGGAGTTTGTAGGTTAAAAGTTATATGCTGTTCTTTTAATAATGGACCGTCGATTTCAAATAATTTATCTTCTATTCCAAGGCTGCTGTAATCGGTACCATTTAAACATTGGACGCGTGCCATAGTATCGAGCGCCTTTGAAATAAGTTGCTTATCCCGAGCAACGGATAAGGCATCTGTAAGTTCACCGTTGCCGGTGTTATTGCTATCCATCGAAGCATCATCTTCTACACTAGCTTGACTTGGAGACATATGATATGATAGATCAGGTATATTTGAATTTCCTGGAATTTAATAAAATATTACTACTCTATACCATAGAATAGGCTTGTGGATAGACACATAAAATACAACGTGACTATTCAATGAAGCATACAGGGAGTTTTTCTTTTAAGTATACATATGCCTAAAATTGCAAATACGCGCCACGGTGGGAAACTAATGGTGGGCGTAGATTCCGAAACCGGGAGGCATAAAATGAGCAAAGTTGTGCGGATGATTCATATCCTGAATTCGACATCGCGTTCTCTGTACACATTAAATGTCGTATCACACTTTTCCTTTTCTTACGCGCTAGCACATCACACCATCTCTTTTCCTTCGCGCACTTTGGAATTGATGAAATATGAGAAACGTTACTATTACAATGTAATAGTACATTCAAACAAATTATTAAAATAATAAATAGTGATTTATTTTAAGTGTTTACTTTACCACATACTCATTATATTTATCAATCAATCAATCAATACCCTTTTACCATTAGGTGTTGGGTTTGGTTGTATCTCAATATCTCATTGAGATACAAATTTCTTCCACTTTTTTCTGTCCTTCGCCATTTCCGTTGCGTCCTTTAAAGTCTTTCCTCTGTCTTTTAAAATTTTTATTATTTGGTTATTCCACGTCTGTCTTGGTCTTCCTCGTTTTCTTTTCCCCTGGATTTTGGCTTCGTGTATCCTTCGTACTGTCCTGTTGTTGTCCATTTGTTGTATATGTCCCCACCAGGCTCAGTTGTCTCTGCTCTATGTATTTTATCATTGGTTGTATGTCCAGTTCGTGTCTTATATCGTCATTCCTCTTTTTATCCATTCTTGTTACTCCTAGTACTTTTCTTAGATATTTCATTTCAATTGCCTGTAATTTACATTTTTGTGTATTCGAAAGTGTCCACGATTCACAGCTGTATGTCAGTATTGGTCTATATATTGTTTTGAAAACCTTTATTTTTGTCTGTTTAGATATTTCATTCCTGCTAATAAAGTTATTGTTTATCGCATAGTATAGCTTCACTGCTTTCTGTATCCTTCCATCAATCTCAGTATCTTGTTTTCCTGAATCGTCCAAATTTACTCCTAGATATTTATATTCTGTGGCTACTTCTATACTATTATTTTGTATTTGTATATTTATATTCGCATTTTGTTCTCCTATTAGCATTATTTTAGTTTTATTTCTATTGATTTTCATTCCTTCTTCTGTTAGTGTTTTATTAAATATATCGATGTTTTTCTGTAGTTGTTTCTCACTGCCTGTAATTAACACTATATCATCTGCAAAAGGTCCGACTGATATATCCACTTTTTGTAGCTGTGGGTATCCAATAAACATTTATGTTGTGTTGTTTTCGCATTTTTTAATTACGTCGTCCATATATATATTA
The DNA here is from genome assembly GCA_932526585.2 of Philonthus cognatus. Taxonomy (NCBI): domain Eukaryota; kingdom Metazoa; phylum Arthropoda; class Insecta; order Coleoptera; family Staphylinidae; genus Philonthus; species Philonthus cognatus. The sequence goes on from OW052243.1 coordinate 90,799,395, forward strand.
AAAAGAGTTGGGCTTAGGCTTCCACCCTGTCTCAATCCCATTTTTATTCTAAAGCCTTTTGAAATCATGTTGTTTTTAATTATGTGATTTGTGTTGTTTTCATATACCCCTTGTATTATTCTTATTGTTTTTCTACTTACTTGTTTATTTTTTAAGCATGACCACACTTTGTTTCTCGGTACTTTATCGAAAGCCTTTTCCATGTAGATGAATGCTAGATATAACTGTTTGTTTTGTATTTGTCTTTTTTCTATTATTTGTTTTATAGTGAAAATGTGGTCTTGTGTATTTCTTCCAGCTCTGAATCCGCTTTGTGCATCTGCTAACTGTGGCTCTATTTGTATTTTTATTTTGTTGTTAATAATTGTTTCGTATATTTTCATTATTGTGTTTAGTAATGTAACTCCTCGGTAGTTGTTACATTCTTTATGGTCTCCTTTTTTGTATATCGGTGTTATGAGTGCTGTCCCCCATTCTGTTGGTATCTTTTCGTTTTTCCATGCTGTGTTCAGAATGTCTAGCAAAGCTTCTTTCCCTGTTGTTTCCATTGATTTTATCATTTCTGATGTTATTTTATCTTTTCCTGGTGTTTTTCCATTTTTTAGATTTTTCATAACGACCTCCAGTTCTTCCATTTGTATTTCTTCTATTTTTTCGTCTTCTAGTTGATGTTGTTCTGTTTCCAGGATGTTTTCAATTTGGCTTGCCTCTTCCGTGTTTAAAATTTCTTCAAAATATTCTCTCCATCGTTCCATTATTTCTTCTACTGTTTTTAATGTTTCTTTCTTCTTATTTTTGATGTATATATCCGACACTGGTTTCTCTTCTCGAAAGGATTTTAGTACTTTGAAAAATAGTTTTTGATTACTTTTGTTGTTTTCTTCCAGGAGATTGCCAAACTCTGTCCACGATGTTTCTTTAGCTTCTTTTACTATTTCTTTTACTCGCTTCCGTTGTTCTTTGTATATTTCATATTGCTCAGGTGTGTGTACATGCAGATATTTTTTCCACTCTTTTTTTTTTATTTTTAACTGCTTCTTTTATCGTTTCGTTCCACCACGAGGTTTGTTTTTTCTTGTTGTTGGTATTGCATATTCCACATACCCTTATAGCCGCGTCTATTAGTGTGTTTCTGAAAATATTCCACTTTTGTTCTATATCATTTGGTTCTATAAAAAAATTGATTGATAAGGCTGATAAATGTTAAAAGTTCATATTCACTTTTATATAAATAAAACAATTTAAACACTTTCAAATATATATTGTAATAACGCTACAATTGTTTCGCCACACTGTGGCTTCTTCAGGCGAAGAAATGAATCATTTCTTCGCCTGAAGAAGCCACAGTGTGGCGAAACAATTGTAGCGTTATTACAATATATATTTAAAAGTGTTTAAATTGTTTTATTTATATAAAAGTGAATTTGGTTCTATGATTTTGTATCTTATTTCCAGTTCTTCTTTAACCTTTGTTTGGTACTTTTCAGATATTCTTCGATCTCTGAGTTTATATGATCTTATGGATGTATGTTTATTTCGTATCTTCTCTTTCACTGGTTTTGATTCTTCTTTTATTTTTGCAACTAATAGGTAGTGGTCACTAAATATGTCCGCTCCTCTGTTTACCCTTACGTCTCTTATATGTTTTCTATTTTCTCTTCGTGCTAACACGTAATCAATAATTGATTTTTCTTTTCTATTAAGTTGTATTCTAGTGTATTTATGTATTTCCTTGTGTGTATAGAATGTGTTTGTTGCGATTAGGTCGTGTGCTTGGCAGTAATTTATCATTCTTTTCCCGTTATCGGTTCTAACTTTCTCTCCACACTTACCTATTGCTATTTCATTACTACTGATTCTTTGTCCAACTCTGCTGTTGAAATCTCCAGCTACATATATAGTTCCTTTAGCTTCTTCTGTTACTTTATCTAGCTCCTCCCAGAACCTTTCTTTTTCTTCATATTTTTCATTTTCATCTGGACCGTATATTGCAATAATTGTGATATATTTCCCATTTTCATTTTTGAGTCGTACCGTAAGTATTCTTTGCGTGATGGTTTCCCATTCTATGATTTGTTGCGACATTTTTTTGTGTATTATACATCCCACTCCTCCTGATGCTCTTTCATTTGTTTTAACTCCACTATATATTAATATATGGCCATTTTTCATATTTATTTTTCCTTTATCTTTTTTTTGTCTCGCTAATTGTAAGTATATCAAGTTGTTGTTCCCCCCGATTTATTCCTATGATATTCCATGTTCCCAACTTCCAATGATTTACTTTTGTTTTGGTTATGTCCTTTCTTTTTATAGTCTCGTTTGTGTTTCTTGGTACGTCTTCTTGGTAGTTTATAATTTGGGAAATTAGTTTTTTGTTTCTACTTCTAGTAGAGCTTTTTCTTTATCATTCCATTTGTATACTTTGTTGTTAGTTATCATTTTCTGGTATCCGATCTTAACTTTTTGTCCCTTACTTGTTTCCTCTCGAGCGATACTTCTGATTTCTCTTTGAATTTCTCTTTCTTTTCTTGTAAGTTCGTTATCGATATATATTTTCTTATCTTTTAGTGCCTTTTTGTTTTCCATCTTAATATCCCATGATGCAGTTTTTGCTATTATCATTTCAGATGCTGTACCTCTATTTATTTTGTACGCAGTTTTCATGTTTGGTTCTACATTTAGTTCTTTGATTATAAACTCATTTACTTTACTAGTTAAATCATTCCCTTCTATTTTCAAACCTTTTATTACGATGTTGTTCCTTATTTTTTCTTTATGTGTCTTTTCTAGTATATTTTCCAGATTTTCTATTCTTTCATTAAGCTGTGTTTTTTCATTCGCCCATTCCGTTTCCGTTCTTTTCAGTTCTTCTTTTAATTCATCCTTAGTGTTTTTTATCTCATTTTTAATATCGTTTGCTAGTTGTTTGATCATATTTTGTATATCTTCCATTTTGTTTTGGTTTAATGTTCTGTTTTCTGTTGTATCTAGAATGCCTCTATCTTTATGTTTTTGTCTTTGTTCTGGTTATCTTAGAATTTTCCCTCGTTTTAAATAATTCTTCTTCGTTGCTTCTGTCTCTTTTGAGACTCATTTATTATCGCTATTATTATTATTATATTATACAATGACTTTATACCTGACTTAGTTAATTTACTGGGAGTCGAGGTCAGTCACGGGTCATCCCCTCGGATGACTAACATATACTTTTCCTAATTTTATTTTTCTTTTATTATAGTTTTATTTTTATTTCGTTTAATTTTATATTAGTTTTGTATAATATTATTTTTATTTTAATTTCGTTTTTATTTTAATTTTGTTTTAATTTAATTTTAATTCTATTTTAGTTTTTAATTTTGTTTTAATTATATTGAATTTTAGTTTTATTTTGTTTTAATATTATTTTATTTGTGATTTGTTAATTTACTTTAATTGTAATTTTGATTTTAATTTCGACTGCTGTAGTTTTCTTACTTTTTAATACATCCGGCAACACTGTGTGTTGTCCGCGCTCGATTCGTTTGCGCCGGTCGGCGTGTTTTCTTTTCGCAGCCGGATTCTAACCTCAACTGTACTCACGTTTTCGTCGTTCAATGTTGAAAATGTGTTTGTATTGTGGAAATTACCGTCTCCTTATCTTTCTGCGTGTTTATGTTGAGTTTTTAAATTAAAGACATTCACTAAAAGGGGACTGAAAGGGTATAGCCACGTGATCTTATTTTTCTTTGTCATAATGTGGTGTTTAATTTTCGTCACCCCGGCGGACCAAAGGACCATCACAGATCTCATACATTTTTTCCACCGGTAGTGCGCACCGCGATAACACTTCAAAACAAACAAAGGAAAGAAAAATCGGAGGTGTATGTTCGCCCAGCATATCACCTGGACAGAAACCCATTGTGTTTGATGAGTTTTTGCAAAGAGTTATTAGACGCACTGTGATGAGTTTCTATTTAGAAAAGTCTTTTCCATCCGTTCAAATGGTTCAGGAAAAACTGAAAGAAGATTTTCCAGATTTACCAAAGTTTTCATCTACCACTTCATACAGACTTCTAATTGTATTGAATTTCAAGTACATGAAACTTAACAAACGACCAATTTTAATGGAGAGCAACACAATTTCTGCTGCACGTGCACGTTACTTACATAAAATAAAACAATACAGAAATGATAACTGGCAAATATTTTATACTGACGACAGTTGGTGTGGAGCCAATCACTCTAAAGAATTTGGTTGGTCTGAACAGGTCTTATCTGATGAAACACGAGATAATTATAATTATTACAAGGGGAGAGTATGGGAAGTGTGTAATGTGTGAGCGGGGAAGGATACGTGGAGTCATTTGGTGGAGGAATGGGAAAGGGTGAAGGAGGAATGGGTGGGAGTAAGAGGAAATGGAAGAGTGACGGAATGAATGAGAGAGGATAGGGCCGGGGTAAGGACGCTGGAGAAGTTGGGGGAAGAGAAGGAAAACAGGACGAAGAGAGGGGCTAGCAATTAGATGTAGCTAGTAAATATGTAATACATTATACCAATAAAGGTTTTTTTTTATTATTACAGAGGTACCATCCAGGAGATAAATGGATACCATGGTGGAATAACTCCATCGGGAGCTGGGAAAGAAGTAATCATTTTACACATTGGGAGTGAAGATAGTTTTTTGGATAGCTGTATGAGATGTTTTATTGGCAAAAAAATTCAAATGACTACCACGACGAGATAATTGCCAAACATTTTCAAGAATGGTTTAGACATGTTCTGACTGTTATACTAGATAACTCTGTGATTATTATTGACCAAGCACCATATCACACTATGTTGCATCCATATTTTAGAAATCCAACAACTGCATGGAGAAAGGCACATATAATTGATTGGCTTATTAAAGAAATGTGCAAGTGTCATCAGAATATAATTTATTTAACAAAATGCAAAAACCCGCACTGTTATTATTGGCAAAGGTGCACTATTTTCCAAAAATGTATCTATTAGATAAAATAGCACAAGAGGTCATAGGAAATTCAGTTAAACCTCTTGGGTTGCCAGTAGCTCACTGCGAGCTTAATGCAACTGAGCTAATTTGTCTTTTATTAAAAATTATGTGGCCAGAAAAACAAAACATTTAAAATAAATTTATGCAATGAAGCCATGAAAAATATTCCCGATACTTTGTTGCCAAATTGATTAAAATATACAAAGAAAATTGAAGAATATATAAAAAAAGATCATTTGGTTGATGTTGCCGTGGATCCACTAAGTATAAATATTAGGGCGGATGAATCGACAGATAACGAAACTGGTATTGAAAGTGGAAGTGAAGTTGAGTTACTTTAATGAAAATAGTGTTACGTTAAATTATATTTTTATTATTAAATGTATGCGTTATTTTAATATATCTTGTATTTGTTGTCTTCTATATTTATTCTTATTATTAAATGTAATTTTTATTTTAATATATTCTTTTTATATTGATTGTCTTTTACATCGATTTTTATTAATAAATTAATTTTTTATTTTAAAATAATTATTTTATATTGTTTTTATCTTTTTTTAAAATAATTAAATGTTTTATAAATTTTTCGCTGTTTCTTTTATTTTTAAAATGATCATAATGATGATACTGGTTTATTTTAATAAGTATTTCATTAATCCACCATTCTATTATCATGATTATTATAAATAATACGTAAATATAAATCGAATTGTAAAAAACTGCCGTCCTTCCTTTCATTATAAATATCTCATCATCGGCCGCATCGTAACGACCATAAGCCGAGCTGTACCCACTCTACTCCCCGTGCCTCATTTTGACTAATTATTTTCCATCTCTTTGTAGCGTTTTCAATTTACTAAAAATCGAATATTTCACGCATTCATAATTTGATTAGATATTTTGAAATATATTTGTGTAATGCGTAGCTCATTTTTTGTGTAAATTGATTGTATTTTTTTCAAATTTTCATACATAGCCAATCCATTTCTATGAAACGTTAAAATTGATCTTTGTAAAAATCCATATAAATTAGGGTACCTTTTTATGCATTTTTATTAATATTTCGGTAAATAATACTGATAAAAATTTGATTTTCTCAAAAATTTCAAAAAACATTCCAAGAGCTAAGATTTTTTGTTTTTAAAATACTTTTTTGAAAAGGATAGTAGAGACGTACATCTTGAGCTTTACTTGAAACCAGTGTTTTATACCGGTGGTAACATTTTTCTGGAGACGTACATTTTGAGGTTCAACTACAACCAGCGTTTTATACTATTAGCGCATAATGTCAAATTTCGAGTTTAGAAAAGCCTGAAAATTTGGTTTAGTCGCTCCACTTTGCTACGTGACCAAACCAAATTTTCAGACTTTTCTAAACTCGAAATTTTACTTCACGCTTAACCTGGGAGTGGAAAACACTTTTTTAAAACTTTAAATTATATTCTTTTAAAAATAATGAATGTCAGAAAATGTACAGCGTATGCAAATAGGAAAAAACTTACCAATTCTTTTATTAAATAAAGATCCTAAGGATATATCACAGGTACTCATAGGAGTTTGTGGAATTAACGATTGTTCCGGTGTTAGATCCTTCCTCAGGAAAATTCGATTTAAACCAGGGTTGTAACTATTATTCGAATTTGTCGTGAACTCTTTCTTATCGATAATTGGTTTCCGTTCATGTTGAACCGCTGAAATATTAGCTATTTAAAAAATATACTGGAAGTTTACTTATATACACTTACAATCACTTCTCATTCCACAAGCGAGGCACTTTTGCAAACGGCAGTACTGACATCTGTTACGATGATGCTTCGTGACCTCACAATTTTTCGAACCCCTGCACTGATATCCAAGTTGTTTACGAATTGACCTCTTGAAGAATCCCTTGCATCCCTCACAACTTATTGCACCGTAATGTCGCCCCGATGCCCTGTCTCCACAAACCACACACAATTCCACAGTAAGACATAAGGAGTTCGTGTTGTTCCTACTTTTTTCACTTAGAATGTCTGCTTTCAATGACTGCTCCATATTTAATTTTCACAGGTTAATTTGGAATTTGTAAGCACTTGATAATATACCTGGTTGTGTGGTATTTATTTCGTGTGGAACACCGTTAAATACATTTCTGCGTTGAATATTTTTTCATTTCATGTGACCTTTAATTGCTATTATATACGAACAAGGTTCATGACCTTAAACTACACCTGCTCCTTACCCTTCTATAACAATTAAGCCGTATTACGTTCAAGTACTCCAACCAGAAAACACCATTCTTTGTTTTTATTGTACTGCGCCTGTGCGGTTACTTTTGCGTCAGGTGCACCAACTTTCATTCAAACTTTCCCGCTTAATCTCGAAAAATATGAACATGTTTATATTTTTTAAACAAAGAGCTAATCATGGGCGTCTCCATTAGGGGGTTTCAAAAAACAAAATATTGTGTCCATAAGGGGATAAGAGTCAAAATATATGGCAAATTTAGGTAAAAACTTATGATATGTCAATTATTTTCAAGTGAAACATCAAAAATATACGATTTCTTGGTATCTAGGGGGGTAAGTGCACCCTTCCCGCCCCCTTGGTTATGCCCATGGTGCTGATAACAAAATGAGCCCATTTATCAGGAACAACAGTTGAGGTTTTACTGCCAACTGTTGGGAAATTCCCTGATCACCGGACTGTTAATCATGGACGTTTTTAGGTACGAAATAGACCGGCCGGAGTACCGTTCATTAGATACCAACATACATCACAAACAAATCTAAACATGTTGAATATTTTGATGAACGGGCCCATTATTTTTAGAATAATACAGGGAATTTTTCTTTTAAGTGTACATATCCCAATGATTACAGTGGTTGGTAAATTTACAGGAATTCGATGTTTTTTATCCAGTTGCTCCTCTTGCAAGGCAACGTTCAGTACAAATCTGTGAGGACATACAAGTAACAAAAAAAATTGAATTAGTCGCGCAGCGATCAGTTAAAATTTTCAGGGTTTCATTAAAATCGGAATTTTACTTCATGCTTATTCAAGAAGTGGAAAGAACGAGTCTTTCCACTTCTTGAATAAGCATGAAGTAAAATTCCGATTTTAATGAAACCCTGAAAATTTTAACTGATCGCTGCGCGACTAATTCAATTTTTTTGTTACTTGTATGTCCTCACAGATTTGTACAAGGTTTAAATTAACCGGTTTTTATAAAAACAGTGAATTTCTGCAAATTAACCAAACGCAATTATCAGGACATGTGTACTTAAAAAAATCACTGTATTTGTAAGTTAACCACTTGAAGTTTAAGTAACCATTTGAGGATTAGTAAAAATTGAAAAAAAAAAAGCAAATAGATTTTATAATCAAATTAATCAATTATGTAATTATTTCATGATAAATTAATCAGGGCTATTCAGTACACGCAATGCTAAATTTAACGGCTAACATCACAGTCTAAGCAAGTTTTGTAGCTGATATGTATACTTTTGTGAGGTTAATAATAACGTATACATTGAATTTAACATTTCACATACAGAACAGGAGAGATTATCTTATAGAAAAAAATTATCAGTATTTATCTTTATTAGGTTTAGTTAGAAAGGAGTAAAGAATGGAAAATATTAAACTAGAAGTATATACGCAAATTTATTAATGAACAATTTTACAATAAACTCCTAATAATAAGGAACTCGGGATACATTTAAATGTATAGAAATAAATAAACGAAACACCAAACAGCTACTTTTTTAACAATATTTAACATATAACTAGTGAAAGCAGATTGTTAAACAAGAAATACAAAATGTCCAGCCAGCTGTTTAAAAGTAATACTGTGTATCAACTAATAAAAAAATGTACTGGAATGATACGGAATGTCATACAAAAATGTAATCTGCTTCCTAACAGAGCTGTTATAATCTTTTTAAGGTGCACTTTAGTTAGAGGAAGCTGCTGCTGCATCCTTAAATCCGATACTATGGAATACCCTCTTTACGTCCTTAAAGACATCATCAGGGGTCTGATTTCCATCAATACGTTCTAAAAGTCTTTCTTTTCGATAATGATCGATAATTGGTTTGGTTTCATTGGCGTAAGTATTGAAGCGTTTTTTTAAGCTTTCTAAATTGTCATCGGATCTGCCACTTCCAGCTGCTCCTCTTGCAAGGCAACGTTCAGTACAAATCTGTAAGGACATCATGATAATTAAAATGTACATAATTATTATATCAGGTGTGTATAAATTGGCGGATAAGCTACACGTGACGATATTCTACATAAAATTCTGAATAGAAAATGTAGACACAAAAATGTTGTATCATGCTTCACATACAATCAGGAGCCATTTAAAAGACATAGACATTAGGCAACAGCGCATTCCCGGGCTGCCATGTTTTTTTGTTTATTAATCTCATGATTAGTTATGTGGGTTGTCTCAGAAGAGTAATAATAGTAGAGCAGGGTTTATTTACAGACGTATATGCAATTTAAAACAGAGTATGAGTAAATTTGTCGAAAAGAGTCTTTTTTGGTTGTCTAGAAGAGCGCGTCGTCCTTGGAGATATTGGCGAAGTATCTGGATTGTGGTAGTTGAGTGATTTATGTTAACTGTAGTACTGCGGCATTTTTTCTTCTTCTAATGACACAGCAAAATCAATTTACTTATTTTGTTCGAAATAAAACTCATCTGCTTCTAAGCATAGTTGCAATCTCTTCGTATTCATTACTCGCTCCAGTATTTCTGGTGTAATTTCCAGCCCCGCCACGTCAATTCTGTTTCTAACGTCGTCAGAATTTTGTGGTGGCAGAGAGTAAACTTTTTCTTTAATGAAGCCCCAAACAAAAAAATGTAACGGATTGAGATCGGGTGATCTCAAAGACCAAACGACAGGACCAACGCGACTAATCCAACTGTTTGGGAATTGCTCGTCCAGCCAGTCTCTTACAATATGGGCAAAATGAGCAGGGGCCTCATCATGCATGTATATCATATTAACTCGTAAACTTAACGGCAAGTCATCAATCATTTGTTCTAGTACATTAATGTAATCATTAGCACGAAGACGATGTGGTAAGTAAATTGGCCCTACAACAGTGTGGTTTATAATGCCTAACCAAACATTAACGGAAAACCTTCTTTGGTGACCATGTTCTCAAACTTTTCGTGGGTTTTCCTCAGCCCAGACTGTTATGATTGTTAAAGATCCCATCTCTAGTAAACATACTCTCATCGCTCCAAAGAATAGGTCTCGTGAATCCATCGTCGCCACGAATTCTATTTAAAATGGTGTTGCAAAAATGTGTTCGGTATATGTTATCATTTTCATAGAGGGGATGCACCTTCGTGAGATGATATGGGTGTAGAAGGTTTTCTTGTAGAACCAAATGAACAGTCTTGTTACTGGGGATATCTAATGTGGCAGCTAATTGTCGGGTACTGACGGTGGGATTCGCATTTTTGGGGACAAACATACCCTTTGAAATTTGGAAAACACGCTCAATATTCTATTTTTGCCATATGCGCATTTCCATTACAGAAAGCGTAAGCCATGTACATGTCGGCGTAATCATTAAACGCAAAATCCATTATAAATGAACAAAACAATAACACGAAAATACTGAAAGGTGGCAACTAATACAAACTGATAATAACGAGAAAAACAGAATTAGCACAAAATTCGAACTAGCAAGTTTTAATGAATTCGTGACAGTAAGTATCAAAATTTGTTTGTGACTTAAGCGGGAGTCGACGTTGCCGGTTGTACTTTATATGAAAATAAGCTAATTAAGAAGTGTTAAAAACACACATTTGAGATAGAAAGATTGCACACACTGGCAAATAATCTTCAAACTAGTCATTCTACCCTAATTGCAGGGTTTTCTGTAAATTATTATCGAATAATAACACATATGAAACGATTGGATGTTCAAACTTTGAGGACGTGAAGGCTTAGGAAGCATGGTACAACATTTTAGAATTAAGATATACTGCTTAAAATTTTACGAAGAATATCACCACGTGTAGATTATCCGCCAATTTATACACACCTTGTATATTAAATATTTATCATTTAAATGTAATCATACCAACGTCAGCATAATATATAAGCTTGTGATGGGACACAGCGTTCTTAGTCTCCTAGAACGCTGTGTCCTATAGCAAATTTGCTTTAAATTTATATCTTTTAGACAGGACCAAAATGTTTTATTACCCCAATAAACACACACTTCAGAATAACTTAATAAAAATAAAATCGTGGCCAATTGCATAAACAAAATGGCTACATATAACGTCCGTGTTATCTTACAAGGTCACGAAACAAGTGGATTTGGTATGTGTACAAAATCCACGTAATTTGACACTTGATAGATAACGTACACGTAATCCCTAATGTTTTGCGTACGGAATAAGTCCAAACAAGAAGAAAAATCTATATCAATTACCTCTAGAGAGCAGTCAAAAAATAATACTACTAATAATTTCACTTTGCTGGAAATCCTGCGGTTCCATCCATCCAAATTATCCTGATTTCTTGGGAATCCATCAATTAAGAAATTTCTTGTACGAGATTGTTCCATACGGCGTTCTAGTAAAGAGCAGGTTATGTCGACAGGAACGATTTTACCTTCCTTGATGTAATTTTCTATCATCTCCCCATACTCAGAACCTTCCTTAGCACGTTCCTCCCGCAACAGATCGCCGGCAGAAATGTGGTTAAAGCCAAATTCCTAAAAATATGCGTGTAGTATTTACAAATTCAAAACTTAATGTCATGGACTTACCTGGACGATCTTTTGGCATTGGGTACCTTTTCCGGCTCCGGGAGCGCCCAATACGAACACAATTTGTGGCCTCATCTTGAAAACGTGTCGAGTCGGAACAAACCGGGGCAAAATCATACACTGGCGAAATGCCGGTGGAACTGCAAATACAATTCGTTAGATGAGGATACCTTACGCTTGCGCCCACAAAACACCGGAGATTGATATGAGCGATATGAGTACATTCACGTTTTTGGCAACGGTTAATGCTTACCGACAAAATATTTTTAGATTGATTGAATAGATCACAACGACGCCATTACACAATGGTAATCGGCAACAATTGACGCTAGTTAGCAATACAGTGTTGCCGAGACCATTACAATGGACCCGTTCATCAGAAACAACAGTTGGGAGTTTACTGTCAGCTGTTGAGAAATTCTCTGATGACCGAACTGTTAATCGTAAACGTGTTTGAAATATTTACAATCCTACAAAATAGACCGGCCGGAGTATCGTTCATTAGATACCAACATACATCACAAACAAATCCAAACATGTTTAATGAGGCAGTTTATCACAATGTTCAACACTCAACATGTTTGGATTTGTTTGTGATGTATGTTAGTATCTAATGAATGGTACTCCGGCCGGTATATTTAGTACGATTGCAAAAATCCGAAACAGGTTTACGATCAGCGCTGATCGGAGAATTCTCCAACAGTTGGCAGTAAACTCCCAACTGTTGTTTCTGATGAACAGGCCCATCGTCCCGTCCATCAGAGACAACAGTTGGGAGTTTACTGCTAACTGTTGGGGAATTCTCTGATGACCGGAATCCCACAAAGTAGACGGATTGGTGTTGGCGGGTAAAGTTTTTAAAATGGCCGCAGTATCGTTCATTACCACAAAACCCAAACATGTTGAATGTTGAACATTTTGATGAACGGGCCAACAGCCATTTTCAGCAAAAACACCGGGCGGCATCGGTAGGACTTCACATTGATAAATTTAAGTAAAAATACGATAAATCTTCAATAAATGAAATGTGGCAGATAATTCAACAACCACCACATTATAAGTTTCATAATTTATATTTTTACGAGATAGTTACTAATTTCTTAGATCCACCAATACGCAGGCGGTGGCTCGGGCCTAACTTAACCTAAGTTACCTTTAATAACGGGTACATTGGGTTTATCGCAAACCCTGGGGGGCTATGCATAGCACCCACGCAATTTGTCATCGATGAGAAGTTGCAACAAAATGACATCATTTGACTCCATACAGTCTGCTAAATTCTTTAAAAAATGACTTCATTTTGTGCGTGTTCTCACCGATGCATCGGTGCTGTGAATAGCCCCCCTGGCGCTTATTCACAGCACCGACGCAATTTGTCATCCGTGAGAACTCGCACTGAAATGACGTCGTTTTGGGAAGAATTTACCAAACCGTATGGAGTAAAATTACGTCATTTCAGTGCAATTTATCACCGATGACAAATTGCATAGGCACTGTGAATACGGGCGCTGGGCCCCTATTCACAGCACCGATGCAATTTGTCATCAGAGAGAATTACACTAAAATGACATAATTTTGGGAAGAATTTACCAAACCGTATGGAGTAAAATGACGTCACTTCTCACCGATGACAAATTGCATCGGTACTGTGAATACGGGCCCTGGGGGGCTATTTACAGCACCCATGCAATTTGTCATCAGTGAGAAGTTGCACTGAAATGACATTATTTTACTCCATACGGTTTGCTAAATTCTTTCTAAAATGACATTTCAGTGGGATTTTGCAATCGGGTCTATTCTGTAAGTAAGAATGTTAAATTTAAAGATTAAAAAAACTTACCTAAGTAAAGTTCTATCTTAATTATATGAATACCTCCTCCGAATAGATTAAATACTACTTCCTACTTCGTCGTCACGTACTTAAAAGCAGAGCAATTTTCTACTTTGCTGGTCATGCACAGTAGGTGGCTTACTCATTCTGTTTAAAGCAAAGGATTGTAATGGGAATGGGTCTGGGTGGGTTTAATCTATTTGGAAGAGGTATTCATATAATTAAGATAGAACTTCACTTAGCTAAGTTCGTTTAATCTTTAAATTATACTTCATACCTCCTCCTCCAAATTAAATACGTAGATGTTTAAAATAAAAACAATCCTTTAAAATAATCTGATTTCTACCTTAGAAATTAGAAATATTAATTATAAAAACGAAAGAACACATGGAATTATACAGAGATTGTAAAACCAAGTAAAACAATTTGAATTTTGTGACCAACCTGCTGTTCTTCTTATTTCTTCAAGGTTTATGCCTCCCTTGAAAGCTTTTGAGGTTGAAGCATGGCGAGTGCTATAGGCCTTAAACACATTATTGTCTACACGACTACGATTCAGAACCACCTTGATCCAATTCTCAAGGGTTTGAATGCCAACCGCTTTCTGAGGTCTTTTGGATGATACAAAAAATCTTTGTTCGCTGCCTGTAGTTATCTTTGTCTGGTCTAAATATTCTTTTAACGATTTGACTACACAAATCTTAGGATTTTCCTTGAAACTTGGTGCAGAAAGTACCGGTTGGAGACTGTTTGGTCCTGATGTCTTAATTGGGTCTGCTATAAAAATATCAACACTCCTATTGCTAGTATAAAGGATGTTTTTATTCTTATAACAGTCAACGTCCGAATTCCATGCACCGTTGTCAGCGCCAGCACATAATTAGCTTTCTTGTTAGGTCTTGCAGGGGTACCTCACTATGTGGCCAGACTTTTTCTAGGTTAGTGTTAGACTACCCAGGTAAAATTATACCTTAGTTTTTCTAGCTATAATTTTGAGATACCCCTGCAAAACTTCATTATTGATGAATGTTACCCAACCTCGGTCCTATTTTAAGCTGATTGCAGACCAGGCCGTGTTGACTGAGCCATATGATGCTCCCTTATTATATATGCTGGTCAAAAAAAGGTAATTATCCTCGGGACATCCACTTGAAAAGTAGATATACATATGTTGATCCTTGCGAAAATTTCACCACGAGCGCAGGCGTGCTTCGTATTGTTTAGTGCTTAAAACATTTATGGAGGACAGACCAATCTCTGTTGCTTCTTGTGGAAATCCTCTATGTATTAAGGCCTCCCTTACTAAGTCCCGGCCACAAGTGAAAGTTTTCTCCACCGTGGATGAGGTTCCCTGTGAGAAGACAACAACAGATTAATACTAGGTTCCAGGTAGGTATAATTGGCTGGGTACCATGCTTGAGTTGACCAGTATGGTACAACTACAATGCCAGTAGCCTCGTCAGTTGTTTGTAATATTCTTAGAATTACACAAGGCACAAATGGAGGTAATGCATAAAAGAAATATAGTCCATGGTAATGTGAATGCGACCATTTCAACACATTCCGGGTCTTTATGTCAAGAAAGACAGCGTTTACACTTCTTATTCAACCTACTAGCAAATAGGTTTATGTTGGATTACCCAGTTTTGATACTTCTGATAAGTCCTTATAATTAAATTGTAGGCTTCCGATGCTATTTTATATTCCTTCTCGATATCAAAATTACGGGATAGCTGATCAGTTTCGGTATTCTCTTTAGATCTTGTGTAGGATGCAAAAACCCATATGGCTAAATCATATGCCCCCCATTCTATTAATGTAAGAAATTGCAGTGGTGTTATCAATTCTTAACAGAATCTCACAGTTTGACATGCTATTAACAAGAATTTAAGACCAAAGTATGTTGCATAATTTATATGATGTTTTGTATTTAATTTCTGATATTTTCCTATTTATCCTATGCCTCTTTTCTAATGCAAGTTCTATGGTCATCTTTTCTGAATTCAAGATGAATCCTAAGAACCTACATTTAGTCTTGGGGACAAGCTGACTTTTTGTATTAATAATGAAGCTTAAGTTTTTTAGAACTTAGTATGTAGTTTAAAGATTATTTAAACTATCTAATTCTATAAAGAATATAATTTATTTTTGAATATATGTATTATATATATAAACAATCTAATTCTGATCTTCCTGTTAAAAGGAAGTCATCGAAATATAACTGATAATAATCGTCGTTCTCTTAGAGATAAAACTACAGGCTTTATAAGTTTTGTAAAAACGTATGATGCGGTACATAGCCTAAAAGGCAAACATGTGAATTCATATAATTTGTTATTAAATTCGAATCTTAAATATTTTCTGTGTTGTTTATAAATGTGTAATACAAAATAATTCTTTTAAATCAAAGGAGCTCAGATCCGTCTTTACACACGGGCTCGCACGGCTGGTGTCCAGGGCTCCGTGATTTAAGGGCCCTCGAGCTAAGCCCTTTGCTAACATTTTTAGGGGCACCTGAGCTCCTTTGATTTAAAATATAGTTATTTTCTATTACCAATTTAAAAACAACACAGAAACTATTTGAGATTCCAATGTAATAATAAATCATATAAATTCACATGTTTGCCTTTTGTACTATATACCACTCCATACGTTTTTACAAAACTTATGAAGCTTGTAGTTTCATCTCTAAGAGAACGAGGATTATTATCAGTTATATTTGGATGACGTCCTTTTAATAGGAAGATCAGAATTAGATTGTTTATATATATAATACATATATTTAACAAATATTTATATTCTTTATAGAATGCGATAGATTAAATAATCTTTAAACTACTTACCAAGTTTTTACTTAGGCTTCATTATTAATACACAAAAAAGTCAGCTTGTCCCCAAGAGTAAATGTAGGTTCTTAGGATTTATCTTGAATTCAGAAAAGATGACCATAGAACTTTCATTAGAAAAGATGGATAGGATGAATAAGAAAATATCAGAAATTAAATACAAAACATCATATAAATTATGTAGAATTGCTTGCAACATACTTTGGTCTGAAATGCTTGCCAATAGCATGTCAAACTGTGAGATTCTGTTAAGAATTCATAACACCAATGCAATTTTTTACATTAATAGAATGGGGGCATATGATTTAGCCAGCCAGATCTGGCAATGGTGTGAGAGACGCAAGATATGGGTTTTTGCATCCTACATAAGATTCAAAGATAATACCGAAGCTGATTAGGTATACCATAATTCTGATATCGAGGGGGAATATGAAATAGCATCGGAAGCATACCATTTTATTGTATCAGAACTAGGCAATCCGACATAGACCCATTTGCTAGTAGGTTTAATAAGAAGTAAAAACGCTGTTTTTCTTGGCATAAAGACCCGGAATGTGTTGCAGTGGACGGATTCACATTACCATGGACTGTATATTTCTTTTATGCATTCCCTCCATTTGTGCCTTGTGTAATTTTAATATTACAAAAAATTGACGAGGCTACTGGCATTGTAGTTGTACCATACTGGTCAGCCAATTATACTGGAACCTAGGATTAATATGTCGTTGTCTCCTCACAGGGAACCTCATCCACTGTGGAGAAAACGTTCACTTGTGGCCAGAACTTTGTCAGGGAGGCCCTAATACATAGAGGGTTTCCACAAGAATCAGCAGATTGGTCTGTCCTCTATAAATGTTTCAAGCATTAAACAATACGATGCACACCTGCGCTCGTGGTGGACCAACATATGTAATAAGGGAGCATCATATGGCTCAGTCAACACGGCCTGGTCTGCAATTAGCTTAGTAATAGGACCTGACCCACTGAACAAACAAATTTAAGTAATCAACATTAAAACAACGTTTAATTTTGCTTTAATGTTGATATAAAGTTATTTGTTTGTTTTTTTGCTCAGTGGGGAGGTTGGGTAACATTCATCAATAATGAGGTTTTGCAGGGGCATCTTAAAATTAACGCCAGGAAAACTTAGGTATAATTTTAGCTGGAATCCTAGAAAAAGTCTGGCCATATAGTGAGGTACCTCTGCAAAACAGCGAATTATTTTGCTAGCGCTGACAACGGGGCATCGAATTCAGAAGTTGGCTGTTATAAAAATAGAAAACATCCTTTATAATAGCGATGGGGGTTCTGGTTCTTTGGGGAGTGCGCATTTCTGCACTGCACTTAGGCCTTATTAGGCCCATTGTGCTTCCTCCCGTCGATTACCCAGCCTCAGCTCAGACAGACTACCTGGTTTAGGTAGTCTAGCAAAGCCGAGGGTAGATCTCTTATGTAGGCCATTGTAGGCCATCTTTCACCCAATAAGGAGCCTCTAGTTGACGAGAGTGCCGGGCAATCGCTGAGAGTGTGTCCGGCAGTCTCGTCTTCCATGTTACACCCTCTGCAGGATGGAGAGTCAACTATCCCCATCCTGTATAGGTATGCGTTTAGCCCGCAGTGACCAGTCAGGGCGGCAGTTATGCGCCTAAGGTTCCCCCTGGTCAGCTGCAGGTACTGTTTCGCTGATCTCTCGTTGGGATACAATAGTGTTTCCTTAAGAGGGCTTGCAGCCCTCAATGTCATCCTAACGCTTCCTGAATTTCTCCAGTGCGTTGGTTTGTACCATATTACACAGAGACAGAGGTGCACTAGCGGCTCCGGTGAAAGAATGTCTATCCCAGCCGCTGCTCTTGCAAGTGCGTTGGCTCTCGTGTTACCTGTGTTCAAGTCGTGCCCCTTCACCCAGCAGACTTCAATGTTGTTATACATTGCTGCTTGCCTGAGTTTCCTGTGGCACTCTAATGTTGTCTTTGAAGTTGTATGAGATTTCTTCAGAGACAGTAGCGTTTCCCTGCTGTCCGTTAGGATCAGTATGGCTTCATTTGACACTTTGTGGTTTATGATGTTCTCAGCCGCAAGTGTTATACCCATCGTCTCTAATTATGTGACGGTGGCATGCTTTCCCATCGAAACCTTTGTTTGGATTTTCAGGGTCCTGGAGAAGACTTCAATCCCTGATCTATCCATCCTTTTGGATCCATCTGTGCAGATCCTTATCGCCGACTCTCTCGTATGTTCAGTGGGTTGAATTGTAACCGTGTAGGGTGCATTCCGAATGAGTGTCGGTCTGCAGTAGTCAGTGCCAGCCTCTAAAAGAGGTGTGTCTTTGCAGACACTCCTCCAGAGGTGTCCTCTGACTTCCCCACAGCGGTTACTGTTCCAGATCCCACTGCCTTAAAGGCGAAGTATGGTCGCCTCGGCCTCCCTTTCCACGTGAATATCAAGTGGCGGAAGGCATAGCATGACCTCCATCGCCATCGTTGGAGTAGTGTGCATCGCGCCTGTTATGCTTAGACAGACTGCCCGTTGCACTTGCTAGCAATGGGGGTATTGATATTTTTATAGCAGACGGGACCAAACAGTCCATAACCGGTACTTTCTGTACCAAATTTCAAGGGAAATTCTAAGATTTGTGTAGTCAAATCTTTAAAAGATCATTTAGACATAACAAAGATAATTAGGGGCAGCGACAGATATTGTTTGTATCATTCAAAAGACCTCACAAAGCGGTTGGCAGCCAAACTCTTGAGAATTGGATCAAGGTGTTTCTGAATCGTAGTCGTGTAGATAATACAATAGTGTTTAAGGCCTATAGCACTCGCCATCCTTCAACCTCAAAGACTTTCAAAACAGGTATATAAGCATTGAACAAATAAGATCAGCATGTTGGTCACAAAATTCAAATTGTTTTACTTGGTTCTACAATAAACCAATTTTTAACAAGAGCGATTTCGCCTTTGCCATATACAAGATTAAATAATTTTGATCTCTATATAATTCCATGTGCTCTTTCGTTTTTATGATTAATATTTCTAATTTCTAAGGTAGAAATAAGTTTATTTTAAAGGATTGTTTTTACTTTAAACATCTACGTATTTAATTAGGAGGAGGAGGTATGAAGTATAATTTTAAGATTAAACAAACTTACCTAAGTGAAGTTCTACTTAAGGTAGAACTTCACTTAGGTAAGTTTGTTTAATCTTTAAATTATACTTCATACCTCCTCCTCCTAATTAAATACGTAGATGTTTATGCGGCGTCATATTTAAGATATATGAATACCTCCTCCGAATAGATTAAACCCACCCAGACCCATTCTTAATACAATCCTTTGCTTTAAAAAGAATAAGTAATCCACCTAGTGTGCATCACCGGCGGAGTACAAAATTGCTCTGCTTTTAAGTACGTGACGACATCTAGTAGAAGGTAGGGGTACTATGTATTTAATCTATTTATGAATACCTCCTATACACTGATCTCTATATAACAGTGGATTGGGCATATTCCATATTTCGCTCTTTGATAGCGTGCCTATTTTAACGGCAGCAAATTGGGGTTTTGTGACACGTTTGAGCGACAAATTCAAATCACTTCAATGGAACATTTATAGTATACATGCATTAAATATTTGTTTATATAAGTAAATGTGCATACATGAACGGTTTATTGGTAAATTTCTATACAGCGTGCAGTGATTATTTATTTATAATTGAAATGAAAACAATAATATTAATATCTAAAAATATTTGCAAACTTGTTAGTATCAGTATTTTCATTTTCATTTTAAACATTGTAGTCTTTTATAATTACATCAGTAAACGCAACTGTTTATATATTATACTCTTGGTCAAACATAGTCGGGACAGCTTTATTTTTCTTGGTCGTGTATTTCTTGGTTTGCTTGAGCGCAGATGCAATAAAATGTTTGGAACCCAATCTCATTGTTTTAGCTATTTTTGTATTTAACAAACCCATTTGTTCCAGCCATTTTCTGGACGATTCTCCATCGGATGGAAATCTTGAAGTAGTCATATTTTAATATAACAATTTAAATAGATATTTACTTTGACAGTTTATTTCGATGTACTTACTTGTGCGGCGTCATATTTCTCGATGGGTTGGGTTTTCTTCCGCAGAAAATGCACTGGAACACCAACAAACACTGATTAACGCGTCCATTTCAAATGTCGCGATATATTGGTGTCACAAAACCTCAATTTTGATCAACATGTGGGAACGCGCCCTAGCAGTTGGGCCCCATCCAGTGTTATATAGAGATCAGTGTATTCATATAATTAGGATAGAACTTCACTTATGTAAGTTCGTTTAATCTTTAAATTTTAATGCCTACTTGCACCGATTCTGATTAACTTTTCGATAAACTAACCACGAGTAACTTTAATCGACGGATTTCTGTTGCACTGTGGGCTGGTTTACTAATCAGCCACCATAGACGATCCTGGCACAGGTTATCACCACAGCCATATCTTATTGTAGTTTAATTATATTACATTTATTTGGACGGCACGACACATTCAGACAACACCCAGGGACACGACGAGTTATTATTTTTAAATAATAACTCCCCGTGCACGATATTCGAATCCGGTATGTGGCTCGCCGAGCGATATTCCGTCCAGCGACGTTACCGCTCGGCCACCACCTGCCCGCGAGATTTATAAATGATATATATTTCTATATTTAAAGTGGTTGTAACTTTATTTATCGCACATTTGCCTATTAAAAAAGTACAATAGATCTCAAGGAGCTAAAATAAATAAATGAAAATGAAACACAAATAAACAATAAATAATTTCACGAAAATGAAGGTTGTGAAGTTATTGCGCTAATTTTACGACGAATGCTCGGAATGTTAGCCGGTCGAAATCGGGTGATTAACTATTTGAGTTTTTTAGGGGACTTTAGCCATTATTAAGTTGCGGTGCAAACCAATTTCTGACTTAATCGTGATTAACGTTTTAGCCATGATTATGTACCTGCGGTGCAAGTGGTCATTAACCTATATTCTCCATTTAACATTCTAATGTTTACTTGCACTACAGCTGATTACCTTTAATCAGTGATTACTACTACTTAAAAACAACAATTTTATTCACCAATTGTAAACATATTTGCATTTTGATGAAAGATACGTGTTTGGGAAATCAAATTTAAAACATTTGTATAGACTCGAATTTTGACTTCAACATGCGTTGATTGACTTATTCACTACGATTAAATACCTGCGGTACAAGTGGATTTGGTATTTGTTATGTATACAAAATCCACCTTTAATATAATACTTGATAGATAACGTTTTCCTTATGGAATCGGCCTGTATGTCTACAATGCATGTTTACGATCGTCTCACTATTTTCATGAAAAAAAATCTATATACGTAGTAAGTTAGGCAACACAATTGACAGCCGAAAATATTAGTAGTATACATTTACTGGTTTGAATTATTTTAACCATTTTGAAAAAAACGTTGAGATATGCAAGTGCTGCAGTTGTCTAAGGCAACACCTTAAATATTATTAAGTAGATTAACCTTTTATCTAACCATTTCAAGTCAAAATTAAGAACTTGCTTCTCGGAAGGATGCAATGTCCCTCAAGAAGGTCAGGTAAAAAGGGATTAAAATTTTATAATCCGTTGTAAAAATATGCAAAAAGCAATAACTACTTTGTTCTATACACTATAATATGGTTGAACAGTATTGTATTCAAATGTAATAGTAAAATAAAAATGTAGGTAGTAAGATGTTTCCTTAATAAATCTACTAGTGTAAATCTGAACATTTTCACAAAAACCAATATTTTTCGTTTGAATCAGATACAGAAGTTAAAGAAGAAAATGTAAGAAAAAGAAATGACTATTGAAAATCCCAGGTGTTATACATTAAAAACAATCGGAAGGGTTTTCCCTAGATATAGACGATTTTGACATGACATTTCTCGAGAGCCGTGAATTTTGTGAAAAAATTAAAAAATGTAATGGTATACATGATAAAAAAAATATGAATAATTTCAATCAACAGTCTACCTCAAAAATGATTTGAGCTATAGAAAAGTATAATAATAAAATGTTTATTTTTAAGAGATCTACAATTTTTATTTGAAGAATTTTTCAATGCTGTCAATAATTAGCGAAATATCAAAAAGAAAACATCCCAAGGTCCAGTTTTCAGATTTTAACCAAAAGTGGTTATACATTTTCAATACCATCCATTTAGCTTGTTGTTTTTGCACTCAAACAGTGGCGTAGCAAGGTCAGCTGGTATCCGCTACCAGGAAATATTTTGTCACCCCCCGCCCTTACACAGAGGCATAGAGGGAGCTTTTTTAAGTATACCTACAATATAGACTGTAAATCTTCTATAAAGTATTGACTTGTTGAAGTAAATTAATTGTCAGACGAAATTGTTAAACTCAATGTAAATTATTAGTTTTCAAAAAAGGGAACATTTATTTAAAATTAAAAACATATTTTTGCCATTTTTTGACCTTGCTGATGACATCTGGGGTGGCCCGCACCCACCTTGCTATGCCTTTGCTCGTACACATTGAAAAAAATATATGTTTTTTGGAATCAGGGATGTCCAAGGGCCAGTTGCACCAAACATATTGAATTGGTTCAACTCTGAACTCTCGCTAAAAGTGACATTAGAACAATAGGAACTGTCATTTTGAACTTAAGTTCAGCTTGAACTCGCGTTCAACGTTTTTTGGTGCAAATGGGACTAAAACATTGAGGTTCATCAAAATCTCGTGGTTGATTTTTTTTATTATGAGTAGTGTGGCATGATTATCGAAATTAGGCACATTGATGCGCAGAACGAACTACGTTCGTGCATCATTGCTATGTTATTAGGATGGACTCCATTCGAGATACATTGTGCTCGCAGGTTACTAATTTCGATAATCGGGCTTTAAACCAAGTTTAAATGTGCATAATATATTTTTATAATCTTAAGAAATATTAAATATAGTAAATACTTTTCATATTGCAGTAGAAGCAAAAAATAATTTAAATATGTAACAATATCTACACAGCTGATTTAGACACACGTTTTACTGTACTGGGCCTAGGAACACTAGATGTACGAACTCTCCTCTCCAATTTCTTGCTGGCGTTATAACTATGATATACATTTTTCATCGCGTGGTGAACTTCTGTTAATTTATCTATATTTGCACTCATGTGCTTCCTCATATTATTGCCAGTATATGCAACACCTTTGACCTGAAACTCTGTTGTGTCTGTATTCCACAGCATCTTACTTTCAATTGTTTTCTGAAATGTACATTTTGTTTAATAGAAAAGTTGAATTTTTATTAAATTATTATTACCAAATACTCTTTAGGTATGTAATTATCAATCATAACACCAGCTAATTGTAACTCACGAACTAGAAGTCTATAGTTATCTAGAAGTACTTCCATTTCTCTTTGGTATTCATGTTCCTTATCAGCATGTTCTTCTTTCACCTCATTTAGTAGTTGTTGTACTTTCTTAATATTCTTTGTTATACCTACGTTCTCTTCCTGAAGGCTTGAATACTGCTCCTCAACATTTATTCTTTCTTGCTATAATTAGATCATTTATTATCAATTTTTGATTGTTTAATAAGAATAAAATGTTCTTACTCCTTTCTTTTGTATTTCCTCTTCTAATTGCTTGCTATATTCTTCCATTGTTTGCAATTCACCTCGGGATAATTCTAAGAGGAATTCCTGGTGTTTTGCCTTCTCAAATAAGTTTTCACCTCCAATCAAGATTTTTTTCTGTATTAATGATATCTTGTTGAGCAATTCATTTTTCTCTTTTCTGAAAGAAATGAAATGAAATTATCAATAATAACAAAGAAAGCCTAAACAACCACAGTTTTAATGTTTTTTAATAATATCAATAAATGAACTTTTTTTAAGATTATTAAAGAAAATATTTACTCAGTTTTTTCAATCTCTTCATTTTGCTTCCTGGACTCTTCCTCATAAGACATGTCTTTCTTTTTCTAAAATATAATTGTTTGCACATTACACATCCACACATTGAATAAATTCATTTCAAATGTACCCTGCTTTCCATTTTAGCTGCTTGTCTTTCTTCATGAAGGGAAATAACATGAATACGTTGTTGTAACTTCTCAATTTCTTGTTCGAAGCATTCAATAAGTCCCTTCTTGGTTTCAACGTTAATCCGTGCGGTATTTTTAATAAATTTAACTCGACTAGCATATCTTAACGTACAGATACTTTCCTCATAATCGACCTCAGATGGACTAACCATTGCAATCTATTAACAATGATTAAACTATTACATACAAAACTTTAATCAACTTGGTGAAATTCACCATTGCGGTTTTAGAATTGCCTCCTAATGAATCCTGAAGAAGGCGAGTTAGCTTAGAGTTTCTATATGGTATGTGGGTACTTTTACCATCAACTAATGCTGATATAACGTTACCCAGAACAGAAAGTGACTGGTTGATATTGCTAGCTTCTTTAAGGCGGTCTCCTGTTGCTTGTGTTCTGCTCAGCCGTTCAGAACCCTGTAAAAGTAATGTAAAAATGTAAGCATTTTTGATTTGTTTTTTTAATTTTAGTCAATTTAAAGTTATTTTTATACTTAACTGTATGTCAATTTTTCCGTTTGATACTCTGTATAGCAGTGCTTGGCTGCAGGGTTTGCCGTAGTACATTAGAGTGCGCTAAATTTTTGAAGCGTGCCGCGAAATATTTTTATTTTAACATCAATAAACATACATTATTATTAAATGTCTTCGTTTATGATTACGTTAAAGTGCCGAGAAATCTTTTCACTTTAAAATCAATAAACGTATATTATTAATAAATTTCTTCGTTTATGACGTTGAAGTGCAATGAAATTTTTCTTTGGAAAATGTATCACGATAGTAAGAAAATTTAAAAATACTGCCATATAGTGATGTAAAATTAATGGTAATTTAAAATTGAGTAATATTCTCCGTAATATTATCGGTAATATAGTAATTATTGGTAAGTTAGACATAAAACTTGTTAAATAACAAAAAGTCTATTTTTTACGAAAAATGCTAAAGTTGTGATGTTCATGAGACTGGAAAGTATCTAGAGCAGCAGTTCGTGAACTGTTGGTCACAACCCACGCGTGGTTTGTAAGTCGATATTTATACAAGATCTTGAATGTATAATTATTAGTGGCGCAAGATTGAGTATTTTAATAATCAAGTAAGCGATAATCTAGCAATTAAAAGTAATTTGTAAAAATGAAGTAGACAATCTTATTTGATGGATCTTCCATGAATCGTAAACTAACCTAACCAGTATATTTTGAACTTTACATCAAATCAGTGTTTTATACGCCTGTTGCATGAAGTAAAATTTCGAGTTTAGAAGAGCCTGACAATTTTGTTTTGTCGCTCCACTTCGCTACACGACAAAAACCAAATTTTCAGGCTTCTCTAAACTTGAAATTTTACTTCATGCTTGAACAAGGTGTGGAAAACACTCGTTAGAAGTTTCAGATTGCCAAACTTAACCTAACAAATTGAAATTCAATCTAATCTAAAAACGGTTAGATAGTACATAGCATAATTTTACAAATCTTGCTAGATTACCTAAAAATAGTTATGCATAACCTAACTCACCTTCCCAATCTGTCATGTAGCGTGACCCTATCTTAGATGTCAACTATTTGGATTAATTTCTGGATACTAAGTTTTTCGTACCTTTAACTAAGTTGGTTATTGATTACTAGACTAGCATATCTTAGCGTACTTCACAATCTGTCATCTTATTTCAGAAGTCAACTATTTGGATTAATTTCTGGCTACTGAGTTTTTCTTACCTTTAATTAAGTTGGTTGTTGATTACTTTATTATCTGGCAATTAACACAACCTAAGTAACTAGCAATTAACACAAATTCTAGCTTACGTGGTGGCTAGTTAGATTAGTTGCGGATTACCTATTTTGCCTAACTCTTAGTTTAACTGTTTATCAATTTTTTAAGTTATGTTTTGTATGCAACGTTTCTTTTGATTGGTGGCAGATGGTGGTAAGGATTTTGGCTGCTTTTTGGTTCATAGTATTGTTAGAGACATTATGCATAAAAGCAGAGTTGTCCCGAATACAGGTGTACTCGAGGACTGAGTACAATTACTCTACACAAAATGTACTCGAGCACTAAGTACAAGTACGTAACAATTGGTAATTAAGTACTTATACAAGTACAAGGTACTGAGTACATCAACTGGCTAAAAATATGACAACAATCTTTAGTAAACAAATGTTTTTGTGTATTTTGAATTTCACATTACATTAGTGTTCTATACACGTGGCATATGAAGTAAAATTTTGTGTTCAGAAAAGCCTAAAAATTTGGAATTGCTGGGCTCACTTCGCTTCGCCCAGCAAATTAAAATGTTCAGGCTTTCCTAAATTCAAAATTATGTTGCTTTTTAGCATTTTATCTCATTCTAACATTGTTTTTTGTTAACTATGCAGCTGACACTTAAACTATAATAACAGCTGATGTACGTTAGCATTATACAACTATAGTTGACATTTAGCTTACAGAGTAATACCTAACTTGACAAAGCACATCTAACCTAACTAATCATTGGTCAATTATCATAGGAATGATCAGTTGATTATAATTAGAATGATCAGTTGATTATCATTCAAATGATGAGTCAATTATCAGCATCACTCAAGCACCGATCATTCGATAACTGAAATTATTCATTTACGCCCATCACTAAACCTAACCTAACTCTTCGTATTTTATTATGTTTGATGCACTGGCGATATTTTACTGTCGTTTATTTTGAAAGTTTAAGCTAAACTTCACAGATAAAATTTGTTGTATTTGTTTAAGGTAGTCTAGCTATCATTTGTTTAAACTGTGGCACTAATGTCAAAATTGAGAGAGTTGTTTTAACAAATACCTCACTGCCATAAATCGTTTGTTTTGTAAGTTAGAGCAAATCGCACTTAAGTAGATATATCCAAATATACTCGTCATTATTCGCTATAAAAATTGGTAGAGCACAAGTACAAGTACTTGGAACATAAAGTACTCGTGGACTGAGTACATGAAAAGTACTCAGAGTAATTTTGAGTACTTGTACTCGAGTACCGCCCAGCTCTGCATAAAAGCAGGAGGTTATTTCTTCATATAAATTTTTAGTTTTGCGAACGTGAAGTTTATTAAAATACCAGTAAGCCAGTACTTCCAAACAAGGAATATATCTTTCGAAGAGCAACCAAGGTGAGTTAGTTGGCGGTTAGATTATACCTGGCAGAGCAAGTCTAAGGCTGGGAATTTTTAAAATTGATGTATTCGAAATATTCATTTAAAGGTATAGTAAAACATTCAAATTATTCGAATATTCTAATTATTTAAATATATGAATATTTCGAGTTTAAATATGTTTTTAATTGAATATTCGAATTTAATCAAAACATGTATCCTTATTTGATTTTAATCTTGTGATGAATTACCAATAAGTTAGTATGTATTTTAACTTCATATTGAATTAGTGTTTTACATGCCTGGCGCGTGAAGTAAATATTTCAAGTTTACAAAAGCCTGAAATATTTACTTCATGCTTAATCAAGGAGTGGAAAACCCTTGTTAGAAAACTACTAAACCTTTAATGACAACACCGAATTCTTAAAAAAAATGAGCAAAAAGATAATTAATGAAACTCATAAAGATTATCGTATAGATAACTTTTTAATTAAATTTGGCATATATTTTGTTTCTTGTCTCCATCCCCCCTGAGCGTTTCATATGAAAACAATTGACATTGAAATAATATTTTGTTATTTTTACCACCTGGTCTCTATTCTGGCTACACCCATGTGGAAAGCTGTTATATTTCGAAAGAATGAAATAGATAACTTAATTTGTGCATTTTTTATTTCCGAGTTTCCTTCGTTTGTACAACCCAGATGCATGGCTAGAAGTGAGATACTCTACAAATGGCTGAATTGACTCCTCACGCACAATCGTGGTTGGCATAAATCCTCAAATCAATCCGGGTATCAAGCTGGTTGTGTCGTTCCATTGCAATCGTTTAGCATTTCGCGGTTAGCTTAATGCCTAGCATCAAGTCAGCCCCAAGACTGCAACGCTTCAATCCAACACGATTACAATGAAACTCTGAATGATGCCAAGCGCAATTATGTGTGAAGAGCCATTGACTTGTGTTTTCCATGCTACTTGTATCGCTACACTTTAAATGGGTCGATTTATAAAAAGAGTTCCAGTGAATAGTGGATCGTCACTTTTGCGGGCATAGGTTTGAAAGTTTCTATACTGACTTCCAAGCTTTGTTTGGGAATGGGGTAGATTTTAATCAAATATTATTACTCATTGAATGTTTGAGCCCTTCAGGAAAACTACATAACCATGGTTTAATTTTGCTTCGCGCAATATTGACATGTATGATATAGAAGCGCCTACTTTTTTATGCCTAAGAACTAAATTTACTACAGAGTCATATATAACTCGGGCGGCGCCGTAGCCCAGAGTACATGCGAGTTGTAGTTCACACGTTAACTGCTGCGCCAGAAATGGGTAAAGGCGTCATAGGGTCACGCTACTTTTGTATGCATTTTAATAATTATGTAAAAATTGTTGCTAAAATGTTTGCTAATGGCCATGTGGTTTAAGATACTGCTGTGAGACCTCCGCGAACCACGCGGAATTAGAACCAAATCTACCACGAAATCATATGATTCTGAGCCTACACTATGCGCGAGTTGTATTTAACTGGCTCTCTTTTGCATTAGCTCAGATAATCGAAGTTTTACTGTATTAAAATGTTTCAACTTACCGCTAAATCAACAAGGTTTAATTTCCCAATCCTAGTCTTATTATCCAATCTATCTTTAGATTCAATAGTAATAGTGAAAATAGCATGAGATCTCGAGCTAACATCGTTCATGAGAGTAGATCGCGTAATCCTGTTATTATTACCACGATTCATCAATTCTGTAATAGATTCAATCGAATCTACAGTGAATCCCATTAAATCCTTCACGTAAACGCCAACATCCACCCTCTCCCTCACTTCTAACTTAGTATTCGGAGTATTTGACAGCAGATCCCTGACGTCTTCATTGTAGATTTCCAAATACGTTACTGTAACTGCGAATGATTTCACTTCCGAGGCTCTTGCGATTTGCGAGAAGATGTGTGCGAAGGCATTCGGTATGATCCCTTTTAGCTCAGGCACTTTATTGTTCCCGGCCATGGTGAAGGTCTTTCCTGTACCCGTTTGACCATACGCGAAGATAGTGCCATTGTATCCTTGTAAACTCTTTTCAACGATGGGGTACGCAATGTGCCGATACAAATCCATCTAAAACAAATCAATTACAACTTGCTGAAACACGAAATATTAGATCTACCTGTGTGCAGTCTTGCCCGAAGATGTGATCAAACTTGAACGACTTTGTTTTTTCATGTGCGGGCTTGAATAGAGTGATGACATTTTCTTCACAATCGAGGGTGACGATGTTCTGGTGTTTATCAGATACTTCCTTCTTGTTCAAGGGACGAATACGGATTACAACACGCACGTTTTCCACTTCACCTGGTTGTTTTTTCGTTGACATTTTTACAAGTATGTTGTTGATACAAATACTTTGACTTGAATAGGTTATGACAGAAACAACAAATGGCTTCCGTCAACAAACAGAGGTTGCTTGTCCTTGTTAGCAAGGGCTAATTCATAATTCTACGCGCGTTTTGTCTAAGTCAATTTACTTATTTGGCGAAAAACATTACACGACAACGACGTATGGCAGATGACTGACGTTTTATTGATTCACTGTTAAATCAATAGAAACCAAACAGAAACAATTATGACACATGAACATTTGTTTTAACTCAAAGAATGTGTGATTAAAGTTGTTGATAATTTTAATGTTATTCTCGTGATGGTATTAGAACGAATATTGAAAATAATAGAAATTTTGAAATAAAGGAACTAAAATTGGTAATTACGTATAGCCGGGACCGGCATGGAACAAAATGGAACTATAGTAATCTAACTGTATTGTTACAATCGACGTGTCACTTTTGGACGGTAGATGACGCTAACCGGAATGTGTAAGTTAAGTTGCATATATCAAGTACTGTAATTTTAATATTTTAAGTGAAATTTTAAAATAGTGTAACATTGAAGAGTTTTCACTGGAATGTGATTAATGTTTTCAAAGGTAATATAAACTTCCTTTTTTTTTAATAAATGCGATTTAAAAAATTGGCACTGCAATTTACGTAAATAGGAAAAATAATTAAAATTTAACTTTGGATTTAGCTTAAGCAATTTCTTACAAGTATGGTTAAATTAGTGTTGTCCGATCTGTTATACAGGGTGTCCCACCGAAACCGCACATTAAAAATATATGGACCTCTAATTAATGCATTGTAATGAGATTTTCACCAAGACTTCCGATTGTACTGGCAGTGAACACCAATATTTTTAGTATTGAATGGAATATATTTTTTATTTCTAATTTGAATACATAAAGTTTTGTGAAAAAAATCATTAGGTTATATAATCTAAAAATTTAACCGTATTCGAAATATTTGACATTAAAAAAATTGTAGTGCATTTTCATGTTTTAAAATTCGAATCTCCGAACAAAAGAAAATCGAAGAGATGATATGTATAGAATGCTAGTATAGATCAATGCAGAATTCTGCGTAAGAATATGTAAAAATATACAGGGTGTGCCATTTACGAAATTCCAGATTTATTGGTTTAAAATTGACGAAATATGGTATGAAATTTTGTACACTCTGCATATTATTATTCAAAAAATAAATCACCTTTGATTGGGTACCTTCGGGTATCAACTTTCTGTAGACAATATTTCATCTCTTCGATTTTTTCTTGTTCGGAGATACAAATTTTAAATTAAATCAAGAAATAGCACTAAATTTATCGAAAATGGCTGATCTTGGAAGTTATGTTATCTAATGATTTTTTTCACAAAATTGTATGTAGAACCAAAATTCGAAATAAAAAATATACCATTCCATTTAAAATAAGGAAGTTAGTACTGACTGTCGGTATAACCAGTAGTTGAACAATTTTGAAAATATATATTTATCACATTTCAAAAACTTCGTTGAATTTATGTAAACAGTGAAGTAAAACCACGTACGGTTTTTAAAATATACAGGGTGTTCATTTCGCAAATAAATAGTTTCTAGGATAATAAGCGCAGCGCTTGTTTCCATGGCAACATACCATACAACTAACAACATTTTCAAGAGTCAACATGTGGCACATCATTGAAATCAGCGCAAAAAAAGCTGTTACATGATATGGATGTCTCTATATGCGTCCATAACAAAAACAAAAACTGTGTTTGAAAAAACAAAAACAAATCGCTTTACAGATTTATTACTTACTTCTCTAGTCAAGTCGTAAAAAGTTGCTCTCAGAATGTTTTTAAAAGTTTTGGAAAAAATAACGGAGATGTGGGCAATTTTTAAAAATCGAAAATGTTGGCTTTTTTTAAATTACATCGAAACAATTAATTTAGTTTAAAATTTAAAAGCAGATTATTAATAATCACTAAAATACGAAACTTTTGTCTCTCTATGTCTTCAAATAAGCGAGATCTCCATAGTGCAGCTCGAAAAACGGTCACCTTGTATATATAGAGTGTCCCTTTAGCGCGTTCTCAGAAGATATCTCGGTTTTTGTTGAAGATAGAAAAAAAGTTTTTGCAGCAAAGTTGCTCCTTTAAAAGCAACCTAAAAATATATTCATGAATACAAAGTGCGCTATAAAGGTAGTAGCAAATGTAACTTGCCTATTTTCAATAGATTACCCTGTGTATTATTTGTTTTTTTAATTCCCCATAAAAATTAAGTGCCATTTTATTAAAAACAGTCGGTCTAAGTCGTTTTGTTAATTCGTTTCGGAATTATTTGAGATTTATGAATAAAAATGACATTTGCAGTGGTTCCGTAAACCTAAAATATCACCTAAAGTAAATAAGATAGAAAGTTGCGGTTTTCACCATTTCAACGTTGGCGAGCTTAAGGGTTTTGGTTACAAAATAAAAATAGTTAAATTTATGAAATTTCAATCAAGGGTAACATGATTTTTTTAAATGGAACCATACAATTTTTTCAATCGATTTAAAATGGAATTTTTTTTCGAATTTGCTAGGAATTTTTGTCTGTAGATGTAAAATGTTTAGCATCAAACTTTAAACTTTTAAACATGATTGACATGATTGAAATAAACATTTATAATATAAGCAATATATTGTGAACTTTACCTGCTTCTCTACGCGACCAATAAAAAATTTTACTTCATGCTTAATCTGCCATTGGAAACACTCGTTAGAAGCTTTAAATTTATAAGAAAATAAATTATCTCAACGCATATTCTTCATCAAAGTTGAAATTATGCAATAAAAAATAAAAACAGATTATCAAATCAGCATAAAATTCTTAGAATCCTGACAGTTATTAATAAACTGTGATTGATCATAATTTAAATATCTTTGCTGGATATCCCAAAATATTAAATTTAGGTTAAAATTTGATTTGATAAACAGGGTGGCTGATTTTTTAGTGTACGGCTTCTATCTGCTAAAATATCAAAGGCACAGAAAAAAGTTTATTTTAAAACTTATCATATGCAACGCGATCTACAAGATGAAACACATTATTTTTTTCCATGGCCTACACATTTTCTGGAAAAATGTCAGCAATTATTTTTTCATATGGAATGCCCTGTATATGTTTTGAGAATCAGATTCTTAGGTAAATTCTCTTTACAACGATTTATTACAAGTACTACTTAGGTTTTAAATTATGCCCCATAACGGAATTATTGTAGTCATGTGACATTGTTTCATTAATTGCCGATGGCGCAATCGCGATCTCTTTTTTTTGAGACTAGGATAATGCCGAAAACAAAAATGCAATATCTTGTTTTTTTTCAGACGTTATAGGGCAAAATCGGGTTTTCTTGATTTTTAACTTTAATTAATATCTTGCGTAATTTGGAAGATAGACATAAACTATAAATATCTTTTTAAGACACTTTTTTAAGTAGAATCCAGTGGCGTAGGCATTTTTTTTATTTCATGCACACATTTTCGAGTTATAGCCAAATTATTTTTTTTTCAAACTTAAATCATAGTTGGCTTTGACACAGTCGGAAAGAGTGTTTTTACTGATTTCAAAAATATATACTTTTGTGAATTTATCTTAAGAAACAGTGTTACTACAGAATAGAATCCAGCTTTTAATCTGCTAAATAATATAATACGGAAGACAATAGCCATTTTTAATCATTTGCATGCTCAATTTTAATTAATTATTCCATTGCAACAGCAAAGAGTTCTGTTCTTCCAACAAGATTGGAAAATGAAATTATGTTCTGCCTAATAAAATATTAATTACTCAAAAAAGAATTATTATTATTTATAATGCTTATTATAAATAAAACTGAGCATTGCATGATAAAAAATGGCTACTGTCTTCCGTATTATATTATTTGGCAGATTTAAAGCTAGCTTCTACTCTATAATAACACTGTTTTTTAAGATAAATTCACAAAACTTTATATTTTTGAAATCAGTGAAAAACACTCTTATCAACTATGTTAAATCCAACTATGATTAACATAAAAAAAATATAATTTGGCCATAACTCGAAAATGTGTGCATAATATAAAAAAATACCTACGCCACTGGATCCTACTCAAACAAGTGCCTTAAGAAGGCATTTATAGTTTTTGTCTATCTTACAAATTACGCAAGATATTAATTAAAAAAAAATATTTGTTCTATCTTATAGATCACGTTGTATATGATAAGTTTTATATTAACCTTTTTTTTGTATCTTCAATATTTTAGCAGATATAAGCTGGACACTAAAAAATCAACCACCCTGTATAGTATAACTATCACATTTTAGCAGTATATATTTTCAACGTTACTTTAAATCAGTTGTTTATACGCGTGGCACATGAAGTAAAATTTCGAGTTTAGAAAAGCCCCGTTAGCATTTTCTACGCAGGGCTTTTCTAAACTCGCAATTTTACTTCATGCTTAGTCTGGGAGTGAAAAACACTCGTTAGTTTAAAATATGTCACAACTATTAAAATGTGTGTCGCAAGTATCATAAATAAAAATAATAACATGACCATCTAATAATAAAAACAGTTGTTCTGAAATTATTTTTGTCACTGATTTTTTTTTCTTTAACGCACATAATTACAGAAACAATTATTTTTTTCAACTCATAGATATTACAGATACACAACTAATTTAAAAAAGCTAGGTAAAACATTAAGCGCGTGATTTGTTTCACATACATCTAAAATAACAAACAAGTCATTTTATTTTAGGATTCTTGTTTAACTCACAAATATCAGCGAAAGACAAATAATTTTTTAGGAAGGTTTTTTGTTTAACTCACAAATATCACAGAAACACAATTACCTTTCGTGATTAGTTTTCAAAATTGAGATAGAGAAAACACTTAATTTTGATTTTTCCGTATGTAATACTAAGTAAAAGTATTCTTTTCTTAAACATTTTCTAATCAAAAACATATTTTGAGGTCCCCTGAGTTGATTAGGACAATTTGAGAAATATGTTTTTCTGTCTGTCTGTCTGTTTGTTTGTCTGTCTGTCTGTCTGTGCACCTGAAAATCTTTTATAGACCCTGCAAAGCCCGTGCTTTACAGTGTGTGGGAGTCCCTAGACTCGGTATACCCACTAAAAACACCTCCCTTTTCATCCCACCCCCCCGCGGAACCGCCGTCGGGCGTTACTTCGCGGGGGGCGAACTTGCTTTTCTGGCACTCCTAGATGGCAAGTCGCTCCCTCTCTTTACGCCACAGGCTGGCCTATCCTTTCTTTCTCCGCCGGTCGGAGACCACGAAGTCAGACATCGCGTCCCAGGTCGTCTCGCTGGCCGTCATCTCACTGACTATGCTTTCCGGGGACAGCTGCTGTCGGAGATGGTTTCGCTGCAGGTTGTCCCGTTCTTTCGTGAAGCGTGGGCAGTGGAAGAACACGTGCTCTACGTCTTCCTGCGCAGGCTGGCAGGCGGGGCACGAGCGATCGTCGTCCAGCCTGAAGCGGTGTTGGTACGCCCTGAAGGCGCCATGTCCCGTCAGCATCTGGGCGAGATAGTGGTCCACCTCCCCATGTTGCCTTGATGACCACGACATGATGTCTGGGATGAGGCGGTGGTTCCACCGTCCCTTGGCCGATGCGTCCCAACATTGCTGCCACCTTGCTATCATGGCCGTTCTGGTCTCCGTAGCGATGGTGTGTCGATCGGTCTCCTCCTGGTAACGGCGCCTTCGGCGGTGGATCTCGGCCCGCTCCTCTTCCATCAGGTGGATCGGCATCATGTCTGCTATAACGCATGCGGCATCGTATGACACCGTGCAAAATGCCCGGGCCACCCGCAGGGCACTCCTACGGTAGACCGATGGTACTGCTGTGGCTTCCGACCAGACTGGGGCTGCATACAACGCTTGTGAGGAGCTTTCGCCGTGTCTGTCTTGGACCACCGATGTTTGGCATTATGCTCGCCAGTGCGTTGCATACTGCCTTTGAGCTTGCAGTTCGCAGGTGTTCATCGAAGCGCAGCCTCGCATCCACTTAGATCCCTAGGTAGCGCAGCGACGGCTGTGTGGGGATTTCGCAGTCTCCGACTCTTAGTGTGATCATCTCCCTGGTTTTCCTGCTGGTGACAAGAACCGCCTTCGTCTTGTGGTCGGCCAGCTGCAGGCCGCTTTCCGCGAGCCATCGGCGGATACTGCCGACGGCCTCGTTTGCCATCTGCGTGACCTCCTCTAGGTGCTTGGCCACCACCACCACCACCGCAACGTCGTCTGCAAAGCCGACCGTCGTAGTTCCTGTGGGCAGGGGCAATCTGAGTACTCCGTCGTACATTATGTTCCACAGTAACGGGCCGAGCACCGAACCTTGTGGAACGATTCCTGTGATTTTGCAGGTCTTTGGCCCAACGTCCGTGTTGTATATCAGGCTTCGATCGCCAAAATAGCTAGCGATAATACGCCTGATGTATTCGGGTACCTTCATCTCCCTCAGCGCACTTAGGATGCGGTCCCAGTTCGCCGAGTTGAACGCGTTCTTCACGTCCAAGGTGACGATCACGTAATACTGCTTGGCCCCTCGCTTTCACCGTTTGCCCGTAATAGCCCGGCGCGCCGTGTCAAGGACGACTTTGATGGCATCCACGGTAGACCTCGCTTTCCGGAATCCGTACTGGCTAGATGATAAGCCCCGGGCTCCTTCAGTGGACTCCTCTAACCGGTTGCAGATGATCCTCTCGAGCACCTTGCCCGCCGTATGCAGCAGGCAAATCGGACGGTACGATGATGGGTCGTCTGTTGGCTTGTTCTCTTTCGGAAGGAGGACCAGTTTCTGTTTCTTCCACCGGCTGGGGAAGATACCTTCCGTAAGGCAGGTGTTGTACGTCTGGAAGAAGACGTCTGGTCTGCATCTGATGGCGGCTTTGAGGGCGACGTTAGGAACACCGTCCGGACCTGGTGCTTTTGAGTCCCCGAACTTGCTGCAGGCCTTCAGCAGCTCTTCCGCTGTGATCGTCGGTGCCTCATTGCGGTGGTTGGTCGGCACGTCCTCGGTGTAGGTGATTTCCGGCTGGTTTGGAAAGAGGGTGGTCACTATCTTTTCCAGCATGACTGGGCAGGATGGTGAGACCGTAGTGCAACCTTTCAGCCGTGACATTACTGCCTTGTACGGTCTACCCCATGGGTCACCGTCGACCATGTCGCACAGCTCTCGCCAGCTGCGCCGCTAACTCTCCCTGATGGCTCTCTTCAGGGCCCCTCGCGCCTCGTGATGTTGTAGCCGCAGGGCCTCGTGGTCCTCCCGTCCTTGGGCTCGCTGTGCCTGTCGTCGGGAGCAGTGACACCGCCTCCGGAGTTCGGCGATCTCCTCGGTCCACCAGTAGACCAGTGCATGGCAATTCCTCCAGGTGGAGGTCTTCCGCATGGTCGCATTACAGGCGTCAGTGAGCGAGGACATGTGCTCTGCGGGACCGACTAAATGCACGTCCTTATCCATCATAGTTTTAAAAAGTTCGCAGTCGAAGTGTGTGTGTGTGTGTGTGTGTGTGTGTGTGTGTGTTTCATTTATTGTAATTGCTTTTCAAATTTGACCATATTAACAAATACTGGTCACATTTAACAGTTACTAACCTTTCATTGATGTAATTGTACCTACTTATTTAAGAAAAATTAACAATGTTTAAAACATTGATGAACATACTGGTATTAATTTTTATTGAAATAATTCTTTAAGTAAAATGGTACTTGTGATTAGGGTTGTTATGTTTAAAACACTTTTTTATAAAACAGTGTTTTAAACATGTTTAAAAACAGCCGTCATGTTTTAAACGGTTTTGTTTTAAACATGTTTTAAACGTTAACTTTGATTACAACGTTTTTTTTTATCTTAAATTTGCTAAATTATATTTTATTATACTTCATTAAGAATTTTTCTTTACATTCTTAAATTTTGACTAACTTGTTGAAGATATTTTAAATTATATTATTAAACCTAACATTTTATTACAATAAAATATCACAACTGTGTGTGCAATAATGTGATTTTTAAATACAGGGAATTTTTCTTTCAAGTATACGTATGCATACACTGTAAATTTTAAGACATTCGTTGCTTTTTTAAAAGATTTCAATTAGAATCTTTAAACGAGAGTTTTCCACTCCCAGACTAAGCATGAAGTAAAATTTCGAGTTTAGAAAAGCCTAAAAATTAGGCTTTTCTAAACTCGAAATTTTACTTCATGCGCCACACGTATAAAACACTGAAATACCATAAAGTTTAAAATATATGGCTTTAGCAATGTAATATGTAGATGTGAATTAAACGTAAGTCAAATTCTGCGCTGAACAAATTTTGTAAGACGGTGAGTATAGGCAACCCAATAACTCTAACGTATATTAGGTTGCCTATAATTGTTGTTGTATGTGTGTGTTTTTGAACTTCACTGTAAATCAGTGTTTTTACGTGTGGCGCATGAAGTAAAATTTCGAGTTTAGAAAAGCCTAATTTGGATTAGCCGCTCCGCTTCGCTACGCGGCTAATCCAAATTCTTAGGCTTTTCTAAACTCGAAATTTTACTTCATGCTTAGTCTGGGAGTGGAAAACACTCGTTAAAAGCCCCAAATTAACCGCTTTGAAACAACGAATTCCCGCAAATTTAAAAAAACGCTGTAATTATCGCATATGTATACTCAAAAGAAAAATGCCCTGTATGTTCTGTTTTAAACACGTTTTAAATGTGTTTTAAACATGTTTTAAGCACGTTTTGAATATGTTTTTTAATCGTTAATGTTTTAAACGCCGTTTCAATGAAAAAACACGTTTTGTTAAAAAAACTGTTTGTTTTAATTTTAACAACCCTGATTGTGATACATTATTGTAAAGAGAATTTCATTTAGAATCTGATTCTCAAAAATATTCAGGGCATCCCATTTAAAAAAAATAAATGTTGACTTTTCCTGTAAAATAGGTTGGCCATGGACAAAAATGTTTGTTCCAACTTATAGATCACGTTGCATATGATAAGTTTCATACTAACCTTTTTTTGTCGCTTCGATATTTTAGCAGATATAAGCTGGACACAAAAAAATCAGCCACCCTCTATATTTATTCTATCAACGTATTTTTTTATTAAATTAAATTGAATCCATTTTAAATAATTTATGATGAAATAAGTTTCTGACTGATTGTCTAACAAGGGTTTTCACTCGCACATTAAGCATGAAGTAAAATTTCGAGTTTATAAAAGCCTGAAAATTTGGATTTGCAGGGGCGCGCGAGCGAAGCGAGTCGTGTCCCGGAAAATCCAAATTTTCAGGCTTTTATAAACTCGAAATTTTACTTCATGCGCCACGCGTGTAAAACACTGATTTTACGTAAAGTTCGAGATATATTCAACTTTATTTTATGTTTAATCTCACATTCATTAATTTTTACAGATGTTTATTGCATCTAACCAAATTTTACGCTTTCAAAATGTTAGCAACTTGGATTAAGATATGTAGGTATACTTAAATTAAAAATCTCTATATAAAATCTAGTGATTTTTAAGATGTTATTGTAAAAATGAGGGCAGAAGTTCATCAATTATTCCGAAATTAGGGTTCAATTATAATGGTTCTATAAGCGTTTTAACAAATGTCATCATTAAATGGGATTATTTTGTCTAATGGAATGCGTTTTCACACTTGATAAATATTGAAGAATTCGCTCCGAATTGTAATCGACTTTTCTTTTTATTCCACCACCGCCATTGGAATGTTCGCAGGTATTTTCAACTCAATTGAAGAAACAGTTTTATCTCTATACATTCTCAATCAATAAGGTTTAGTTGTCGTTTTATAGCGTACAAAATTATGAAACAAAACTACAAATTAGTTTTCAATAATTTACCGGACTTTACAATACAAATAAATTACCTAAGACTATTTAAAAATAAACTAAAACAATTTCTCATTACTAAATGTTATTATAGATATATAATGATAAATAATTTCCGATATGTATTGATGCGTTTAGTACTTAGTATTTATTGATTTTAAATTTACAAATTGTCTAATAATAGATTATTATAAATATACAAGGAGTTTTTCTTTTCAGTATACATTTCCCAATTACAAGGTATATGCTGTAAATCTTTATTTGTTGTTGTTGTTCTTTTAGAGAGTTTAATTTTAAGCTTTAAATGGGAGCTTTTCACTTCCAGATTAAGCATGAAGTAAAATTTCGGGCTTAGAAAAGCCTGAACGTTTGGATTTGGACGAGAAGAGTCCAAATCCAAATTCAGGCTTTTCTAAACTTGAAATTTCACTTCATGTGCCACGCGTATAGAACACTGAAATATTGTAAAGCTTATAATATGTTACTAAAATAGTATGCTAAAGGCGTATATTTGGAACTTCACTTTACATCAGTGTTTTATAAGCGTTACGGATGAAGTAAAATTTCAAGTTTAGAAAATCCTGAAATGTTTAGGCTTTTCTAAACTCGAAATTTTACTTCATGCTTAACTTGGGAGTAGAAAACACTCGTTTAACACTCGTCAAATTCAACTCATTATTGTAACAGCTCAGTTTGAAGCTTTAAACGAGTGTTTTTTATTCCTAGATTAAGCATGAAGTAACATTTCGAGTTTAGAAAAGCCTGAATGTTTAGATTTGTACTCTTTGCGTCCAAATCCAAATTCAGGCTTTTCTAAACTCAAAATTTTACTTCATGCGCCACGCGTATAAAATACTGTAATATTGTGAAGTTTACAATATGCTACTAAAGCAGTATATATATATAAAGCGGCCATTCCATAAATAAGTGCACACTATTTAGGGGTACATCAGGGATTTTAGCGAATTTCACATATATTATAAAGGCTATCAAGACATGGTTTTTGGTTGTTACTAGAGGTTAAACAAATTATTGTTTCAAAAATTATAACAATATAAACTTTTAGTACACTTTTATTTTGAACTCAAAAGTATCGTAAACCGTTACTGATACAAAAAAGTTATACCTGACTTTTTTATGCTTAAATGTTCAAAGTTTAAAATAATTTTTTTCTTTTTTTTCTTTTTTTTTCTTGAAAGAAATATATGTTATACCCCAATCCTTTCTAAGAATATTTCCGTTTTCAAAAAGATGGGCACATTAAAACTTTTTGAGATATGATTTCTTTACCCGAATCTGAAGAAAATTTTTATAGATCGACGAAAATCTCAAAATGTCTCGAAATATTGAAAAACTCACGAATATCTCGAAATATGAAAAACCTCATAATAATAATATCAACTTTATTGCCCAAAAGTTTACACCAATGACAGGACAAAAAAAAAATCAACAAAAAATTATAGCACATCAAACCTAATATATAAACAAACAAAAAAAACCCAAAAATTTAATTATTTAACTCATTAATTCGACCAAATAAATTTTATAATTGAAAAATCGACTAACAATTTAAATTTTAAATGAGCAGTATATTTTGAACATTACAGTAAATCACTGATTTTATGCGCGTGGCGCATAAAGTAAAATTTCGAGTTGAGAAAAGCTTTTCTCAACTCGAAATTTTACTTCATGCTTAGTCTGGGAGTGGAAGACGCACGTTCGGGAATTGTTAATAGCTTCTGTAAAGATTTTCATTCATTTATAAAATTTTGACGGTTTGTAAGATTTTTGTCAATTTTTTAAATGTTTGCAGTAGTCATAAATTTTCATCATTATCATTAATTTATAAAAAAAAAATCCATGAATTTCAAAGGTTTTCGTTAATATTAAAATTCTTGAATTTTTATGTTTTTTTAAAGATTTTTTTCTAAATTTAATTTAAGTTTTCGAAATTTAATATAGATATTTTTTAAATCAGTTAATTGAGTTTTTAAAATTGTTATTTATTAATGTTAAAATCTTACTATCTCGACCATTTGTTTGTAAATACTGTTCGTTTTTGATCGATTTTTAAAACCTTGACGTTTTTAATGAAATTCCAAGATTTTCATAATTTTACCGGTCACACTAAATTTTCTTTAATTTTTGATACGTTCACACTTTTCATGAATTTTCGCCACAATCTTTCAAATTTCTAGATAAGAATAGCCTGAATTTGTATTTGGACACTTCGCTTCGAAATTTTACTTCAGGCTTAACCTAGGAATGGAAAACACTTGTTTAAAGCTTCAAATTGAACTTTTTTTTTAAACAGTTCAATTTGAAGCTTTCAATGAGCCCTTTTTACTCCCAGATTAAGCATAAAGTAAAATTTCGTGTTAAGAAAAGCCTGAACGTTTGGATTTGGACGCGATGCGTCTAAATCCAAATTCAGGCTTTTCTCGAAATTTTACTTCATGCGCCACGCGTATAAAACACTGAAATATTGTGAAGTTTACAATATGCTACTAAAGCAGTATGCTAAAGACGTATATTTTGAACTTTACACCAGTTAACGTTTTATAAGTGTTACGGATGAAGTAAAATTTCAAGTTTAGAAAATCCTGAAACGTGCAGGCTTTTCTAAACTCGAAATTTTACTTTATGCTTAATTTGGAAGTGAAAAACACTTGTTTAAATCTTTTCTGCCGGGAAATGTACAGCTTATGCATACGGTGGGGATTTTTTTCGCTGAACATACGTTTCCTATGTTCAGTATTAGAACGTCC
This sequence comes from Philonthus cognatus, assembly GCA_932526585.2. Classification (NCBI taxonomy): domain Eukaryota; kingdom Metazoa; phylum Arthropoda; class Insecta; order Coleoptera; family Staphylinidae; genus Philonthus; species Philonthus cognatus. The sequence goes on from OW052243.1 coordinate 90,842,125, forward strand.
ATGTTAATACATTATTTTATAAATTTCATAGATTAAGCAACCAAACTTACAGATGGTTTATTTATGCTTTTGAAGGGACTGACATTTTATTTTAGGTTTAGTACAAATGTTCAAAGTAAATACCTTCCTGCTCCAAGCAATATGTCAAGCGATTGTAAAATCCTTGTACAGTGTTTCTTAAAAAAAATCTAGATTTATTTCATTGCAGGCGGTGCTTATTCTGTTTCTTAGTTCTTCTATAATATAATATAGCAATAGAGAGTACCTATTGTTGTATTATATTAGATTTTGGATTGAAGATAACCCCAAAGAACAAAATCGTTTGGCGATAAATCGAGGGACTGAGGTGGCCAAGCTATGGGTCCAAATCTTCCAATCCAGCGATCCTGGAAGGCTTCATTCAGGGAACGTCTAACAGGGCCTGTGGAACGTGGCGGAGCGCCGTCCATTTGAAACCATGCGTTCTCAACATAGGAAACCTATGTTCAGCGAAAACAAATTCTCATCGTATGTGTACTTAAAAGAAAAATTCCCTGTATGTGTTGTCATAGTGTTATAGTTTAAAACACAAAATTTACTGTAAGTTTAAAAAGAATTTTAATTAATTGTAATATTGAATAATTAGTATTACATTGCAGATTTTTTTAACTATACTTTATACAGGGTGGTGACCAACCGATAAAACCAAGAAAGGATTCTATTCATAGGGAAAGTCTTGGAAAAGTCAGGGAAATTAGGCCTTTTTAGCGAAAAGTCAAGGAATTGTTTATTAAATAATAGTAATAAATATGCAGATAATTCGATTAAAGAATTGACAACTTGTTAGTTCTGTTCGGAGCACGAATTTGACACATCAAACAAAATTAAACAGAACTAAAAAAAATAAACGATAATATTCAAAACATCATTCAAATTGATTGAATCAACAAAAAATCGTCAAGATTGACAAACTCAAGAACAATAATACGTCATAATTAAAATAGTCAAACAAATCACAATAAATAATATTGTATATGTTCTAAAAATTGGCAAAAATCATATACTTTGAATAAAATCTTCAAAATTAACAAACATTGGCAAATGTGTTAAAATCTACAATTTTAACAAAAAGAAACAATTATATTTTTTCAATTTTTCTATTATTTAGAAGAATAAATATTGTGAAAAATCATAACATTTAAATAATAATTATTTTTATTAAAAATAGAAACTGTGATTTATAGTTTAAATCAGCGTTGTCAAAAAATCGTTTTTTTAATTTTATTAAAACAAATAGTTTTTTTTAACAAAACTTGTTTTTTTTTCTTTGAAACAGTGTTTAAAACATTACCAATGAAAAACATGTTTAAAATATGTTTAAAACACGTTTAAAACGTGTTTAAAACAGAACATACTGGCCATTTTTCTTTTAAGTATACATATCCCGATAATTACAGCTTTTTTTAATTTGCGGGAATTCGTTGTTTCAAAGCGGTTAACTTAGGGCTTTTAACGAGTGTTTTCCACTCCCAGACTAAGCATGAAGTAAAATTTCGAGTTTAGAAAAGCCTGAAAATTTGGATTGGCCGCGTAGCGAAGCGGAGCGGCCAATCCAAATTAGGCTTTTCTAAACTCGAAATTTTACTTCATGCGCCACGCTTAAAAACACTGATTTACAGTGAAGTTTAAAAAACACATACATACAACCACAATTATAGGCAACCTAATATACGTTAGAGGTATTGGGTTTTAAACAATTTATTTAGCACAGAATTTTACTCACGTTTTATTCACATCTACATATCAGATTGCTTAAGCCGTATATTTTAAACTTTACGATATCTCAGTCTTTTATACGTGTGGCGCATGAAGTAAAATTTCGAGTTTAGAAAAGCCTAATTTGGAGTGGCCGCTTCGCTTCGCTACGCGGCCAATCCAAATTTTCAGGCTATTCTAAACTCGAAATTTTACTTCATGCTTAGTCTGGAAATGGAAAACCCTCGTTTAAAGATTCAAATTTAAATCTTAAAAAAAAGCAAGAATGTCGTAAAATGTACAGTGTATGCATAAATATACCTGAAAGAAAAATTCCCTGTATTTGAAAATCACATTTATACACACACAGTTGTAATATTTTATTGTAAAAAAATGTTAAGTTTAATAATGTAAATTGAAATATCTTTAACAATTTAGTTAAAATTTAAAAATGTAAACAAAAAATCTTAATGAAGTAGTATAAAATATAATTTAGCAAATTTAAGATAATAGAAAAAAACGATTTAAACAAATTTAACGTTTTAAACAAATTTAAGATTTAAAACATGTTTAAAACAAAACCGTTTAAAACACGACGGCTGTTTTTAAACATGTTTAAAACAATGTTTTAAAACAAAGTGTTTTAAACATAACAACCCTGGGTTAAATTATGTTTTAATGTGTAATTTCATATTTTTAATTGTACTATATCATGTATTTTCAAAATGACCTCCCATGACTGAATAAATAAATAAATACAACCTTTACAAACCAACAAACATCATTGAAAAAAACAAATAAATAAAATAAGAAATAATGATCATATTGACGGAATAAAAAAATCTTAAATAAACACCAAAGTCAAAATTGACCAAATCTACATAGGTTGGCAAAATCAACAATGATAATTATGTATAATTTTTAGATCTCTAGAACTACCTACTTGATATCGTGTAAAATCAAATTATTTTCAACTTTTATTATTCAGGATTTTTACGCTTACAGAGCTGTATCAGACCGTAGTGAACGGGTCCTTTGGATGCCGTGATGAGCGCGAAAAGTTTTAATACATTTTCATCTGTCATCATGGATTTTGTATTTATCGCAAATTGTGCCCAAACGCAATACTTCACACACTAGTTGCCTAAATAACTGTTATTTGTAAAGTCGATTGTTGTTTTATTATAAAGTTATTTTTAATAGTTATATTTTGTTTGAAACTAATGAACAAAGTAATAAAATACGTGCGTTTTCTGGAAGTGGATGCGCAGGATGTGTGTGTGTGTGTGTGTGTGTATGTGTGTGTAAAGAGAATAGAGAGGGGTTATAAAATGAAGGACAGATTTAATATCATTAAAATTCATGGGGTTGACTTAAACGTCAGTTATGTGACGTTCCCGTTCTGAAACAGACAAGGGTGGCCAATAAACTAGGAATGCTGCGGCATACCGCAAAAATATGGGCACATTGAAAAGTAACAATATTTTTATTTGTGGATGATATTTAACCGTCTGCGGCATTTATTGAATGTACGGAATAGGAACGGGGATACGCCACAGAAATACACAGAAATACATATTTTGGGAGCGGCGATTTGTTTACAAATATACCAGTAATACTTTTTGCGTGCATTTATTTGGGGGATATAGATGCTTAGATTTGATTTGCATATTTAAATTAAATTACAATTACCTTATTATGAGCAGCGAATTAGCATAATTAGCGTCGAGCGGGAAACGGCGCTTTCGCACATTTTATCGCCTGAATATAATAATGAATATAATTTTCAGCGGGAAAACAATCTTCGTTTTGTTTTTATTCACTTTTTTAAATACATTTATTTCATAGCAACAAACATTTTTTAAGTAGTCCTAATTTTGGCTTGTCAATTCGTTGATGCGTGTACATTTCATTAATTATTTATATATAACCCATTCAATGTGGAATATATTTGTTATTGATGAGAATGAACTATCATTTAAATGTGTTATATTTTAAAAATTTATTTAAATACAAAAGGAATACACCCACTGAGCAAAAAAACTTCGCTTGACACGTTACATCAATGTTACCGCGCAACACGAAACGTTGCGTTTTAAGTTGCATGAATGTTGGAAAAACGTTGAATAAACGCTGAATGTCCGCCTCCAGGAACGTTGCATGCTAACGTTCAAAGAAAAATGTTGTTGCACCGTTGACAACACGAGCGATTACTGTGATTTGTATGCAACCCAACATACGAATGTATGCTAGGTTGCATACGATAAATGCATAGAATCCGTATTGCATAAAACCCGATGTGCAGCAATTAGGTGAAAGTTATAGAAATGTTTCTCACGTAATCTTAACGCAAAATTCATTTCTGGGTTTAGATGGGTCAAAAACTACAAATATGTATTGCTAACAATAAAAAAACTGTCTTACAAAAAGTAATGTGTAGTGTAGAGGAGACAGTACCCCGGAACCCAAGTACCCAGTACCCTTAAACTCTGAAAACATAACAAGTGCATGAACTTCAATTGAAATCAGCGTCTTATACGCATGGCGCATGAAGTGACATTTCGAGTTTAAAAAAGCCCAGAAAATTTGTCTCGGGTCGCTGCGCGACCCTCGACAAAATTTCACGGGGCTTTTCTAAACTCGAAATGTTACTTTATGCTTAGTCTGGGAGCGGAAAACACTCGTTTAAAGCTTTCAGTTGAACTCTTTAAAAAAACAACGAATATCTGAAGATTTACAGCATATAATTAAGACATGTTTACTTGAATTAAAAACTCTCTGTATGTTCAATGTCCATAAAATGTGTAAACTAAGATGCTGCATTGCAGCAACAGTTTAAAAAATTATACAATGTTAAAAATGCAATGTTACCATTTTCAATATACATCCAATGTTTACAATACAATGTTGCATACAAGTCAAATTGTAATGACCATATAACGTTGTGTTACTTCGCCGCAACATTTTTGAAACGTTATAAAGCAATGTTGAATTTCAGTATCATGTTTAACATTTTGGTAATGTATATAAATCAATATTGCACGGAAAACGTTTATACAATGTTTGAAACGTTGCTAAAACTTTTTTGTAATAATTTGAATACAATGTTTTATTTTAGTATCATGTTCAATTTTCGTGAAATATTTAAAATGTTTCCGTGTTCAGTGGGCAAACAGGACATGTCCCAAAGTAGTATCCTATAAAGATATAGCTAAATTTATAGTCAATATATAACATACAACAACAAAATAACATAAATAAATATAAATATTTAACACAACTACTAACAAGTGTAATTAAAACCAAAATATAAATTGTGAGTATACGAGTAAACATCATTGGTGAGGTACAGCTATCAAAATTATTTCTTTCCGAAAAGTCTATTTGTATAATCTAGTGCAATTCCTGTTAAGTTTTACTATGAGATTTGATAAGCGGCTTTAAAATCATTGTTAGTTAGCACACCTTAACTATTTTAAACACTAATAACTGCCGAACAAAAAAAAAAACAAGAAACAACAAACAGGCGCAATCACGTCTGACATAAACAAAATCATGTTATTTAATTACAGGAAATGTTAGGAACGCCTGTAACTAGGGGCCATTTAGAGCCCTTCTAAGTGTTTTTTGAAGGCATCTCTCTGGAAGAGGGTTCTATTTTATTTCTTGCGACATACAGTTTGATGCACTGTAGGATTGAAAAATGATTTTTTCACTTTTGTAGGTAAGTAAAATACATAATAGCTACTTAAAATGGCAACGGTTAAGAGGAATGTACAGTCAACATCGTTTATAGCGACACTGGATTAATGTACAATGGGATATAACGAACAAGAAAGTTAACCCGTAGAATAACGTATACAAAAAAGCGTTGATGTTTTTACACATCAACATCAACATCAAAGTCCCTGGTCGATTAAAGTTTGGTGTGAAATTATAGGTAACAAACTCATTGGTCCTTATTTAATTAATGCTACTTTAAATGGAATCAAATATCGACATTTTCTGGAACATGAACTACATTCTCTACTTGAGGATGTTGCGTTGCCCATTCGACAAATTATGTGGTTTTAGCATGACGGTTGCCCAGCGCATTACTCAATAATAGCACGGGAAGTATTGAACCACGATTTCAATGGCCGATGGATCGGCAGAGGTGACCCGATTAATTGGCTTGCTAGGTCCCCTGATTTAACATTGCCGATTTTTTTTGTGTGGGGTCATCTAAAAGATAAGGTTTTTCAAAAAGCACCAACAACTCGTGAAAACATGATACAGCGCGTAAGAAACGGTTGCGCTGAAATTCCCGCAGATATGCTCCTCTCCTGTGTACAATCATTTGAGAAAAGAATAAATAAGGGCATAGAAGTTCAAGCTCACAATTTCGAACATTTAATCTAATTTATTAAACAGTGAGAGGCAAAGGGACTCACCTAAAACAAGCACCCCGATGGTGAGAACAAGCACCCCGATGGGAACAAAAAACTACTACGTCCACGTCGTTGTTCTTGGGTAACGCTAAAAGTGGTTGTTAACTTATTGACAAACGAATACATGCTTTTGATTGCAACTCCATGTGTGAGAAAATGTAATATCAACAATAAAGGATTTTGTCTTGGAAAGCCATTATTTGCTATAATACAATCACTATTTTGAAGCAACTTGCATTTTCACCACAATAGGGTAGAGATGGGGCGAGGGTGGATCGAGTTTCGTATCGCTGAATAGCTTTTTGAAAAATTAAACATGTGTTTTTACTTTTTTCGACCGGTGTGTAATTTCTCGAAATATTCGCAAAAAATCAGGTTTCTTGCGATTACAGCACCATTTGTCACGAATAGAAAAAATTGTTTCGTATAAAAGTTATTTATTTTTTTATGGGAAATCCGAATCAGCAATAGATGAAAAATAAAAAAAAAACAGTTTCATACCTCCCATTAGTTAGATTTGTTTTCTTTTTTAATATCTTATATTATTACACGTGTTATGTAAGTAAGTAACAAGTAACTGTTACATGGTACTTTTATTATGCTTATTAATAAAGAATACACTTTTAAAAACTATTGTTTTATTGTAGGGTTCCGTCAAGTATTTCGCTTTCCAAAAGGGTTCCGTCTCCAAAAAAGATTAAGATCCGCTGGTATTAGCCAATTGACGAATAGTAAAAATTTCAAAAGTTTGTCTCGAGAAATACATTTTATTATTATTTCAGAATCACGAAGTAAACTGATAATATAAAAATCTCTTACATAATTTTTGCTCATATGGTTCGGTATCTGTATCGAGAAGGATCGATGAATTTGCCGCGTTTTGTATATTTTTGTACTTCGGGAGGAAGACCAAAGATGGTGGTCGAGAGATCATCGTGAGTGTTTGTGTCGTATTATCGTTTTCGTTAAGTTAAGAAGAAGAAAGAGACACGCGTGTGGACCGCTCCAGGAATCTCAAATGCCAGAAGCCTAGAACACCGAGGTAAGTCCTGAGACTCGCTGCACCGCTGCCGTAAAAAGTAAATTCGCATGCAGTCCACTACAACAACCCTTTTTTCTGCACAGGTGAAATTGCCGTCACATATCAGTTAAAAATTGTGTTAATCGATGTATCATATTTAAGATAATTTAGTTGCAAAATGTAAACCACTCATATTTACAAATACAAATATTTAAAACCAGCGTTTAAACACCAACACTCGATTTACTATTATTCGGCAAAATTACACGTCAACCTTCGCAATTTATTTTCACCACCGATTTTATATATACGCGCTGAACCTTTCGCTGATTTGTTCGCTATTGCAATTGCTCCTCGCTGCCAGCACTAGCGCTTTTAACTTTTAACTTTTGACGTATGTGATACGTAAGGGAAAGTATTGTTAGAAAAGTGCAAAATACGTATTTCGCGCTACTCTTAGCCATTTTACAACTTTTCGTTTTCCTCTAATTTTTATGTTATACACTTTTGCTCTGGATAAACTTGAGGATGTGCTGGAGTATATTTCACCAAGAATTTGATCGTAAGTAATGTTGTATTTCTCATTGGAAGAAGTTTTTAGTTTTAATTAGGGCTGGGATTTTTTCAAATTTAATCAGTTAGAATATTCAATCAAAATGTTAAAATATTAAAATTATTCGTATATGTTAAAAATTTCTATATTCATATATTTGGATAATTGAATATTTAACTGGAAGAAGATGAAGATAAAATGTTTGATTTGAATATTTAAATAACCGAATATTTATATATTTAGACAATGGAATAGTTAAATATTCAAATACTGTGATATTTGAATATTTGATAAATTGTTTGATTTGGATATTGAAATAACTGAATATTCATACATTTATAAAATTAATCAACATGAGATTAAACCTAAGCAGTATATTTTGAACATCACAGTACTTCAGTGGATTATACGCGTGGCGTTTGAAATAAAATTTCCAGTTTAGAATACCCTGAAAATTTGGATTGGTCGCTCCGCTTCGCTACCGGACCAAATTTTCAGGTTTTTCTAAACTAAAAATTTTACTTCATGCGCCACGCGTATAAAACACTGGTTTTAAGTGAAGTTCAAAACATACGTCTACAGCATACTGCTGTAGTAGCATATTGTGAACTTCATAATATTTCAGTGTTTTATACGTGTAGCGCGTGAAGTAATATTTGGAGTTTAGAAAAGCCTGAACATTTTAAATTGAACTCTTTTAAAAGAATAATGAATATCCGAAGATTTACAGCATCATATACTCTTGTAATTGGGATATGAATACTTAAAATTAAAACGAAACATAAATGCATAATATATTTGGTGCCATTACTATGTATTAGTAAGTATTTATTGATAATTACAAAGTTGAAATATTGTTTTTATTTATTTTATCTTGTCGACCTGGTGGGTTTTAGTGAGTCCGAATTTAATTAAATTTTTAGACTTAAACCTTCCTGTTTAGTTTTTCTTGTAGATTTATTATAAAAGAAAATATTGACCGGTTATATTACTTTTTGTATATACTGTATACATATATTTAACGCGTGGGAATGTGCAAATATAAAGTCAATATTTGTTAAGGATTCTTCATGTTACCTGTTGATATACAGGCATTTGCATATATACATGGAAACTCCATTAGGCTTTGCTGCGACGAATCAAAAAATCCTATCACGGATAATACCAGACAAGAAGCTTACATCAGATTAGTTTACAGTTTGATTTCTCCCGCATAGTCACCAATTTTCTGTTATATTGACACCTGTGTAACTCATAGAGATGTATCCGTGTAGTCCTTGTAGCCGTTGTAACGGAATTGGGGATGTTCGATTAAATCAGGACCAGGACCCGCAATTCGGGCAATTCCTGCGGAGCTGGAAGTCGGCTCCGTTATGATACCGCTCGGAGTAAAAGAGAATGGCACATTTTCGAACATGGCTTTTTTATTACTTACAAAGCCGGGACATGCCTCGAGATTAGTCGAAAGTTTATAAATTGCCAAAAGCGAATTTCCTAGATCTCGCGATTCCCATAATTAACTTCACTTAAAAATTGAACGTCCTCACTTTAAAAGTTACATTTTTATTAATATTCATATCCGGCTTTATTCACGACTCATCTCACCTAAAACAGATTTCACAAATATACTTAAACTTTACAAATCTTAAATCTGCATTATTAATATCTAATCTAAATTACGAATTAAATAATTAATATAAATATGTCGTACTATTAACATTTCATAATTATTTTTAAAGTGATGTGTCTATTTAAACTATTTATAAACTTTCAATTGACTCGTATTTTATACTCTAATTATTTTTATTAACTAACACTTCAGTAAATACAGGGAATTTTTCTTTTAAATATACATATCCCGATGCACACGCTGTAAATTTTCAGGAATTCGTTGATTTTATAAAAGTGTTATACTTAGAGCTTCTAACAAGTGTTATCGTTTATTCCTTTAAAATAATAAGTGATTACTTCAATTCGAATATTCCAATAATTCGAATATTCGTATACATTTGAAAAATTATCAGCCTTAATAGTATATTTTAAACTTCACTTGAAATCAGTGTATTATACGCGTGGCGCATGAAGTGAAATTTTGAGCTTAGAAAAGCCTGAATTTGAATTTGCGCGCTTCGCGTCCAAATCCAAACGTTCAGGCTTTTGTAACCTCGAAATTTTACTTCATGCTTAACCAAGGAGCGGAAAACACTTGTTAGACAGCTATTAGAACCTTTAATGACAATACTAATTTCTTACAGAAAATAGGAAAGAAACACAAACTGTAGGTATTTTCCTAATCTTTATGAGTTTCGTTAAACATCTTGTTGTTATTTTTTTTCAAGAATTCGGTATTGTCATTAAAAATTTTAATAATTTTCTAACAAGGGTTTTCCAATTCTTGATTAAGCATGAAGTATTTATTTCGAGTTTAAAATAGCATGAAAATTTGGCGTGTAAAACACTGATTTAATATAAAATACAAAAACATACGAGGGGTGATCAAAAAGTATGGTTACAAGGTTGCTTACTGTGGAGAGTTTCAGCTACCCGCTACCTAAAGTTCTAGTTAAGGGTTAACAGAAATGGCGATTCGTTTGAAAAACTGGTCTCGCGAAGAAATCCGCTCAGGAATTCGATTTCTGTGCGCGAAACATGTAAGCGTGGTTGAAATTCACCGGCAGCTTATGCTCCAGAGAGTTCGTTCGTGGACGAAACAGTGACCTGTATATGCACTTTGTGCATTCGTGTCATTGACGATGCCACGATGGAGCATTAGATGGCGTTAGCTATCGAATCTATTAATAATTTTCACATATTAGCTTGATATAGTCAGAAATGTTCAGTATTCCTCAGCACTGGGCCGGAACCACACTGACGAGGACCTTGAAGTCCGAAACGCGTCTGTGGGTATCTGGCGCCGGAATACTAAACACAAATTCAGTGTATAAAAGTTGATTTAAGATAAAATTCTGCACTTCTTTTTATGATTTTTATGAATGACTTGTTATATTACATACTTGCAATTTTTCTTTTAAATATACTTAATGCATACGCTATACATTTTCAAGCATTCGTCGATTTTATAAAAGTGTTCAATTTGAAGTTTCGAAAGAGTGTTACCACTCCCAGATTAAGCTTGAAGCAAAATGATGAGTTTAGAGAAGCCTGAAGGTTTGGTCGCTCCGCGAAGAAGAGGGACCAAACCAAACTTTTAGGCTTTTCTTTCAACCATACAAGTCCCCGGGTCCGGGTGGTATCTATCCGGCCCTTCTTCAATGGAGACCATATATCGCAGCTGCCTCATGCATCACTACATTCCCAGGTCATGGAGAATGGTAAAGGTAGTATTCATTCCTAAGCCTTGGAATGACTATACAAACGCAAAATCGTTCAGACCAATAAGTCAATCTTCGTTCATGTTAAAAACGCTGGAGAAACTGTGATCGACACATCAGAGACAATGTTCTCAGATCCACGCCGATACACCAACATCAACACGCCTATATACCAGGCAAAAGCACGGAATCTGCACTGCATCTTGTAGTCTCAAGAATAGAGCGGGCGATAACGAACAAAATGACCACATTTATCGATATAGAAGGAGCCTTTGATAAAGCATCCTTCCAAAATATCGGGAAGGCACTCAACAGAACGGGTGTTAACAGTATGCTCTGCGGATGGATAGGGAACATGCTTAGCTGCAGACAAGTAATAGCACCTCTGGCAGACGTTAAAATACCAGCCTCTGTCACCAGGGGCTGCCCGCAGGGTGGAGTACTATTGCCACTCCTGTGGACTCTCCTGGTGAACGAACTGATCACAAAACTTAACATCCAGGGATTCTATACAATAGGGTATGCGGATGATATAGCAATACTTTTGAATGGAAAAACTTCCTCGGCAACAGAATCTAAGGAGCACTTAAACTTGTGGAGGACTGGTGTATAACCAACTCGTTATCAGTAAACCCCACAAAGACAGAGGTAGTGATGTTCACCAAGAAACGCAAACTAGAAACACACACGCTACTAAAACTATCCGGGACTGAACTAAAACTATCAAAAGATGTTAAATACTTAGGAATTTATCTAGATTCCAAATTAAACTGGTCAAAGCACCTAGAACATAAAACTGAGAAAGCAGACAGTGTATAAACACTGAAATATAGTGAAATTAAAAAATATATTGCTGAATCAGCATTAAAAATAAACTGCTAAAGCAAGATTACAAAAATAATACTGCTAAACAAGAAGACAAGGAGTTAAAACATTTGCTAGAAGCTATAAATTTAACGCTTTTATAAAAACAAGAAATTCCTGCAAAATTACCAAACGCTGTAATTATCGGGATATGTATACTTGAAAGAAAAAAAACCCTGTATGTATTTGTAACACTTTTTTGTGCTGAAAAACAATGCATGTATGTGCATTTATTGAGTCTCAAAAGCAATATGTTTAATGATTTACAGGCACCAAATGCCTAGAGACGCTGTTATAACAAGATGATGTTAATGATTGTAGGTGGTTGTTAATGAAATTGTATTCTACGTTTTTAAGGAAATAATTATGAGACTTAACCGGAAAGAACGCCCGCGAGATTATTTGGAGCAATTCTAATAATATTACGCGGCATAAAAATCCCGAAAGGCATTAAGTGCTGCATAAATAATATTTCTGTTGTTCACTCTATTTCCCTCCCTACAGTTTTTAAAGTAATTGTCTGCATTATTCCCCTGGCGATTGTACGGTTACTCCAGCAAATTTGTAATGAACTTTTTTATTATATCTGTTTAATATCATTTGCAGTAATTTTAATAACTACAAGATAATCTTTATTTTTCATTAGCGTACATTTTCATTTCGAGAGTAAACAAGGAAATTATTTTTGACGAATCGAATTGACATTGGCTACAGTTACGCGGTTTCATATTTTAAATGGAACGGGTCATCCGTAAATTATCTTAATTGCACTAGTAAGGCAAACAGCTAAATTAATTTGTATTTGTCACACAGTGGCAGGATGTTAGGGAGTTTTATGTTCCTCATAATTTATACCGCCCTTTTATTTTTCAGTTAATTTGTTCCCTTCCTTTTTTATTACAATTTTAAAATTTTGATTTACGGTATTGAATACCCGTTTAGACATCTTTCTGTAAACATGACGATTGCTATTTGCAAGGGTTTCGTTTTGGTGCGCGTTGAAAGCCGCGTTGGAAGGGTGGTCAATTAATATAAATTTAGGGGCGTAGGCACAATAAACGGAGGATCTTTGTTGGGAATTTAAGAGTAGATATAGCTAATATACTCTATAATGTGTTAGTAAATTGCTTTTTCGTGCAAGTTCATTTCCCTATAAACTCCTAAGATTAATTATATTTGAAACATTTTCATCATTATTACGCTAATGATACATTTTAAAAATACCTATACAATTGAGGTAATATCGTACGTTCAATAAAAAGAAACCTCTAGAGTGTCATGGAAAATATTGTAGATTGGCAACTCTGAAATTATATATTATAACATTGATTAAATAATATGCTGTTTATTCAATGATCATTATTATTATGTCTGACGTTTTATATGTCGATTCCTAAAACGTGTAGAGAACTTAAATTTAAAAATAAGAATAAATTATGGCACTCTATAGGTTTTTTTATTCAACATATGGTATTATATTAATTGTTTATATACATATTTATATTATAACATATTATTTAATTAAGAATGCTCAAATAAAATAGATTCGATATTCCAAATAGCTATTTATTTAAAGTTTTTTTTAAACAAATTCAAATTGAAACTAAAGTTTTATGCACTTTTCATCGTTTCATTAATCTGTCCAAAGTGATAAGAGGAAATGGAAATTGACGAATTTACCGCTATTTCTAGGTGACACCCCTATTATAAGTGAATACAAAATCTACGTTATTGGAAACAAATTTTAAAAAATATGTGCTTATCTTATATGACGTCATGCTAATACAGCGTATGTTATTTTACTAAAAAGCAACTTCTATATTCCTGTCAGTTAATCTCTTGGAATTACGTAATTACTTCAATTTTATAAACTAAGGAATGCATCTTATAAAAAACTTAAAAATTGTTTAATAGTAAATTACATGTATACAGATTTGCAACGTATTAGACAAAACTATGAGGTAATTTTAATACATTCCTAAAAACATTTCTCATGTTTTGTAAAAAGAAACGAATATATTTAGACTGGCCTGGGTTTAAAATATTTTCTATAGTCTCTCAAGGTTTTTCTTTGAAATATGCGATAAAAAATTGTTTTTGAAGAATCTTAAATCAATCTAAGACTTTCTCGATATTGTCATATACAGGGTGTCCCAGAGCACCCGTATCAGGCAATTTTTGAGAAAATGGCTAGTCCTAGAGAATTAGGACAACAAAATTTATTACAAAAGCCGCATTAAAGAATCGAATGGTGATACTGTTTTTTCGCAAAAAGGCTGGCATCCCTGAGAGTTTACTTACAAATTTCCATAACTCAAGATAGGTCAAAAGTGGTATCATTGAAAATGTCTTTGAAAAATAAGCAACTTATACAGGAAAAATATTTTTGTAATTGGCGTTTGTTTTGAGTAATTTTGGATTGAAGTTACTAAATATTAATATTTCATGGCGGCCTCATTTTAAAAGTAAATACGACTAAATTGGGACCAGAACAGTTCAACAGTGTTTAGAAGTAAATGGAAAACAGTTTAAACCAGTGCTGTGAACTCTGAGTCGGAGTTATAGTCAAAACTGTGGGGTCGGAATTTAAAAACTTTTGGGATGATGAAATCCTCAGGAGTTGGAAATTTCGTATAATTCCGACTCCGATTTTCAACATAATTATTTAAATTTTCGAGTTTAGAAAAGCCCCGCGTAGAAAATTTGTCGAGGGTCGCGCAGCGACCCGAGACAAATTTTCACGGGGCTTTTCTAAACTCGAAATTTTACTTCATGCTTAGTCTGGGAGTGGGACACTCGTTAGTTTAAAATATGACACAGCTATCAAAATGTGTGTCGCAAGTGTTATAAAGAAAAACAATAACATGATCTAATAATATATTTCAAATAATAGTTGTCTCAAATTGACAATAGTAATAACGCCAGTTGACGCCGATTTGTGCCAAGTTTGATACATTGGACTAAATGTCATTTCAAGTTGACAGGATAGAGTAATGTCGGCAAATGCCACTATCGTCGTCTTAAGTCAAGTTGACACGATACACTAATGTCAGTCAATATAGTGACTAACAGTCATAAAGTCATAATTAATGACAAAATCATATCATAATCAAAAGACAGTAAACCAAGTGACTTACAGTCATAATATCGCAATAGTGAAAATACAGTAAATTAATAACAAAATCTAAATAAGTTGAAATACAGTCAACCTAGTAATTTACAGTCATAATATCGCAATAGTCGAAATACAGTCGATAGAGACATAAAATGACAAAGTCAACCAAGTGACTTACAGTTATAATGTCACAGTAGTCAAAATACAATCAATATAGACATTTTATGATAAAATCCTAGTATAAACATAAAACAGCCAAAGTGTAATAAGTTAAAAGACAGCCAACTAAGTGACTTACGATTATGTCACAATAAAAAAAAAACAGTCAATAGAAAGATTTAGTGACAAAATCCAATCATAGTCAAAAGACAGTCAACCAAGTGACTTACAGTCATAATGTCACAATAGTCGAAATACAGTCGAAAAAGATATAATACGACAAAATCCTATGATAGACTAAAGTCAGCCAACCAATTGACTTACAATCAAAATGTCACATATGTCAATATACAGTCAACATAGCGATTTAATGACGAAATCATATTTAGAGACTTATAGACAATATTACAATAGTCAGTATACAGTCGATAAAGAAATGTAATTACTAAATCGTATCTTCAATAAAATAAAAAATCACATTCGCGAGCGAGACTTCGTAGAGGTCAGATGTGCGAGAGTTCTTATAAAGTGAAAAAATCAAGCCATCAATTATCTGGACCCAGAGCCTAGACAGGATGGATGGAGATGTCGTGGATGACGCCGACATGGACACCTCAGAGTTGCGGGACTTTCAAGAGGTTACATCAAAGAAACGTGGCCGTCCGCCGAAATACCACACCGCAAAAAGAGCAGGTAACATGCCAAAAACCACAAACAAACTGTTGCAATCAGTTTTAAAACAAATGACTACACAACACAGCCAACCAGCACAAAAACAAAACGCTACATACACCACACACGCATCACAATCAGAAATTAGACTTACACAATCCACCCAATCACAGCCATCAACTAGTACAACACCTCCGACACAAATACAATAAACATCATTTGTGCCTAACAAAAAACACAACCACGAACAATACAGCAACACTTTTACATTTACAACTGTCAATGACCTCACTCGCTACCAATTTGCCCTGTTATGGAATGAACGCAATTTTGACAGCAATGCGTTAATAATAAAGACACAGTTTGGTTTTTTATTGAAATCGAACGAAAGAAAAATCAACCTGGAAAAAGCAATTAAATCATTGCAAGCGGAGCGCATTATCCATGAATTTCGTTTGCTCCACTCTGCCGCCCCTCCATACGCTCACACTAGCACGGACGCAGCAACTCAGCGCAGCGCGCCGGCGCCCTCCTATTGTTGTATTATCAGAGGAGTGGAGCCGGAGATCGCGAACCAGACCATCAGTGAGCGGCTGAACGCCCAAGGAATTACGCACCGTTACTGTCGCCGCATCATCGCCAAGAAGGATGATTATGCCACGCGTATGATAAGAGTAATCACCCCCTCACTAGAATCATTTACAAAACTTCTTCATAACCACTTCAGATTTATGTGTAAGATCTATACAGTCATTGAAAGTAAACCACCGACGCCACTACCTGTCCCATGCAGCAGATGCAACAAGTACGACCACATCACCAGCAACTGCACCGAAAATATAACCTGTGCTAAATGTGCAGGACAACACCCCACATCTACGTGCAGCACTGAATTGCCGATAAAATGCAAGGCTTGCGGAGAAACAGACCACGGGGCATGGTCAACGAAATGCGCCAAGAGACCGCGTCAACCGATTGAGGGAATCCCCAATATTAAAATGATGAATCAAAACAAAAAATCTTCCCAAATTGACAAGGACTTGACAAAAAACTCACGAATTCACACCCCCATCACTGTTCATGATTACATTATCGACATCTACACGACAAAGATTAACGAACCAACGGTGACTGATAGAGACGCACTTATCAAAAAACTGAAAGCTCGTTTCATCGATTCATTTAATGTAGACACCCATGTTAATTTTTCAGGCAACAAGATGTTCGTCGTCATGTTTGACCTTGAATCCCCAAATGTCATCCCTCCTGTAGCCCCCCTATCCGGCATCCAGACCAGACTCTCACACCTAAGTAGCAACAATGGCGGTGTATAATTTTATATACGGCAATATCAACTCCCTTTCCTTAAAATCCCATCTAGTTTCCAATTACCTTACCAACAATCCCATCGATGTCATTATGATGGTTGAAACCAAAACAAAAAAACTCTTTTTCATTTAATAATTGGTCCTACATCCAAATTCCTTCCTCGACTCCCCAACAAAACCAACGAGGTGGCTCATTGGTGGCAGCCAGATCAGAAATAAAATTATTGAAATCAAATCCGCCTAAAATAAACAATATTATGAACGAATGTCTGCACTGCACCATTGAGCTGCCTCAATTCTCACTCCACATTTTCCTTGTATACATCCACAACTCCTCTTCCATTGAAGATACAATCCTCACAAAGGCTTCCCTTTATGATCATGTTGTCTTAATCGGTGATTTTAACATTAATAAAACAAAATCAAAGCAACTCGCCTCCTTTATAGCAAACTCCAACTTTGTGCGTATCCATACCAGTCCCACATTCATCATGTCAAACAACCAATCCACCACTCCCGATATCCTTCTTTGTACAAGCAACATCGAACACCTTATAGATAATGTCACCCTAGTCCCTGATTTATGTTCAGACCACTTATCTATCCAATTTTCCCTTAATGTTTGCTCCCCCCTTCCATCCGTTCCCAAGACAATTTTAAACTTCAAATACTGTGACACTACAAACGTGACCGACGAAATGACAAAATTTATCTCCGAAAATGAATCTATTAACCCTAACACGATTTCCCTTTTCCTAGAAACCCTATCTCAATATATCAAACATAACACACCAACTATAACCAAAAAACCCTACAAATATCCTCTTCCCAAATATATCCTCCACTTAATTAAATACAAACGACAGTTATATAGAGACTTTAGACAAACTGACGACATGACACTCAAACAAAAATTCAACCGACTAAATAAAGACATACATACGATGATTACACAGTACAAAAGTGATCTCTGGATAAAATCGTGTGAACAAATAAATGACCTACATGGTAAACACTACTGGCAGGAGATTAAAAAACTCAGCAAGTACCGGAAAACCGATATTATCCAAAAAATCACAGACCCAATGACAAACAATACGGTGACGGACGATATCGACATTACTAACATCTTTGCGACTTATTTCAAACACACGTACACAATGACTGACCACACAGACTATGACAATGAATTCCTCGACAGTGTAAACTCCTGGTATGCGTCTTTTAAAATCACCCAAACACCTCTTCCCCCAAATGATGCTATAAAGGAGGAAGAATATTTTGAAAACCTCGAAAAGGGCAAAAACACGGCACCCGGTTATGACAACATTCCTAGAATTATCCTCAAATCTCTTCCAACAAACATCCACATCTATATCCTAAAAATATTTAACCATATATACTCTACCCAAGTGTTACCGCCAGAGTGGAAGCGGGGTATAATTACCTGTATACCCAAACCCGGAAATGACCCACTAGATCCTAGCAATTATCGCCCCATCACCCTTCTCCCAGTCCTCGGAAAATTATTCGAATCCATAATCAAAAACAAACTTATGTCCTGCATAGCGGACCTTATCCCTCCCTACCAGTTCGGATTCCTCGAACACCGCTCCACAACTCTACCTTTATCCATTCTTACGTCCAACTGTCAAACAGCAAGCCTTGAAGGTCGTAAATCTGCCATAATATTCCTAGACATTCAAAAAGCGTTTAATTCAGTTTGGCACCAGGGCTTGCTGTTTAAGTGCAGCTCCCTTAATATACCTCCACACCTAATCAACCTCTTAGACAGTTTCCTGCACAACAGATCCCTTCAAGTTAAAATACGCCACACCTTTTCCAGCGCCTTTACTCCTGAGCAAGGCCTCCCACAAGGATCCCCGCTATCACCATTTCTTTACAACCTTCTCGTCCACGATATGTACAACCCCGATCCTAACTATTTTGATAAATCTGCCTACCCTCTCCTATACGCCGATGATACTGCGTTAATCGCACATGCTCCCACACTCCCAAAAGCCCTCAGCACTCTACAGGGCCTTATCGACACCATTCAAACATGGTTTGCGAAATGGCGAATTTCCATAAACCCCAATAAAACCCAGCTTCTAATCCCTTTTCACCGAGCAAACCAATCCCCATTCTCAATTTCTTTAAACAATCAAGTTATCCGCCCTTCAACCACTTGCAAATATTTAGGTATCCTTTTTGACCCCAACCTTACTTTTAAAGCTCACTCCACAATCCTCAAAGCAAAAATCAAGAATCGGGCGGCTCATTTTAAAGGTCTGACCTTCAAACAACAAGGAATTACCACAAAAACAGCCGTTCATATATATAAAATGATATGCCGCCCCTTACTTGACTATGCTGCTATCCTCTTCCACAATCCCCATCCTACTACACTCAAAAATTTACAAGTCGCCGAAAGATCGGCCCTGAGAGTGCTTACCAAAATCCGTCACCCTCAAAACCCACTGCACAACCCCTCCAACCTCCTGCTGTACAAACTAACAAAAGTTACCTCCATCGAAACCCGCCTATCCTATTTAGCTGATAAATTCGCCTCAAACCCCACCCTTTATAATCTCCTCCACCCTTTATGCATTTCTCGAAACCCTAATATCACTCCTAAACGTAAACGTTTTACCTCTACAATTCATGATTTCATTTCATCATTTCATAACCCTAGTGATCACGACAATTAAATTCATTTGACTAGACAATGGACGACATTAGCAATCAAGACATTTCCTACACAATAACTGACAAGGACAGAACTCTATAATTCCAGGCAGAAAGACCAACGGTCGATAGCCAATTGGCAAATTATTTAATTTTTACTTTATTTAATTGTAATTTATTTTTGTACTATGACTATTACCAACATTTGCCAATAAAGATTTATATATATATATATAAAAAATCACTGGAGGGCCATGATTTCATGTTTCTCTTAATTTAAGTTGGCTGTAATTAATTTAATATATAAAATCAGAGTTGCTAACCTACAATATTTTCCATGGCACTCTAGAGTTTTTTTTATTCAACACACGATACATCATAGTAAAAAAAAACTGTCAACACAGTGGCTTATAATCATAATACAATCAATCGACAGCCGACCAAGCAATTTTAAGTTAACAGTGGTTATAGTCAAAATATCGTGATAGTCAAATTATTAAGTGTCATTTAATTTCATAGACTACATGTTGATTATATTGGCAGTCTTTACTATATTGACTACCATTTGACGACAACATTTGAAAATATCAACTATTAATCGATTGGGTAGACTACATACTGATTATTGACAACTATTCATATGTTTTCATTTAACAACATTGACTACTTATCGATTACATTTTGACTACATGCTATTTATTGACTGTCATTTGACAATATTGACTATTAATCACATTAATTAATCACCACATGATTTATGCTGATTGTTGATTATTATTTATTATTGATTCTCATTTGACAAAATGAATTATTATTCGATAAGTTTGACTACATGCATGCTAATTGTTGAC
Source organism: Philonthus cognatus (assembly GCA_932526585.2). NCBI lineage: Eukaryota > Metazoa > Arthropoda > Insecta > Coleoptera > Staphylinidae > Philonthus > Philonthus cognatus. Next base: position 90,862,872 of record OW052243.1, read on the forward strand.
TACCATTCATTGACTGTCATTCGAAAACATTGACTGTATTAGCTAAATTGACAATTGTTGACGTTTTACGTCAATATTTCTGTTGATCTGACGAAATCGACATTTTGCGTCAAGCTTACGTCAGAAAAGACAAAAATGGCATTGTACCCGAAAAACTGAAATTCACGAAATGTTCGCATCTGCTGATTAAAGACAAAGTCGTCCAGTGGAGATATTTAAATTGCGATTGCAACCAGTCAACGTTTAAATTTCCTAGTAAGTTTCTTTGATGTTGACTATTTTCGTGAGATTTAGTTAATTCTGTAATTTTTATTCTCAAAAAAAAACCGTCATGGAACGAACATTTAAATTTCTACGACAAAGAAAAAATCAGAAATGGTCTTAATCGAGTGAGGGGACCTCGAAACGAATATTTTCGCAAACAGTTTTGATGTAAATATTGTAGAAAAGTAGAAACTGTTGTAAAATTACATAGTTATTCACGTGCGTGTTTGAAGAGAAATAAACCGATATTTGTTTTCGGTTCAGTTTCGGTTTTCGTTAGGGCAAAAATAACTGTTTTCTTTTTTTAGGTTTACGGTTCAGTTACGGTTCAAAGCCCTAGTTCCAACAAACCCGAAAAAGAAAAAGATCTAGAACGAAAGGAGAGCAAGCTGAAGATGAATTACATCTCCTGGATGCCCAAACGCAATAATCATTTAAATTAATAGTCGATTCGTGGCCCTAAATTCAGTTGTTGAAGACTTCGGATTTTTAGGTGACCATGCGCTTTTAAAAACAGGTGTTGAGTTTACCAAAATGGTTACAGACCTGGCCTTAAAATATTCTGCTATTAATGATATTATTATATTTTAAATTTCATAATATTTCTGTGTTTAATACGCCTGGCGCATTAAGTAAAATTTCGAGTTTACAAAACTCTGATAATTTGGTTTGATCGCTCCGCTTCGCTAGGCGACCGATATTTTACTTCATGCTTAATCGAGAAGTGAAAACACTCTTAAGTAGCTTTAAATTGAACTTATTAAAAACATTAAAAACATTTTGATTGGAAAAAAATAAAATATATGCATACTTGAAAGAAAAATTCTGTGTATGTTTATATCTGCAACCCCATTAATAAAAATTATCACGAGCCGTCACTGACCCAAACGTTAAATAAATAACGAGGATTGATATTTGAATAGTTTAAAGTTGTGATGCATGAATAATAGTAAAAAAATGAAAAGAATCAACAAAGTGCAGATGCGGTCTAATAAAAGTTTTACAACTTTGTGTTTAAAAGAGATATTTCGTGATTATTGGAAGTGTTGAAACTGTGGTGGTGTTTAAATCACGTCATTAGTAGTGCGTTATGCAGAATCCTTGCAGTAATTCTTTACACGGCGTTGAATTGCACTAGGGGAATATTTTCATTGCTTGAGTGTGGATGTTATTGATCGATCATGTTTGGCTTTCCTGTGAAGAGAGCCTGATCTGGTGGCCAGACTGATGAGGGCTGTTTCTGGTGGTGTGATTGCGCATTTTATTGCATTGAGATTGGAGTTTTTTACAGGAGAACAAATTTATTTTTGATAAAATCTATTTAAAATTGGAGTAGAGCGGAGGGCCTTTTTCCTATCGTTAGTTTTTCCGGTGACAAGAGATAAGGCGGTGACGAGACGACTTCAGTTCGAGTCAGCATTGAGCCCTCTCTGCTGAATCTCTCCAATTTTCTGTATGTGCCACAGCGGCACCCATCCGAATTGCATAATCGGTTTAATTTTTTCAAACGTGTCTCCACAATATGCGAAGCGTATGTTTTTACGCTGCCGCAGGGCGACATCATAGACCGACGCTGACTTTGATTCTCTAAGGAAGCGTCCAAGCACAATATTTTAATTAAAACATGGTCGTTCTTTAAATTCCACGAGTGTGGTCCGTGAAAGCCGGGAAATCCGCCAGACATCCCTTTCTACAAATTAATGCTGGATTTTATAACATACTGCCTCATTTCGGATTATTACTTAAATCGATAGTCGATTTGATCAAACGTGTGCTGCGTGCTTTGCTTCCTTGCTGGGGTTGCTTCGGAGGATTACCCTTAACTTGAAATTATTGCTAAGTTAAGGAAAATTATTGAAAAAATTATCATAAAATTCGACAACTAAATCTCTACTCTAACCCTCTCTCCAAGATATTTACAAATCGGATTTTTTTGTATTGGAGGGACTGCAGACATAAACATACAGGAAATTGTTCTTATATCTCGATGCCATATGATGTAATTTTTTTTACATTTGTTGTTTTTGAAAAGTATTCAATTTGAAACTTCTAACAAGCAGGGTTGTTATGTTTAAAATAGATATGGGAAGTTCGAATCTTTTAGGTGATTCGAATCAACCGAATCATTTCTTAAAAGTGATTCGTTCTTTATAAATCATTCGTAAACGAATCACTTATAATAATAATAATAATAATGATAACAATAGTAATAACAATAATAATATAGTTCGTTCTCGCCTTAATTTCCTTTTATAGTGATGATAGACACTTGTTTCATAAACCGTGACCATTTACTTACCGTAAATAACTACGCGCAAAATTGAATTATAATACTAATAGTAATAATAATATATGTTTGTTCCATACTGAACGGCGCCGAGATAGACGACCGAACCAATAACATCAGTTAAACGAGAGAATACCGTTTTAAGGGAATTGACTTGTATAATTTAAGCAAAGATGATAGGTTTATTCGAAAGATATGTGTCTATAAAAAATAAAGCAAATATATACAAATTTAACTATAATTCAAAATGTTTTGATATATTTATTTTTAAATTATCAAATAATTTTGCGTTTTCAGTAGTAAAGCTGTTCCAAATAAAACTTCGGTGGCTTCAATTCATCTTGTAGATATTTTGTGATTTGTCTCATAAGTAGAGAACAAACATTAGTGAAGTCGTTAAAAATCGTTTCGGGCGGATTTAGACAACATGTACAAAGCGGAGTTGAAGTTGTGCGCGGATTCGAGCGAACGCATCAGTCATCCGATTCGGGCGGATTCAGATTCAGATCGCATGTACAAAGCGGAATTGAAGTTGTGCGCGGATTCGAACAAACGCATTAGTCATCCGATTCGGGCGGATTTAGATTCAGATCGAATGTACAAGCGGAGTTGATGTTGTGCGCGGATTCGAGCAAACGCATTAGTAATCCGATTCGGGCGGATTCAGATTCAGATCGCATGTACAAAGCGGAATTGAAGTTGTGCGCGGATTCGAGCAAACGCATTAGTAATCCGATTCGGGCGGATTCAGATTCAGATCGCATGTACAAAGCGGAATTGAAGTTGTGCGCGGATTCGAGCAAACGCATTAGTCATCTGATTCGGGCGGATTCAGATTCAGATCGAATATACAAGCGGAATTGATGTTGTGCGCGGATTCGAGCGAACGCATTAGCTATCCGATTCGGGCGGATTCAGATTCAGATCGCATGTACAGGGTGGTCTAATTTCGATGTTGCTTATGGGCATCTCGGTAAATATAAGAGTTAGAAAAAAACCGATGGCGCAATCGCGAGCTCTTTTTTGAGACTAGGATAATGCCGAAAACAAAAATGCAACATCTTGTTTTTTTAGAAGTTATGGGGCAAAATCGGGTATATTCAAACTTCAATTGAAATCTGTGTTTTATACGCGTGGCGCATGAAGTAAAATTTCGAGTTTAGAAAAGCCCAGAAAATTTGTCGAGGGTAATTTCGATGTCGGTAAATATAAAAGTAAGAAAAAATCCGATGGCGCAGTTGCGATCTCTTTTTTTGAGACTAGGATAATGCCGAAAACAAAAATACACCATGTTGTTTTTTTTTCAGAAGTTATAGGGCAAAATCGGGTTTTCTTCATTTTTAACTTTAATTAATATCTTGCGTAAGATCCAGTGGCGTAGGTATTTATTTATTTTATGCACACATTTTCGAGTTATGGCCAAATTATTTTTTTTAATGTAAATCATAGATGGCTTTAACATAGTTGATAAGAGTGTTTTTCACTGATTTTAAAAATATAAAGTTTTGTGAATTTATCTTACAAAACAGTGTTACTATAGTAGAAACTAGCTATAAATCTGCCGAATAATATAATACGAAAGACAATAGCCATTTTTGATCATTTGCATGCTCAGTTTTAATTATGATAAACATTATAAATAATAATAATTCTTTTTTGAGTAATAAATATTTTATTAGGCAGAACATAATTTCATTTTCTAATCTTGTTGGAAGAACAGAACTCTTTGCTGTTGCAATGGAATAATTAATTAAAATTGAGCATGAAAATGATAAAAAATAGCTATTGTCTTCCGTATTATATTATTTAGCAGATTAAAAGCTGGTTTCTACGTAAAAAGTTGTCTTAAGAAGATATTTATAGTTTTTGTCTATCTTACAAATTACACAAGATATTAATTAAAGTTAAAAATCAAGAAAACCCGATTTTGCCCCATAACTTCTGAAAAAACAAGATGTTGCATTTTTGTTTTCGGCATTATCCTAATCTCAAAAAAGAGCAATCGCGAGCTCTTTTTTGAGACTAGGATAATGCCGAAAACAAAAATGCAACATCGGTTTTCTTCTAACTCTTATATTTACCGAGATGCCCATAAGCAGCATCGAAATTAGACCACCCTGTACATGCGATCTGAATCTGAATCCGCCCGAATCGGATAGCTAATGCGTTCGCTCGAATCCGCGCACAACATCAATTCCGCTTGTACATTCGATCTGAATCTGAATCCGCCCGAATCAGATGACTAATGCGTTTGCTCGAATCCGCGCACAACTTCAATTCCGCTTTGTACATGCGATCTGAATCTGGATCCGCCCGAATCGGATTACTAATGCGTTTGCTCGAATCCGCGCACAACATCAACTCCGCTTGTACATTCGATCTGAATCTAAATCCGCACAAATCGAAAAGTTAAAAAAAAATATTAATTTTGTTTGTAACGATTGAGCGCTATATTCGATTTAACTGAAATTTATTATGGTTGATTATTATAATATAACACATCATTTAAGTTATTATAGTCATCATTGATTGACAAAAACTATGAGAATCAGTAGTACCACAACGTAAAAACTAAAATATGTTTTTACTGGCGCACCTTATAAAAATTAAAAAAATATTACTTTAAAGATTGGTTCATTTGAAAGCTTTTTTGTCTCTTAATAATGTTTGATATCTTGTACGGTTTTGCCCAAAAAAATAAAATATGAATATGGTATCCTCAATTTTCTTGGCAAACAGTGAATTTATCTTTTAGGTAAATATATGTATAAGCTGTACATTTTCCGAAATTCGTTGTATTTTAAAAGAGTTCAATTTGATGCTTTCAACGAGTGTTTTCCACTCCCAGACTAATCATGAAGTAAAAGTTCGAGTTTAGAAAAGCCCCGTGAAAATTTGTCGAGGGTCGCGCAGCGACCCTCGACAAATTTTCTGGGCTTTTCTAAACTCGAAATTTTACTTCATGCGCCACGCGTATAAAACACAGATTTCAATTGAAGTTTGAATATACATACATTTTACAATATTTTAGTGTTTTATACGCGTGGCGCATGAAGTAAAATTTCGAGTTTAGAAAAGCCCAGAAAATTTGTCTCGGGTCGCGCAGCGACCCTCGACAAATTTTCACGGGGCTTTTCTAAACTCGAAATTTTACTTCATGCTTAGTCTGGGAGTGGACAACACTCGTTTAAAGCTTCAAATTCAACTTAAAAAAAAAACAAGGAATATCTAAAGGTTTACAGAAAATAGGCTGAATTTGGAATAAGTATACTTAAAAGAAAAGCTCCCTGTATCTGTTTGCTAATTATAAACCATAATGAAGATAACAATTAATTCTTAAAAAACACTCATTAATTAATATTATACACAATTGACGTTTGTTAAACAATGGCGGCAACAAAAAAAACATGTATTTTTAATCACCCGAAAAACTAGATTTCGTTTTTACTAAATAATAATTTATTTGTATTTTATTTTTTTGTGGGAAAACCGTACAAGATATCAAACATTATTAAGAGATAAAAAAGCTTTTAAATGAACTAATCTTTCAAGATGTACTTTTTAAAATTTTTATAAGGGGCCCCAATAAACACATATTTTAGTTTTTATGTTGTGGTACTATTGTTTTTTATACTTCTTGTCAATCAATGATGACTATAATAACTGAAATGGGGTGTTATATTATGATAATCAGCCATATTAAATTTGAGTAGAATCGAATATAGCGTTCAATTGTTATAAATAAAATTGATAATATTTTCTTTTTTAACTTTGAAGACTAATTCCGGCCTAGCAGTAAACTTTTGGATATAGATAAGTTATGTTAAATCATCATATTTTGATCCCAGGAATCCATGGTTAAGCCATTTCCCCACATTAACGGGACACCCCATATTTCTTTCTTGTGGAATAGTTATGTATGTCACCATTTTTTTTCAAATGATCTTTACTGTATGAACAAAACACAGACTTTTTAAAATATATAGATATGGAAGAGTTAGTATTTTATTTGCGATAAATTTAGTTTCACCTGACTCCATGTATTTTAAATTGAACATTAAGCGTATAATTCTCTTTTGGCCTACAAAAAGCCTATTACTTATTTGTTGAGCCCCATAGTGCAATGTTGTAGCTTGAATATGAATAAACAACTGCATAATAAATATTTATAATGTAATTTGTGTTAAATTGTTTTTTTTAGTTGTGATATTGAGTAATACGATTTATTGATTTTTCTACATACGTGCTCTATATATTTATCCCACTGACCAATAATTACTTCTTAATATTTGGTACACTCCAGAGTAACAAGATTATTATTGATATATTTAAAAGTAAGTTGAATGTGCTTTTTATATTTATTAGATAAGTGAAGAATTTCTGTCTTGTTGATATTTATAATTAGTTTATTAACTTGGCACCACATATTAAACTCATTCATAACTTAAATTACTTTACTTTTTGCAATGTCTAATGTACAGGGTGCAGCATTTTCGATGGTTTCTTTAAGTAAAGTACCATTAATATCAATAATAGACAAAAACTAATACATGCTTAGAGAGATATTTTTTAGAGCTTATTTCTTGTACCTAATGAAAATTTGTCTATCTTAAATTTTTTTCGAGTTATACGCTAAAACTCAAAATTTAGCAATTTTAAAATATTGAAATAACTTCTTTACTTATAAAGATATTAGCACGAGGTAAAAACTCTCTTGAGGCACTTTTTTAAGTAGAATATCCTGACCATATTAGATTCTGTTTTGAGTTTAATTTTCTTGAGATATGATATAAAGTTGTGTTATTTTAAATACAAATTATAGTTGGCCATGACTTCATTCGATCACGGTTTTTGTAAGTTTTCGAATAATATATCATTTGCAATACTTTATATTAACTTAAATTATTTATTTTTAGTTCATTTAATTTTTAATTCATTCATTAAGAATATCATGATAAAAATAGATGAACAGTAAACAACAACAATTTAAAACGTTAACTGTTACTTCATTGCTTTCACTTTATTTGTATATTTAAACAAAAGACATTTAAAAAAACAGAACTTATTAAACACGTAATTTATTATATTATATTTAGTTATAACATAATATCGTTTGTTCAATAAAATAAAACCTCTAGAGTGCCATGCGAAATATTGTAGGTTGGCAACTGTGAAATTATACATTATAATTATTATGTCTGAAGTTTTATATGTCAATTTCTAAAGCGTGTAGCCAACTTAAATTTAAAAAAAATATAAAATCATGACACTCTAGAGTTTTTTTTTGAACATACGATATAATAAATATATTAAAATATTCAGAAATTCTTCAAGTTGATTTTGAGAATTTCCTATATAACTTGCCATGAGATCATCACTAAGATGTTATTTACCAGCTCACAATGACTATCGTGTTAAAAATTATTTAAATTTAAAAGACCGAAACTTTCGTTCTTTCTGGGTAATATTATAAAAGAAGAGATATCGAAGAACTTAAAAATAATAATCACTTAGAATTCAGAAAAGTCACTCCGATGTTTTAATAAAATGCAATAAATGTGTATAAATTTAGATGGCGCTCAACTCGGAAAATATTTATAGCTACTGTTGATTAAGATGTATAAAGTAAATATAATAAGGTAATAAGGACAGTTCACGTTTTATATTGTTTTTGTTTACAATTAATTTATTTGAGATTATGGCTTTCTTGATGTATGGATTTAACATTTAAGAAAACTTAAAATAAATAAATAAAGTTAAATCAAAATATGGCAAATGATATATTTTTGGATAGCTTACGAAACATGGAAGCGATTATAGACATGGTGAACTATGATTTGTATTTAAAATAATACAACTTTATGTCATATTTCATTATGGTTAAATTAAAAACAAAATCGGATATGGTCAGCGTATTCTACCTAAAAAAGAGTCTTAATATTTCAAAATAGTCATATTTTCAGATTTAACGTCTACTCGAAAACAATTGATGATAGACAAATTTTGATTAGCCACATGAAATATGCTCTAAAAAAGAGCTCTGGAAGTATATATTAGTCTTTGTCTATCATTTATATTTCTATCACCCTGTACTTACAGATACATTAACCGCTGTGTCATCTGCATACATGATCACTTGTCCACCACTAATGTGACCAGGCAGGTCATTGATAAATAATAAAAAACAGAAGCGGGCCTAAGTTACTGCCTTGAGGAGTTTTAACATTTAATCGTCTGATTTGCTGTTAATCTTAAATTATCTAAACTATATTTTATACTACTTTATTATGATTTTTTCGTTTGTTTTTAAATTTTAGCTAAATTGTTAAAGATATTTTAAATTACATTATTAATCATTCGATTTTCATTATTTAACGAACTACTGCTGATTTAAAGTTTGGGACAAAAGGAATCATAATTATATACAATTCAAACAAAACATAAAATAAACATTTGTAATATTTATTAACGTGAGATTAAACCTAAGAAGTATTGTTAAAACTTAACTTTTGTTCAATGTTTTACATCGGTGGCGCATGGAGTAAAATTTTGAGTTTAGAAAAGCCTGAAAATTTGGATTCGGACGCTACGCTTCGCTTTGCGTCCAAATGCAAATTTTCAGGCGTTTGTAAACTTAAAATTTTACTTCATGCTTAATCAAGGAGTGAAAACACTCGTTAGAAGTTTCAAATTATTTTATAAAAAGAAGAAAATTAAACGAGTATCGTCCACTCCCAGACTGGGCATGAAGTAAAATTTCGTGTTTAGAAAAGCCTCGGGTAGACAATTTTCACGGGGCTTTTCTAATCTCGAAATTATACTTCATGCACCACGCGTATAAAATTGAAGGTTTAAATTGAAGTTCAAAGTTAGGCTGAGAATTTTTAAAATTGATGTATTCGAATAGTTATTCAAGTATTTAAATATTCGAATATTTCAAATACATTAATATTGCATTTGAACATGTTATTGAATAAATATTCGGTCCAAATCGAAACGTTTAAGCTTTTCTAAACTCGAAATTTTAATGCATGCTTAATAAAGGAGTGGAAACAGGAGCTTTACATTTTAAAACCTCCCACTATATACCAAGACGTGTATTCATATTATATTTTAATTTTGTGATAGATTAACAGTAACTAAGCACGTTTTTTGATGTGCGTTCTTTGTAAATATGTAGTTATGTTTTAACATACAAGAATAAATTAGTGATTGAAATATTCATATTTAAATATTCAAATATTCGACTATTTGAATTATTCGTATTGGAATCCCAGTCTTGGGAAAATTACTGCTTATTATTTATTAAGTCTAATTTTTATAAAAGCTCGTGAAATTATAACTCGGGTGTGCTTATTGTTTTTGCTGGTGCGATTTAATCATTCTTGGCTAACAGGTTAGAGTATGCTCGAAACATTCATTACCTCCTGAATTAATTCATAATTACGATGAGTAATATGACACTGTAATTAATGTGACATTACCCAAAAATAAAGAGACAATCAATTCGATTCTAGGTAATCCTTTCTCAGTTCTTCCTATATTAGTTTCAAATTTCAATTACACTCCTATCATATTTAAATTAATTACGACCCTTACGACATACGGAAACATCAATTATATAAATTGACACTTGATATATTGCAATTCATTTTCGATCAGTATGTACTTTACATGATTTAATTAGAATAATTAATAGCAAATTAATGGCAATGCTAAAAATGTATGATACATTTTAAAAATTATTGAAAATTCATGATACATTTTAAAAATTATTGAAAATTCATGATACATTTGAAAAATTATTGAAAATTCATGATTCTACACTCATAGAGGAATTTAAATTAGATACTATACACAAGAAACATCGCTGTATATCTATTGTTGATTTATATAAATTAATTAATATTTTTACTGATAATTCTGAATTGTTATGCAACATCGATTTTAATGTGTCCAGAGTATTCCTTAGATATAAACAAACATTTAATTATACAACGCCCTATACTACTCACTACATGTTTTACCCATTATGTAAAATGTTGTGAAATTATCACAAAATTCAATGCTTTGTCGATATTTTTTCACTCTGTATAGAACAGTTTATTTCTGATGTTAACGAATGTGTATTCTGAATTTATTAATTCAATTATATATATTTGTACCCTAGTCACTTATACTGTAAACCTGTATTGAGTTTAGTTTATACATATTTCTTTGTAATTAGGCTACGCTTGTTGAGAAATAAATTATTATTATTACAATAAATTTTGATAACAGTATAAATATAAGTTATATAAACATTTTGAAGATTAATGGAAATCTTGGAAATTCACAAAAACTGTCTCGATTTTAAAAATGGAGTGACGAATGCGTGCTATATATTGCTATCTAAATGGATTCTTCTACTTTAAATCCCTAGACAAAATATAATGGTACACACGCCTCATCTCCGCTAAATTGGTTCCAGTCGCGGCCGGTGGCCAACTTCATGTGAAACAAAAATGCCAAGGTAATGCATCTCGGAATTAAAAGTTGCGCTCGTTGTGCTGCTAAACGCATGTATTAATGACGCAATTTCGTGACGTAAGGAGCATTGATCAACAAAATGGATACGTAGTGCTTCCAACCTTATTTTTTGTATCTTGGATTTGAGCTTCACATGAAGTTAGGCCGCGAGCCGCCGGTGATTGGATCACAAGAAATGGGGCGCATGCTTTCTCTAGCCATACTAACTCTATGTTTAACTCAATTAACCTCTTACAATGCATGACTTTCTTTAATTGCTTGTTGTGATTGTTAAATTATTGAACTTTGTCGAAAAATTGTGTGTAACCTATAAATCGTAACGTTCTGTAAATTTTTGAGCCTTTTGGATTTGAATACCTTAATAAGGGGGCGGCGAATTTGGCCTACGCCCCGCGCGGCTGCACCCACGCTACGCCACTGTGAATATGCAGGTTGTGTAGATTATTGTTTTAAAATTGTTATGTACTTAATTCTCTGAAACAAGGTGTTTGTACATGTATGCTTTAGAAGGTGTATATTTGGATTGATTTTAGCTTGTCAGGTGGCAGGTAGTGATTTTGATATGAATATAACACCTTGATTGAGCATGTTATCTTGGATCGATTAAAACGGTACAGGCGGTTGGTGATGATGAGATAAAAGACGTCGTTGGGGGGCATGAGCACAATAGTGGAGGCGCCGGGCACACTGGTTTGCGGTATGGTGCACCGGTAATCACGAGGAACTCATTATTACACGCGTCCGGCAGTTGATGGCTGAATAAACAGTGCGAGCCTTTCAGGCTGATATCGGACATTAGGTGTATCCATTAATATAAATTAGCAAACCGCGCCAGTTCGCTTTAAACATTTACCAACCTCCTCGCCCACTTTTTGCCTTATTGCTTTGTTTTCCTCTAATTTAACTTTGATGTTTGCCGGTGATTCATTTATCCATAATAACTTTTCGATCATTTCAACACAAAACGCTCCAAGTAATTGGAATAATAGAACAACATCTATAATAATTTACTTTTCAAAATGCAATTAAGCGCGTTGGCACGTTTCAATATCACTCATGTTACGTAGGCTTGGTAACCTTTGTTATTATTAAACAATACCTAACATTCACAAATCTCATCATTAAATTATTCTCTGTATGCATGCATCTATAGCTTCATAAGTAATAGTTAGTTTGAGGCTGCGAATGTTTTAAATTTAAGCACACAGGGAGTTTTTCTTTTATGCATACATATCTCAATTATGTGCAGTAAATGTTGGTATAGTCGTTGTTTTTTTAAAGGGTTTAATTTAATGCTTTTAACTCCCAGATTAAGCATGAAGTAAAATTTCGAGTTTAGATAAGCCTGAACGTTTGGATTTGGACCAAATCCAAATTCAAGCTTTTTTAAACCCGAAATTTTACATCATAAACCACGCGTATAAGACACTGATTTCAGGTGAACTTGTTCACAAAATTTCAGTGTTTTCAGTGTTTAAAACGGGTGGCACATAAAATAAAATTTCGAGTTTAGAAAGGCCTGAAAATTTAGTTTGGTCGCTCCTCGTATTAAACACTAAAAGCACTAAACTATTGTGAACAAGGGAACGTCACTTGAAATCAGTGTCTTTTACTCGTGGCGCATGAAGTAAAATTTCGAGTTTAAATAAGCCTGAAAATTTGGTTTGGTCGCTCCGCTTCACTAAGCTTCGCTACGCGACCAAACCAAATCTTCAGACTTTTCTAAGCTCAAAATTTTACTTCATACTTAACCTGGGAGTGGAAAACACTAATTTATAGCTTCAAACTGAACTCTTAAATAAAGCTTATGCATATGTATTAATGCTTAATTCTAATTTGCGCTGCGCTTAGAACCTTGTAAAGGCTGTATGCTAACGCCTATTACGTAGATATGGGTCGTTGATAAATAATTAGTTCGAAAAGAACGATTCTGTACGGTGATTTGAATGAACTGATTCCGTATTTCAAGAAGACTTGATTCCATAATGATTCATTCACTCGAGACGACCAAAAAATATTGTTTTTGCTTTTACAGGGCTTCCTATATATACAAAAATTTTACATTGGAAAAACTTCGAGGGGGATTTAAACCCCCATATCCCCCCGCCCCCAGCTATGGCTTTGTGTAATAGTTACGTTCCTTTTAGGTCTAAATTTAGTGTGAATTTGTCTGTTCACTGCAAATAAGGTAGCGTAATGTTATCAGAGGACGTTTGTTCTCTATTATTCTTATTATTATTATTCGTTTACCAACGATTCATAAAGAACGAATCACTTTAAAGGAATGATTCGGTTGATTCGAATCACATAAAAGATTCGAACTTCCCATATCTACCTATTAGTAAGGCTGTATATATTTAGGACACTGTTTTCTTGTGTGTTTTTCTTTTCTGTTTTTTGGTTGGAAAAAATATATAATAATTTAGTCGTGTAATATTTTTAGTTCTTACTTAAAATGCATCTATATCTAACGCAAATTGAAGATTTGATATTTTCTGTTGATGTTGATATGTGGCAGTAAAGGTTTATATATTTTAATGTTATGAGTTATGACTCTCCAGCGAAATGAAATTGTTGAATATGCTACTGAACATCATACTCAATAGATGTCAGTAGCATACAACTGTAGGTAGACAGTTGATTAATCCAATGCAGTGCATAATATATAAATACGACTGTATGTACATACACAGTAATATCCGATAAATTTAATCATTCCGACGCTAAAAACGAACTGCATTTTTAATCTCCGATTTTGTAATAGCCATACATTTTATACATTGGAGGCCAGTGGGAATATCGAATATTGATAACCTAACGTTATTCTATTCGGCTCCACGTTTGAAGATAGAATGTCTTATTACTCTTTGATATGCATACATCGTATTTCACACTCGCATCCCTCTCTTACATTCACCAATTCATGAACCTGCGAAAATGGCGAATACAATTGCAGTCAAACGTCCTGCAACAAGAAATGATGTTAAATTTAAAATATAACATCGTTTATGTACGTGAATGTAATATTGCTTTATTTACTACTTAGATCGATACAGGGTCGGCTCTTTTATTAGGCGAACCTAGGCTTAAGGGGTCCCAGAAGATGAAAAAAATAATAATTAATTATTGATTTTTTTGTGCAAGTTACTGTTTTTATAATTTAAAAATTCATCAATATTTATTTGTGAATATTTTATTTTTATTTTTGTACGCTAAAATATAAGTACAAATTTACAAAAGGCGCAAATCCAAAACCGTACTTAGTTATTGTTAATACAGCACAAAATTCAAATAAAATATACATTTTTAAATTTTAGGTAAATTGTTGAAGATATTTCCAATTACATTATTAAACATAACATTTTATTACTAGAAAATATCAAATATGTGTGCATAAATGTGATTATAAATACAGGGAATTATTATATAATTTGAATTTTTAGACGAAGATTTTCCACTCCCAGACTAAGCACGAAGTAAAATTTCGAGTTTAGAAAAGCCTAAGAATTTGGATTGGCCGCGTATTTATAAAATTAGATGACAAATATGTCATAATCATATTTTCAACTAATAATTATTATTTAAATAAAATCATCAAAAATTGCAAACACAAAATTTTACAAAAACTTGAAATTTAGCACAAATGAATAGAAATGGAAACATTAACAGTTTAAATCAACAACAAAAATATTGAGAAATAAGTCAAATAAATCAAATAAGCAATAATAGTCATAAAAATGTTATATTGTAAAAATTGACAAATTCGACTATTTGTATGTTAAATTGCATCGAAATTTATAATACTGAGTATATTATTTTACTTTAAAACAAAAATCATCAACATTTACTGAAACTGTAGTAATTGTCATAGTCAACTCGTACAGAAAGCTTAAAAATTTATTAAACAAATTTAATTTACAGAAACGACAAAATTGACAAATTAAGAAAAAAACGTCGAATTTGATAAATTTAACAAATAACGATTAATATCTTTACCATTAAAAAAATCTACTGAAATTGACATAAAAAACAAAATGGTCTCGTTTTCTATGACAATTTTAGCAGATTAAAAAAAAATAACTCTTAAATGCATCATGATTAGTGATAAAAATTACGGGTACTTTAAAATTCCGTAATATTCTGGGCAATATTTTAGGTAACGTGGTAATAATCGGTAATTTAATGTTTCATTGTTGAAAAAATTAACACTGAGCATAAAAAATGAGACGAAGTGAAAACATTATCTATATTAGTATAAAACATACCGTATGCACCTTGGTGAGGGATTGCAGGATATAAAGAAGCAATGCCCTAAGGACTGTGCCAGCCTAGACGGCGGAGGAAGTGCAGGCAAAGATTCTTAGGGCATATAAACTGTCCTGCCCACTTAAGAGGAGGCCTGAGACAGGGACGGCCACCCCATGGTGGTGCCCAGATCTCGACTCCTTAAAAGATGAGGCCAGGAAAGCATTCAATAGAGCACAACGCTCCAAAGAGGCCTCCGACTGGACCATTTACAAGGTCCGCCTTAGAGAGTACAAAAAGCTCATAAGGCAATGTCAAAGAGCGTCATGGCGTGCCTTCTGCGAAGGAATTGAAAGCACTCAAGAAGTTAGCAGACTTAAGAAGACTCTATCACAGGACCACCATCAATCTGTGGGAGTCCTGAAGAAGGAGGACGGCACCATGACTGACGACCTCCATGAAAGTCTGCAACTATTGCTCAAGACTCACTTCCCTGGATGCACTTTACTATCTACGCAATCTAGAGGTGTGGTTGAAATCACTTCGGCAATACCAGAAGACTGGGAACTGGCTCATGCTTTTCCGCCTTTAAAGCACCCGGACCCGACGGCATCTTTCCCGCCCTGCTACAGTGGGGACGGGATGAACTAGCTGAGTTTGTAGTGATGCTGTTTCGGTCCAGTTTGGCGCTGGGATAAGTCCCCAAGGTCTGGAAACGAGCCAGGGTTGTTTTTATACCGAAGCCCGGTAGAGCAGACTATACTGCTCCCAAGGCCAATTACACCAATTACAGTTTTCTCGTTTCTCCTTAAAACACAGGAAAGGATTTGTAAATGGCACATAAGAACATCAGCTCTAGTCAGACAGCCGCTAATGGCGACACAACATGCATACACACGCGGGAGGTCCACTGATTCAGCCCTGCATAGTGTAGTGAGCAGAATCGAGAGAACATTGGATGTTAAAGAATCCACCCCAGGTGTTTTTGTTGACATAGAAGGTGCGTTTGATAAAACGACTATACCGAGGATAGGAAACGCGCTAAGCAAGCGCGGAGTACCATCTAAAATGTGTGAATGGATTGGCAATGCACTGGCCAATCGTATAGTCACAGTGGAACAGGGAAGGGAACGTATAACCTGTAAAATTGACAGAGGCTGTCCTCAGGGAGGTGTTTTATCACCACTATTATGGAACATGGTTCTGGACAGCCTACTAGACGAATTTCAGCAACTAGGCTTGTTTGTGACAGCCTATGCTGATGATCTGGCCATATTAGTATGTGGTAAGTTTGAAGACGCCCTATGCGACCAGATGCAAGGAGCTCTAAACATAGTTTCTAGGTGGTGCAATGATTATTCCCTATCGGTAAACCCTGCCAAAACGGAGATCGTCCTGTTCACCAAGAAAAGGAAGGTGTCGAAAAAAGCACCAAAATGATTGAATACGATGTTGCAGTACAGCGACGAGGTGAAATACCTGGGCATCACTCTCGACAGGAAACTGAGCTGGAAAGCGCACATCGACATCAAAACAGACAAAGCTATAAGGGCCTTCTGGCAATGTCGTCGGGCAGTGGGGAAAACCTGTGGTTTGAAACCACGCACGACTCTGTGGTTGTACATAGTTGTCAGAAGGCCCATGCTGACTTACGGAGCTTCAGTTTGGTGGCCCAGAACCAAACAGAAGACCACGAGGAAGCAACTCTCGCAAGTGCAGCGGACAGTCTGTCTTAGTGTAACAGGCGCCATGCACACTACTCCGACGATGGCGATGGAAGTCATGCTATGCCTTCCACCACTTGATATCCATGTGGAGAAGGAGGCCATGGCGACTATACTTCGCCTTCAGTGCAATGGGATTTGGAACAGTAACAGCTGTGGGGAAGTTAGAGGACACCTCTGGCGGAATGTCTGTAGAGATACACCTCTTTTAGAGGCTGTTAATGACTGCCGTGTACCAACACTAATACGGAACACACCCTACAACGTTACTATTCAACCCACTAAGCGGATGAGAGAGTCTGCTATAAGGATCTACACAGATGGATCTAAAAGGAGAGAAGGATCGGGCCTTGAAGTTTTCTCTAAAACCCTAAAAATCCAAGCAAAGGTTCCGATGGGAATTCATGGAACCATCACGCAACTGGAGCTGATGGGAATAACACTTGCGGCTGAGTACATCATAAACCGCAAGGTGACAAATGTAGCCATACTAATCTTAACGGATAGCAGGCAAGCGATTCTGTCTCTGCAGAAAGCCTATGTTTCGTCAGAGACCGAAATAGAGTGCCACGAGAAACTCAGACAGGCAGCAATGTACAACAACATTGAAGTCTGCTGGGTGAAAGGGCATGATACAGACACAGGTAACGGGAGAGCTGACGCGCTGGCAAGAGCTGCGGCTGGGATGAATCTACTCTCACCGGAGCCGCTAGTGCGGTTAGCTCCTCTCTCCTTGTGTAACATGTTACAAACCAATGCCCTGGAGAAATTCAGGATGCGTTGGGATGATATCGAGAGCTGCAAGCTCTCTAAGGAAACACTTGTGTATGCCAATGAGAGATCAGCGAAACGGTACCTGCAGCTGGCTAGAGGGAATCTCAGGCGCTTAACTGCCATCCTTACTGGTCACTGTGGACTAAACGGGCACCTCTATAGGATGGGGATAGTTGACTCCCCATCTTGTAGAGGTTGCAGCATGGAAGACGAGACTGCATGGCATTTTCTTTGTGAATGCCCGGCACTATCGTCAATCAGGGAGTCCATATTGGGTGATAGATGGCCTACAATGGCCTACATAAGAGATCTACCCACCTCAGCTATGCTAGAATACCTAAACAAGGTGGGCTGGCTAAACTGAGGATGGGTGATCTACGGGAGGTGGCACAATGGGCCTAATGAGGCCTAAGTGCAGTGCAGAACTGCACACTGCCCTTTGCACCAGAACCAGTATAACATAAGATTAGGTGTTCAAGAGTGAAAAAGTTAAGATTAAGATTTGAAAGAATAAAATACTTAAGGAAATTGTGAATATAAAAGTTAAATTGCTCTGTGAGCTTACATAAAGTGCTCTAGAACATTTTGAGGATTTATGGAAATTTACAAATGTCTTTAGAACCAACAAAATAATCTCTACAGACTAAATATCCGAATTCGTGTTATTGATATCAAATACACCCTTAAACCGGCTATCAAGAACACTCTGATTCTGATACCCAGCTAATAGCTATTTTTTAAAATTAGATTAAACAAAAATAACCTCAAACCAGGTATCAAAAACATTCGGATCCACCCTAGCCCAACTCAAGGAAACGTTTGTAAATTTATGACAAAAATAGAAAATTTTATCTTTCATCTCACGTTAATAAAATAAAATAATAAAATAATTCTTAGAAAATCTGGCAAATCGGAAAAATATAATTTTATTTTATCGATCCTAATTTTGCGTCCTTAGCGTATTGTGCATGCCCAAGAATTGAATGGTACCAATATTACCGAATCCTCTGGGTAATATTACCGAATCCTCTGGGTAATATTACCGAATCCACTGGGTAATATATATACAGGGTGTGTCGTTAATGTGGGGAAATGGTTTAATCATAGATTCCTGGGATAAAAATATGATGACCGTGTATATAGATAAGTTGTGTTAAACTTATCTATATCCAAAACTTTACGGTTAAATCGGAATTAGTCTTTAATGTTCAGAAATATATCATTAATTTTATTTGTAACGATTGGGCGCTATATTCGATTTGACTGAAATTTATTATGGTTGATTATCATTTTATAACACATCGTTTAAGTTATAATGGTTATCATTGATTGACAAGAAGTATGCAATACAGTAGTACCACAACATAAAAACTAAAATATGTTTTTACTGGCGCACCTTCTAGAAATTAAAAAAATATTACTTCAAAGATTGGTTGGTTGTAAAGCTTTTTTGTCTCTTAATAATGTTTGATATCTTGTATGGTTTTGCCACAAAAATCTAAATATGAATATGGTATCCTTAATTTCCTTGGCAAAATTCTAATACAAGCAACATACAGTGAATTTTTCTTTTAGGTAAACATATGCATAAGCTGTAAATTTTCCGACATTCATTGTTTTTTAAAAGAGCTCAATTTGAAGTTTTAAACGAATGTTTACCACTCCCAGACTAAGCATTAAGTAAAATTTCAAGTTTAGAAAAGCCCCGTGAAAATTTGTCGAGGGTCGCGCAGCGACCCGAGACACATTTTTTGGGCTTTTCCAAACTCGAAATTTTACTTCATGCGCCACGCGTATAACACAGATTTCAAGCACAGTTCGAATATACATAAATTTTACAACATTTTATTGTTTTATACAAGTGGCGCATGAAGTAAAATTTCGAGTTTAGAAAAGCCCAGAAAATTTGCTTTTGCTTTTCTAAGCTCGAAATTTTACTTCATGCTTAGTCTCTGAGTGGAAAACACCCGTTTAAGACTTCAAATTAAACTTAAAGAAAAAAACAAGGAATATCTAAAGATTTACAGAAATTAGGCTGAATTTGGAATACGTATACTTAAAAGAAAAACTCCCTGTATCTGTTTGCTCTAGAGAAATATGAATAATTATAAACCATAATGAAGATAATAATTAATTCTCAAAAAACACTTGTTAACTAATAATATACACAATTGACGTTTGTTAAACAATGGCGGCGACAAAGAAAAAACATGTATTTTGTAGATTTTGTTTTTACTAAATAAGCATGAAGTAAAATTTCGTGTTGAGAAAAGCCCCGTGAAAATTTGTCGAGGGTCGAATTTTACTTCATGCACCACGTGTATAAAACACAGATATCAAGCGAAGTTCGAATATACATAAATTTCACAATATTTTAGTGTTTTATACGCGTGGCGCATGAAATAAAATTTCGAGTTTAGAAAAGCCCAGAAAATTTGTTTATTTATTTTTAAGGGCCTTTTCTAAACTCGAAATTTTACTTCATGCTTAGTCTGGGAGTGGAAAACACCCGCTTAAAGCTTCATATTGAACTTAAAAAAAACAAGGAATATCTAAAGATTTACAGAAATAGGCTGAATTTGGAATACGTATACTTAAAAGAAAAACTCCCTGTATCTGTTTGCTTTCAAGAAATATGAATAATTATAAACCATAATGAAGATAACAATTAATTCTCAAAAAACACTCGTTAATTAATAATATACACAATGGAAGTTTGTTAAACAATGGCGGCGACAAAGAAAAAACATATATATTCAATCACTCGAAAAACTAGATTTGGTTTTTACTAAATAATAAATAATTTATTTGCATCTTATTTTTTTTGTGGCAAACCCGTACAAGATATCAAATATTATTAAGAGATAAAAAAGCTTTTAAATGAACATATCTTTCATGATGTATTTTTAAAATTTTTATAAGGTGTGCCAATAAAAACATATTTTAGTTTTTATGTTGTGGTACTATTGTTTTTTATACTTCTTGTCAATCAATGATGACCATAATAACTGAAATAGTGTGTTGTATTATGATAATCGACCATAATAAATTTTGGTCGGATCTAATATAGCGTTCAATTGTTATAAATAAAATTAATAATATTTGTTTGAACTTTGAAGACTAATTTCGGCTTAATCGTAAACTTTTGGATATAGATAAGTTATGTTAAATCATCATATTTTGATCCCAGGAATCTATGGTTGAGCCATTTCTCCACATTAACGGGATACCCTGTATATATATATATATATATATATATATATATTCGATACTTGTTCTGCTGCTTTCTTTATGGAACTAAATTTTTAAATTGGGTGAAGTAAAACACTTGTTTTGCTCCACATTTTGTTTAGGCAATTGAAAATAAAAAGATTTGTACCATCTTTTTATTTTCAGTTGCCTGAAAAAAAATTGGAACAAAACAAGAGTTTTACTTTACCCAATTTGAAACTTATTTTAGCTACAAAATTTGAAAAGAGTAATTGTTTGGCGGAATTAACTCTAAATTTTAAACTGATTTTAGAAGATAATTACCCCCCGCCTTCATAAAATAGGGCGCTTGATTTTGTTTTGCCTAGGTTGCGTTAGGTTACCTCGAGATGGCCCTGCATCGATAGGTATCAATTAATGGAATTGATAATATATACCTACTCTTACAGAAATGATATGTGGGATATTGTGAAATTAAAATATTGCATTGTTAGAAAAACATGTAGTGTATTTGTGTAGTTGAAAAGTGTTAATTGTTATTATATGTATCCTGTATTTAAAAAGATTTATTTGAAAGTGGGATATAGCAGATTCGGCGATTGTAATCAATAACGGATCGCCCTATATGTGGCCACTAATTACTGAAAAAAGCGCATATCAAAGGAGTTAAAAAAAACAAATTTCGCCGTGTTTCACTGTGGTGATATATTGGTGGAAGATTTTAATCAGAATTAATAATTGTGTGTGCTAATTTGCAATTCATAAAATGCATGTATCTGCTTTGACATTAGTGTTATTTGCTT
Source organism: Philonthus cognatus (assembly GCA_932526585.2). NCBI lineage: Eukaryota > Metazoa > Arthropoda > Insecta > Coleoptera > Staphylinidae > Philonthus > Philonthus cognatus. Next base: position 90,884,708 of record OW052243.1, read on the forward strand.
TTAAAAGATGTGAACTGAGATTCGTGGTAAAATGTGTGCATTTCAGATTTATGCGGTTCCGGTTTTATTTATTTAGCGCGGGATAATTGTGGTGGAATAACGCGGTTGTTTAAATTTAAATTAACGATTTTATGTAATAATTGTGTTTGGTGTGGACTTTTAAATGAAATGATTTTGTTGAAAATATTGATGGTTTTTATTTGAATGAGAGGGTGCGCGTATGTTGGGTCCGTGCGTGTGGTGTGTAGGAGGTGTAAGAGGTGAGGGAAGATAGTTTCATTCGAGGGGATGAATATAAGGTGCCTAAGTATAAATTGAGGCTGGTATGTATTAAACAACAAATCTCCCGATTGGTTTTATAGCTTTAGTAGCAATCTGTACACGCTAAATTGGAGTAGCTCGTTCAGTAACGAAAAATCCCCCATCTTGTCGAAGTCCAATTGAACGTTCATGCTATTAATCTGTTTAATTTCCGTCCAGCGGCCGATGACAATGACACACGACTATGACTAGTGAAAAATAAAATTAAAAAAGCTCGAAAACCTTTGCTGTTTGCCAGTGGTTGGTATCTTTTGTAGTACTCATCGACTGCCTATTATTTCACAGATTATTTCAGCAGGAAGTCAGGCTCCGTCGGCGTCGCGCCGCCAAACCATTAAATCAGCCGTTTCCTCAATCTAATAAGTTTCAATTCCGCACGGGCGTGCAACGACCGCTGTGAAATGACATGCAAATTAAAACTGATTAAAAACAAATACGCCCGCCTATTCCATAACGTAACTAATTGTTGCGGATAATTATGGCTTACGCCTCCGGTTCTAATTACGTATCGTGGTTTATATTCCGAAGGCATCTCCAGCTACGTCGCGACGCGAACCACCTGCATTCATGATCACAGTCGAACACCAACATGTAAATCATAAACATAACATACCAATTACACGTACTGTACGCTCAACAAATTATCTAATCATTTTATCGTTGCCTCCCTCATTCGTTAAAAATAATTACCACATGACACAATTAAATTAAGCCATTATATTCACATACAATGATTTTTATAACGTTTTGTATTAGGCATAACAGAAATTAAATAGTAATTTATATAACCTAATCCGTAATGTAGGGTTTTTGCGGCCGATTTACGAGCCTGGATACCAAAGAAAAAAATGTATATTGACCTGTTTTAAAAAAAAAGATACAATAAACCTTTACTAACTTTTCATCCCCGCCTGAACCTGAGGTCTGACTAAGGCATGGGCGTAGCCAATATTTTGAGCAAGAAGGGACAGGAGGCAAAACATATGCTGTACTTAGTTGAATCAAAGCATGCACAGATTCTCTTTGAAGAATGCTTAAGAATTAAATTCTAAAGAGCGGTGATTTCTTGTAAAAAAACTAAAAAAGCAACACAATTGGTTTTATATAAAATATACAGTGCGTTTATGATGGAAGGAACAGATTCGTTTAAAACTCAAGTGATTAATCAATTAGTATTTTTAACTGCGCATTTTGTTTGCACTAAAAACTTTATATATCGACCTCCAATTACTAGATTAGATTAGATTAGATATTCGTAGGGGTGGCCTCATTGGCTTGTACCACCGCGACCTTTGCAGATCTATTGTGGATCCCTATTATCCTAGATGACGTGCTCGAGCTTCACCTCTTTGATTAGCCCTATTAACCCTGACAGTGAGCCTTGGGTGTAGCTCTTTGCGCTTGGTTTAGTGTTGCCTAGCTTTAGGTATCTAACCCGCGCTAGGGCCTCACATTGGCACAGGATGTGGAGAGGATCCTCCTCTTCTTCTTGGTAGAATCTACATATTGTATCCTCTGCCAGGCCTATTTTGCTCAAGTGTTTGTTGAGCCTGCAGTGTTCTGTCAGTAGACATACTATAGCTTTAACCGTTTTTCTCTCTTGGTTGAGAAGATCGGTCGTGAAAGCCGGCGATTGTTTTTTGAGGAACTGTTTCGCCTGCCTCTGCCCTGGTGTGTTCGTCCACCAGGTTTGAGTTTGTGTCTCCGTCCATTTTTTTATGGATTGTCTGACTGTGGTTTTTGCGATACCGCAGGAGGGTTCCGGGCCAATGAATGCGCTTGACGAGCCTTGTTTGGCCAGTTTATCTGCTTTTTTGTTCCCTTAATGACCCCTGTGTCCTGGGAACCATACCATTGTCACTTTTTTGCGACCGCCCATTTCGTTGAGAGCGGTTACACAGTCCCACACTAGCTTGGAGTTGACCTGTGTAGTGCTTATTGCCCTTAGCAGAGCTAGGCTGTCCGCATAAATAGCTACTGATCGACTTTTGTTGTCTTGCTTTGCTATTTCTTCAATGCAGAGATGGATCGCGATCGCCTCTGCCTCGAATACAATGGTGTCCCTCGCCAGACTGACTGAAATCTTTGTCTCGGGTTTTGTGCTGTATATTCCGGCTCCGACTCCTTCGTCTGTCTTAGAGCCGTCAGTATACCAGTTTGATTCCGCGTTGGTAGGTGGGCCCTTTTCCCAATTTTCCCTCTGCGTCATCATCACTTTGTATTTACTGTTGAAATTATACTTCTTGACTATGGCATCGCTTGGCATTCCTGTTGTAGGGTTTGCCTTTAGCTCGTCTTCTAGCCTTTGGTACTTTTTCCCATGTGATCGGTGTCCTCGCATTAGTCTGTATGTTACGGCCCTGGCTTCCCCTTGTATGAAGATGTGCAGTGGTGGTAGGTTCAGGATCATTTCTAGGGCTGCTGTCGGGGTAGTGCTTACGGCTCCTGTGACACTGAGACATGCTAGTCTTTGTGTGCTGTTCAGGAGCCTTATCGCCCCCTGCTGCTCCGTCCTTGTCCACCACACTACTGCCCCGTAGTATCCTACGGGCCTGATCACCCTTGTATATAACCAGAGGGTCATTTTAGGAGTGAGCCCCCAGTTTTTGCCGCATATTCTTCGACACCTTCTCAATGGCATTGACCTCCAATTACTAGATCTACTGTCAGCAAAATTGAATCGAAATTTGTTAAACACGACCACACATGATATTTGCCTGAAGGAAGACCAGCAAAAGTATCTGGAATTTTAAACTGGACGTTCTGCTAGAAACTCACGATAACCCCCATGTAGCTGTTAGGACAATCTCCAAGAACTGCAATTTATCATCAGGATCAGTTTCAAAAATACTTCGGGGAGCTAAGTATTATTCTTATAAGGTTCAATTGATATTGAAAGATGATTTGGCCTGAACAGTGCAGTTTTGGGAGCAGCTAATAATCAAAATTTAAATTTCCCGTTTACTTTTGTCTAGAATGGATACGTCAATAGACAAAACTGCAGGTATTAGGCAGTTGAAAATCCTTATTGGACACAAGAATGTCACATACAGCATCCTCAAAAAGTAAATGTGTGGGCAGGCATTGTAGAAAATCAAATTCTTGGACCAAATTTGTTTGAAGGAACTTTAAATGGGGAACGCTACTTGCACTTTCTTCAGTTTAAACTAATCCCCACTTTAGCAGTTTTGATTCCTAATCCACAGGATGCAGATATCCCTCAAAATAACACATGGTTCCAACAAAATGGGGCACCTCTGCATTTTGCAATGGCTGTTAGAGAATTTTTGGATGCAACTTTTCCAAATAAATGGATTAAACGGAAAGGTCCTATTAAGTGGCCTCTAAGATCACCAGATAAAAGCACATTAATTTTTCCTTCTGGGATTATTTGAAACCTAAAGTTTACTGGAATGGACCAAATAATGTTGATGATCTGAAACAGAGAATACGGCGGAAAATAAGACTTATTTCAACAAAGACTAGAAAAATGCTTTGAAGCAAACGGACAAAGCGTTGACGATTTATTAAAAAACAATTATTATGTTGCTACTTGTTTTGTATAATTTATTGTGGCGGATATGAAGTCGGGAGATTCACGAAAATTATTGTAATTGTTGCAGATGCATGTAGAGAATGATTGAATGTGGCAAAAAAATTCGCGGAAACCACGTTTAGCCCTATTTTGGGACCCCAAAAGGCTAAAAATCAGTTTTTTTCAAACCGTGTTTTCAGCCGGAAACAAATGAAATGTAGAGGTAATATGTATCCGTTTTACAAAACTAAATGGTTTAAATGTGTTTTCATAAAGATAGGACTTGTGGTTTGCTTAATACTTCCACTTAAAGATTACATTGTTGATTTATAGATATAATATAATTATGCGAACAGAATGCGTTTACGATTTAACTTCAAGGTTCAATTTCTGCACACCAGGTGGCAGCAACAATATTTAAGAAAGAAATTACAAAAATCAAGCAATGAAAAAAAACAAAAACAAATGATTTGTATTCTACGGGTATAATCAAATGTATAAAAACAGATAAAATCGGTTTGTTAAGATTATACAAATTATGCGAAATTAAAGCGGAACTTATAAAGCAATTGCAATACTGAGGCTTAATTCCGAAAGAAGATTTGTAAAAATGTGGAGGCAATTTAAAGTTAATTTGTGATAATGACAGGTACGAAATAGATACTTATACAAAATGTACGAGGGCAATCCACAAAGTGACAGACGTTTTGAAATAAAAAATAAACAAAGTGAAAAAACTAATTTTTATTATATACATTTTGAAGGTAAACTCTTAGGCTATTTTTCGATATAAGGCATTTATCATATCGTTTTACAAGATTTTCAATGCCCTCTTTGTAGAAATCTGCCGCCTGCGAGTTCAAGCACTGGTTTACACCAGCATGGAGTTGAGCGTCAGTGTCAAAGCGTTGCGTACCGAGCCACGTCTTCATCTTTAGGAACAGATGGTAATCGCTCGGGGCCAAACCCGGGCTGTATGGCGGATGACTGAAAATTTCCCATCCAAAATCATGCAAGAGCTTTTGAGTACGATTGGCTGTGTGTGGACGAGCGTTGTTGTCATGGAGAAACAACATTTTCTCGTTAAGTTTTCCCCAACGCTTGTTTTGTATCGCGCGTCTTAATTTTCGGAGTGTTTCGCATTTCGGAAATCAATCAAACACTTCCTAATATGCAATGGATTTTATAGTATTGACGAGTACCTTTTAAGCGACACTTCACAACTAAAATAATTGAAGCCATTGAACATTGAACATTTTAATTATTTGTTATTGTTCTATATATGTAATTTTATCTTGTGATTAAGTGATATTGTTTTTTTTCTTATACATATATATATTTTATTATATTTTGTATTTGACCTGTGTATAACCACCATGTTTTTAGCACCAATAAATATACTTACTTACTTAATACCTCTCTGAATTTATTGTTTGACCACGTTCAAGAAAATCAACCAAAATCACTCCCTGAGTATCCCAAAACACAATAGCCATGATTTTTCTTGCTGACAGCGTCTGCAGACACTTCCTCGGTTTCTGGGGCGAATGCGTGTGACCCCATTGCATCGACTGCCGTTTTGTTTCGCTGGTAACGTACTGTACCCAAGTCTCGTCACCAGTTACGATACGATCGAAAACATGGTTTCCAATTTTGTCGTACTCTTCCAGTAATGTCAGTGCTGCAGCAAGTCTTTTGGTTTTGTGGTCTTCCGTTAGGATTTTCGGAATCCACCTGGCACAAAATTTATGGTATCCAAGTTTACCAACTACGATTTCATGAACTAAACTCCGTGAAATTTGGAGAAAATGTTCCGAGAGTTCCGTAATTGTGAATCGACGATTTTCACGAATTTTTTCTTTAATTTTTACCAACAATTCATCACTCACAAGACTAGGCCTACCACTGCGATCCTCATCGTGAACATTGGTTCGGCCATTTTTAAAATCAATGCACTACTGCCTCACTCGGCTTTCACTCATTATTCCATTGCCGTACACATCACAAATCTGGCGATAAATTTCAATAGGTTTGTAATTTTTCGCCAACAAAAACCTTATCACACCACGCACTTCACAACTGGCGGGATTTTCAATTGCACCGCTCATTTTATAACGCCACTGTATAAAAAGTACAATATGCACGAGTCTCTAGTCATCACGGCTGGTTGCGTACTAGGTGTAGAAAAATTCTGTATCCAAGATGGTGGCGCCAGTGCCGCCAACTGCCGCGCTAGGCCAAAACGTCTGTCACTATCTGGATTGCCCTCGTATATAAGTATATCTTTTAAAAACAGAGGTATACGGTTTACACCCGTCTTTTTAATTAATTTCACAGAATACCAAATTCTATCTAGTTGGGACTACTTCTAACCATAAAAAGGAAGGGTATACTGGTTTCTTAAGTAGGTAATTAAACAGCAAAACCTAAGTATACAATACAGAATTTTACATAGTTGAATCTATTACTAATGATAAAAATGATGAGTGAACACTAGTTTCTTGAGTTAAAAAACACACTAATTGTGTCTGAAAGCTGCTTTTTATCGGAGGTTATTTTCGTCGTTGCTGTGCCAGTTAAGTGCTAATTATGCAATTATTACATGGGGTTTCTGTCAATTTCAGTACTGTCCACTTATCTCGAGGTTTTATTTTCATTTTTATATGAAATAAAGTTTATTTTGAGGTTATGTACAAAAAATAGATTAGTGATGTAGGCCTGTAATCCCAATATTTTATGTTGTTTATAGTGATTAAATTCTTACATCAATGAAATACACACAGTAATGTAGAATGTACCAGATCACTTTAATATATATTCCTAATTTTTATTAATGTTGTATTATGTAGCTCATCTAAAATGAAATTATTTTGTTGTAGTAATTTACTATTAACTCCAAAATTAAATAGTTTTATGGAAACATCTTCTACTTGAAGTTTTGATTTAGACCATTCAATTAAGTGATTAGTGATTCGTTCGATTTTATTACATGTTAACATTAATGATTGAGGATTGTTTGGCGTGAGGCCACAGTCATTGGAATGGCAATTGCTACGTTTTGATACTTTCATGAAATTATTCCATCAATTGCAGAGGAATTCTTGCAAATTTATTATTTCAGCTTCTATTGTTGAACTATTCAATCTTAAAATATCCGATTTAATATTTGTTGTTTTGAAAATTTGATAACGAACTGATTTGTCTAAAACACCGCACGCTCCCGTTCTTACACTTCCCGGTCGGCCGTCCGTAGTGGAATGCGAGGTGTGTCAATATTGATACTAGCTATAATAATTCACATTGCTCGAAAGCTTCGCTAAATATTCGACTCAATTGAAATAAACGTACTGAATGGTTTGTTAGGCCTTGTTCTGTTTGATTTGTTTAAAACGACGACTTTATGCGAATTACAATGGATGTTACGTACAAATTTGATTTTATTTTGTATGGAGAAAAAGTGAATTAATCTGAAACAATGATTTAAAAAAAAATTATGTTTTAAAATGAATAAGTTTTAATTCAAATATATGAGGATTTACTACGACGTAATTTTTGAAATGTTGTCGCACGATAATAATTTGTTGTTGACATTTGCACGCACGGTAAATTGAAGGAACGATAATTAAATTCAATGATACTTGATGTGCAATAATTAGACGTATAAGCAAATAAAAAACACTTACTTTATAACATCAGATGTTATTAATAGTGATTGTTCAAACATTAACTAGATTCTTAATGTTCTTATCTTATGTATTATTTGATTATAAGAGTTACATTTTTATATTTGTATTTATTTAGTTGTATTATTTGTAAATGCTAAATTATTTTTAAGTGACTTGTGTAAGACATCGTTATGTTAATATGCACTAATAAATCATTAAATATTGTTTATGAGAGATGGATAAATTAATTAATTTTAGTGATTAGAAATATTTGCGTCATTTAAGCATTATGGCTTGAAACATTTTTCACTGATTTTCATATACAGGGTTTCAACTTGAGAACAAGCCAGCCAGAATATCTTTGGAACCGTAACAGTTAGAGAACATTTTTCAATACCGTTTCTAAGATATGGAGGGGGAACCATTTTGACCCACATAACAATCTTCTGCAACCAACCTCTTAGGCTGTAGCCACCCTTGCCCATTTTTTTTAAATGGCACGACCCTACTTGTGATATATCATTAAAAAGGTCTTTCAAAATGCTAATCATTGGTACCAACTAAAATTTTTATTGTTACATAAAAAATGCAAAAAAATTAAATCAATTTATTTGATTTTAAAATTGTTGTCAAATTAGGTATTATAACAATTTATTTTTACAAATTACAAATGAAAAAGCACAGATAAACACAATAATACCCAATATTTATCAGGGTTATCTATTGTTTTATTAAAATATGGACAACTCTAAAAAAAATACTAAAATAATAACAAAACTTGGTTCAATGGAATACATTTATTAACTGAATAAATTGCACCTGACGGCAATATAAAAAAATCATTTTGAGCATACTATAATTTAATAATTATTCTTTTTAACATTTTTTATGTAACAATAAAAATTTTAGTTGGTACCACTGATTAGCATTTTGAAAGACCACTGTAATGATATATAGTGGGGTTATGCCATTTAAAAAAAATGGGCAATGGTGGCTACAGGCTAATGAGTTGGTTGCAGAAGATTGTTATGTGGATCAAAATGGTTCCCCCTCCATATCCTAGGAACAGTTTTGGAAAATTTTCTCTAACTGTTACGGTTCCAAAGATATTGTGGCTGGCTTGTTTTCAAATTGACATCCTGTATATATATATATATATATATATATATTTTAAATACTATTTGGTTATTATTTATAACCATATTTGCTGTAGAAATTTATCTCCAACGGAAATTGATTATTTAAATCAATTCTGGTACTGGAGAATTTCGTTTCCTTGGCTAAAAGTTATTGAGCGTTAGTTAATTATAATTTTATAATTTTTCATTTTACCAATTATTGGCGTTGCATAAAATATTGTTTTAAACTAATTTTAAACTTATCAATGTCAGTGATTTTTGTGATTGATACCGGTAAGTTATTGTAACATTTGACGCCTGATACAAAAATACTATTTTTTAAGACATCAGTTATGTTCGATTGAATTACTAAATTACTACGCCTACAATAGTAAATGTACAAATTATTAAATTAAGAAAGAAATGAAATTATTTATACAGTAGGAATCTACGTTCACATAAAACTAGGGTCATGATTTAAGGGGAATTACCTGTTTCGTGAGTAAGTACTTTTCTTATTAAAACTTGACGAAAATAAAAAGTAAACATAAAAAATATACAGGGATTATTTTTTAAATATACCTACATATCCCACAGCAAATTGATGGAGGCCATCGAATTTTTAAATATTTGATAAGCAGTATATTTTGAACGTTACTTGAAATCATTGTACCATACGCGTGGCGCATGAAGTAAAATTTAGAGTTTAGAAAAGCCTGAAGATTTGGTTTGGTCGCTTCGTTTCGCGGAGCGTCCAAACCAAATTTTAAGGCTTTTCTAAACTCTAAATTTTACTTCACGCTTAATCAAGGGGTGCGAACACTCGTTAGAAGCTTAAACTTGAACGCTTTTTTCATTTTGCTCGTCAAAATTGAAGAAATTAAGAAAAGGTCAACGAAAATCATCAAATCTTTTACAAATAAAAAAACAAAAATATATTTTATCAATATTCATGAATTCTGTGGCTTCTATAAACCTTGAGGTTTTTATATAAATAAGCAATTTAATACATTTTTAATATTTTTACAAATTTTATTTTTTTTCCAACATTACGAATTTCGTTAATTTGACGATATTTGTAATTTTTGGGAATAACCACAATTGTTTAAAACAAATTGTGAAATATTCCTTCACCGACATCAGGAACATTTCAAAATCCGTTTTTTTTATTAAAATGTGAAAAACATCTTTGGAAACTAACTTGAACTGAGTTCAAGTTTGTGACGTGACCAGTTCAAGTTAGCATAACTTCATATTGACAATTGCTTATGTCCAGTTCGTGTAACAAACAGATTTCGTGCAAAATAGTGCTACGTGAACAAACCTAGTGCGTTTACATTAAATCAAAAATTCAGTGAATCAGTGAACCAGTGAATTAATGAATTAGTGCCTCAGTGAATCAGTGAAACAATGAATCAGTAAATCAGTGAATCAGTGACTTAGTGGCTCAGTGACTGGGTGAATCAGTGAATCAGGGAATCAGTGAATCAGGCAGGCAGGTACAGTGGCCAACACAGACGAGAACGCAGAACTTCCTACACATTTAAATAAAACAAGAACATAATCATTGGTTTTGAAGTATTTTTGTACTCTTAATATAAAATATAATATTTATAATAATACTTTATATAATTGTGAACATTCATTTTGATAAATATATTATACAATAAATGTTGTTATATATTGTTGTTGTCGTGAACAAAGTATAGTATATAACTCGTATATAATGGCTATTAATCACTCGAACGACTTGCTCCACTCGCCCGCGGCTCGTTCGGCAAACATCGTTCTCGTGATTAATAGCTATCATTACATGCTCGTTGTACAATATACAATTATACAAATCTCAATAATTACAGCGGATTGTAAATTTGCAAGAATTCATTGCTATTAAATCCAAATACAGGCTTTTGTAAACTCGAAATTTTACTTCATGCATCACGCGTATAAAGTACTGGTTTAAAGTGAAGTTCAAAATAAGGCTGGGAATTTTAAAATTGATGTATTGGAAAAAAAAAAACATTCAAATGCAAATATTGAAATATTTAAAATATTCGAATATTTCAAATAGTTCAATATACATTATATACAGGGTGAGCTTTTTTTCATGTTCTCTGTGGATATCTCGAAAACTATAAGAGATAGAGACGGTTAAATAGGCAAAGTAGTGCAGTTAAATTTTCAAATTTTTATTTTGAAAACGTCAAGTGTAACTAGATATTTTGAAAAATGTAAAAAGTGTCGATTTTTTCAAATCGATTTTTCTTAGTTATTAAAAGAGATAGAAAAAAACTAATAATAGAAAAGTTTTAGATGATTTTACACTGAATAATAAAATGTTATCAGATTTTCCATATTGACAATAGTTGTGTGTTTTTTTCGTTGACCTTAATTCCTTCAATTTTGACGAGCAAAATGAAAAAGGCGTTCAAGTTTAAGCTTCTAACGAGTGTTTGCACCCCTTGTTTAAGCGTGAAGTAAAATTTAGAGTTTAGAAAAGCCTTAAAATTTGGTTTGGACGCTCCGCCAAACGAAGCGACCAAACCAAATTTTCAGGCTTTTCTAAACTCTAAATTTTACTTCATGCGCCACGCGTATGGTACAATGATTTCAAGTAACGTTCAAAATATACTGCTTATCAAATATTTAAAAATTCGAAGGCCTCCATCAATTTGCTTCGGGATATGTAGGTAAATTTAAAAAATAATCCCTGTATATTTTTTTATGTTTACTTTTTATTTTCGTCAAGTTTTAATAAGAAAAGTACTTACTCACGAAACAGGTAATTCCCCTTAAATCATGACCCTAGTTTTATGTGAACGTAGATTTCTACTGTATAAATAATTTCATTTCTTTCATAATTTAATAATTTGTACATTTACTATTGTATGTATTTTTTAGATATTTATTTATTTGTTTATTTGTAATACTACAGACATTTATTTTACAAATTTCCTAAGTATGGTTGTATGCTACTTACATCTAACTATAGTCTATGACCCATGTATGACTAAATCTGCCATTATCTTTGAATAAATAAATAAATAATACAATGAATGGCGTCTAATCTATAACAAGTCGATACTAGCGATATATCGGAAAATGAAATATCGATATAAGTATTAATTCTTTTGCATGAAAATATCGATATTCCAATATATCGAAACATATCTAACACGCCTAATACGATGTTAAAACTTAAGATGAACAATTATTGTAAAATATAAAAACGAATTCAAATGTATATCGACTTTCTGCAAAAATTTAGTCTCGTTGAGACTCAACGAGACAAAATTTTTGCAGAAAGTCGTATTAATTTGAAATCGTTTTTATATTTTGTAAATATTCTGCAAACAACTGGCAAATTCAATTTCACTTTATCTTAAAGTTATTGTATATACAATGTATGTGTGTATACAGGGTGTCCATATTTCAACAGAATATATGGGGATCTCGGTTATTTAAAGAGATAGATTGTTTATTCAAAAACTTTTAAATCTAGACATTCACAACGTTGACATTATATAGGCACTTTTTAACAAGAAAACTAGTTACATATTTTATTTAAAGATAACTATAACATTTACCTAGGGACCATAGTCAACTTTTGTTTTTCTTATGGGCGCCATTTTCTATTTTTATAGTTTTTGAAATAATATTTGTTTCTGAATTCAATGATGTAGTTTAGTGTACATTTGATATGTAAAATTTTAATCTTTTGTTTTTTGCCTTGGAAACAGTTGAGTAACTCACTCATTTGATAACTCCTTGGGCCCATAATTTGCTTACATACCACCCCCGAGGGCGGGCATCCAGCTGATTCATTAGTGTACTGATAGAAAATGCATTTGTTTATAAACGAAATACCGGTAATAGTTATACGTTTCTGTTATTAATAACTATAAAAAAACTAGATTTTTCAATAGTAATACAAAATTAAGGAAATTATTTTTTCTTGACATAAAATGTATCCGTTAGATTCGCAACGTATATCCAAAAATTAGACACAAATTGAAAAATGGTTTACAATTATTCACCAAAAATTTTCAGAATCGGGTAGCGCTATAACCTAATTCTGACACATAGATATATAGATATGAAATTCGTCCTTATCTGTGTGAAGAATAATACATTTTTATCGTTGCTTTTGATTTGAACGCGAGATTTTTTTACTTTTATGTTATGTGTGATAATCGATACTTATTATTGTTATTACAAAAGATTGGCAGTTAATTTTGTCTACTAACATTGAAGACTACTGTCAACATTATGTTGATTAATAGATATGACGTCATTGTTTCCAAGGCCGAATCTAAAATAAATTATAAGTGTAGTACATCACTGAGTTTAGAATGAAATATTATTTCAAACAATATGAAAATCTAAAATGGCGCCCATAATAAAAACAAAAGTTGGCTATGGTTCCTGGGTAAATGTTATAGTTATCTTAATATAAAATGTACTACTAGATTTTTTATTAAAAGGTGCCTCTACAATGTCAACCTTTCAAATGTCTAAATCCAATAGCTTTTAAATAAAAAAATAAAAACATAATTTCAAAAAATCAGTTTTTTTGGTGACATCTCAAAAATATAAAAAATATGATTGTGCGACGTTTCGTCCACTCCGTTTCGTCCACTGGCCGCTACGTCCACTAGTTCCTTCGTCCACCGCCCTTAAAATCCACTAGTTCCTTCGTCCACCGCCCTTCAAATCCACTAGTTCTATCATTCATTCCATTTATAAATTTGAATATAATTGACATTTGACGTTAACCATAACCAAATTGACATTTCAAATTGACATTTCACCTTAACTCCCTGCCTTCAAAATTATGGCTGAGCTTGTGAAATCACTGCGGGGTCACTTTTTACATATTGACGGGTTTTTGTATTCTCAAGAACGAATAACGCGTCAGAAGGTTGGCACAACAGATTCAGTGTTGTTGTTGGACGCAGCCATCCAAGCCTCTACGCGTTTATTCTGGAGCTGAAGAAGGAGCAAGCTGATACGGAGGCCATGATTCGACAACTCGATTTGGGACAGCGAATAAAGAGACCGCGTTTGAAATCGAAAGTGAAAAGCGAACAACAAATAAAAAATATAGTTAGGGAGTTTGCAACATATGATGAGGAAGACCGGATTTTAGAATATTTACGAACCATCGGCCACAATATTAATCTTTGAATATACACATTTGTAATATTTACACCTTTGTAATAAATGTTTATCAGAAAACTTGTAATTATTTGGAGTGTACTATCAACTGGTGGAGTTTAAGGTAAGTGGAAGAAAAGGCCGGTGAAAGTAATAGTTAGTGGACGTGAAGACCGGTGGACGAAACGGAGTGGACGAAACGGAATGGACGAAGCGGAGTGGACGAAGTGACCCCCCCCCCCAAAAAAAATATTTTAAATTTGTTTTTAGATTATTGGTGGGCCTTAAAATACGCAACTTTACCCTAATTTAACTGGTTCTCTATCTCTTCAAATAACTGGGATCCCCATACATTCCGTCGAAATACGGACACCCTGTATATATAAATAATAAATTAGTATTCTGATATGGATTGCCTCGTAGAAACGGTTGAAACCATCCTAATGTTAGTACTGTGTTGTAACATATGAATAAATTAGCCTAATTTTACTTCAAAAAGGGATTTTTTACACAAAAAGAACTTTTTTCTAGGTCATTAAAGCGATAATAATCAGAACCAGCACACTTCCCTAATAAATATAATTACGTTTTATCTCTGAATGTAATGCTAGAACATTCCCAAATTTATTCATCCCTAATCTATTCATTGATCGCGAGGGACATAAAAACGTTCTAAGATATTATTCATAACTTTCTGTAAGTTGTAAAACAGATTTTAGTCAAACATTTTAATCGTTGCAATGCTCCGGAATAATATTAAATCCTGGCCCACGAGTAGAAAGAAGTGAAATTGTATTCCCCAGCCGGCTATTTTCGTCTTCCCTCTAAAAAAATATAGAAGACGTCTTTTGTGTCAACAATCAATTAAAATTTAAAATAAGGTGTACGGACATTATGCTCTATAATTATTCCATTAGGGACAACTGTTTAAAAAGTGTGCTAACGACATTATTTGGCTGAATAAATATTTAAATACACTTCCTGTTCCCTCAGACCAAAGATTAATTGGTGACTATTATAACGCTACATTTAACAATACATCATTACTGAATACGTTTAATTTTTATTGAAAATCATTAAAAAAACGTTAGTTAATTACTTTAAAAATTGTTTAATTTTAGTTACAATATTAATCAGTTGCTTGGCTGACGGGGCCTAGAAGACGTGAATTTACAAATCAAAATTAAGGGATCTTACATTTTTGTAATTACTTTCGATATTATACGTCATCAGTATACAGTAGTAGCCAGGGTTGTTATGTTTAAAACACTTTGTTTTAAAACAGTGTTTTAAACATGTTTAAAAACAGCCGTCGTGTTTTAAACGGTTTTGTTTTAAACATGTTTTAAATCTTAAATTTGTTCAAAACATGTTTTAAACGTCAAATTTGTTTAAAACGTTTTTTTTTTATTTGAAATTTTCTAAAATATATTTTATATTACTTCATTAAGATTTTTTGTTTAAATTTTTTAATTTTAGTTAAATTGTTGAAGATATTTTAAATTACATTATTAAACATAACATTTTATTACAAGAAAATATCAAATATGTGTGCATAAATGTGATTTTTAAATACAGGGAATTTTTTTTTCAGGTATACATATGCATACACTGTAAATTTTACGACGTTCGTTGTTTTTTAAAAAGATTTTAATTTGAATTTTAAGACGAGGGTTATCCACTCCCAGACTAAGCATAACATAAAATTTCGAGTTTAGAAAAGCCTGAAAATTTGGATTGGCCGCGTAGCGAAGCGGAGCGGCCAATCCAAATTAGGCTTTTCTAAACTCGAAATTTTACTTCATGCGCCACACGTATAAAACACTAAAATATCGCAAAGTTTAAAATATACGGCTTTAGCAATCCAATATGTAGATGTGAATAAAACGCGAGTCAAATTCTGCGCTAAAGAAATTGTTTAAAACAGTAATTATAGGCAACCCAATAACTCTAACGTATATTACGTTGTTGTATGTGTGTGTTTTTTGAACTTAACTGTAAATCAGTATTTCTAAGCGTGGCGCATGAAGTAAAATTTCGAGTTTAGAAAAGCCTAATTTGGATTGGCCGCTCCGCTTCGTTACGCGGCCAATCCAAATTCTTAGGCTTTTCTAAACTCAAAATTTTACTTCATCCTTAGTCTGGGAGTGGAAAACACTCGTTAAAAGCTTCAAATTAACCGCTTTTAAACAACGAATTCCCGCAAATTAAAAAAAAAAAAACGCTGTAATTATCGGGATATGTATACTAAAAAGAAATGGCCTGTATGTTCTGTTTTGAATACGATTTAAACGTGTTTTAAACATGTTTTAAACACGTTTTAAACATGTTTTTAATTGTTAATGTTTTAAACGCTGTTTAAATAGAAAAACGTTTTTTTAAATGTTTGAAAAAAAAACGTTTTTCTTAACAACCCTGATATAAACACAATAAACACTTTTGTAGCTTGTCAGCCACGGCTAGGACAGATCCTCTAAAAAAGTATTGAAACCAAAAATCCTAATCATCTAATATGATTCGAATCACAAATACTCGAATAAAGGATTTGTAATAGAAACATTTGATTCGATTAAAAGATTCGAATCCTGATTTTCCAATCATGGATACAAATTCTTAAAAAAAAAAGATTTTTTGCAACCATTACATTTTTTATATCGCTACAAGTCTTTATTGACAAAACTTTCACAACTTAATTATTTATTACTAACACCGGCTGCTGAATACATAAATAAACAGTGCTGGGAAAAATCCTCAAAGTATTCGAACCACGAATCCGAATCAACTAATATGATTCGAATCACGAAAACTCGGATAAAGGAAGAGAAAAATCTGACTCAATTTAAAGATTCGAATTCTGCTATAAAATAAAAAAAGTAATTTACTTAACAAGTTCCGAAAGTGATATTTCAGGGGATGAGTAGGAAGTGTCCAGGACGAGCCGTAGGCGAGTCCTGGAATCCTGCAGGTCCCGTAAAATCACTTTTGGATCGTGTACGTACAATATTTTTTCTGTCTAACTTTTAGTACTGATTTCCATTTTTTGGGATGGAAAAGCGAAAACACACACGAATGTTATATGACAAGCGCTGTCATAATTAAATACAAAGTTGATGCTATTGTTAAGACCACCTACATAGATACCCAAAATCGTCCCGAAAGTAAAGAAATCATTCCGAAAGTGAAAAAATCGCCCCGAAAATACTTTCGGTACAATTTGTGTAAAATGGTACTTTCGATTTAATAAATCATACTGAAAGTTTTATTTTTGGGACGGCTGCAGAAAAATTAGATTTTGTGCAGCCATTAACATTTTAAATACCTCTATTATTATAGCGCCTTATAATCAATTAGCAAAACTAACTAATAAATCGCCGTGGCTGAAAACCGCAATTCAGTATTGCAAAAAGCCCTAAACAATCAATTTTATCTAGCGATTCAAATAAGGTTAATAGGGTAATCCAGTTATTTAATTGTTAAGAGAAAATCCTCAATCCTCAAATATTCCAGCTGCCGTGCTCGCTCGTCAACGAATAGAAACAAAATTGAAATTGTGCACTAAATCAATTTACATACATTTCAACTAATTGAAACCTCGTGGGACTTTCAATCATGTATTGTATACAAATGCGCCTAGCTGTATGTATATACGTATATATCCAGTTTTTAGGGATTATTTTGTTGTTGAAAGTACTTTTCAACGTTTCAACACATCCTTAGGGTTTGTAATTGTAGTTAATTAAAAAATCATAAGACGAGTTGGAGGGAATAAAAACTGTTAGTTGGATTTAGCGGAGAATATAATAGAACGTAAAATATAATATTCGTTGTCAGCAGATTAAGGGTAATATAATTTGCACATTTTCCTGAAGTTGAGTTACGAAGTATTGCATTCTAGCGAAATTAATTAAAAACTAAATTTAAAATTCAGCCATAAATCTCTGCGTAATTTATTGTTCTTTATTTACCTGAGGGCTGTTGGCGGTTCGAAACCCCCCACCCCTGACGGAAAGTATGTATTACTGTTATACACTTGTCAAACAATTACGCTTATCATATAATATGAAAGTTTCTTTATTTCAAAAGAATGTTTTCTTGATTTCAAAGTGGTATTTTTATTGACATTCCGCTTCCAAGCGCCGCAGGAATTTTAAAACAATCTTATTATTCTATACAAACAGTTCTAATCTTTAGCGAGTTCTACTTGAAATATTCTTTCCGAATACATTTTTAAACATATTTTCGCCTGCTACTTAAATACCGTATGAAGTGATAAATTTTTATAGCGGGGAAGGAAAAGGGCCGGGAAAAGGGATTTTACGATTAAAAAACAACACTCGTAATATACATGCCTATTTACGCATTTATCTATTTAATATAAATGACGCGTAATGCCATTCAAGTGAGGTGAAAATTGAGAGGGGGCATTATGAATAAAATTTGTATTTCATACCTATATTTTTTCAGATTAAAATTTTCTCATTTTCTTCTTGACATGAACTGAAATTGATCAAAGCTGATATGTACGATTCACGGAATTTTTCACACCGAATTTCCATGCTTGTTATGCATGACGTTAGTCTTTCAGTTCGTTCCATAATAATGTAAATGTAGTACGCTGTATAGAAACTCTAAAAGATGCTTGATAAGGACCTTTCCTAAGGTAACATGTTCCTAGCTTTTTATAAATTTAATATTAAATCTATAAAAGGTCTTCGCCGTATTACACTACACAAAAATTGGAACATGGCAATGAATATTTTAAAGATAATTACATTCGCCATTACCTGCCAGATTCAATTTAATCCACTTACAATATATTACCTAATGCGGAAACATATTACCGCCCTTTTTACACATTACCAATCATCGCCGCTCTCGCGTTCGACATTTTTATGTCATGCACATTTTATTGATAAATATGCTAAATATGTTAAGTGAAACAGTACTAAATTCATTATTACTACAAATAAAACAATTACAATATATACATGCCAACATAAAAACATAGGCACACGCTTCATTTACACATTAATACATATACCGGGAGTTTTTCTTTCAAATATATATATTCCAATTATATGCTGTAAATCTTCAGATATTCGTTTTTTAAGAGTTTAATTTTAAGCTATAAACAAGTGTTGTTCACTCCCAGGTTACGCATGAAGTAAAATTTCGAATTTAGAAAAGCTTGAACGTTTGGATTCGGACGCGAAGCGTAGAAACCCAAATTCAGGGTTTTCTAAAATCCTAAAATTTATGTATTCAAATGTATATTCAAAAACATATTCGAATATTCTAATTATTCAAATATTTAAATATTCGAATAATACATCAATTTTAAAAATTCCAAGCCTTATTTTAAACTTCACTTTAAACCAGTCTTTTATACGCGTGGCGCATGAAGTAACATTTCGAGTTTAGAAAAGCCTGAATTTGGATTTGGACGCTTCGCGTCCAACTTTGGGTATATAGTCATGTTTTAACACATACTTGGTAGTAGCGCCTATCTTTAGTCGCTCGTATCGGTAACATTGCTTTTTTTGTCATTTCCATGTTAAATGGAATCATAGATGAACAACAATATAGATGTCTTTACGATATTTATCTATGTAACGAGGATTGCTACGCCCTCTGTGTCAATGTCGCCAACTAATTTACACTATAACAAATTCTTTCAGCGTAGACTTAGCAATATTCAATTACCAATTGTGGATTTTAATTAACTTTTATAGCTCTCTATAGGTTTACTATTCACCATAGACCTTATCGTGATTTGAACTAGTGTGCTAAAGTTCTTAAACGAGCTGAAAAACGTGCGCTTTGTCTTTGCCCACAAAAATACGCATACTGCACTTAAATGGAAAGAAGAAAGACAATAATCTATACGTAAGATGAAGAATGTCTTCATCCAACCGCCGCACAAACGCCGTCGAAACGCTCATTCTAGCTGAACATTTCGCTGTAATACCTTTTAGTCTACTTTAAACTGTTCGGAGTCGAAGAAGATATTTGATCAAAAATATAAATTACTCAATACTCTCCTTCTACCCTTTCACCAACCCCATTTATATTTTATACGAAAAATTGTTAAAATAAAATTTGAAGATAATTTCACCATTCGCATTTTTGTTATACAATTTTTATCTAAAAACAGTAATTGTATTACAACTCCTTTCCTTCGAATTATTAAAAAATGAACATTACAAATTTTATAATCATGTTAAATTTAATTATAAAATTATTCAAATAGAAACGAAAAATTTAAAATTGCACACATATTTATAAATAAGAATATACAATATATACAAGCAGTATGAAGAATTCAGGTACATCATACAAACAATTTACACCAAAGCCAATAATTATTCGAAGTCAGAATCCTCTGCTTGTTCTGGTTCTACCAATAACTTTATCATTTCTGTGTTTAATTTCTGAATGGTAAGCGGTCGTAAAACCTTTGGATATACCACTAGAACATCCAGGTTGGGGTTTATTTGGTAAACCTTTAGTAGAGGACACATCCATTCCGTTAAGCCATTTAGAATATTTATTTTCAAAATTTGAAATTGTTCTATAAGAGGTTTGCCATTTGATTGTTATTTGTGCCGTAAAATTATTTATTTAATTTATTATTAGGTCTAATGCGATACAATATCAATATTCATAATGTCAATCACAAAGAGATAGCCTGCTTTATTTTATTTTTCTAGCGTTTTTTGAGCGCGCCAAACATCGAATAATGCTCTCCGAGAAATGGTTACGCTAGCTAAAAAAAATCACTGCTTGTAAACGGGCAAAAACGGGCAGCTAAATATTATTTATATATTAAACTAATTAGTTAATATGTATAAAAAACAAAGATTCACTACTAAGAACGGCTAAGAATGTATACTTTAACCTTGTTTAAGTTTAACGTTGTAAAATTTTACTGTAGTATTCTTTACTTAATTTAAATTAGTGTATCTATATGTTGACTAAAGTTATACGAAGAATATTTAAAACTATGTAGTATATATATGCCAGTAGAATATATTTTCATCTTCAAATAATATTTTGCATGAAACACAAATGTAATAAAAGAAATTAAACTTAGACGTTTGGAGCGCGTAGAAGATGCGTGCACTTTGGGTAGTGATAACCAGTAGACCAAAGGTCGGAGGGGTTTATGATTTTACCTGCGCACCCTGTGGATATTGAACTACCCATATTCCAAGAAAAAAATCTGTTTTCTAAATAGTTGATTTTCGGCGAAATGTTCAGCTAGAATGAGCATTTCGACCAGTGTGCGCCGTTCTAGAGAAATTCGTTCCTCCTACAGTATGCGTAATTCTATGAACACAGGTATAGCACATGATTTTTGCGCTGACTCGCGAACTTTACAACACTGATTTGAACAAAAACATAGCTCAATATTCTAGGAAACACAAAACTTGGGCGCTCACAATTACGCGAATGACGTTTGAGGTTACGTAAAACTAGGGGTATGGTGTGATTACAAATTTAGACAGTGACTAGCGCTAATCGCGTTTAAAATTGGACTATGCATATGACATATTTTCTTTTATTACTAAACCTTAGTTAGTCACAAAAAAAATATTTAACAATTAAAAAAGTAAATAAAACAGTTTTTAATTTTTAATCAAATTACAAGCATAATTAGGATGTAACACAAAACTTACAACAATAAGCAATTTAAACAAAATCCCCCCAAAATTTTTGTTTATAAAATTTAAGATATTTGAATTTTATTTGAAGGAGATTAAAAACGAATCATTTGCATCTGAATTAATAGTTTTTTTTTTTCAAAATTAAAAGTTGTGTGCAATTATTCGAGATATTTTAAAGCTTCATAATTGTTTTGTTTTATCTAAACGAAAAAAAAAATGAAGACAATTTAATTAAAAGTTCTTATTATTTTCACTAATTTCATTTAAATTAAAATATCTTGAAAACAAAAGATAAGAAAATATATAAAAATATACAGAATATTCCATTTAAAAAAAATCCAGATTTATTGGTTTAAAGTAAACTAAATGCGTCATGCAATGAAAACTAATATATACCTAATGATTTTTTTCACAGAATTTTATGTAAAATCCAAATTCGCAATAAAAAATATTGCATTCAGCTTAAAATAAGGAAGTTGGTGTTGACTTCCGGTATAATCGGAAATCATCTTGAAAATATTTTCATTGAAAAAAACATACTCGATTACCTATTTGATGAAAATCTCATTACAATACACTCATTAGAAGTCCATATACTTTTAATGTACGGTTTCGGTGAAACACCCTGTATACAGATATACGGATAGTGGCTAATCGTCATAGGAACCAAGATCAACTAAAAAAAAAACATTATTTCATGTATATTTATTACACTACAAAAAAACCTGTAAATGTTTTATATTTCATGCTATATTAGTAGTCAAAATTAATGCTTTTAATTTGTATTATCTTTTTCCGGTTGTTGGTTACATGCGCGCCGCAGTGAGTTTACCCCAGCTAACAGTTTAATTGCCCAAAAAGGTTACAGTTGCGTGCAAGGAAGCAATTAAGCTTTTTTTTTTTTAATAAAGATAGGTAATAAGTTAATGAGCTTTGGTATTTTCAAAATTAGTGATTTTTGACACCCTCTTAGCTTTCGCTGGATATTTTAATTAATTCACACTCTGACTTGAAAAAAACATGTTTTTATATGCATTGGATATGTGATCTTCGTTTATCCGCCTGTCACCGTTTTTTTTTTATTTGGTCAATGTAATTGGGGACGTCACAACACACTGACGTTCATAGAATATCTCGTTAGAAAATTTACTCAGTGCATCCAGAAGTATGTTTATAAGTAACAGGTTAGACATTATTATTTTTAATTTTTTTAAGCATCTTGCATAGAATACAATTTAAGCTGATTAGATTTATTATCTACTTTTAGTGATTTTAGTATAATTCACTTGGTTAATTGATCTTAAATTAAGGTAATAGAATGAAAGTAGTATTATTGATTTTGTAAAAGGAAATATTTATATGTATACAGATTAGATTGTGACCAATATGTGAGTGAGATACTACAGGGTAAACAAAATCGTTATTCTTAATCATAGGGGGCTCCTTATAGTCTGTATAAGGTTAGTAGGAGCAGGAGAAGAGTTGTTTATTTAATTTATTAAACTTTGGGATATTGGAAATAAAATGGTAATTAAATATCTTAAATGAATTGTGTAGATATGTTATGGTAATGAATATGAATGTAAGTTTTGGTTGGTAATTAATTTGAATCGAATCGCGTGTGTTGCCGGAATTGTAAATGGAATGAAGAGATGCGTGTTGTCTTTGAGGGGAGTGCGAAGGTTATCTGTGTGATAATCGAGTGATAATGAAGATGTATAAACAGGAGTAAATAGATTGTTATTGCGGAATAGTTGATAATATGGCGGGGATTTAGCGGCGCGGCATGGAAGATTACAATGATGTTTGTGACAATGGGAAATTACGTGTTAAAATCCGTTAGGTGAGGATTATAAATTTGGAAATTGGGGGGTGGTTAATCGCGGTTTGGCGAATCGCGGTTTGGCGAATGAGGCCGGGGATGAGACGTCACAGTCGAACATAAGCTATTACTGTTCAAGATTAACATTCGAGTAGTGGGTTCATTGGAATGTAGCGTATAGGAGACAAGTCTGCTCCCATGGGTGAGTCCGGATGATCTGTCAACGTGTGTCATATCTCATCCTGTGAACTGCGTTATACTGTCAACTCTTATTCCCACTATCCATAGAATACCCTTATCACCATATCTTTACAAACAATACCTAACTTGAACGACATTGGAAAAGTTTTTCTTTTATCCGAATCCCGGTTCTATCTGCGGACAGAGAATCCATGCTCTATAATTGACAAATCGATCTCACTTCTTAACTTGATTACAATGTTTTACATAAACATTAATACTACTTGTTAACGCCGAAACCAGTTACTCAATTAACATTTGGATATTAGGAAATGTAAATTGATATAAATGTGCATGATTTTCTTTCGGTAGTTGCCTCCCTTCCTAATTTATCACCGTAACCGACAAGAGATTTGTAAATGAAAGGGGAAACCCCTAGCGACAAACATCCTTAGGACGCCACCCTTGTAAACTTTTTTTAAAATGCGTACAATGCATATTCATGGAACTCAACACCCAAATATCCCAAATTCAAGATGCTGTATGAAAAATTATTTCATTCCATCCGAGATTAGAAATGTTGACCCCTCATTAATGATTAAAATACCTAAGCGACATATGCGTCGATGATTACGTACCCAAGGGGGATGGAAAATTCTTTGGTAACATCGTCAGCAATCACGTACGAATCCTCTTAATGAAATTAACTACGCTCATCTGTCGACAGCCTACGAATTCAATGGCCCACGTCACTCTACGCTTCAATGAATGCTATTAAGTGACCTGCAACTGTTTATGACATAAACCACTGCACCCTTCCGCAACCCCCTAACCTAATTTCAATTATTAGACCAATTCCACTTTGAATTAAATACTTACAATTTTCTCTTGAGTTTCAGCTGGAGCTCTGGGGATTTAACGCGTTCGCTCTATTATTTACTCTTCATCTAGTATTAAATACTAGAGTAGAGCTGATATTTATTTCCTAGATTGTTTTAGATCCAGAAATGTTTAATTAAAAAAGGCGCATTGAATTAAAGCTTGTATATAAAATCTGCTAGGAAATTAATTGGAAGATTACTTTTCATTAATTTGGATATCCATGTGAAACACCACCCCTAGGTCAAGTCAATTAACCGATTCCGTTTAGTTTTCATCCCATCTATATTTTCGCTCTCCCGTCGAGAGGCGAGGTGCAGGAGCGGAAAGCTGTCAGATGGTGATTATTTTTTCCTAAGGCATAGATCGATCGATAGATGAGGCAGCCTCTAAGCTATCCGAGCTATCCACCGTTGACTAATGCATCGTCTAGGACGTGCACCGCCGATTAATAACATGTTTGCGACCGATGCATAATAATGGGAAAGGCCGTGTTATCGCTACCTACTTTTGATGATCCGATTGCCTTTCCTCAACGTTGGCATACTAAATGGCAAATCCGTGCTTTTTCTTGTCGTGCTTTGCCCTTGCATGCTTTTAAAATGAACGTGAATACCTCACGGAAGGTAAAGATCGGAACAACTCACAGAGATGATACTCATCAATTAGTTATCGCAAGGCCGTCAGTTTGATTAGAGTTTGCGGACACACCGGCGACACGAGACTCCAATTTCCGTCTCCAATCACCGCACACATCCAACTGGACTTCCATCCGCAAAAATTTTTCCCGAGATCAAATACCGCAATAAGAAAAGTTCTACGTAACTTTTTCTCTTTTTTAGTCATTCTGAGCATTTTATTCTTAAGGCGAGCGGCCCATCGGCTAGGAGCTAAATGAGCCGTGTCGCTCCACGTTACCTATCTCGTGGTCGGTTTACAAATCAGCCAACATTCACAAAACTTATCTTAACGAACCACCATAGCAGCGATCAAACATCAATGGGCAATCTGTACACTTCAAACTAATCCATCCACCTTTCCTGAAGTTCGCTTCTCAACCACAGCTTATAGGAAATGTTCAATATTCAACGGCTCATCCAGCAAGAAATATATTCATTAAACATTTTAATCAAATAATAACAAAACCGCTATCTACATTAAAACTACTAACACTGTAAGACTTGCTTATAAATGCTAAAATAATCTTATTTTTCTAAAATATTTTACACATAAAAAGGGCACACATAAGTACAGGGTCAAGTAAGGTAACATTTTTATGAATAAGATAACTTCTTTGTTTAAAAAGATATTGACACGCTGTAAAATTTTTCAAACGCACTTTTTTAAGTAGAATACGCTGACGATATTTTTGAAAAGCTTACAAAAGGTACAGTCGACTAAAGTCAAGGCAAACTATGATTTATATTTAAAATAACACAACTTTATGTCATATCTCAAACGGTTAAACCTAAGACGAAATCTGATATGATCAGCATATTTTACAAGAAAGTCATATGAACGTTTTTACCGTAAGTCAATATCTTTTTAAGTAAATAAGTTATTCCAATATTTCAAAACGGTCAAACTTTGAGTTTTTACGTATAACTGGAAAGCAGTTGAAGATAGACACATTTTGATTAGACACATGAAATGTATTCTAAAAATAGCTCTGGAAGTATATATTAGTTTTGGTCTGTCGTTCATATTTATAGTACTTTACTTGAAGAAACCATCGAAAATGCTGCACCCTGTACAACAAATGTTTCGTTATACGTATACGACCCCGGTCCCACGTCAGTTGGCACAGTCTTTAAAAATCTAGTTACTAGAATTACAACGCTTGAAATGCGAACATATTTTGATATATTTGTAATACTTTTAGTAAATAATACACTTGGTTAAGGTTTCACTGTTTATCAGTTAATGCATATTTGTAATATTTAACTTCGCTATATACAGGGAGTTTCTTCTAAGTATACATACCGCAATATACTGTATTCGTTATAAATTTTCAGATATTTGTCGTATTTAAAAAAGGTTTAAATTGAAGTTTTAAACGAGTGTTTTTCACTTCTAGATTAGGCATGAAGTCAAATGTCGAGTTTAGAAATGCCTACAAATTTATATTTATATTTATTTATAAAACACTGAAATATTGTGAAGTTCACAATATGCTAAAGATGTATATTTTGAACTTCACTTAAAACCGGTGATTTATACGCGTGGCGTATGAGTGGAATACATTCGTTTAAAGCTGTAATATATTTTTTTTAAATCCGACAAATATCTGAAAATTTACAGCGTATTCAGTATATAAAAACTCCCTGTATATAGTGGACATAAATATTACAAATGTATCTAAATATTTTCGCATTTAAAGTGTTGTAGTTCTACCAACTGAATTTTTAAACACTGTTTTAACTGACGTGGGACGGGGCTCGTACATATTTTGATGCATTTGTTTTTTATAGTTCAATTTGAAACTTTTAACGAGTGTTTCCACTCCCAGGCTAAGCGTAGCAAAGCGACCAAACCAAATTTTCAGGGTTATATATACTTGAAATTTTACTTCATGCGCCACGCGTATACATTAGATTTATAGTAAAGTTCAAAATATTTGAAACTTCACAACAGTTCAGTATTTTTACGCGTGGCGCATGAAGCAAAATTTTGAATTTAGAAAAATCTGAAAATTTGGTTTGGTCGCTCCACTTCGCGGAAAACAATTCGGGGTCCGCATAGAAAAACGATCATTTATGTCTATTAGCTGGGCTCTACGAGGCTATGTATTACGCGCGCGCCACTCGAATATAAATATATTTATAATTAAATTGTCAATTAAAAATCGATATTCTTCTACTATGAAAATGCATACTATCCTTATTTACATACGTGGATATGTAAGCATTGAAAGTATAAATATCAATTTTTAAATATATGAATTAATTAATTGTTAAACATAGTTCCGCGATACATAATTTTACAAAATGTATTCCGGATGCCGCTGTGATATCATATTACAAACTATAAATAATTATTTTGTTACCCCACCATTTTAATTATTAATTAATGCAATTACAGTGATTGGCAAAGTAATTATTTATAATCGCGTTGGATTTATACGTTATTCCACCACACTTCATTAAATTGCATCAATTCTAAATAAACTGTTCGTTTTTGATTACAATTTATAAACACTATGTACAAGCCAGGAACAAGGATAACCTACCCGAGCAATAAAAGTGCACAGGAAACCAATGAATCTGTTAATTAATATTGAAATTTTGCCTGTGTTCATCGGATTGAACAATGCTACTGTTGCTGTTAACCCGTTTTAAAATACATACTTTTTATTCTAAATCATATTTATTTTCTAATATTTTAAGATCCTATATAGTTCCCATAGTTTAACAACAGTTTAACAATTTTCCGTATAATTTAAATAAATTAGTTACTTTGCTGACATACACAGTTTGTTTAAATAGCGAAGTTTGTAAATTATCTAGATCTGACTGAATATCAAATTGATTACATGGTTGAGGTATCGATTTAAACATTTTTAAATCATCCGCAAAGAACAGATATTATCAGTTTTTCAATGATTCACTAAAGTCACTTATAAAAACAAAACATAGGATGGGCCCACTATGCGTTCTCTACGGAACCACAGATGGTACTTGTGTACATCTAGATGTTATATTGTTTATTTTTACAGATTGAGTTCGGTTGGTCAAAAAGAAATCAACTAATTTATGACATCGACATAAAATTCCTAATTCCTAAATTTGTTGATTAAAATTTTATGGCTTATTCTAGTGATTGGCGTTAACGAATGATTTCAATAATTGAATGATCGGTACTCAATTGATCTTGATAATCGACTAATCATTGGAATGATCATTCGAATGATGATTCGAATGACAGAGTGCTTTTTTTAGAGTATACATATCCCAGTTATATGCTGCAAATCTCCAGATATTCGTTGCTTTTTTCAAACAGTTTAATTTGAAGCTTTAAATAAGTGTTTTCCACTAACAGGTTGAGCATGAAATATAATTTAGAGTTTATAATAGCCTAAAAATTTGGTTTGGTCGCTCCAAATTTTACTTGTTCATAATGTTTCAGTGTTTAAAATGGATGGCGTATGAAGTAAAATTTCGAGTTTAGACAAGCCTGAAATTTTACTTCATGCTTCATCTGGATGTGGAAAACATTCATTTAAAGCCTTAAATTAAACTATTTAAAAAAAGCGTGTGCGTATGTATACTTAAA
This sequence comes from Philonthus cognatus, assembly GCA_932526585.2. Classification (NCBI taxonomy): domain Eukaryota; kingdom Metazoa; phylum Arthropoda; class Insecta; order Coleoptera; family Staphylinidae; genus Philonthus; species Philonthus cognatus. The sequence goes on from OW052243.1 coordinate 90,913,324, forward strand.
AGAAACATTCCCTGTACACACAAACAGATACTTGAATGCGAAGTCACATCACTATCCACCTCAAATAGCGTCTGTGGCAAAATCGCTTCTACTAAGAGCACGTACGCTATCGGACAAACACCACTTAAATGATGAAATATCCAATGTCAAAATGGCATTAATGCAAAATGGGTTTTCCAAAGAAACAATCAATAAATTAAACATTAAAGGAACAACTGATAAAATCGGAAAAGTCCTCTCCAAATACAATATTAGAACTTGTTTCAATATACACACAAAAATTCAAAATTTACTCCGAACTCCAAAAGAAATTATCCCACTTGAAGCTCAAGGTGTATATGAAATTCCATGTGGTATGTGTGAGAAGAACTATGTAGGACAAACAAACCGGAAAATGAGTACTCGTCGAGATGAATACATTTTAGCAGTAAGAAAGTCTGATCCTCAATCTTCTTTGTTTCAACACGCCAACATTTCTAAACATACAATAAATTTCGAAAAAACGAGAATTTTAAAAAAGACAGACTTCTTCCACGCGAGAATTATTAGAGAAGCGATAGAAATTGAAAACAGGCCGAACAGTCTAAATCAAAGAGATGATGCTAAAAGTCTACCACCAATTTGGAAAACTTGTATAAATTCTGGTCAAAATATATTATCTCCGAACAACAACACGAAGCCAAACAAGAAATTCACGCATCAAGTAGTACGTAGAAATCAAACAAGTGGTTGCTAGAGCAATGGAATTTTATTAGTTATTCCGACGATGATGACTGCGACGTCATCGAAACGTCGAATTAAAAATACAATGGACCGGAGCCAAGAAAATACGCGGGACCAAACCCGAAGAAACAATGAAATACATATATATATATATATATATATATATATATATATATATATGTGTGTGTGTGTGTGTGCATACTGAAAATGCAATTGCAAAAGTGCACTTGAACTGCAAAGTTTGTTAGTTCAGGCTCTTCTTAAATTTCTCGTAGTCTTGAAATCACCTTTGCTAAAAGTCAAATGCGAAGGTAAAAAAGAAGTGGTCATCCCAGAAAATGCAATGAAAGAGGCGTGAGAGTGGTTAAAATGATTTCATCGAGAAATCCTCTTAAGACAATATCCAAATCAAAAGTGAATTACACGCTTAAGGATTAGCTAATATCTCAACAAATACAATTGAACAAATATTAATTGAACTAAATTAATTATTAAGACGCAACGCTAAAAAAAAAACTTTGCTTTCAAATGAAAACTGAAACGCCCGCTTAGAATTTGCTCACCGTTATCTGCAGTGGCCTTAAATTATTGTAAAACGGAATGTTTTAACGACGAAATCAAGTTTAATTCGTTAGCATCTGATCGTACACGTTATGTTAGATGCCTTGTTAATAAAAGCGAGGACCCTAAGTTTACATTATCCACAAGAAAACATTGAGGTGGATATGTTATGGTTTGGAGTTTCTTTCTCAGGCTTGGACCTATACACAAAATGAAATTCAAGGTATTATGGGTACGTTCATGTGTCGGGATATGTTAAAACATGGGTATCCTTCACTATGTGCAGAATAATATGCCACTACCATCTTCGTTTCAACATGACATGAATCCAAATACGCGACATCTCATTTTAAAATGAATTCAAACCTCATTGAACACTTCCAACCTAAATCCAGTCCAGTATTTGTGATACCACATGAATAAAAAAATTAGAAATTAATAAAAAAAATTACGAACAAGACGGGCTAGAAGAAAAATAAAGTAGTGTTGATAGTGCCCACATTATTAAGGTTTTCATTGAATGTCATGAAAATGCTAGAAAGTAATTAACAATAAGAGATACCCCACTAAATGCTGAACACATTATTAAAAATAAATCATCTAATTTTTACAATCGTTCTTATAATAATTATGTTTTTAGTTATGTCTATATATTTTTGTCCAACCAATTTATACAATTTTAACAATAATAAATACGTTAATGGAAATATTGTAAAAATATGAATATGTTTTGTTAATATTTTGCAACATAGGTTAATTCCAATGTTTATTTATTTTAAGTTAAGTTAAAAGATATCGAAGAAACTAACATTGTCTATATACTTTTGTCCATTACTGTATGCTTCAATCAGGGTTGTAAGTAAAAACGTTTTTTTTTTATTTTAATTAAAACAAACGTTTGTTTTAACAAAACGTGTTGTTTTTCATTAAAACAGCGTTTAAAACATTAACAATTGAAAACATGTTTAAAACGTGTTTAAAACACGTTTAAAACGTGTTCAAAACAGAACATACAGGGCATTTTTCTTTTGAGTATACATATCCCGAAAATTAAACTTTTTTTTTAAATTTGCGGGAATTCGTTGTTTCAACGCGGTTAATTTGAGGCTTTTAACGAGTGTTTTCCCAGACTAAGCATGAAGTAAAATTTCGAGTTTAGAAAAGCCTAAGAATTTGGATTGGACGCGTAGCGAATCGGAGCGGCCAATCCAAATTAGGCTTTTCTAAACTCGAAATTTTACTTCATGCGCCACGCTTAAAAACACTGATTTACAGTGAAGTTCAAAACACACACATACTACAATGATTATTGGCAACCTAATATACGATAGAGTTATTGGGTTGCCTATAATCACTGTTCTAAACAATTTGTTTAGCGCAGAATTTGACTCACGTTTTATTCACATCTACATATTAGATTGCTTAAGCCGTATATTTTAAACTTTATGATATTTCAGTGTTTTATACGTGTGGCGCATGAAGTAAAATTTCGAGTTTAGAAAAGCCTAATTTGGATTGGCCGCTCCGCTTCTCTACGTCTGGTCTGGGAGTAAAAAACCCTCGTTTAAATATTCAAATTTAAATTTAAAAAAAAAAACAAAGAATGTCGTAAAATTTACAGTGTATGCATATGTATACCTGAAAAAATTATCTGTATTTAAAAATCACAGTTGTGATCTTTTATTGTAAAAAAATGTTTTGTTTAATAATGTAATTTGAAATATCTTCAACAATTTAGATAAAATTTAAAAACGCAAACAAAAAATCTTAATGAAGTAGTATAAAATATAAATTAGCAAATTTAAGATAATAAAAAAACGTTTTATACAAATTTAACGTTTAAAACATGTTTTGAACAAATTTAAAATTTAAAACATGTTTAAAACAAATTTTAGTAACTTTTACTTCAGTATATGTATGCTACTGTATGTTTCAATTAGGGTTGTTAATAAAAACGTTTTTTTCATTTTAATTAAAACAAAGGGTTGTTTTACCAAAACGTGTTTTTTTTTCATTGAAACAGCGTTTAAAACATTAACAATTAAAAACATGTTTAAAACGTGTTTAAAAGACGTTTAAAACGCGTTTAAAACATGTTTAAAACGTGTTCGAAACAGAACATACAGGGCATTCTTCTTTTGAGTATACATATCCCGAAAATTTCAGCGTTTTTTTAATTTGCGGGAATTCGTTGTTTTAACGCGGTTAATTTGAACGAGTGTTTTCCACTCCCAGAATAAACATGAAGTAAAATTTCGAGTTTAGAAAAGCCTAAGAATTTGGATTGGCCGCGTAGCGAAGCGGAGCGGCCAATCCAAATTAGGTTTTTCTAAACTCGAAATTTTACTTCATGCGCCACGCTTAAAAACACTGATTTACAGTGAAGTTCAAAAAACACACACATACAACAACGGTTATTGGCAACCTAATATACGTTAGAGTTATTGGGTTGCCTATAATCACTGTCTTAAACAATTTGTTCAGCGCAGAATTTGACTCACGTTTTATTCACATCTACATATTAGATTGCTAAAGCCGTATATTTTAGACTTTATGGTATTTCAGTGTTTTATACGTGTGGCAAACCCTCGTTTAAAGATTCAAATTGAAATCCTTTAAAAATAACAAAAAATGTCGTAAAATTTAGAGTGTATCCATATGCATACCTGAAAAAATTATCTGTATTTATAAATCACAGTTGTGATCTTTTATTGTAAAAAAAGTTTTGTTTAATAATGTAATTTGAAATTTCTTCAACAATTTAGCTAAAATTTAAAAACGCAAACAAAAAGTCTTAATAAAGTAGTGTAAAATATAATTTAGTAAATTTAAGATAATAAAAAAACGTTTTAAACAAATTTAACGTTTAAAACATGTTTTGAACAAATTTACAATTTTAAACATGTTTAAAACAAAACCGTTTAAAACACGACGGCTGTTTTTAAACATGTTTAAAACACTGTTTTAAACCAAAGTATTTGAAATATAACAACCCTGGTTTCAATATATATATATATCCCAACTTATGAATTAATTTGTTCCTATTACAACAGTTAATGGGTTCAGTATTTATTTTAAGAGAATACTACGACGTAAATTATACAAGTACTAAATTTTAGTAAATCTTAGTTCAGTATATGGCAATGTAATTGTCAACAAATCCGTTGGATTTTTGTGGTTTGATAGACAATTCGCATTTAGCGTAATAATTCAAATACACGAATGGAGATACGCACACTGAATTCTTTTTATCCCATTTCTTTTTTTAAATATTTTTTACATGTTCTGCCTGCACTAGTTCTGGGGTTCAAACTATTTTTTTAAGGAGTTGTTGAGGTTGTGCTAGCTTGCGCTAGCTTTGAGGAATTCAAACCCTATAAAAAAAAGTAGAAAAATCAAAAGTGTAGGGAAAGCGTCAACTAAGCCCCTTCCAACCATATTTAAAACTCCCATAACTTTTTTACCTTTTGTGTGCTAGCTATAATTTTTTCTGTGCTTGCTTGCGCTAGCTAAAAGGCTTTTCTGCGCAATGATTTCTTTCTAAAAAATCGCAAGTGGGGGGCCAAGTTGTCGGAGCCGTATTTGTTATATGTTATAATCTTGGGTAATCCAAATTTTCATTGTTTTTTTTTTTTAATATCTATGTCTATTTTTTTATGTTATAAATCTTGTAATACACAGATTTTTTGTTAATTATTTAAATTAAATGCAATTTAAAACATTAAAAGTGCGATTCTTTTCGCAATCTACAACAAGTTAGTCTTACAAAGACTATATCAAACACTCATTGAAACAACTACTTCCCGGGCTAATACCCCGACGGACATTGAATTATACAGCAAGCGTTTGCTGTTACATACAGTAACCTACTGCAAATGTAACAATTTGGGTCAAATTATTCCGGCCATCTATAGACGCGTTTCGAGATTTATCTCTCATCAGTATAGCTTTGCCATTCCCTCTAAACAATTTGACACCTTAGACTGGCGGTCACGTTACCGTTCAAACATAAGTATAAATGAAATTGCCAATTCTTGGTTGCAGAATACTTCAAACATTAAAAGTGCGATTCTTTTCGCAATCTACAACAAGTTAGTCTTACAAAGACTATATCAAACACTCAAATTGTTACATTTGCAGTAGGTTACTGTATGTAACAGCAAACGCTTGTTGTATAATTCAATGTCCGTCGGGGTATTAGCCCGGGAAGTAGTTGTTTCAATGAGTGTTTGATATAGTCTTTGTAAGACTAACTTGTTGTAGATTGCGAAAAGAATTGCACTTTTAATGTTTGAAGTATTCTGCAACCAAGAATTGGCAATTTCATTTATACAGATGCAATTTAGTTAAACAATTGAATTATAACCGATTTATGGTAAGTTAGTGGCTATAAGCTGTAAACATGTAATAATTGCTATGTATAAAAAGAAAACAATCAAATTACAAAGTGTGAGTGTTCACGTCTAGAAAATACTTTATTGTTTTATTTCGTGATACACAATAGACGTGTAAAATAAGATTAATTAAAATTTAACTTGTTGATAGTTATAACTTACTTAATCGCATGCATAAGTGATATGATTAAAACTTATCAAACTGTATTAAATGTGTTGACGACGTCGATATTTAACGTCCCATATTTCAAAGTTGCTCGTAGATTGAAGGGTTAATAATGGCATGAAAAGGGCGAAACTAATTGCAATTACCTCTACAATAAATAAGGTTTAAGTGTTTGGATAATTGAACAGCAATGTTAGGTGTTAAAGTTTATAATAATATTATCATTAAATTCATGAACTAATTAATGGTTTTTTCCTATATTTTAACTTACCCCATAACAACATGATTGAAAAAATACTACAATCAAAACATATTCTAAATGTAAGGCAATTTATGAAAAACGTCTATTCTTTATATTTATATGTTTTGTCTATAAATTTAGATAATCTTCATGGTTTTCAACAAATTTGTAACTTTCGTTTATTATTGTTTTGCTCTGTTATTAGACTGTATGTAGTCTGTTGGGCAATACGCCAGTATTATTATTATTAAATTTAACATTTGTAACGAATTCTCCAAATTTCTTAAAGTTATATAAAAATCATATATTGGTAATAATAATTTTGACAGTACTAGTAATTTGTTTTATAATTTTAGTTAATTTTTATCTACTTTGACACATGTTAATAATTCTTATCATGATTTGATATTTTACATGATTTCTGTAATATTTATACTCAATGACATTAGAAGCGTAACACCCAGAAGGAGTTATTATTTTAACTTGATTTTTTGCCAGTATGGTAGTCTTACATCAAGAATAAAATGATTACATTTTCAAGAATTTTTATTAAAAAACAATCTAAAAAAAATTAATAATGTGTTTGGCGACCCCTTTGCTGTATACACTCCTGTAGACTTCTGGGCATCGACAAAATGAGATGGTCGATGTCTTCTTGAGGCATCTCGTTCCAAGCAACTTGAATTTCATCGATCAACTGTGCTAGAGTCTGTGGAGGATGGTGCAAAGAGAATATTCTTCTTCCCATGATATCCCACACATGTTCAATGGGATTTAAATCCGGCGAACGGGGCGGCCACGCCAAAACATTAACACCAGCTTCATTAAGAAAGTTCATAGTTCGACGAGCAATATGGGGACGTGCGTTATTTTGTTGAAAAAGTACGTCTGGGCGGCCATCTAAATAAGGCAACAAAGTCAGTCGTATGACGTCTTCAACATAACGCGCAGCTGTCATACTGCCTCGAATAATTACAAGAGGTGATCGACTACCATAAGCAATAGCCCCCCAAACCATTACTCCAGCAGTCCTGTGTACATGCCTCTCAATAGCAAACCTAAGATCAGGTCGTTCTCCACGGTAGCGTCGTACCCTTCTACGGCCATCATGCGTGCCTAGACAAAATCGTGATTCATCGCTGAATACGACATCGTGCCATTCTGCCTCCCAATGCTGCCGTTTTCTGCACCAGTCCAACCTTTGGCGATAGTGTCTCGATGTTAAAGGAAGCACTAATCTTGGACGGTACGAAAGAAGCCCAAAGGATTGAATGCGGCGATATAAGGTTCGCATACTAACGGGCCTACCTTCTTCTCCATTCCATTGATCACCGATTTGACTCGTAGTAGCGAAACGGTCTCGCAGGGCTATTTGTCTTAAGCGCCGATCTTGACGTTCTGTGGTACGCCTTGGTTGACCAATTGGTCTTCTTCTTACTCCTCTACCTTCTTCTGTCCATACCTGATACACACGTATTACAGTTGCTGCAGTGGAATCAATACGGCGGGCAATTTCGCGATAGGACATACCGACATCTTGATAAGCAACAACTCGACCCCGGTCAAAATCGCTCAAATGGTGAAATTGTGGACGTCTTCGGACTCGAGGCATTTTATTTAAGCTTAACACACTCAACGGAAACAGGAAAACTAAAAACATCTGTACTAAACAGCTCATATAAATAGTTTTATCAAAAAAGAAAAAGTGAATTTTTTTTTCACAATAAATATAAAAGGCACAAGGTTGAAATTGTTATCAATGTATGCTTTAAATATAGTCACTCTGTTGCTAAAATATGAATTCAAAGAAATCATTCCTTCTTGGTGTTACGCTTCTAATGTCATTGAGTATATATACAGTATACAAATCCCGATAATTACAGCGTTTGGAAAATTTGCAAGAATTCTTTGCTTTTTCAAAACCGGTCAATGCAAAGCTTCTGTTCCCACTCCTTGATGAAGCCTGAAGTAAAATTTCGAGTTTAGAAAAGCCTGAACAAATGCAGGCTTTTCTAAACTCTGGTTTAAAGTGAAGTTCAAAATAATTTTTAAAATTGATGTATTGAATATTCATTTAAAAAACGTATTTAATTATTCTAATTAGTCAAATATTAAAATATTGAAACATTTCAAATATTTCAATATTCGCATTTGAATATGTTTTTGATTGAATATCCCAATACATTAATTTTCTTTTCTTTACTTTTTAGAATATAAACAATAATAAAAGTACTTGAGGCTTTTAAGTGTTAAAGTTATTTATTTTTTTAATTTAATTATAAATAAAAATTACGCGGACAAAAAAAGGACCAATTAATTTTCCTTGTATAATTGAAATAATTTATTTGATTTAATATAAATAATTTAATGTGACAGTGATTAACTATACAGGGTGATTCACGGCGTTTTTCATTTTAAGCAAAAAAGTTCCGATTAACACGGGTTCGATTTTCTAAAACAAGCGAGCTATGAGAAACTTTAGAATTTTCTTTTTTTTTTACACTCCATTTAATTTTTAAGCGATTTTTTTGTCGATACGGGGCGGCGCACAGTGGTCGAAACGCTCATTCTAGCCGATCATTTTGCTCTAAAGTGTTTTTCTTAAAAACGAAAGAAGATATGTATAGAAAATGCTAATATAGATCAATGCAGAATTGAATTCTGCGTCAGAATATGTAAAAATATACATAGTGTTTCATTTATAAAATTCGAGATTTAATGCTTTAAAGTTGACCAAATATGGTGTGATATTTTGAACTCTCAGTATATTATTATTTAAAACATAAATCATCACTGGGTACCTTTAGGTTTTTTATAGCAAACATTACACCCCTTTGACTTTTTTTCCGCGGAGATACGAATTTTAAAATTAATCATGAAAAAGCACATTTATTATTTTAAATTACTAATATCTCGAAAACGGTTGCATTTTGAGGTTATGATAACTAATGTTTTTCTCATAGAATTGTATGTAGAATCAAGTTTGCAAATAAAAAATGTAGCATTCTGTTTAAAATAAAGAAGTTTTTATTGACTTTCGGTATAACCGGAAGTCGACTAATTTTAAAAATATTTTAATTAAAAAGAGCACACTCCATTACATTTCTGCTAAAAATCTCATTACAATACATTCATTTCTGTTTCATTTATCCAATTTGCAAATTCGAATTCGAACTGGGTTGGATATGATTTGATTCGTTCCACTTAAAAAATAGTTTTGAAGTGAAATTTTAGTTAGTTTTAGCTTTAGTAAGTTTGGATTCTCACGTTAGGTACCATATCATATTTAAAATATTTATCACATAAGAAGAAACAGTTGAATTTTTGTAATTTAGAACATTCTCAGCGCGCCAAACATCGAACAGACTCTTACGAGAAATGGACATTAAACGTTGAGCTCATGGAATCGCAACATAAAATATATTCAGAAAAAGGAATAATTAATATTAAAGCACATTATAATGATTGCGAAAGAAATTTCGTGCGTATATTTTATATTATTTAAATACTTTGTTATTATGCAGAGAGGAGGGCAGAATAATTTATAACATGAACATGAATAAGGTACCCGAAGTATAAATAAATAAATTTAGATTAGGTGTAATAATAAAGCGATGGGGATGTAAATTCGAGGCATGTAGAAAAAGTGCGAAAGGGGTGTTTTCGGTGTAATTTCCTTCTCAGCTTCTTTTTTTATTTAAATTTAAATGAAACCGTCATAAGGTTAAAGGGTGGTAAATTAATATTCCGCAGAAAAGTGCGGCGGTCTTTAAATTTATGGAAAAAAATGATTATGTTGTGGTGGGAATGATTTGTTACATAAACATTGATTTTAACTGAGTGGCAAAGCAAAACTTAATGAATGCATAATTTAGTGAACCTAGTTAAATTTAAGTGGGTAAATAATAACCATACTAAGACTATTTCATCTATATACTCAAAATAATCGTATAATTTTTATCAATACTCGCTATAGTATACTTAAAAAATTAAACAAATGTGAGTAATTATCAAAAATACGATTTTTGATATATTCAGGATAATATCAAGTTCAATAAATTTTCCGTTAACCCAATGAGTTTCATGTTTAATCCATTGGAGGTTATTTTTATAAACTTGATGATTTTGTAACTACTTGACTTGATTTGATTTCAAAGAACTATTACTTAACTAAAATTTAACGTCATTTCAAGTAAAGTCAAATAGCTTGAAAATCAAGTTAATATAGTAGTATTTTTTAACCATAAGTGATGCACAGGTATGTTGTATGAGTCATTTGCGGTCTTTGAATGTGTTAATGTAGGTTTTGTCGCGAATCGTAAGAAATTCAGCATGATCGGATCCCTTTCTTAATACTTACCTCTAGATCCCCCACGATTGTAACAACAAAGTTCTCTTTGTTTCAAAAAATATTGTACCATCTTCAAGCGTGAGCAATTTTGAAAAGAAACATAGAAAATTGCAGTTCATATCTGTTATTTATCATTTGGAAATATTTTTTTTTATATTTTACAAAAAATGTATACTTAATAGAGTTTTCACTTTAAAAATATTTGTCTACTTAAAGATGTAAAGGGATTTTAAAAATAACTTGACGGAAAGTGTAAATTAGTTTTATTTACCCAAGATAAATTCAAATTCAAAACTATTTGAATTCGAGAAAATAAGCTTACGCTTCTTATAGTTTGCACACTTTAAACATAATATATAAAATTACGAATTTCTCGAATTCAAATAGTTTTGAATTTGAATTTATCTTGTTTGAACTGTACCGTAAGGTAAATAATAATAAGGTCTCACATTCTTCATACCTGCTAATGATATAATCCCCTTTTTTACCTATAAATACCGACCATCATTATTCCATTTCTGTGTACCTGCTTATTCCACACACAACACTTTTTCTAAGTAAGTTTGTTTTAATTTTATTCCTAATTTTTTAAACGTCATAAGCAAAGCTATACTGAAGAGAGATAAATCTCGAAACGCGTCGATAGATGGCCTAAGACATTAGTTTTAATCCAAGTCCTTTCACTTCTAATTTGTTGCTATCTCTCCTTTCATTTTAAATTGTATTGTTAGTTGGTTTGAAGAGAATTTGACCTAAACGTTACATATACTTTAATAGAGCGTTGTAACAAATCAAATTAAATAAGATTTTAAATATTTCATTATATAATTCAATATCCGGAGGTGTATTTGCACGAAAAGTAGTTGTTTCAATGGATATTTACCGTCTTAAATTGTCTTATTAATTAAGACACTGTTTGCATTTTCACGAATAGTTCGTAATTTTATATATTATTTACCCAATATTTTATGTTTCAGAAGATGTCATAACTATAACAGTTTTGTGGAATATATTTTCTAAAAACTGTTTGTTTTTGTCTGGGGAATTGTTAAGATTAAGACTAAGAATCGAGTGTTAATAATTTAAATATTTGCATATTTTGTTTGAGGAATGATTAAGATTAAGACTAAGAACCGAGTGCTATTATTTAAACATTTTCGTATTTTTATACAAAACGAATTACTTTATTTATGTATTATAATTAAATGAAGAACTATTAATTGATTTTAATATTTAATTATTTCGAACCGACACGTACACGGAGTTTTTTTTCTAAGTATACATATCGCTTGGCTTCGCTACGCGATTTTTAGGCTTTTCTAAACTCGAAATTTTACTTCATGCTTAGTCTGAAAGTGGAAAACTCTCGTTTAAAGATTTAAATTGAATTTAAAAAAAAAACAACGAATGTCGTAATACTGTAAATTTTACGACATTCGTTGTTTTTTTATGCATATGTATACCTGAAAGAAAAATTCCCTGTATTTAAAAATCACATTTATGCACACACAGTTGTGATATTTTATTGTAATCAAATGTTATGTTTAATAATGTAATTTAAAATATCTTCAACAATTTAGCTAACATTTATAAACGTAAACAAAAAATCTTAATGAAGTAGTATAAAATATAATTCAGCAAATTTAAGATAATAAAAAAACGTGTTGAACAAATTTAACGTTTAAAACATGTTTTAAACAAATTTAATATTTAAAACATGTTTTAAACAAAATCATTTAAAACATGTTTTAAACAAAATCGTTTAAAACATGACGGCTGCTTTTAAACATGTTTAAAACACTGTTTTAAAACAATGTGTTTTAAACATAACAACCCTGCTAAAAACACGGAGCGTACAAAAATATGATTAATACGCTTAATGTTCATAAATTGGTAGTTTATATTATAACAAATGTAATAAATGAATTACAAATTATTACGAGCAATAGTAAACTTTAATTTGTATGAATTTATATTATATTTATATTTTTACTTGATAAAAATATGTAGATAAAATCTGAAAGTTCACTAAGTAATTAAAAAGTGTTCATAAAGTTCATAAATATGAACTGAAAAAAACGTTTTTCGAATTTTACTAGAAAATATAAAAAAAGGTAGTCGGTGCGCGAGAGGCACACTTGACGAGGATCATAAATTATTTAAACATCCCGGCCGATAAGCCATTGACTCGAGAATCCAATAATACACAGAAAGCATGAATTGTTTGGATAGTGTAGCTTCAATAGTTTATACACTACGATGTGTTACAATGCACGACGAGGCGCGACGTAAAGGCTGTTCACACATGAAATTAGAAATGTGGTTTGCCGAAAAAAACTGACAGGCCTTTAACAATAACTGATATGCGATTTAAATTATTTGTCAAACTTTTGAGAAACGTCGTTTTGAAAGCACCGCTTTCTAATTATTTCGCTAGAAAAATTAAAAAATAAATTAAATTTTTATATTTTATTCCACAGATTGTGGACAAACAGCATGCAACACTCGGCAGTAGTTTAATTGCATCACGGGATATAGCTTAACTCGGTGCTTTGCGCTTCGTTTAGCTATCTTATCCCTCGATTGTAATCAAATACTTGCCCACCTTGCAAGAAATAATTATTAAAAAACTTAATACACAAAATAAAAATAATGTATACACAAAATAATAATAATTGTGCATTTGTATTCATCAAAGAATGGGATTTGGTTAATTAATTGCCTTCCTTTGCATTGGTTACTATGGTAATATAATATATAATAAAATAAGTAGACATTTTTATAACATCTGGTTGGCGCGTTCCCCTGATATCAATTGAGCGGATTTTTTTCCGTGGGGTTGTTTTTTAAAAACGCCTTTTTAACTAAAACATATAATTTCAGAACAAATTAAAATTATTTCACCAGATCTATTAGAAAATACTGTACCGGGTGTTTGATTAAGCGTGGCCACCAGCTGTATCTCAAAAACTATGTAGCGTAGCATGTTGGGGTGAAAAATTGCATAATAAAAGTGGCCAAAAAAAAATCACTGGAAATTATTTTCAAGTCCCTACCTCCGCCGCTAAAGGGCGTAACATCTATCGCTAAATACAAAAACCAATTTTTATCAAAACACTGCTAAATTGAGCGAGGTTAAAAATATACACATTGTAATCTACGCCGAATTTAACTAACTTGTTAACTAATCACTTCTTTCATTATCTTGCATATATGAAGCAAGAAAGAGCGGGAAAGTGTGATAATTAAACTGCGTGTAACTTTTGTTAGGATGAACCGAAATTATTCAAGTTAGTCTTATTTGATAGGTTTTTGAAAGCACTTCAAATCACTGTTTACTCTCGTTTACTTTAGTTCTTATAGAAAGCTCCAGAGGGCGTTTTTTGAACAACCGACATATTTTCTAGATTTTCTTAAATATTTCAAATTATAACCTATAGTTCTCCTACGCTAGTTTATAACAGGAAGGAATACTGAGAAAAGTGGTCAAAACCTCATCCAAATATCTTTATCCTAACCAAAGATATAGTTAAAAGTCTAGTAGATTTGCCCATTTTCAACCTCGCACTATATTAAAATATATTTTTAAATCTAGTAGGCCTTTGTATTATGTTCAAGAGGTCAAAAACAATAATTTAAATAACAAAGCAGATCATTTTTTACCATTTATATGTTTTGGAAAGTGAATATGTAAGTAAATCCATGATTATTCAAAATCTCAAAATATAGTAGGCTATGAGATTAGTAGAATGTTTAAAACAGCGTATATTACTACAATTAAAAACATTTATTACAATACTTTATTGGAACAATAACAAACAAAAGAAAAGAAAAGAAAACTATTACTATAACTACTGTTACTACAGCAGTATGGTAAAGACGTATATTTTGAACTTTACTTACATTACACATTTACAACATTTCGAGTTTAGAAAAGCCTACATTTGGATTTGGTCGCTACACTTTCAAATCCAAACGTTCAGGCTTTTCTAAACTCGAAATTTTACTTCATGCTTAATCTGGGAGTAGAAAACTCTTGTTATAAGCTTCAAATTGAACTCTTAAAAAACAACGAATGTCGAAACATTTACAGCGAATGCATACAAAGCCTGTACATTTTGGAAAATAGTGACATATTTAGTTTTGTAATATCTGTAACGAACATGTAAAATTAATAGTATTTTTTTGAATTACATGCTTTTATTTTTTGCTTACTTTCTCAGATTTAAAACACGGCGAACTTATTTACTCAAATAATTAGTCATGACTAACGATTATTTAAATCATTAGTTGATGACTAATGAGTAAAAAATTAGGCATTAGTCATGACTAACAAATGCAAAATGAGTCATTAGTCTTAGTCATCAATCGACTAAAAAATTCCCAACTCTGCCGAGTACAAAAGTAAATGTTGTACCTTGCACAAAGGTACAAAGTTTAATGTTGTACCTTATTTGTGTTAGTAAATAATTTGTAAAATACATAGTATTTTATTTAACAATAAAACAGTTTAAATTAGTGGTTTCAATGAATAAAATAGCGTAAGAATATAATTTTTCTGTATTTGCTTTAAGCAAATATAGTATTGTATAAAGTACAATTTCAAATTGGCGTATTTGCTGATCTTCTGGGCA
The DNA here is from genome assembly GCA_932526585.2 of Philonthus cognatus. NCBI lineage: Eukaryota > Metazoa > Arthropoda > Insecta > Coleoptera > Staphylinidae > Philonthus > Philonthus cognatus. The sequence goes on from OW052243.1 coordinate 90,928,394, forward strand.
AGAGCCAAATCAAGCATTAATTTTCGCTGTGTACTGTATATTCATAATAAATACATAATCATTACGTTTAAATACGTTTTTATCAATAGCCATACAATTTAACATGCTACAAATTGAACATAGTGGAAGGCCCTCTTTTCTTATTTCTATGTACAATAAAATATATTAAAAGCTCATATTTTTTTCTTTAAAATTAAGTCTTATCAGTTGGCATGGATTTAATCATTCAAGTTTGTAAGTTAAATATGCACTTTTATGATGAAACAAATTTCATCTGAAAGTTAATATGTACTAAAACGTCACTTCACTCATTTTATTTTAGATGTTTTAGTGGCCATACAATTTTAATTTCTACAATTAATACCCCGTTAATTGTAAAATGTAAAATTCTATGGCCACTAAAACATTTAAACTAATATGAGGGTCATTCTCATTTAAATTGACGATTTGCTGTCTTGGTATTTTAGATGCGACGAACACATTGCACCCTTTGTCGAGTCAAAATTTCTAATGAAGGCATAGTAACCTTCATTAGAAATTTTGACTCGATAAAGGGTGCAATGTGTTTGTCGTGTAAACAACTATACTTTAAGTCGTTTATAACGCAATTTTGGAGAACACCATTTTCTAGACAAAAATAAAACGTTTTCATTTGTGTACAATACCTCCTAAACTAATTTTGACATTTTTAATCACAATTATTTTAATGTAAAATCGTAAATAAACAAATTTAAAGTTGGTTTGTAGTTGAACAACTTTTAAGAGATACTATTGTATTCCTCAACGCTTACCATGTGATAAGACCGATGCATATTGGGTTCGTTCATCAAAGACAACAGTTGGGAGTTTACTGCCAACTATTGGGGAATTCTCTGATGACCGAAGTGTTAATCGTGAACGTGTTTGAGATTTTTGCAATCATATAAAATAGACCGGTTGGTGTTGGCGATTGGTGTTGACGGGTTAAAGTTTTCAAAATGGCCAAGTACTGTTCATCAGATACCAACATGCATCACAAACAAATCCAAACATGTTGAATATTTTGATGAACGGGCCCGTTGATTATTAATAAATTCCGAAACGGAACTTTTCCATTATGATAAAAATGAACCCGAATAATATTCGAACAGCAAACAATTGTTGTATCAATTGTTTGCTATTGATAATATTGTCTTCAATCTTAGTAACACATGTCTTCAGTCACGTAGCAACACTCCTTTTTTCTAGTTTTAAGTAATATATACACTGTAAACTGATCATAATAAGACAAGTTTATATTCTGACTTTGTCTGAGTTTTACTTTTCAACGACCAGAAACGATTTCAAAGTAATCGATGACAACAATACTTATTCATTTACGAAATTAAGTGAATAATCCTAATAAAAAAAGCAAACATCTCGCTGTCCCAAGGGTTTGTCCAATACGTTACCAAAGGTATTAGTAGACATCTTTGAACTAATCAGTCGTAATTATCAGTTAATTATTAAAACTGTCATATCAGTGCAGCAATTTAGGTGTATCATAACTCTACATTACGAAGACTCAGTTAAAAGTCAGTGTATAGCATTGTACGGTGTTTTAAACCAGTAACGTATTGGACACCCAAAAATTATTATATCGTTTTAAAAACTCATTAAAATTCAGGAAGGTAACGAACTCGCATGAAACTGCTTGAAACATAATAAGGACAGTTTAGAGGGTCTAAAAATGTTTTCATCATAGTCATCGAAATTAGACGAATTTTTTTTCAAGAACTGTTTCTCCCGATCACCCTAAATTGTCAATTTAAATGAGAATACCCCATGACTTATAAATTACTTATACAAACTAATAAAATACACACTAAAGAACATATTAAGGTAATGCTAAGCTATTAGCAGAAAAAGATATGAGGTTTCAACGGGTGGGCTTAAAGTAACGTGCATATGTACCATATAACTTCATTCGCTCAGAAATTAATGACAATTTTTGGTAATTTGACAGACAATGCAATTGCTGTTAGGTTAGTTTTCATTAGAATAGCGTTACTAGTGATTTTTTTGTAGAACTATGGAATCTAAAGAACATTTGTGTGAACGAATTTAATTTTTACTTGGACAAAAGCCCAAAAATGAAGTTATAGATAATTTTAAAGAGGAGATAGTACCAATTTTGACAATTTATCGGGTTTCAAGAAATGGTAATTAGGCCTGCAAAAGCGCTTGCAAAAACGGGTAGACCTCCGATCTTAAGCAAGTAATAGCGAAAATAAGTGGTAAAAACCGCGGAAATCGTCGTCCAAAACATATCGGCCAAGGCTCCTTTCAAGTTGAGAACAATTGAAGAAGATAGACCTTTTTCAATATTCTAATAATGTCTTCGTTCTTTTAAATGTAGCATTTGATTAAGTTTATTATACATTGCATTTGTTTTGTTACAACATTTTATTTTGAATAAGTTAATAACTCTCATTACGTTAAGTCCACCTGTTAATAATAATCTTTAATTTTGTCTAAACGACATAGGTTGCCATTTGTAATTCTATCGCTGGATTTTACAAACATTAATTTAAACCAGGTTTTCGTAAGCCGGTGTTCTATTATATTTTAATGCGGGACTATTATGAGTTATATGTCATTAAATTTTGACTTAACATCAGCTCAAATTGTTTTGTGCAATTGAAACCAACTAAATCTTATAGTAATTTAAATTTAACTATGTTTATATTAATTACCATTTTTGTACAATCCGCGATATGAGTTAAATAAACCCAGCAAACCAAATCATATAATATATACATAGTATTTATGTAATACATATAAGATATATATAATATATGTGTGTTTGCTGGAAAGTGTATTATTATTCTTACAATTTTCGTACATTGAATTTGTATAACAATAAAGGCCGTTTTTGTTGTTGTTTTGTTCTGTACGTAGAATGTAACCCACAGTTTAAATTTCGAAATGTAAAATCCTATTACTATGGTAATATGTGTAGAAGGCGCGATATAATAATACCCAATGATCATTTCTTAATCCTAATAAATTGTAGAAAAGTCCATAAAACGCTAAAGATAATAATTTTAGCTAGATGTTTATTAAACATTATCTTATCTTATAAATAATTTGAGTTAAAACTGACTGTTACTAACAGAATCAATTGACATAATGGAACGGTTTACAACACTCAAAATTAAAAACGTATATAATAATATATTTATATGAATTTATTACCAGAAAGTGTTGAGCGGTGGCGTAGCAAGGTTAGCTGGTACACAGTGGTGGGAAATATTTTGTCACCCCTCCCCTCCCTCACACGGGGAGATTTTTAAAGTATACTCACCAGAGCTGGGACGAATCCTCGTAAAAATGATTCGAATCACCAATCCGAATACCTAATATGATTCGAATCACGATCACTCGAATAAAGGATTCGTAAGAGATAAATATGATTCCAATCATAGATTCGAATCCCGTTTTTTCGCACCACGAATACAAATCCTTTAAGAATAAATCTGATTTTATTATTTTTTTAGCAACCATTAACAAATAAACATCGTCACCAGTTCTTTTAACAAAAATATTAAAAACCTAAGTAAAAAAAAGTATTAAAAACCTAAGTATTTATTATTAAAACTGAACATCGTTGATAACAGACTAAATATCTGATTCCGTGTTACTCTGATTAAAGATGTATTTGCGTGTTTTTGAACTTTACTTTAAATCAGTGTGTTGTATGCGTGGCGCATAAAGTAAAATTTCGAGTTTAGAAAAGCCTAAAAATTTGGTTTTGGTAGCGCTACGCGACCATTCCAAATTTTCAGGCTTTTCTAAACTCGAAATTTTATTTTATGCTTAACCTGGGAGTGGAATCACTCGTTCAAAACTTCAAATTGAACTCTTTTATAAAAATCGACGAATGCCTGAAAATTACGTAAATAAAAAATTCATTGAATATCTATAAAACCGGAAAAGTCGGAGAAAAGTCATAGAATTTTATTCAAATTGACCAAAACACTAACAAAAAAGCCATATCATTTTATTAAATTTGTCAAAATCAACAGGCATGATAAAAATTACAATTCACGTACAAATTTATAAAACCAACTCAAATATTGACAAAAACAATGAAAATAATTAAACAAAATGGGGCTTTCCCACGGATTAAAAGGTCAGGGAAAAAAATCTTAGACCAGGGAAATGTCGGAAAAAATTAACATTTCAGATTGCGGCTACCATGTCAGTTTTACTTTAAATAATATAAATTTTTTTTTTAAAACTAGATTATTATCTTTAAAAACATTTTCAGTCATGTTCTTATCAAAGCATTCAGTTTGAAGTTTCGAACGAGTGTTTCCAATCCCAGACTAAGCATGAAGAAAAATTTCGAGTTTAGAAAAGCCCGGCGTTAAAAATTTGTCGAGGGTAGCGCGGCAACCCAAAACAAATTTTCACGGGGCTTTTCTTAACTCAAAATTTTAATTTATGCGCCACGCGCATAAAACAGTAATTTAAATAGAAATTTAAAAACAAGCAAACAGGTTTTTCATGTTAATCCTCACAATTAATCGAATTATTTTTGACGATTCAAATCCTTTTGTAAGTATTCGAATCCTTTTGTAAGTATTCGAATCTTTTTATAAATATTCGAATCCTTTTATAAATATTCGAATCCTTTTATAAATATTCGAAACCTTTTATAAATATTCGAATCCTTTTATAAGGATTTAATTCACCAGCATTTGGATTCGAATACGAATCCTCTTAACAAAATTTAACGAATCCGGATCACGAATCCAGTTTAACTAAAGTATTCGCCTCTTTTGAATCCTCTAAAAGGATTTGCGTCCAGGATTCAAATCCTGAATGATTTGAATCCTGCCCAGCTCTGATACTTACAGATCCTAATATAGGCTGTAGTTTTTAAAAAATCGTTGTTTTTTAAATGGTTCAAACTCAAGCGTTAACCGAGTGTTTTCCACTCCCAGGTTTAGCATGAAGTAAAATTCCGAGTTTAGAAAAGCCTAAAAATGTTCCACCAAATTTTCAGCTTTTCTAAACTTGAAATTTTACCTTATGCGCCACGCGTATAATAGAAATACTGATAATAAACAAAAATATTAAAAAGGTCAAAATATTCTACTAAAGCAGTATGCTAAAGACGTATACTTTGAACTTTACTTTAAATCAGCGTTTTACACGCGTGACGCATGAAGTAAAATTTTGAGTTTAGAAAGCCTGAAAATTAGGTGGAATATTTTCAGGCTTTTCTAAACTCGAAATTTTACTTATTGCTTAACCTGGGAGTGGAAAACACTCGTTTAACGCTCGAATTTTACCTCTTTATAAAAAACAACGAATTTTCGAAGATCTATTAGGATATGTAAGTATCAGAGCTGGGCAGGATTCGAATCCTTTTAGAGGATTCAAAAGAGGCATTGAAAACGTTCAGACTTTACTAAACTTGAAATTTTACTGTATGCTTACTCTGAGAGTGAAAAACACTTTAGAAGTTTCAAATTAAAGTTTTAGAAACCGAATGTTGGAAAATTTGCAGCGTATGCATATGTATACTTAAAAGACAAATTCCCTGCATTTAATCATTAAAAAAATATAATTCTAACAGTTACAAGTATTATTTTTCGATTAACTTACTTGACATTTTGAGCATAAGCACATAAATACTCTTATCCATACGTATTATGGCCCAAAAAGGAAACGACGCTGTAAAATAATAAATATTTTATAAACAATTGTATACAAACTGATAATAATATAAAAATAGTAAATACGCACACGGTATACATACTTATATTTTACTAAATATTAAATATTCACAGTAACTTTTTGGTTAAAAATATTTGTGCGTTATCATGCCAGACAAAAGGGAAACGACTCATTGAAATAAGGACGATAAATACAATTTATTTTATTAAAATTTAGTGCGCTCGTATATATCGAACTAGCAAGATGCCCAAGGGAAAAAATATTTTGGTTGATTCAAAAGAACGCATTGTAAGTGCTTATCAAAGTAGTTTAAGGCAAGTTGATATTGTGAGTAGATACTATGTATCAAAATCCGTCGTATCTAGAACGATTATTAATTTTACTAATCGGGGTATCGTGGTAAATGGTAAAAGCAGTGGCGGACTTAGAAAAACCTCACAGAAGGTTGTTCGGACAATAAAATGAATATCCACTCAGAATCCCTTTAAGTCGGCAATGAAAATTAAAGCAGAATTAGGAGATGTAGACATAAGTGTACGAACTATCCGAAGGCGTCTATCAGAAGCAAATCTTGCCGTATATTGACCAGCAAATTAACCTTTTCTTAGCAAGTAGAATAGAGATGCACGGATGTTATTTGCCAGACACCATGAGGACTGGACTGCAAGAGAGTGGAAAAGGGTATTATATACGACGTCCAAAAAATGAATAGTTAAATCCCAAGTATGCTAAACAAACTATTAAACACGGCGGAGGAAATGTAATGGTTTGAGGTTGTTTTTCCAGACATAGTGTAGGCCCTATTACCAAATTAACGGGATTATAGATCGCTATAAGTATGCGACGATATTAAAGGATCTTATGTTGCCTTATGCTGAGTGGAATATGCTGTTAAAGTTTATTTTTCAGTATGATAACGATCCAAAACATACCTCGAAGTATGTCAAAAACTGGATTTCTAGCATAAAACTCAAAGTTTTAAAATGGCCTGCTCAATCCTCCGACCTAAATCCTATAGAAAATGTATGGGAAATAGTTTAGCAAAAGATTCGAAGAAAAATGTTCACTAGTTCCAATGATTTATTCAGGGGAATTTAACATATTTGGAACTCATTGGATGAGAACTTATTAGAAAAATTAATATTGTCGATGCCCAATAGGATGAAAGAAGTATTTAAAAGCAAGTGTAATTGGTGAAATATTACATTTTTAATCATTACTTTTATAATAATACGACAATTAAAAAGAGTCGCTTCCTTTTTGTCCCTCAAATGTATAGACTAAAATATCATTTATACTATAATAAAACCATTTTAGTTTTAGAAATTGGAACGTATAATAAAATTAATTTAATATTACATGTATTTTCATAATCCTATTTCAAAGTAGCTTTTTTATTTTTAAATTAAAATTCAGTCAAATAAACATTCGTCGCAGTATCGGACAAAAAGGAAGGCCGATACTGTATATCTGTACATTTAGAAATTATTTCTTTTTAATAATTTGTTTCCAATTGCCAGAACGGGTAAACCAGAGAGCAGAGCTTGATTTGTAATGTATTTAATTTAACTCTTAATTATTTTCAGTTTTGAGAAACACAACATATATTTAGGAAAATAATACTTGCGTTCAAAAATTATATCAAAAAGACAAAATAAAAAATAAAACCACTCAAACTATTAATCTACAAAAAACAAAATATTTAAACAAATATGAACATCTTAAATGGCGTCTATAAAAAAAAAATGTGTCCATGGTTTCTGGGTATATTTAAGAGTGTCCATATTATTAAACAGAGCCCATATAATGTCAAAGTTTTAAATGTCTAGATTCAATAGTTTTTGTATAAAAAAATGACACCGACATTTTGAAAAATGCCGTTTTTGACAATATTTTGAGAACGAGACAAGATATTTCAAATTTTGTTTTGAGATTCTTATTAGAAAATTTGTATGTACCTAAAAAAACATATGAACCATAAAATGGGCCCGCACCACACACACCCCCCATGCTACGCCCCTGGTGTTAAGAAAGAGTTTTGACAACGTAAAAGGGTGTGATAATTTTATAACTATTCTAAAATAGTAAGTTTTGAGTTATTTAAATTTTATAGCTTTATTTTGATTGTAGGAATGAGTAGTAAATCTAACTTTACTACTACTTATTGTTAATGAATAGTAAATCTAAGTTCAGTACACTACACTATATATATATATATATACAAATATATATATATATATATATATATATATATATATATATATATATGTATATATATATATATATATATATATACAAGTGTGAAGTTATTTAAAATTTAGTGAAAAGTAATATGGAAGAAAAATGATGTGGATGTTATAAAATATTCAAATTGTAGGGAGACTAGAGATGATTAGAGATTTTGTTGTCACGTGAATTTTGAAAAATGATGCGATTTAAGGATTCGTGAACGCTCATAGTCAGTTATGTGCGCCCCTCTTGGGACGCTAAGCGTAAATAATCATGGACGGGCAGGACGAGACGAGCATGGACAGACACGTGTGCCGCTCGGGACATCTTTCAGGTGTCTGTTACCTGCGTTTTACAATTCTAATTACATATCTTACATGTCCTAGGCCCACCCATGTAACGTCTTTTGATTTTCCTATTGGTTTATTGGTGTGAGCTTGCGGTTTGCCATTGGTTAGAGTCGGCGTCAGGTTGGAAAGGACGCGCATGAGTGAAGGTGTGGGTGGCCGACGCTTTTGAGGATTGTCAGTGTACTTCTGGTGCCTGCTAATTCTGTTTGCGACGCTCCGCTTCCGACGCCGAAAGACACGCGGTCAACACGCATTCACATTCCTCATTCCAGATCCTTGATTTGATCCTGTGGGCTCCTGCTGAATAAACGCGCGCGCGGACCCGACGCACGTTGTTACAGTTTTACCGGTGCGATTCGCGCTCAACTTTCACGTGAAATTATTTCTAAAATGCATAGGGAGAAAAGGACCAAAAATCTGTACTTCGCGTCGAAGTTGCTTGTTTTTCTTAACATACTGTGTTTGAGTTATGCTGTTAACTCTTCTGGAACTTCCAACGGTAAGTCGGAAACGCCTACTTAAAATTCTTAAACTTAAAGCGGTCTCCTACAAATTTGAAATCTTGGCGTAGACGACTGGCTTTTTCTCTGAAAGAAGCAGCTAACAGTCAGTGTCGCTTAGATTGAACCAATAAATACAGAAATGTTAGTAAAAACCATTAAAATAACCGCTCCAGCAATTTAAAAAAAAAATCAAAATCCCTACACATAATCTAAAAAAATCCCAAACAACTTGTTTAAAGTTCAAATTTATCATTTTAAAACGGCCACTAATATGATTGGCTATAAATAAAATGCCCAAAGGCCAATACGAAAGGATTTAATATAGTGTAAACACACGTATAAAACGCGAATCCAAAATTACGTTATCTTATTCATGCCAGTTGTAATCATAGCAATATTTCCGTCAGCGCAGCGAGTAACAAACAACATAAATTATAATTTATCGTGTTGTTAATTTGGTTAAAAATTTGGCGACGGTCCAGAGTTTCCACTTTTTTCACGCTTATTGCTAGTGCTAAGTCGACCCCCTCCGTTGATTTACGCTCACGCTCAAATGATCAGTTAAGTGAGCGATCTCAAATGCACATTTCGACGTTTCCTTACGTGAGAGATACACGGTCTGTGTTTATGAGATGACGTGTGACAGATATATGATTGTTTCTACATGCCGTATAGGGTTAAACCCTTCAACATATTCATTCAATTCACAGAAATTTGCCCTCTTCGGGTTCTTGTGAGTCTGCAAACGTTTCATCGAGTTCGGTGTTCAGAATGATAAGTACGTAAAGACGGAACGGTGTGTATCGAAAAGGAGGAATGCGTACCAGGAATTTTCACTCATTTTCCGCATACGTTAAGCTTGTTATCTCGTTTTCTTTTAGATATACAATAAGCGATCAAAATCGTGACCTTTTTTATTCCGATCCGCGGATACATCTTTTGAATACTTGAATAACACCGACTTACAATAATTTTATAATTTAAAAAATGTTATACAAGTTCATTCAAATATTTTTGCTTTATACACACACATTTGATAAACTTATTCTTAGAGCTTATTCAGTATTTTCCAGATAAGGTTTATTCGCATAAAAATATGCAAATCTATTCTTATATTCTATAGAATTTCAATACTTTTACCTTTGTAGTTTATTTTAAATTGATCACACATTTTATAGAATTTATTCAATTTTATGGAATCTATTTACATATTTGTGCTCATTCACATAAATGCTATAGCAGTTACACGCGTTAGTATTAGTTATTTAATTTTGCTTATTTGTGATCTATTATTTATCTATGAAATTTGAACAAAATATATTATTTATTAATTTATAAACTCACCTCAAAAATAAAAAAGTGAATTAAAAAAATTGATAAGTCTTATTAAATTAAATAGCTAATATGTATTACAAAGTAACCGCCTACACCACAAAATATTTATAAATTACAGTATTAATAGTAATTTTTGTTATAATAACAGGAATATAATACAAATGACTACTAACTAATTAATCACAGAATTACATGTTTGTTGAATAAACCGCAATTAAAAAAGAATTTGAAGTTTATTCGAATTAATTAATAGTAATTTGTATTTTATTCATATTCATTCTCATAACTCTTCAACTAATTTCTCACTTAACACTTGGTGGAACATGTTTAATTTTGTCTGGAAGTGGAAGACACTCGTTACTTTAAAATATGTCACAACTATCAAAATTTGTGTCTCAAGTCTCATAAAGAAAAACAATAACATGACCATCTAATAATATATTTCAAATAATAGTTGTCTCAAATTGACAATAGTCGGCTGACGCCTATTAGTGTCAAGTTTGATACATTGGACTAAACGTCATTTCAAGTTGACAGGATAAACTAATGTCGGCTGACGGCGACTTATGTCAAGTTGACACAATAAATTAAATGCTAACTATCGTCGTCTTAAGTCATGATAGACTAATGTCAGTAAATATAGTGACTTACAGTCATAAAGTCACAATAGTGAAAATACAGTCGACATTAGGTAAAAATTAAACACATGAAATAAACCACATAAATTTAAAAACAATTTCTATGCTGAATAGTTTCGATTTTTACAAATTTCCAAATAATAATACAAATGAAAGCTGGCAGCAGTACATTTATCGAGTAACTAAAAAATCTCTTTGTTATCATTAACAAGATTTTCCCCATCGGTAATTGTTTTGTGGATTTCTAAACCCTTGCGAAGATTTAGCATTAATCGCTTACTACCTGATTACAATATTTTTAAATGATTGTGACAAAACCTGTGGTGTTTTTGTATTCAATGATAGTTTATTTTTGGGTTAGGCGTGTTTCAAATGTTCTGCCTGTCTGACCTATGTAAATCGTATCACACTCGATACAACATACTTCGTAAACACCAGATTTTTTGCTTTTTTCTATTTTCGTTTTACTATTTATTATATTTAGAGTTTTTATAAATTGGTGAGACTAGTGCTAACAGTGTCGCCAAACATTTATTAAGTGCTTTAAAGGAATGAAATTCAACATTAATAGCACTGGTCCCACCAATTTAGAAAGATTTTAGTTAATCAAATTTGTTTTCTAAATTATAGTGTTTATTCTAAAACAGATATATTTTTTTCGCAGACCCGCACAATTTCAAAATCATTTGCACAACTGTACTTTTTTAGACATTTATTTAAACCAAAAAAAAATGTTTTTTACTGCTCCCTAAATTTGTTCTTTTAACACACAATGACTTATATATGAAGTTTAAGTTCACTTGAAAACCCTAATGTATTATATATACTAGGGTTGTTAAAAAAAGGTTTTTTTCATTTTAATGAAAACAAACAGTTTTTCATTGAAACAGTGTTTTAAACATTTACAATTATAAACATGTTTAAAACATAACCAGTCTTATTAATAGACGTGAACATACAGCTTTAACACAGTTCTAAAGATGATATTGACATTTTCGGATTAATAAAATGTTTTGTAGATTACTAATGTAAGTTTACAACTAATAATTTAATAGCCCTAGTTTAAGTCTTGTATGAATGTATTTATTAATGCAATAAATCATAAATGTATAATATAAACCTTATCAGAATATTTTGAAATTTACTTAAAATCAGCGTTTTATACGCGTGGCGCATGAAAAAAAAAATCGAGTTTAGAAAAGCCTGAAAATTTGGTTTGGCCGCGTAGCACTACGCGCTACGCGACCAAATCAAATTTTCAGGCTTTTCTAAACTCGAAATTTTACTTCATGCTTAGTCTGGGAGTGGAGACACTAAGTAAATTTCAATCTAATACCTTATTAGAAAAAATACATTTTTACAAACATCAAAAAAACAGTGTAATACACCTTCTAAATTACTTGATTACAATGAAGTTAGAACACATGAAAATGTAATGTTGCCACGTTCATTTTATCATTACTTGAAAACTAACTAACAGCATGTAGATTTTGCTCTATTAATACGAAATGGTAGTATCGTGTTTGTATGCGTTTAGCAAATTTATTAATAAGGCTGAACATGTGTAAAACACGTTTAAATCACATTTATGCACATATAATTGTGATATTTTACTATGATAACATTTTATTTGTAGTTTGAAAAATATCTTTAACAAATTAACTAAAATTTTAAAACGTAAACAAAAAATGTTTAATATACTAATACAAAATATAGTCTAACTAATTCAAATAATAAAAAAAGATTTTAAACAAATTTAACGTTTAAAACATGGTTTTTTTAATTTTTTAACGAATTAACCATTTAAAACATGTTCAAAACAAAACCGTTTAAAAAACGACGGCTGTTTTTAAACATGTTTAAAACACAACGTGTTTTAAATATAACAGCCCTGATATATACCTACAAAACGGAACCCATCAATTTTAACCTATTAACGGCCGAACAATTGTAGAATTAACTCTAAAAGTTGATTTTAGAAAAAAATTCTGCACTTCTTTTCATAATTTCTATGAATGATTTATTATGTTACTTACTGGGAATGTTTCTTTTAAATATACATAATGTATATGCTGTAAATTTTCAGGCATTCGTCGATTATATATTAGTGTTCAATTAGAAGTTAAGAAATATTGTTTTTACTCCCAGACTAAGCATGAAGTAAAATTTTGAGTTTAGAAAAGCTTTAAAATTTGGTTTGGTCGCTCCGCGAAGCGGAGCGGCCAAACCAAATTTTCAGGCTTTTCTAAACTCAAAATTTGACTTCATGCGCCACGCGTATAAAACACTGAAATATCATGAAGTTAGAAATATACTTAAAAATCCTTTTTTTAAATCAGTTGTAATCAAAATATTTAAATAACAAAATATTTACGTTTTTCGTCACACATTCTCAAGTCAGGTCAAATAATAGAATATAGCAAATTAACTTACTTAGCAATTTAATAAGCATTATTGCACCAATAGCGCTTAATGGGCTGTTAATAACATTTATAATAAATAAATTCACTGTTTGTTTCATAAGGATTTTCATTCGTTCGAACGAAATGTTCCTGATATTTGATAGGGTTTATCGCAAAAGAATTATATTTTTTTATTGCCGCGAGCCAATACAATTTTACAACCCTTTAATTCAATTATTTGAGTATTTGGGAACACGTTGCCATTAATTAAAATCAAATACATGAAATACGTGAAAAGGGGATGTTTATTGTCAAACAAAAGAATTATAATGATCCATTCGAGTAATGCAGCTGATGTATTATTAAACGTGATAGCAGATCCAGTGGTCGCATCCATTAATGATTAAATCATTTGTTTTTCTAGTGTTTATTTAATACTTAATACTTTACGCACACTTACAACAAAATAATTGTTAAATATATTATATAAAATTTTTCATGACATTTAGGCAATGTTACAAACGTTATAGACAAATAAACACTTTACTAAGATCTGTGTCAAAAGTTTTGGCCCCTGTGTTTGGAAGGTAATAAAAATACCTTGGAGTAAAAAACATGTTTTTTTTACAGGCTAATAACTGAACATTTTCAAATAACATACTGACGTTTCAATTTTATTAAATAACTTAATAAATTATTATTGTTAAAAGTATTTAAAAAAGTAGGTATTTTCAAGTCGTTTCACGACTAACCCAACTTTAACCTGTCGCAACTTCTTTGTTTATAAACAAAAATTAATGTAATTTTACAAATAAATAAATGAATATGTTGTGATTGCATTGGTGTAAAAATTGTAATAAATTTCTATTTTTAAAGTTATTAATTTATCTAAAACAATACGATATCTTCCTTAATACTGATGTACGGTACGATTCCTTACATAAATATTAAGGAAAATATCGTATTGTTTTATATAAATTAATAACTTTCAAAATAGAAAATATCTACAATTTTGTTTTATGGTTTCCATGATTCGTAGTGCTTTCTGCGCCAATACATGTAATACGATAATAGTTTGATGTGATCAGATTGTGTGTGTGAAAAGAGACAGAAAACTTCATATGTCTGCCATGGTTTTTAGATGGAACATGCAAAAACGTATGTTCCGGTATGTAGCTATAAAATTTTAAGGTTAAAGCCGCCACAAATTATTTTAATTAATGTGCACAATCGTTTTAAAAGTGAGTTTAAGTGGTATAATTCCAATTTCCACATCTACTAAATAGTTCAGGTATTTAGAGAAATAAATAATGCATTTATGTTGATTTTGTGTAAGCTCAAACGAAAATGTTAGTTGAATCGAATGCGCATTCAGTAGATTTAGCAAATAGTCATCGGATTAATCTATTAATACAGATAATTTTTCTTTTAAGTATACATACAGGGAATTTTCTATTAGGTATACATATGCATGCGCTTTTTTAAAGAGTTTAATTTGAAGCTTAAAAGGAGTGTTTTCCACTCCCAGACTAAGCATGAAGTAACATTTCGAGTTTAGAAAAGCCTGTAAATTTGGTTTGGCGAAGCGCTACGCGACCAAACAAAATTTTCAGGCTTTTTTAAACTCGAAATTTTAATTCATGCGCCACGCGTATTAAACACTGTAAGCACTGAAATATTGTGAACGAGTAAACTTCGCTTGAAATCAGTGTTTTATACGCGTATCGCATGAAGTAAAATTTACCTATCAACAAGATGGGTAAATGGCTTCCGTTGATTTGACAAATAAAATAAAATATGAGTACAGATTTGAAATCTATAGAATAGAACAAGTTTTCTGTGAGGTATTTTTATATCGACATTATTTCCTCTTTTTAGTTAGTAAATCGAATTTTGATTTATGAACACTCTCTTTTAGCACCTATGAGAGGAATTAAATGAGATTGCTGCTGTTTTATGTTAGAGGAGTATACTATCATATGTATTTATAATTACAAAGTCACTTTAGATTTATTTAGTTTTATTTTTATAATGTTTACTTGGTTTTTCTAATTTTAACTGTATTATTTGTAATTGCTGAATCCGCAATAAAGTTATTTAATTTAGTTTAATTCTTACGAATACTCAATTGTAACTTATGCTACACCCTCCTAACTAAGGGATTCATATTATTTTAATTTGATCTTAAATATCTTAGGGTTCCTCTCGTGAACTTGACTATACCAAAGTTTTAATTTATTTCCCGTTATAATATTGATCACAAAACCAAGTTAAGTTTTAAAAACATTGAGCTAAAATAACCACTCCAGACATCAAAAAAGCATTCGACACAGTATGGCATCAGGGTCTACTATATAAATGCGCCTGCCTTAACATCCCACCCCACCTAATAAATATCCTATACAATTTCCTACACAACCGTTCCCTTAAAGTTAAAATAAGAACCTCCCTCTCATACTCTTTCTCCCCACTTCAAGGTGTCCCTCAAGGTTCCCCGCTATCTCCCTTGCTCTACAACATATTCGTCCACGATATGTATAATCCTATCCCAACTTACCACAATCCCTCTTCCTATATTTTACAATATGCAGATGATACTGCTCTACTTGCTCACTCTTCCACTATAGCAAAAGTCTGCAGCACTCTTCAGGTCCTAATCAATAAAACAATAAATTGGTTCAACAAATGGAGGATATCCATCAATATCCAAAAAACTAAGCTGCTCATTCCCTATCATAATTTTCATAACTCCCCTTTCACCTACATGTAAATACCTTGGAATTCTGTATGACACCAAAATAACCTTTAAAGCCCACACCCAAAATATCAAAGCCGCGGTCAAGAAGAGGGCTCGGCATTTTAGATGCCTCACATATAAAAATGTTGGAATCACAACACAATCTGCTGTTACTATATATAAAATGATCTGCTGTCCACTTTTTGACTACGCGGCCATCCTTTACTGCAACCCCCAACCCACAGCCCTAAAAAATGTACAGGTAGCAGAAAGATCGGCCCTGAGAGTGTTGACGAAAATTAGACATCCCAACAACCCCCTCCACAACCCCTCCAACAACCTTCTTTATCAAAAAACACAAGTGACTCCTATAGAAACTCGAATTATCCACCTAGCCCATAAGTGTGCATCCAGGCCCACTAATCATGATCCTATAAACCACCTTTACCTACACAGAAACCTCAACACAATCCCCAAATTTAAATTTCCCCATTCCACCATCGCTGACTTCATCTTAGAAACACCTACTAACTAGAACGACATTTATTCATACTATTCATTCATTACCATCATAACATACTTTAAAAGCACATCTTACTAAAACAATGGCAGAAAGACCTCGGGTCGATAGCCTATGATAGGAGAATACAAGATCGTATTATATTAAAGAAGAATGTACATACATTTCTTGAATAAAGATATTTGTATATAACCACTCCACTCGGCGAGTAATTATTAATCAATTTTATAAATTTAAAATATTTCAGTTTTGTCAATATATTAAATTGAATTAAACAAATTGCCACAATATATGGATGTAATAATATTAAAATTTATTTAATTAATTTCCCTAAATATGAATTATCATGTAGAAATGAGAATAGTATTATCAATCCTATTTCTGATACCAATATAAATGACTATCATTTAAAACGGGGTCACGGGTTCGCGGGTTCAAGGGTCACGGGTCACGGGTTCGAATCCCAGCAGAGATTTTAACTAAAAAGTGATTTTATTTTTTCATGTTGATAGTGTGAATGCGTTGTGACGTTTAAATGTAAGTTATTCAATCAATAAAGGTGAAAGGCCAAATGATGTCAGATTAACACAATTTGATTACAAATTGTAAATTACAAAACAATGAACAACAAATTGTAGCTAACTCTCCGCATTTCATGCTCCGCTAATAATAAAAAAAGTGGGTGTTCTTTTTTAAAGATTATTACCAACATAATTTTATATGTGTGCAATGCAATAACAAAAGCTTAATCAAAGATCTATGTTGTCACACTCTTTGTATTGGGTAATATTTTATAAAAGTCAAGATTTCTATATACTTAAAAAGACTGTTATTCCTTACTTCACTTCACTTTATTTGTATCGTTAGATGTACATTTCGAGAAACAAGGTGCTCATTATAAATAACAAACTGCTATAGTATGAAATATACTATAGCATATATCTATAGTATGAAATATATGTTCTTTTTAATTATAAAGCTATTATCATTCTACAATGCAATTTATAATATCAACTAGCAGTGGTAAGAACTAGTAATGAACGTCAACGAATGGTTTCAATAATCGAATAATCGAAAAATAGAAATTCATAACTTTGACTTACAATTTTGTAGTTATTAGCGGCTAATATTTTCGTAGAAGTGCTTAAAAAGATAATTAACATTAATTTGAACAAATTCACGTGTTCTGTTAATTGATTATTGTTCCTTAATATTTATAAAAATGATTACATACTAATTATCATTCATACAAAAATTTGAATGGTCGCTAAAAATATGATTCATGCAGGGTGCTTTTCTTTTAAGTATACATCTCCCAATTATAAGCTGTAAATCTTTAGATATTTGTTATTTTTTTAAAATAGTTCAATTTGGAGATTTGAACGAGTGATTTTTATTTCCAGATAAAGCATGAAGTGAAATTTCGTGTTTAAAAAAGCCTTAAAATTTGGTTTGGTCGATCCAAATCAAATTTTCAAGCTTGTCTAAACTCGAAATTTTACTTCATGCGCTACGCGTATAAGACATTGATTTCAAGTGAAGTTCACTTGTTTACAATATTTCAGTGTTCTCAGTGTTTAATACGCGTTGCGCACGAAGTAAAATTTCGAGTTTAGAAAAGCCTGAGTTTGGATTTGGACGCTTCGCGCCCAAATCCAAACGTTCAGGCTTTTCTAAGCTAGAAATTTTACTTCATTCCTATTCTAGGAGTGGAAAACACTCGTTTAAAGCTTTAGATTAAACTATTTTAAAGAAAGAGCTCAATTTGAAGCTTTAAACGAGTGTTTTTTCTCCCAGGCTAAGCATGAAGTGAAATTTCGAGTTAAGACACTGATTTCAAGTGAAATTCACTTGTTCACAATATATCAGTGTTTTCAATGTTTAATACGCGTGGCGCATGAAGTGAAATTTCGAGTTTAGAAAAGCTTGAATTCTGAAGCTTTAAATTGAACTATTTAAAAAATAGATTATGCATATGTACACTGAAAAGAAAAAATCCCTGTATAACCATTTGAATTATCATTCGAAGTACAATATAGCCATCTATTGCTTTTTTTACTATTCTTAATGTATTCAGTTATTTATTATAAACATTACTGGACAGTAAATGCTCTTTTCTATAACTAGATTATTATTATTTATTATTTTATTATTTCATTGTTTTAAAAAGTAAACTTTAGTTACTTTTACAATAAACGGCTTAAATAATATGCAAGCTATTGCTTTTGTAAAATATTGTGTTAAATATATTACTTGTTGATGTTTGCCGTCGCCATATTTACTTTTTTATGAAAATAAATGCTTTTATTGATAAATCTGTTTCTTGATGCGTTGGAGATAGCTCGTTATAATATTCATTAAATTGTGACAAATCAGCGTATCATTAGTGCTAATACTCTGGACTTGTTTATCATTACCACGACTTGCCTTCGTAAAGTAAATTCAGGCAAAATGAGCACAAATCAGGCCGATTTAGTAAGTGAACTGATAAATCTAAGGTATATGTTAACTTTAACTTTACCTTTAAAGCAAATTTGGTATTTGTTATGAATACTTAGAATGTGAGGTCAGAATAACATATACGTTAAATTTAATATTTTTTTTACAGAATCAAGAGCAAAATGTTTTCTCCGCAGAGTTTACAGCTTTCTTGCTTGCGCAGTACTACCAACTGTACTGTCGAAACTTCTACAGTTCCCTAACCTAACAGCGTAAAATGCATGTCGTTATCATAAATAACTTTTGTTTTATACAATACTAAAATAAAAGTGTTATCACAAATAACTTTTGTTTTATACAATACTAAAAGTGTCTATTTCTTTTGTGTTAACCCTGTATTAAATAGACAATGGGATAATATAGTTAAATGTTAAATCCTCTAATTTAAATTAGTTCAAATTAAGTCCATGAAAGATTAAAACGGCGAACAAACAGGTTTGTTATTTATAATTTTTGTATAGGTTTTAAACTAAATGAAGAATACAGAAAAGAACACAATAAAAGCATAATCATGGTTACCAAATAATTGATGTTTTATGGCATAACTTAACAATTATCTTTTTCTATGTTTAGATTTAAATCCAATATGGATTTTAAATAAAGATTACAATTATTGTTATCCGTTTTGTTTTAGTTTGTTTCCATCTAAATCACTAATAAATCGGTAAATATGATCTATAATACTAATATCCATTTCAAAAGTTTTGGTTCCTGTGTTTGAATCCTAATAAGACAAAAAGTATTTCTTTGATAATTATCTTTTAAAAATAAGCACAAAGTGCAATCAATTTTACGTAACATATTTTGATTTTGATTTTTGTCCTGCACAAATATTGTTTATATTGACCTTAAATGAAAAAAACATTCTAATCAAGGCCGTGGAGTCGCTATAACTCCGTCTCCCACTTCTTTATTTTTCGAAAATCCTACGCCCACTCCGACTGCTGCTTCGAATTATGTGAATATTTAAAAACTTTACTTGATAGTGCAAATTTTTGCAATACAAATAAATGTTTAATGGTTACTACATTTGCATAATTGCAATCTAATAGTTTTTCTGGAAGAAAAATCGAAATTTTGATTTTCTCTCATATGCAAATTACATGAATTTTCATTGTAATTAAAAACTCTATTTGGGTTTAAATTTTATAAAAAAAAAACACGAAATTTGTTCGGCAAAATTATATTTAAATAATTATATTAAAAGTCGGAGTCGTAATTATAATAAATTTCCAACTCCACGGCTCCGATTTCATTATCACAAAAATACTTGAATTCCGACTCCATAGTTTTGACTTAGAGTTCACAGCACTGGTTTAAACTGTTTTCCATTTACTTCTAAACACTGTTGAACTGTTTTTGTCCCAATACCAGTGCCGCTAAGTATCTACTTTTAAAATAAGGTAGCCATAAGATATTGATATTTGGTAACTTCAATCCAAAATTACTCAAAACAAACGCCCGTTACAAAAATATGTTTCCTGTATAAGTTGTTTATTATTTAAACACCTTTTCAATGATACCACTTTTTAACTACTATGCTATTTAAAAAATCTTGAGCTATTAACATTTTTAAGCAAACTCTCATTCAATTATTTAATACGACTTTTGTATTTTTTTTTTCCAACTCTCTAGGACTAGCCGTTTTCTCAAAAAAGCCTGATACGGGCGCTCTGGGACACCCTGTATAGAAAAAAACATATTTTTTCATATGTAATGTATATTATTTTCCTGCATAAGATCCCTTAATTTGAAGATTAAATATTCTATATTATTTGTTTAAATAACTAATATATTACAAGGTGATATTATGGAAATGGATAGGGTAATTTTCGAAATGTTTACACTGGGTTGTTGATATTCATAAATTGGATCAATTTCTTTACAAAAATTAAAATCATTATCAGCGGAATGGTTATTATGATTTTTGAAATCATTTAGAAGAAAGACGTTGCTTACGGCTTGAGGGTTTATTTAAATTATATTAAAACGCAATATGTTATATAAAATATATGATATTATTTTGTCTTAGTACTTCATAATTAACGTATTCTTGTAATAAAAACTTGATTACATAAATATTAAGGAAAATATCGTATTGTTGCAAATAAATTATTAACTTTAAAAACAGAAATTATTTACAATTCTGATGTACACCAATAGAATCATAACATATTCATTTGTTTATTTGTAGTATTCATTCAGTTTTATTTATAAACAAAGAAGTTGCGACAGGTTAAAGCTAGGTTAATCGCGAAACGACTTAAAAATACCTACTTTTTTAAACACTTTTAACAATAATAATTTATTAAATTATTCAATAAAATTGAAACGTCAGTATGTTATCGGAAAATGTTCAATAATTAACCTGAACTTTTTTGCTCCACGGATTTTTTTATTACCCTTCAAACACAGGGGCCAAAACTTTTGAAACGGATATTAGTCTTACTCATTCGCAATAATTCAAATAAAATATTGAAAAATGATGAATTCGCCGTACATTCACAAATAAAAACTATCCTTAACGCAGTTCTCTTTGATCACTTAATTAAAAAACATATCAGGTGTTTTTTGTTAGTGTTTTATTGTGTTTGCAATAGTTTGTTAGTAGTAACATAAAATAATTAAAGTTACAGTGAAATATACAAAGTAATTGAATATATTACATTGTACAAATATTTTTCTAATACATTGGTACCATATACAAAAAGTTTTGGATGACTTGAAAACCCTATTTTCATTGTCAAATCTTAAATTTATTATTTATGGTTTGGTCGCTCGACCAAACCAAATTTTCAGGCTTTTCTAAACTCGAAATTTTACTTCATGCGCCACGCATATAAAACATCTATTGAGAAGTTTGCAATATGCTACTAAAGAAGTATTCTACAGACGTATATTTTAAACTTTACTTTAGACCAGTGTTTTATACGCGTGGCGTATGGAGTAAAATTTCGAGTTTAGAAAAGCCTGAAAATTTGGTTTGGTCGCTCTGCTTCGCGAAGCGACCAAACCTGTGAGTGAAAAACCTTCGCGTTAGCTTCAAATTAACCTTAAAAAACAACAACGAATTTCGGAAAATTTACAACGTACCCATATGTATACTTAAAATAAAAATTCGCTGTATATACTTAAGAGAAAAATTAGCTGTACATTTAAATTAATTACGTCATTTAATACATTTTTGTCTTATAACATATTTCTCTAAATCCAAAATTTAAGCTACTTCTCTTGTAAGCTAATTTTATTCTTTATCTGTTGTAAAGACCCTCATATCAGTAGCGTAACCCCAGGAAGGGGTTACGGGGGGTTAGAACCCCTCTCCCTAGTCGGTGTACAATTTTATATTGTCTTTTTAAAATCTCCGCGTGTTTAAAATCATTGAAAAATTGTGCGTTAGTAAGCATCTTCACATGCGAAATTATGTTATAGTTGTTTTCTATGTAGTTTCTATAGAAGTATTTTATGTTTGTGCAAATTATATTATTCTGTTTAAACTGATTTTTCTTTCTGCGTTTCAGTTACACCCACCCCCATGTAAAAATTATGGCTACGCCACTGCCTCATATCATATCATCATTCTGATAAAAAAGTTGCAGTCTGAAACCAGATAACCAGTAAATAAATACTTATCACAAATTCATACTTCATAAGAATCTGCCGTTATATCTAAATGCAATTAATTGACAACCTGTGTAAAATGTCACTAAACATTTAATTCATGAGTTGTAATAATTTGCTAATCAAAATGCCTATAGTTGTTAGTAAAAGTATATACTTCCTTATCCAGTAGTATTAGGTATAAGTACGCGCTTAGTAAATACTTACCTGTTTAGCACTTTATTTCAATCGTATAAATCGGGGAACTTATTTAGTCGACTTAAGTGTACATCACAGTGTATGTTGCTTGTTTTATGGCCGCACTACACTAAAAAGGACAGTTCTGAACGTGTCTGTAGATGTCAGTGGATAGGGAATATACCCGTGGGAGCTGTGCTACATCACGATGCATACATCGTTCTCAGTGCCTTTTCTTTATAGGGAGACATGGTTGTAATATTATCGCAACAAAAAATACAAAAAGCGAAGGAAGAAAAATTCAAACAAAATTCTGTACCTACTTATGGAATATTCATATTATACAAATGCCTAATTTTATTTTGAAACATTACACATTGTTTGAACTGCAGCTTTGAACATGTTTTATTGTCACTGTTGACAAACTTAAGAGTGATATTTGAACATTTTAAGCATCATTACAGTCGCAGTCATTTAAATACACATCTTGTTTTTTTATATATTTACAATAAATTGGCATATTTCAAAATCAACATAGGACCATATTTTTTATTTTACTAACTATAGGTTTGTTTAAAGTTAATCAAAAAGTAATCACTTGTACTGTTACTGCATGCGCACTGATTTTCTATAGAGTTTAGGTACATTCTATTAAATTGTTAATGAATATAGTTCTTGGATGTAATCAAAATGTTATGCATTTAATATTGATACTTGGATAAAAGTCCCTTGGTTTGTTTCACTACTAGTTTTATTCTCTCCGACTAGTTTCAACTTATGCTTATTCTTAAGAAGTAGTCAAAGAAACTAAGTGACTTTTATTATATAAATTATGTATAAAAGAGTAAATCTGTTGTGTAGGGTTGTTAAAAAAAACTTTTTTTTTGTTTTAATTAAAATACACAGTTTTTTTAATAAGCATGTTTTTTCAATGAAACAGCGTTAAAAACATAATTTCTGCGTTTTTCAAATTTGCGGAAATTTTTTGTTTCAAAGCGGTTAATTTGAGGCTTTTAACGAGTGGTTTTCACTCCCAGACTAAGCATGAAGTAAAATTTTTAGTTTAGAAAAGCCTAAGAATTTGGATTGGCCGCGTAGCGAAGCGGAGCGGTCAATCCAAATTTGGCTTTTTTAAACTCGAAATTTTACTTCATGCACCACGCTTAAAAACACTGATTTACAGTGAAGTTCAACAAACACACACATACACCAACGATTATAGGCAACTTAATATACGTTAGAGTAATTGGGTTGCCTATAATCACTGTTTTAAACAATTTGTTCAGCGCAGAATTTAACTTACTTTTTAGTCACATCTACATATTAGATTGGTGAAGCCGTATATTTTAAACTTTACGATATTTCAGTGTTTTATACGTATGGCGCATGAAGTAAAATTTCGAGTTTAGAAAAGCCTAATTTGGATTGACCGCTCCGCTTCGCTACGCGGCCAATCCAAATTTTCAGGCTTCTCTAAACTCGAAATTTTACTTCATGCTTAGTCTGGGAGTAGAAAACCCTCGTTTAAACATTCAAATTGAAATCTTTAAAATAAACAACGAATGTCGTATCATTTACAGTGTCTGCATATGTATACCTGAAAGTAAAATTCCCTGTATTTAAAAATCACATTTATGCACACATAGTTGTGATATTTTATTGTAATAAAATGTTATGTTTAATAATGTAATTTGAAGTTTCTATAACAATTTATCTAACGTTTAAAAACGTAAATAAAAAATTCTAATAAAGTAATATAAAAAATAGTTTAACAAATTTAGGATAATAAATTTAACGTTTAAAACATGTTTTAAACAAATTTAAGATTTAAAACATGTTTAAAACACGACGGCTGTTTTTAATCATGTTTAAAACATTGTTTTAAAACAAAATGTTTTAAACATAACAACCCTGGTCAGGGTATTAGCCAGGGAAGTAGTTGTTTCAATGAATATTTGTAAAAGTCTCAACTAGACTACATTTTTGCAGAAAGTCGATATTAATTTTAATTCGTTTTTATATTTTGTAAATATTCTGCAAACAATTAGCAAATTCAATTTTAGTTCATGACTTTTATTCAATTATCAGTACCGTAAACATGTTTTATCAAGTGAACCAAATTGAAAATATTATGCATTTAAGATTGGTAATTTGATATTACACACCCACAGTTTCGTGATCGCCCAATGTTTCGATTTAGAACAATCCTAATGTCAATCATTTCACCTTACTGATATTAAATTTAATAGTTATAAATGTTTTTTTCTAGACGTGTTACAATTCTTGGTATTATGCATGTGTTTATTATAGTTCATTCTTTAGTCTAATCCAGTGGTCTCCAAACTACGGCCCGCGGGCCAAATCCGGCCCGCGACTTGCATGAATCCGGCCCGCGATTGTTTGTAATTTTTTTTGTAAATGTCATATTTTGAAATATTGTAACAATTGTTCCTTAAATTTTTCATAATTTTATACAATTAATCGGATCTTGGCCGACTTTATTATGTAGAATTGTATTTGTGGCCCGCGAAGAAGATAGTTTGGAGACCCAGGGTCTAATCGAACTATTGAACTGCTATGCTACTTAACCTATTTATTGCAAGTCAAAAGCTTCAAAGAAATCACTTGGTTAAAATTAAATTAAAAGTTTGATTTAGTAAAATTTGTTGTAAATTGCGTAAAGAATTCCACTTTTATTGTTTTAAATTGAGTGAATTGTTTAACGATATTTGATTATTTGCAGTAATAGCACCATTTCTCTCCAAACATATAGAATGATTCCGAAACGGTACGGCTTAGACAATATGTAATTCAATAAAATGGCACTCAAATTTTATGAGGCATTTAAAAACCACTTAATAGCAAGTTGCATCCGCTATTGTCTTTATGGTGCATCCTGTATACATTGAAATATGTTTAGGTTATGCAGCTATTGGTACCAAGCAACTTTAGTAAAACACCTTTTTCTATCTTTAACGAGAGCTGAAGTATTTTTTAAGAGCGCACTAATGAGACCCTGTATATTGTTGTAAAACGCCAATTATCGTACCCGGAGAAAGATTCTCTACCTGCCAACGCATTAAAACGTGTTGAAATGTTCTTATAACATTTATTGGATATCTTCCCGGAATTTAAAAAGTCGTTTATTCCATTTCTTGTTGAAGGTTTAGGCAAACGGGAAAACGCGTTTAAATATTCAAGGATGCTAGATGCAACGTAATAACGTTCGATATTAATCCACAATTTGTAGTAAGGAACGTGATTGATGCTGAAATATGGAGTTTTCAAAATTAGCTACTCAATGCGTATGGAATAAAAATAGCATAAGGGTAGCAAGATTAGAAAAACATCGTTGTGATCAGATTGTTATAATATCTGGTATTGGTGTATTTTTCCAGAAAATCAAACCTGAATATTTATGCTTGACATATAAATTGCTTTAAGGAGAAATACAATAGTTTTCTTAAAAAATATTTTCTTAAAGATCTTATACATGTTACAAATTTAAATGTTTAGGCGAAACTCGAAATATTGCAGTAATTTGAAAACAACGTTTATTTCCAAAGCTATCCATTATAAGAAATTTGTTAAAAGCCTAAGAAGAAAATAAATAGATTATCTAGAATCACATAAATACATTTAATGTACAGGTTAATATTACCATAGTAAGCCATTATACAAACTAGAAGCCTATTCTGATAATCGACGAGTTTTGCCACTCTACACGGTTTTGTCAATTCTTCCCAAAATCACGTCATTTCAATGAGAGAAGTCATAGATGACACATAGCATCGGTATTCAGAATAGCCCCACCTCAGAGTTAAAAAGTTAGGCTGTTCATTTGAATTAATACGTCTATAATGATCAGGGTAGTTAAAAAAGCGTGTTTTTCATTTTAATTAAAACAAAAAGTTTTTTTTTATAAAACGTGTCTTTTTTCATTAAAACAGCGTTTAACACATTAACAATTAAAAACATGTTTAAAACACGTTTAAAACGTGTTTAAAACAAAACATACAGGGAATTTTTCTTTTGAGCATACATATCCCGATAATTACAGCGTTTTTAAAATTTTCGGGAATTCGTTGTTTAAAAGCGGTTAAATTGAGGCTTTTAACGAGTGTTTTCCACTCCCAGACTAAGCATGAAGTAAAATTTCAAGTTTAGAAAAGCCTTAGAATTTGGATTGGCCGCGTAGCGAAGCGGAGCGGCCAATCCAAATTAGGCTTTTCTAAACTCGAAATTTTACTTCATGCGCCACGCTTAAAAACACTGATTTACAGTGAAGTTAAAAAAACACTCACGTACAACAGCGATTATAGGCAACCTAATATACGTTAGAGTTATTGGGTTACCTATAATCACTGTTTTAAACAGTTTATTCAGCACAGAATTTGACTCACGTTTTATTCAGACTCACATATTGGATTGCTAAATCCGTATATTTTAAACTTTGCGATATTTTAGTGTTTTATACGTGTGGCGCATGAAGTAAAATTTCGAGTTTAGAAAAGCCCAATTTGAATTGGCCGCTCCGCTTCGCTACGCGGCCAATCCAAATTTTTAGGCTTTTCTAAACTCGAAATTTTACTTCATGCTTAGTCTGGGAGTGCAAAACCCTCGTCTAAAAATTCAACTTGAAATCTTTTAAAAAAACAACGATTGGCGTAAAATTTACAGTGTATGCATATGTATGATTGAAAGAAGAATTCCCTGTATTTAAATATCACGTTTATGCACACATATTTGATATTTTCTTGTAATAAAATGTTATGTTTGATAATGTCATTTGAAATATCTTAAACAATTTAGCTAAAATTAAAAAATGCAAACAAAAGATCTTAATAAAGTAGTATAAAATATAATTCAGCAAATTTAAAATAATAAGAAAAACGTTTTAAACAAATTTAATGTTTAAAACATGTTTTAAACAAATTTAATGTTTAAAACATGTTTTAAACAAATTTAAGGTTCAAAACTAAATTGTTTAAAACACGACGGCTGTTTTTAAACATGTTTAAAACACTGTTTTAAAACAAAGTGTTTTTAACATAACAACTCTGGTAATGATACTTCAAATTTTCGAATCCTTCTCCTAAATCTGCCAAAAGTGACAACAAGAAGTGCTTAATATTATTAACAGTGCTGTCAGACCTCCCGTTTTAGAGGTAGATTACCCGTTTCTATGGATAAAATAGCGCCCTACCGCTACATTACCGTTTACTTCTTTGAAGTAATTATTGATTACTTCTTTTTTTAAGGATACGAAACTTACGATAATGTTCGTACAAGATGTGTTATTTATACAAGGGGTGATCAAAAAGTAAGGTTACAAAGCCTGCAATGAGAAGTGTACATTTTGTAACCTTACTTTTTGATCGCCTCCTCGTACATCGCTCTTCATAATAGAATTACTTAAATCATAAATACATAAATCAACTGTAGTTTTGTAAATAACAAAAAATGTTGCCTAAAGGTAGCTTAAAATGAGGGGCATTTTCAACTGCCTTTAGGCAACATTTTTTGCGAGCGTTAATTTTTGTACACCTATTCTGAATCACCCTGCATAACATAATACGGAGTTTATTTTATTAGAAGCCCTGGCGCATTCACCGAATATTTCAAGTCAAAGTTAAATCTGTGGTGACTAATGGGCCTGATCGATTAACACCAAGAGTGTGTATTGCAAAAAATAATGTTGTTTTTGTCATTATCAAAATCAGATTGTCGAACACAATTTGTCGCTAGTTTTCTCCCCTACTCACGTTGCAGCAGATTTCCACGACGTGATTAATGATATCATTCTGTGTTTGCGTTATTTCTTTCTCTATTCCAACGAGTTATGCCCACGTTCTTATTCATCCCTAATTCTTAAGAATTAGCGGTATTAGATTCGCACATTATAATTAAAGATGGATGCCCGCGCCGGAGCGACGAGCCGAGTTAACTGGTGGTTACAGGTTCCATCAAGACGGATTTGTTCCGCCCGGTCTCTCTCTTGCACATTGCCTTTCCTGCGGTTTCCAATGTAACCACATTCGTAGCCACCGCTAGGGTTCCATCTAAATCCCGCCGAAATAACAATAAATCTTTCACACTATCAGTAGCGAGCTTTTCTACTTGTCACTATAAGGTTACGATCGTTCTCGCATCTTTTAACTTTTAGATAAGTAAGATTCATTGCTTTACACATTATTATTGCTACTATTTCCAAACGACGACAAATAACAATCGACCTTCAGAATACCATTTACTCAAAAGTAAACTAGACAGAGATACTCCTGATAATTATTATTGCGCTAATAATCCTAATAATCATCGCATTATTATTATTAGCCTAAAAATGTGGCTTCGTCGCATATAAAACACCGATTTAGGGCGAAGTAAAAAATATGCTGCTTAAGTATCATCTCAATTTAACCCATTAAGCGTCATTGATGCAATAACGCGACATTATTAATTTTTCGGTAAATAAATTACTAGATAAGTTAATTAGATACATTGTATTATTTCACCTGACTTAAGAATATGTGAAGAAAAATGTAAAAATTTAAATATTTCGATTATTACTAATTTAAAAAAAGTATTTTTCGGTGTGTTTCTAAATTCACAATATTTCAGTGTTGTATACGCGTGGTATATGAAGTTAAATTTTGAGTTTAAAAAAAATAAAAATTTTGTTTATCCGCTCCGCTTCACGGAGCGACCAAGCGAAATTGTTAGGCTTTCCTAAACTCAAAATTTGACTTTATGCTTAATCTGGGAGTGGAAACACTCGTTCGAAACTTCATATTAAACGTTTTTATAAAATCGACGAATGCCTGAAAATTTACAGCGTATATATTACAGGGTCGTTATGTTTAAAATACATTGTTTCAAAACAGTGTTTAAAAACAGCCGTCGTGTTTTAAACAATTTAGTTTTAGACATGTTTTAAATCTTAAATTTGTTTAAAACATGTTTTAAAGGTTAAATTTGTATAAAACGTTTTTTTTATTATCTTAAATTTGCTAAATTATATTTTATACTACTTCATTAAGATTTATTGTTTACGTTTTTAAATTTTAGCTAAATTGTTCAAGATATTTCAAATAACATTATTAAACACAACATTTTATTACAATAAAATATCAGAACTGTGTGTGCATAAATGTGATTTTTAGATACAGAATTTTTCTTTCAGGTATACATATGCATACAGTATGCATTTTACGACATTCGTTGTTTTTTTAAAAGGTTTGAATTTGAATCTTTAAACGAGGGTTTTCCACTCCCAGACTAAG
Organism: Philonthus cognatus; assembly: GCA_932526585.2. Taxonomy (NCBI): domain Eukaryota; kingdom Metazoa; phylum Arthropoda; class Insecta; order Coleoptera; family Staphylinidae; genus Philonthus; species Philonthus cognatus. The sequence continues at coordinate 90,958,397 of OW052243.1, forward strand.
CATGAAGTAAAATTTCGAGTTTAGAAAGCCTGAAAATTTGGATTGGCCTCGTAGCGAAGCGGAGCGGCCAATCCAAATTAAGCTCTTCTAAACTCGAAATATTACTTCATGCGCCACTCGTATAAAACACTGAAATACGCAAAGTTTAAAATATACGGCTTTAGCAATCTAATATGTAGATGTGAACAAAACGTGAGTCAAATTCTGCGCTAAACAAATGCTTTAAAACAGTGATTATAGGCAACCCAATGACTCTAACGTATATTATTAGGTTGTCCATAATCGTTGTTGTATGTGTTTTTTTTAAACTTCACTGTAAATCAGTGTTTCTAAGCGTGGCGCATGAAGTAAAATTTCGATTTTAGAAAAGCCTAATTTGAATTGGCCGCTCCGCTACGCGGTCAATCCAATTAGTTTGGGAGTGGAAAACACTCGTTAAAAGCCTTAAATTAACCGCTTTGAAACAAGGAATTTCCGCAAATTTAAAAAACGCTGTAATTATGTATACTCAAAAGAAAAATGCCCTGTCTGTTTTAAACGTGTTTTAACACGTTTAAAACAGAACATACAGGGCATTTTTTTGGGTATACATGTTTTAAATATGTTTTTAATTTTTAATGTTTCGAACGCTGATTTAATGAAAAAAACACCTTTGGTAAAAAGAAACTGTTTTAAAAACGTTGTTTTTAACAACCCTAATATAGTACGTATATTTAAAAATAAACATTGCTAGTACATATACATGCAAGTAGTTTTTCTTTTAGGTATACATTTCGTATTCATATGCTGTACATTTTTAAATATTTATTGTTTAAAAAGCGTGGCGCATGAAATAAAATTTCCAGTTTAGAATAGCCCGAAAATTTAGTTTAGCCGCTCCGCTTCGCGGAGTGAAAAACACTCGTTCAAGAATTCAAACTGTACGTTTTTATAAACTCGACGAATGTTTGAAAATTTACAGCGTATACATTATGTAAATTTAAAAAATAACATTACCAGTGTGTACCACAAAAAGTCGTGCAAAATTTTGCCCAAAATCAACTTTTTGAGTTAGCTCTATAATTGCTCAGCAGATAATGGGTTAATACATTTTACAAATGTTAATTTCGTCTTGAATATCCAGTAAGAGCTGAAAATCCGTGGAAGCAGTGCCCCTGAAAAAAATATAAAGAGCTGAAAGACTTTGGTCATTTGCAACTCTCTAAGTGAGATCAATAATTTACATTATACGTAATAAATAATATAAATTATTTATATTAATAAATTTAAATAAATTAAAAAAAAGTAAAGGAACATAGCTGTCATTAAATTAAAAGTTGTAATACATTGTAATATTACACTTTTCAATACGCAAGTATGAAATAATTCCATTCAGTTACGAGTGATTACAATAAAAATCACTTTTATTCCTTACTTCACTTTTATTTTTATTCGTTAAATGTACATTTCGAGTGCAAAGCACTCATTATCAATAACAAGTGATTAATTGAAACTTTGAAAGAACTGTCCAGGTCCTAGCAGTTTTACCTGTGATATATGTTTATGAAAGATTTAAATCAGAGATGGTTGATTTTGACTTCCGGCCCTCCCGCTCTAATTTTCAAAATAGAATCCCGCCCAATCACTCCCGACACAAGTTAAATCCCTCCCGTTCCTTATATATTAAATTTAACGGGACCCGTCGCTGCGGCGCGTCGGGTCGATTTTTATTTTTATTTCTCAAAAAATAACAAGTTTGTTCATCTTCAGCCCGCAGGACGATTGTTAACAATCACTCAAAAAATATGGTTTTAAAAGAGGATTTCCTATTTTTTGCAGTTGGTACTTAAATGTGTCATTTCAGATTTTTTCATAATGTGGTTAATCTGGGAGTAAAAGCACTAGTTCGAAACTTAAAATTGAACGCTTTTATAAAATCGACGAATGCCTGAAAATGTACAGCCTGTACATTATGTTTACTTAACAGAAAAATCCCCAGTATGTAATACAATAAGTCATTCATAAAAATCATAAAAAGAAGTGCAGAATTTTACCTAAAATCAACTTTTAGAGTAAACTCCATAATTGCTTGGCCATTAATGGGTTAATAAAACAGAATGTATGTTATTAATTAATTATCAAATTAGACGTAGATTTTGTATTCATAGCAAATAGGAAATCTGGAATCCTCTGATAATGTGCCTTTACGATAACGCCCATATTATGGATTGGGTTTCTGAATCCGGCTTATTCCGTATCAAATCAGCAGTAGCAAACACCAATTAGGTTAATAAACTGATTAAAAAATAGTATTACTTTCAATGTTTTCAGTAATATGTTACTTTATAAAACTGAGAAAATTTGACAGTTTATTATTTAAAGTAATTATTTTAAGCGCTATATGGTAATTCTGCTTACACTTTGATACATTTTAGAAAGTTAACAAAACAAATTATAATTTGTTGGCTTACCTGTCTTAAGACTTGAAACGATAAATGATTAGTCAAAATTGAAAATAAAATCGTAAGTACATACGCTATTGCAAAAACTTAACGCACTACCTTACAATTTCTTAAAAATGTTTACGTTGTAAGTTTAGCTTTGTGTTTATTTCATATTTTTTGCAACCTGTCAAAATAAACACAACATTCTGAGAATTCTTCGTTATTTCAAAGAGTATAACGTGAAATACACAAAAATAGTACGTATTTCTAAAATTTTCAAGAACTAGCAGTGAAGTTATAAACTGGATAATTATTTTTTCGAATTAAACAAAATACTTTGTAAAGCATGTATGAAATTGAACTTATTAAGTTGTAGAATATTTCAAAAATATTAAAAGGGCTAATCATTTCGCAATCTACAACTTATTTGTCTCACAAAAACAAATGTAAGCAGTCATTAAAACAACTACTTCCCGAACTAATACTCCAGCGGATATTGGATTATACAACAAGTGTTTGCGGTTAGATAAGCTCGGGAAATAGTTGTTTCGATGAGTGTTTAAATTTGTCTTGGTAAGATAAATTAGTTGTATATTACGAAAAGAAACGCACTTTTAGTAGAAGTCTTTGTCTTTGTAACATGGTTACAATACCAAATTTTACAGGACCGTTAAAGAAATAGTTTTTTTCTTTATGGGGTTGCTTCCTCCTGTCTACGGCTATAAATATACATATGAATTAAACAATTTAACTTGTTAATATAACTTACTTAAATTTAAACTTATAAACTTACACCACATTTTCAGGCTTTTCTAAACTCGAAATTTTACTTCATGCGCCTCGCGTATAAAACACTGAACATATTGTGAAGTTGGAAATATACTGCTTATGTTTAATTCAATTTGACTAAATGTCGTGCTATTGAAATTTGAGCAATTTAGAATAAATTTAAAGGTAAACTTATTAGAAAAAATCTCTGTATATACCTTTTTGTATATACATCTTTGTGTAACCTGTCGATCGCCAAATAACTTGGTTAGCAAACGTAGCTCACGTATTGTATATAGTACCTTATAAGAAATTAATTATAGAAACATAATTGTCTATATTTAAATCAACTCTATATTTGACTATCTATGAGGTTTTAATTCGAATCATTTTCTACCTTAATCTTGAACCTTAACCAATAAGTCACACTTTCGGAAGACTTATTAAACTTTTCTAATTAGAACAGCACGTGATTTAAAAAAATTAGATTCTATAAAACGTGTTTATTATGCGTTCGTTCCTCAATATGCTGTTTATATTGACAGACTGGAATAGAGCATATCGTCGTTATTTTGATGAAACCTCCTATGTGAATTGAACAAACATTTTCAGGAAACACAAAAATTGTTGAAAAAATTTAGTTCAGTAGTTCCTTTTAAACAATGTTCTTAATGAATCCTTGTATAAGATTTAAGTTAGGTTAACTGTATTACTACATAGGACTCATCGGGCTGATAACGTAGATTCCCTTGATAATAAAACAATATTTTGTAAAAAAATGTCACATAGGAGGTTTCATCAAAACAACGACGATATGTTCTATTTCAATTTTATTTACTCCAATAGTAAAACTTCACACTTCAAGAATAACATTTAAATAACGAAATATTATTAAATATTTTTTTCCAATTGATGATGTTTTAATATTAATACGAATAGGATTTCTTTACATCAGAAGATGTGTATGAAGAACGTTTCAACTAATTTAGGATTCGCTGTGTATGTAAATGTTCTACAGGGAATTTTTATTTTAAGTATTAGCATTTCTCGATAATTACTGCTGTTTGTTAATACCAGGAATTTCTTGTTTTTATAAAGACGTTTAATTTGAACCTTCTAACAAGTATATGCACTTCTTGGTTAAACATGAAGTAAAATTTCGAATTTACAAAAGCCTGAACGTTTGGGATTTTTTCTTTCAGGTATACATATGCATACATTGTAAATTCTCGACATTCGTTGTTTTTTTTTAAAGATTTCAATTTCAATTTTTGAACGAGGGGTTTCCACTTCCAGACTAAGCATGAAGTAAAATTTCGAGTTTAGAAAAGCCTGAAAATTTGGATTGGTCGCGTAGCGAAGCGGAGCGGCCAATCCAAATTAGGCTTTTCTAAACTCAAAATTTTACTTCATGCGCCACACGTATAAAACACTGAAATATCGTAAAGTTTAAAATATACGGCTTTAGCAATCCAATATATAGATGTGAATAAAACGTGAGTCAAATTCTCCGCTGAAAAAAATGTTTAAAACATTGATTATAGGCAACCCAATAACTCCAACGTATATTAGATTGCCTATAATCGTTGTTGTATGTGTGTGCTTTTTTAACTTCACTGCAAATCAGGGTTTTAAGCGTGACGCATGAAGTAAAATTTCGAGTTTAGAAAAGCCTAATTTGGATTGGCCGCTCCGCTTCGCTACGCGGCCAATCCAAATTCTTAGGCTTTTCTAAACTCGAAATTTTACTTCATGCTTAGTCTGGCAGTGGAAAACACCCGTTAAAAGCCTCAAATTAACCGCTTTTAAACAACGAATTTCCGCAAGTTTAAAAAACGTTGTAATTATCGGTATATGTATACTCAAAAGAAAAATGCCATATATTTTCTCTTTGAAACACGTTTTAAACGTATTTTAAACATGTTTTAAACACGTTTTAAACATGTTTTTAATTGTTAATGTTTTAAACGCTGTTTCAATGAAAAAAACACATTTTGTTAAAAAAAACGGTTTGTTTTAATTAAAATGAAAAAAAACGTTTTTTTTAACAACCCTGGTTCAAAATATACTGCTTAAGTTTGATCTTATGTTACTAATATTACAAATGTTTATTTTTTGTAACAAAATCTTCTAAAATGCAAGCTCCTAGTGCAATTTGGTTTAGGATTATTTTTTACAAAATCCAAAGCAAATCGCTCGAATTTTAAAAGCGCAAGATTTGATTAGACGAAATAAACATTTGTGAAGTTTATTAACTTCATATTAAACTTAATCAGTATATTTTGAACTTCTTTATAAATCAGCGTTTTGTACGCGTGGAGCATGAAGTGAAATTTAGACTTTAGAAAAGCCTGAATTTAGACGCTTTGCGTTCAATTCCAAACGTTCAGGCTTTTGTAAACTTGAAATTTTACTTCATTCTTAACCAAGGAATGGAGAAACACTCGTTGGACGCTTTAAATTGAATGTTTTTACAAAATTAAGGAATGCCTCAAAATTCACAACGTATTTATCTGGTTATGTATACTTAAAATACAAATTCGATGTATACTATTTTAGTGTATATTTGGATCAGAATATAGTTTTTGATTATGGTGTATGGGTTACTGTCGAAATATAACCCATAAGATGTAAACCCAAAAGAATTTTGCATTTAGAAAGAAAACACGAGAAACGTATATTCAAGATTTCCTCTTTATTTAACTATCTACGCATATCTGCATGCGGAATTTATTTGTCCCGTCCGCTGTTCAATGGGATACTCGAAGCGGATATAAAACTCAAGCCCTCCCCCGTCCTTATATTTATGACAAAAACAAGAATAGTTTTTATTATCAGACCGGGTTTCATTAACGACGGTGACTAGAGCCGATCTTATTGCAATTCATAAGTTCCGTTATTAATTTGTCTGTTTTTGTTGTTCGGAAAGCTGTAATAGAACTAATCACAGGGGGTTAATTTCTATTGGAAAACTCTGTTCCCGGTCGTGTTCACAACAATTAATGTAAAAAAATATTGGTTTATATCGGGGAGCAGGATTTTATTTTTATTTCCGATCGCGCTGGAATACCCATGCCGCGTGGTTTATTCGACTGGGTAGCATGTTGCCTTAATTTCTGCTATCAGCCGCGTTTTGCATTTACCTCGGGGGATGGCAAGGGATTCGGGTAAAAAGGTGACGCCGGTTTTTCACGTGGAAGAACTGGATGAGGACGAAGACGGGGAAAACCCAAACCCGGGAGCAGTAAGCACTGGAATACCCTACTACTCCTAGTATCGACTTGTACGGTCGACTTCCGATATTCATCAGAGGAAAAGGCTCATTTCCATCGCGGCATCGATGTGATCGATCCGCTAATAGATGATGTTACCTTCTGTTGGATTCCTATCGAAATTCGTCTCAAGTTGTATAAGTGGTATATTAAATCGGAACTGAGCTGGTACCCGTAATATTGGAGGCATAACTGAGGCTTGTTCCACAACATTAGCATTCATAGTCGTAACCGTCTGTATTATAACAATGTTAATTAATTACTACGGCGGTTATATCGGGGGAGTGATGCATTAGGCATCTGTTTTCTTTATCAATAGGCTATCGGATAATAGTAATGCATTAAGTGACCTAAACTGCCGCTGTCTACATTAGACTGTTCTCCACCTAGCCCTAATTACAATACCAATAACAAACATTATAGTAACAACACGATTCAACTTTTACCATTTATGTTCATAAAATAATATTCAATAAAAAAAAGTGTAATACAACTGTAAAACTATATATATATATATATATATATATATATATATATATATATATATATATATATATATATATATATATATATATATATATATATATATATATGTATATATACTATAAGAGATAGAAAACCGGTTAAATAGGCAAAGTAGCGCAGTTTTACTAGATAAATAAAAACATATTTGTAAAATTTTCAAAAAAATCAAGAGTAGCAACACATTTTGAAAAATGTGAAAAGTGTCGATTTTTTCAAATCGATTTTTTTCAGTTATTAGAAAACATAGAAAAAAAACTGGCAACGGCAAAGTTTTAGATAATTTTACTCTGAATAATAAAATGTGATCAGATTTTTTCTTTCGATATTAGTTTTCAAATATAACACAAACTTGCCTTTTTTTTTTAAATGAAATCCATAGTTGGCTATGTTATCATTAAAAAGGGTTTTTGTTTCTCTTTAAACTGATATATCATTTGGGGCTCGACTTTACTTTACACCCCGTGGAATAACATGCATTATAATATAGATTCACACTGTATTGACATATATCACCAATTAAAATCAATAAATTCACTACGGAAATAATAAAAGTTCACTTTTTTCAACTTTCAAATTTTGAATAGAAACTTCCATAAAACCTCACTGATTGCGGTTAACCATTTCAATCTTTACTGAAGACATTGGTTAAGTCGAAAGAAATGTTTGTTAAAGACTTCAATCTAACTTTAACTTAAAGTTAGATCTAACCGGATGACGATTATAACGCATTAGCACATTACACTTGGACTCATATAGATTTATAGAATAACTAACATAAATTAATATACTCTTGGAAATTCATTTGGGCTGAATTCTAGTTTGTGTCAACGGCTATATTTAACCAAAAAAAAAAATGTTTGCTCACGTTGAATATTCCACATACTTCTAGGTTAGGTTAGGTTAGGAGAAAGGTTTGCAATAGAATAAATTGCGCAAATCTTAACTATTTTGCACTGAGTGCACGACGCAAAAAACTTAGAGTTCCTACAAATATATTAAAACCTGTGCGAGTAATAAATTGATTAGCATGCCTTAAAATGCGTGTAGTAGCCGACTGTTTCGCATAATCAGTTCTGTGGAACGGTATGTGAAATATAACTACATTTTGCAGTGGACGAGCGGGAACATGGAGTCCAAGAAGCTGTAGAAAGTCGGGACAGTCAATAGCTCCATCAAACACTTTTTTACCAGCACAATATCTTGGTTGACATGCCGAGAACATAAACTCGTAATATTAACCTTATCGAGCAGGTCGCAGTAGTTACCAACTAGATGAAATTTGTAAGCTACAAATTTAACGGTATTCCAAATGTGGACGAACTAGCGCGTTATATAATACAATAATTGTACCAAGGTTCCGAAAATCTTGGACGTTACGTTTGATAAATCCAAGTAATTGACTTTGCTACAATCTTTGAGATGTGCATTGAAAAAGATAAAGTAGTATTAAACGTAACATCTAGATCTTTTACACAATTTACGCGTATTAAAGGTTCGCCCAGCATGGAATACTGGAAATCTACCGTTGTTTGCCGTCTAGAGAACGTGATGACATTACATTTTTTTAGGTTTAAAGATAGCTTGTTAGTCTTGCACCAACTATCAAACGATTGTAAGTCAGTATTAAGAACTTTGGCATCTTCGACGGAACGGATTTTCATGAATATTTTCATATCATCCGCAAAGAGAGGGCATTCTGCATTGGAAAAACATTTAACTACATCATTAATAAATATATTAAATAGAAGGGGGCCCAAGTGTGACCCCTGAGGAACATCTGACGTGACACAGATGGGACGTGAATGACAGCGCCCAATTTTAACAAATTGGAGTCTTCCCGAGAGATACGACCCTATCCAACTTAGCAAAGTATTGTCAATACCAAAATCCCTTAATTTGTTCATTAGTAAGTTATGATCGACCGTGTCGAATGCCTTGGAGAAGTCAGTGTAGATGGAGTCCACCTGACACCGCTCCTCAAAAGCACGAACAATATATGCATCATACACTAGAAGATTAGTAGAAGTTGATTTACCAGTACGAAATCTGTGTTGACGCATAGAGATCGAGGATTGCAGTACCCCTGTTAGGTAATCACAAAGAAGTTTTTCAAAAATTTTAGGTGCTACAGCTAAAATAGAGATCGGTCTATAATTGTAAACACGATTTCGATTACCAGATTTAAAAATTGGCGTGATATAAGCACTTGTCCAGCAGGTGGGAAAACTACCCTCACGTAGAGATGCATTGAATAAAAGCCATAATGGGCGACTAAGGGAAAAGGCACAATTATTAAGGAAGGTGGCGCTAAGTCCATCAGGCCCTGGGCTACTGTTGTTTTTTAAAGATGACAACTCATTCAATATGTGGTTGTTACTATAAGTGGTCGAAGTTACATTAATATTTGATGACGAGTTTAGGTTTGGCGTATGATAATCAGATCCAAAAAATGGACAAAGAGGTTAACTATGCTATCGGTGTCGTTAACAAGGGAATTTCCGTTCTCAAATGTTGTTGGAATCTGGTTAGAAGCTCTTTTAGACTTAACGTAACCCCAAAAAGCTTTAGGATTGTGTTTTAGGGAATACTCAACATTATTGATATGGTTTAAGTAACACTCGTTTGCCAGTCTCTTGCATTGATCACGAGTTTTGCTAAATGAAACATAGTCTTCAGCTGATTGAGATGATATGTACCTTTTATGGAGCGTTTTCTTTAAAAATATAAGATCTTTTAGCTCTTTAGTAAACCAAACTGGGAAACAAGAGGTTTTTGCTTTGAGGCGTTTTTTAGGAACGTAAAGCTTAACAATTTCAAAAAGGGTTGAATAGAATTTATCACATGCTTCATTAATATCACAGCAGCTAAATAAATCATCCCACTGCTACGACTCAATATTTACTTCTAGGTTAGGTTAGGAGAAAGGTTTCCAATAGAATAAATTGCGTAAATCTCTTTGCGCACGATGATTTTCTTACATACTGCTAGGACTCAATATTTACTTCTAGGTTAGGTTAGGTGAGGAGAAAGGTTTGCAATAGAATAAATTGCGTAAATCTCTTTGCGCACGATGATTTTTTTACATACTGCTAGGACTCAATATTTACTTCTAGGTTGAGTTAGGTTAGGAGAAAGGTTTGCAATAGAATAAATTGCTTAAATCTCTTTGCGCACGATGAATATTTTACTTACTGCTACGACTCAATATTTACTTCTAGGTTAGGTTAGGTTAGGAGAAAGGTTTGCAATAGAATAAATTGCGCAAATCTCTATATATATATATATATTTTTTTTTTCAATAGAATAAATTGTGTCAATCTCTTTGCGCACGATGATTATTTTACATACTGCTACGACTCAATATTTACTTCTAGGTTAGGTTAGGTTAGGAGAAAGGTTTGCAATAGAATATATTGCGTAAATCTCTTTGCGCCCGATGATTTTTTTACATACTTCTAGGACTCAATATTTACTTCTAGGTTAGGTTAGGTTAGGAGAAAGGTTTGCAATAGAATAAATTGCGTAAATCTCTTTGCGCACGATGAATATTTTATCTACTGCTAGGACTCAATATTTTCAAAATTTTCACAATCATTTTTTGTTATTTATTTAATACTTCCGGTCAAAATTAATTGCATATCTAGATAGTACTCGTGGAGTACTTTAGAATAATATCATTTTTATCTATAATACCGATGGGGTGTATAGTAAATTCTTACCTCACTGTGTATACTTATGTACAAAAATATCTAACGCGTCCAAATCCAAATTCAGGCTTTTCTAAACTCGAAATTTCACTTCATGCGCCACGCGTGTAAAACACTGAAGTATTGTGAAGTTGAAAATACACTGAATTATTTTTTAATTAGTAATAATCGAAATATTTAAATAACAAAATATTTACATTTTCTTCCCACATTCTTAAGTCTGGTCAAATAATACAGTCTTAGAAATTAACTTATATAGTAATTTAATAAAAAAATACTAATGTTAGCGTTTAATGGATTAACCAATACAAACCGGAATTAGAACTTTAAAATAGATATTATAGTGCTAATTCATATTTCGAAAACTAAGAAGTATATTTACTTTGATTTTAGAACAAATAAGGGTTCATTATGTGTAGTGATTGTGATCAATAATAGCATTTTTGTTTTACATATACGGTTTGTTTTATGCAACAATATGCTTAAGAATGTTTGGGGTTTGTTGTAAAATCCGCCCTTGACACAAGAAAAAAGAATACATTTAAGACATTAAATCAAAAATTAGGGCATTTTGTAGCAGTTGTCATGTAATTTCAGATTATAGGCTATCTCCACAAAGGGAGCAAATAAAACATCGTCAAGGGATCGGCTGCGGTCCCCCTGAATTTTATCAACCCCTAGCCGCTGGTTTTGCAGTCCCCTAAGTGCAGTTCTGTCTATCAGAGTGAAGAAGTAAAGTAAATGCTACACTAATTATAATGGCGTGTAATTGCCAACAAAACGTAACGTTATTACAGCTATTTTTTACGTGCCCCCACAGAACAAGTATATTTGGACGGTCCGTGATTCACAGGTACACTCGTTAGTATTCAGCCATCAATTAAGGAATTAAATCGATTACGGTACTATACTTTCACCTTATTTGTCATTAACATTCGTGTGGGCACTCAACCGTCAGCTCTAATTAATTAATATTGATAAATGACGCCCTCCTGCCAACTGGATGTACAGCCAAATAAAAATGAGATTTCTCCCGAAGCGAAATTTCACATATAATTGTTCAACTCATTCCTATTCTGTGCAGTTGTGAATTATTTTCAATTACTTTCACTTTTTGTAATTATTGTTTTGTTAACTTTTTAGATCCCACCCATTGAAACGTATTTATCTGAAACACAATTGGCGGGTATTGGAATACGGACATAAAATTTTTATAGTTTATATGTCATTCGAATACTTGATGTAAAAATTGCGTCACGTGTGGTATGAAAAAAAATAATGAAAAGAGATTATTACAAACGATATATCATATAAAACACCATTCTACATACATTAACAACAAATGCCGGCAATAAAAAGCAATAGTCACGAACTTTATGAATATGTAAATTACAAATAAATCCGTATTTTTAGGTGCATACTAATCCGTCCTTAGAGGGCAGTCAGATGTCGCAGCAGTGCGGCAATATTAGCGAGGGGTGGAAATATTTAGTTCTGATTCATCAGTCATCGACTAGATGGGGAGGCGAAGCAAATGACGAAGAACAGCCCCCTGACTAATCGTATGGCAATATTACAGATTGCTAAATAATGCATGCTTCTGCCGAATCATCAGGAGGATCTAAAATATAGCCTGTCAACTGTAAAAGTAATATAAACGAGACGAATTATCCTCCAGTCACACCCCAAAACCGAAATCGCATAAGCTAGTCATTTCATTCGGGAAACTGACATGTGTGTCTAATAATAATAACAATAATAACAATAACGTCAATAACTCCAACCTTGCCAAACAAATAAGTAAACGTAAATGCAACACGTAAATGGTAAATGCATTCCCTCCTTCGAAGTTCAACATTTTTTAATCCAACTCCGGCGATATATACACACGATTCTTAGCCCGAAATCCGATAGCCGCGCGATTTAAAGTCCCGGATTAGTTTATAAGTTTTTGGCAAGGAGAATCGTTCCGTTCCGTTCCGATTTTCATTCTCGCAATAAAGGATGGATCTTTTCGATACGGCGATACAGCAAGATGTGCCGATAAGAATAAATAACGCCCGTTCATTGGGGCTTTATCTCTTTCCCTTTTGCTCAGAATTCATCCATTTACTATGTTAATCCGCACGTTTCATGGACATAGTGTCATTTAATGCCCGTTAATGCTTCTCCCAAATTAATGGCTTCGTAATCGTCTCTTAACCGTTATTTATTTCATCATATACTTTTTACCAGATTTATACATTAAAAGCCACGTCTTTTAATACTTTCCCGTCGCACTCCAATACAACATTACAACTTTTAAGCTCTACACATCTTAACACATAACTTTAAGTTTATGTAATTTAATTACTTATTGCAGCAAAATATAAAAACAAACTTATTCACTTGTGTGTTTTCCTCGATACGTCATCTTTAAACTTTATTGAAAAAACTAGTAATATTTAGTTTGATTTCCTTTTTTCATATCTTCATCTTTATTAAAGTGTTCAAAAATATTCGAACGAGTGTTTACAATCCTTGTTTAACCATGAAGTGAAATTTCGTGTTTAGAAAAGCCTGGCAAATCCAAATTTTTAGGCTTTTCTAAATACAAAATTTTACTTTATGCGCCAGACTTGAATTTAATGTGAAGTTTTAAAAACACTTAATTTTCAGAATAATGCAAAAAGTATTAACACATAAATTTTCAGTATAATGCAAAAAGTATTAACACATTAATTTTCCCCAGTTGATAAATCAGCTATTTCTATTCAACTTATCATCGCTAAATTTAATCAAATTGACAATATGTAACGTTGACGCACTTACCAGTTCTGCCCGATGTCATTTAATAATCGCCGGCCGACCTGCTCAATGAAGATGGGGTGGTTCGGATTTTATTTTATTTTATTTTTGGGCGCCACGTGATTTTATTACGACGATTATCAACAGAACAAATGAAAATCACGAAAATTATTAATTAACCAACAATGGAAAGACCACTCAAGAAAATACTTATTTTTCCCAAAAAATAATAATATAATTTATTTTCCCCAAATCATATTAACATAATAACAAGCCAATTAAAATTGCTAGTAAATTTTAAAAAAAAACGAAAGTTAATTAATTTCAACTAGAATATATTGTCTAATTCTTAAATGTACGTAACCAAAAAAAAATATATATAAATAACCGTCCGTTAGCGCTAAGGGATGTTAGTTTAAGTTTGGTTTAATCGCCTAGAGAATTAATTCAGTTACTGTTTTTCTTTCTTTCTTAATTACCACTCTATAAGCACGCAGTCGTACAATTACTGGTTACGCCACTGCATAAAATTTATCATATTTAATATTAAATAGAAAAAAAATAATAATAAAAAAAATAACTACGCATTTCAATTATACGTTCAACACACGCACAAAAAAAAAACAATTTGTATTTGGGCTTATCTGTGTTTGATGCACTCCCTGACTACTCCACGAATTCCTCCACTCTCTAAAACGACTTTCAGCACACGAATCCAAGAAGAACATCAACCCACGTCTTCCTCCAATTGGAATCCAGGAAATCCAGAAAATCGACCTCTCATCGAGCTCTTCCTTCTAACCTTAATTTTCCAATTAAGCAATCCAATATGGATGGAAAGGAAACATAGATACTCCGAAATCAATAAATTATTGAAAATTCAGAACTAAAATAGAGAACCTAAAAATACCGGTTTCAATAATTTTGAAATTACTTAAGTTGTAGTTTCCCCCCCCTTTTTTTCCCTTTTTTCCTATTCACAGCGATAAATAATCGAACATAGTAAATCACTCAATTATAATAAAATTGATGAAGATGAGCATTACGAAACATACCTGCGATAGTGGGCGGTTCTATAAGAATACTTGGATTGGGTGTTGATAAAAGATTTCCACCAAGATTTAACAAAATGTCGGATCCCTCGATGGTGTTGGAATCGATTAACATCTAAGGTGCCACAAGTAATCCACCGAAGTGATATGCGTATTTGTATCACACCACAAATAACGCAGAAGTTATGAATCTAATTTTTACTTTAAATCCGATATAAAAATCGATATTTAAATAGCAAAACTCGCTCTATTTAAATTTGTAAAAAAAATATATGATTCACGTTCACCATTAGAATTGAAAATCTAATCAGTCCGTTGAGGACGATCTGCGCGAACCCCGAAAGTCACAGATGCGCGGTCAGGTGTGCAAGAACAAGACGCGCGCTCATCCAATGCACGATTAATTCAAAAATAGAATTAAATTAGCGTATGCTAATAAAATTGCATATAACAAAACCCTATAAAATAAATTCACAAAACCTTAAGCCAATTTTATACCGTTACAAATACAAATAATATTTACGTAAAATAATAGTAATTACCACCAGTAATATACCGTAAACTAAGATATATTACCTAACTGCTTCAGTAACGTTGGTAACATTCTCTATTGATGAAAGAAAAAAACTATCCCAGAGAAAATTAGATTATATTTTTATTTACTGTTACATAATAGTAAAAATTATTGAAGTAATTTATTTAAAATTAATTATTAACGGTCAATTTTGAACTTCACATCAAATCGATATTTTACCCGCGTGGCTCATGAAGTAAAATTTCGAGTTTTTCTGTTCTATTTAAAGTGAGTGGTCCTTTAAGCGGTCCTCCACAGCGACCGCAAGGGTCTATTGTGACTCACAATTAGGGCCAGTCGTATGTCCTTACAACTCACCTTCCAAGTCCATCTTTTTGATGAAGCTAAGGATCTTGTCAGGTGTGATGTTTTGCAGGTTGTAAGACTGCGACTGACCAACTCGATAGTAAATACGATCTACTTGCTTGGATTCCTCAGGTGAAATCTTTTTTTCGTCTCAGGTAGGCACAAACCTGGTAATTATGGGGCTAGGCCTTAAAATTCACCGTATTCAGGTGATGACTTCCACAGGGGTGGCAAACGTGTGGCTACTGGTTCTTCTCCAGGTGTTAGGACTACCTAAAATACATTATCAACTTTGTAAGTATTATGTACCTCACCTTTCTAGATGATTAGCAGGAAAAAGAGAGAATCAGTTTGTTCGTACTAGCACAAGCTTGGAGCATTGTTTACCGACCATGGTGGTCGAGCCAGGTAGCATGCACCAAGCATACGCAGGATTTCAGCGTACACTTGTCCTGATCATTCCTACGAGCTAAGGTAGTCAGTACACGTAACGAAAAGGGCCTTGACTCACCAGAAACAATGCTATCTAAGATAGTCAGGGCACGGACGGATAATCACCCGAACGCCCCACGTGCAATAATATCTAAGATAGCCTGGGACCGATGCACCGTCATCCGAACGTCCCAGGTGCAATACTATCTACGGAACCTCCTGCCCGGCAGATAAGACTCCGACCGAGTGCGAAAGACAACCTTACCGGAAGGCGTCTACTCGGCCAACCTCTGCTTCAATAGTGACCTTGTGCTTGTAGCGTCTTGTAGCTGGGCCACACACGCCGACCAGCACTAGAAGCCCGCATGAGGGCAAGCCTAACACCTCCTCGCCGCCTGCGAGAACAAAACAGTGGGCTCCTTAAGACTACTATGCTACTGGCTGAGCTTCTTGCTCCACTAACAATCATGCACAAATAAACATATACAGTTATATACCATTTTATAACCCTGTATGTTAGGACTCTGTATATCGGCGTATCATAAATATGTGTACAGCATTAATGACCACAAGGTAAATCATATCTTAACATTCAATGTTGTTCATCGGTGTTAGTATTACATATTCCAAATATATCAACAATGCCTAATATTATCAACAATATCATAATCATAATGCGATGTCAACAATAATCATAGTAGAAGTATCTTGGTATATCTTTATGTACTTTATTATGACCCTGTATATCAGTACTAGATAAACACAAAAATGACCATCAGAAAGTCATACTCATATTAGCATTTGCATATCAATGACAACAACACTCAGTTTATTAATAAAAACAATAGTATGCACCCAGATTATACCAACAGCAATAACCTGCACTTATAAAGAATAACAGAACACATTTAACCAGCCAGAGTAACAACACTCAACTCAGATCATGATTATTAAGGACACCCTGTATATAAAGACTATCCAGATTGTGTACTTTATTCCCAACAAAATTAACAATTATAACAATAACAAATAAGTCAATAACATGTACATCAATAACAATAACCTTAATAGCAGCATCACTCTGATTACACATGTCTACAAAATCAAATAAAAAAATTGGTGTCGTTGAAATTTAAGTATACTTCTATTGCATAAGACCTGGTAACACTGTTAGTGACATAGAAGTTTTAAAAGTACATACTGTTGTCTAGTTACCTGCATTGTTTATATTTTTTTGTGAGCAGTTGTGTTAAAAGTTTATTTTTATTGTAGCGTGACTTTAAATTTGAAAAAATAAATTACATAACAATGTCGACATCAAGACGATCCTGTTTAACGATCCACGTTTGTGGCAAGTACACAGTAAAACGTGTCGGAAATCTATCACTGAATTAGTGCAAAATGCGTACTTACTTTAGCTTGAATATTGAAGATACTGACATAATTTAGGCACCAAATTGTATTTGCAAAATATGTAACAGATATTTACACTACTACATTGAAAACCCACTACATTGAAAAAACATCAAGTTTTTTACTGGGACAGCAAAGCAGTCATACAAAGTTTGACTTTGCTCGTGGGATAGCAGAGATAAACACACACACGAGTAAAACAAACTGGCCTGGAAGAAGAATATTGCCCATTGGAGAACAGAATACCATAAACCAACTATTAGTTAATAGAGCTAGACTAATTTTGCCTTCATTGCATATAAAATTAGGTCCAATCAAACAGTTCGTAAAAGCTATAGACAAAACTTTTAAATATGCATTGCATATAAAATTATGTCCAATGAGACAGATCGTAGAAGCTATAGACAAAACTTTCAAAATAAACGGTGGTATTTTCGACGGTCCTCAGATCTGGCTTTAATCAATGACAATAATTTCGTGCTTTATATGAATCTCTTAGAATTCTTAGCCTGGATTTCTCTTGTCGATCTAGTCAAAAATTGTTGTAGGAAATCACAAGTCTGAAAATTATCTTGAACTAATGCAAAGCATGTTGGAATGTTACAAAAAGCGCTAGTGTAGTATGAGCAATCAAGTCCACTACCTTCACAGCCATTTTGACTAATTTCCCAAAAGACTTGGCTTTTATAGTAAGGAACAATAGAAGAGGTTCCACAAAGACCTAGCAAAATATAAAAGAAAGGTACCAAGGTCGTTAAGATGAGCACATGATAGCTGATTATTGCTGAGAAAAATGTAAGACTCTCTTGATAAATCTTACACAAAAAAATCGTTAATCGAAGCTATCTCTCTGTCCAATATTGAAATAAATGGTAATAAATACAAAAAATTGTGTCTTTGCATCTTTGCATATCTCCAAACTACATGTAGGATTAAAAAAAATATTCAGTTACAATCAGCATAATGAGTATTCTCGAAAACAGTATTATTCTTTCCGGTACCAAATTCACTGTAGGCCTGTGTTATCGATATTTTGGGATACAATAACATTAACGAGCGCGGCCTTTTTAAATACGGGCTGTGTATTTAAAATGGTTCGGATATGCACCTTACTCAGAGAAACCTAACACTGAGTCCAACTTCATTAACACCTGACACCGAGGTGAGAGGCAACTCGCCGTGTGCAGCGCACACCTCTGCGTGTCATTAACTTAATAATACTCAGTGAATAACTCACCTTTACTTTTCGAACAATGGGGTATCCCTCGGGTTGTGTAGTGGTTTTCGACGGCTTCTCGCACACTCGCATGCATCCACTCTTACACTGCTTACCCGTGAGTGAACGCCACAGCGCCCGCTTTTCCTAATTCTGCTGGCTTCGTCAAAACACACTCGCTATTGAGATTGTGTAAAACTTCTTGAAAGGGCGCTGGCGCCAGTTTAAACGCTTAGAAAAACCAACGACAAACGCGAATTCCTTCTTATTTAAAATGCCAAAACATCAATCAGAGGTTTACAGACCAATACAACATAAAATAACTTTTGAATGACATGTCTGGGTTACAAGGTCCTTTACGTTTAAAATGCCTGAGTTTGGATTTAGACCAGGCTTTTCTAAACTCAAAAATGTACTTCATGCTTAATCAAGGAGTGAAAGACGCTCTTTAAAGGCAAGTCATTAAATTTAATCCTATTAATTTTTCATATAATTTTAAATTATGAAGACTTTTTATCATTTTGTATTGAGTTTATCAATTTCAACTAAACTTGTTGAAATTAGAAATTTTGACTATTTGAGAATGTTGAATTTACGAATTTTATTTTTAACAACTTGATTGTTAAGGCAGATAATAGTTTAAAGTTCATTTTCACTTTGATTTTAGTTTAAATAAAAAACTTATTACTTTCAAAAAAACTTTATTGTACTCGGGACAATTTATTTATTTAAACTAAAAATCAAAATTTTTTTCTAATCCATTTTAATGATTTGCGTGTGTGTATATTTTACGTATATAGGTTGAGTGAAAAGTTCTTACAATTTAATTTAGGCAGTGATTTGATGCCGAAATTTTGTTTTTTTGTTAATTCTAATGATTTAGTCGCATTATCCTTGCAATTTTGTCTATATTTGTTTAGATTGTTTGTTAATTTGTATTTGTGTAAATATTAATGGACCGTGGAAATGTGCGTGTCACTGTTGTCGAATTGCATAAGACGGGAATGATGACGGCAGACATCGTTCGAACGACCGGTTTCGTCCAACCACCGCGACGACTCCAGACAACTTCAACAAGGAACGTTGCTGAATTCGCCGAAATCACCAACTCTCGGTGCGCAAGATGACCACGGAGTTTAGAATCAGCACAGAATGAATAGGAAACATCATCAAAACCAAGCTACGAAATCGCCCACGTTCACTTTCATAACGAGGCAATGAAAACGAAACGGTTGGAGAAATGTCGCTTAATGATTCGTCTGGTCGGCGCTGGTCGCTTGAATAAAGTCTTGTTTACAGATGAGAAAATGTTTACTATTGAGCCGCTCCAGAACCGTTAGAATTACCGTCAACTCCTTAAGAAAGGCCTGCAGAAAACCGCCGTTGCAAAAACCACCAGCCGCAGCCATTTCCCTGCTTCAGTAATGGTCTTGGCCGGTATTTGTACCACCGGAAAAATGCCACTGGTCTTCATCGAAAGAGATATGAAAATCAATGCTACCAACTACCAACTGCGAGTTCTGCGAGACGTACTGCAGCCATGGGCGGTAAAGCACTTCGGCCAAGATAGGTTTACCCTTCATCAGGACTGGACACCAGCACATTCCGCCAATTCGACAATTGCCGTCTGTGAAGAGTTATTTCTAGGATTCTGGCTACCGTACTCGCTAGACTTAAACCCGATGGATTTTTCAGTTTGGTCAATTTTAGAAGAAAAAATCCCAAAAAGACGATACACTACCGTGGTCCCGCTCAAAGCGGCTTTGATGCGTGCCTGGCACGAAATTACGGTGGAATAGTATGCAACCATCGTTGTAATTTTTTTAAAACGAGTTTGTAAATGTATTAAGGCCAAAGGAGGCAATTTTGAACACTTATTATAATTTTAGTTTCGAGTAGATAGAATGATGAGTAGCTCAAATAACGTGAACATTGATTACTTTTTTTGTTGACCTCAATGCTTTGCGAATTTTACTTAGAAATCAGTGATGTTTGTTTTAGTATTGTTCGCTTTTGTTTTTTCTGTTATTACACTGTGACTTTTATGTACTTATTTATTGCTATTATTTTTTTGTTTGTTTGGCTTTGGTATCTAGACCATTAGCCATCAATCTATTTATATATTTAACATTTTTAATGTATTTTAACCAACTCTAATTTCGATAAATAACCATTTACTCTTGAAGCAACACAAACTCATTCATACTACATCCATGGACCCGGATGGAATAATTTATTATTCATAAATTATTCCACCGGACGGGATTCGAACCCGCGACCTCTTGGTCTGTGGGCAGGGTCTCTACCCACTCGGCCACCGAGGCCCCATTTTATTGCTATATTTTTGTTTTTAACTATATTTGTATTTATGTATTTAGTATTTAATTGTATGTTAATTATATTGTAAAAAATTATACCCGTAAGTGTATAAATAAATAATAATAATTAATTTGGCCGAACATTTTAAAGATTTTTATTAATTTTATGTTTGCTGATTTTAATAATTTATTTTATTCAAAATACTAATTATTATTATTACTTAAAATTCAAAAATATTGTAATTAAAATAGTATGAATTTTAATTTGAATTTTTGAGATACTTGTTTTTTAATTTTATTAATTGATTTTGAAATTTCTTACTTCGGTTTTTGTCTGGATGCAGTTCGATTTATTTATTTAATTTATTTATCTATTTCAAGTTTCACCTTTTTACAGCAACATATTAATAATAATGATATAAAAAATAAAATAAATTCTATGCAAATATAAGATTACATTAGATTTATATCTATCTAGTCAACGAGATTAGCTTACAAAACAATTGACACTCTGGTTACGTTAGATGGCAGATTCATATGATGTGTAAACAGTCTTGATTTTAACAAATTGATTTTCTAACAAGTGTCTTCCATTCCTTGATTAAGCATGAATTAAATATTTCAGGCTTTTCTAAACTCGAAATATTTACATCATGCGCCAGGCGCGCTAAACCAGCGTTAGCGCGCCTGGCGTGAAGTTCAAAACGCGAAGGTTTAAGCTTAACAATTTTTGAATCATTTCGAATATCCGAAATTTTGTTAAGAAAAAATGTTCCACAAGAAATAAAAAACTTTGTAATTTATAACATTAACAATAATATCTGTGCTTTTTAAAATCGAAAAATTATAATAAAAAAATCCAAAGAAAATGCAAAAAATCGATATTGCGCATTTTTTAAAAGGTTGCCCTTTTTTATATATTTTATGAAAATAATGAGCTTCGAAAAAATGTTACTTTTTGGTATTACATGAGTAAAAAATGATAAAAAAATTCCAACGAAAATGCGAATAATCGACAAAACGTATTTTTTTTTAATTTTGAAAAGACTCCCGTTTTTTTACTTTTATACATTTTATAAAATAAATGATTGGAAGTTCATTGATTTTATAAATTGCATAAAAGTAAAAAAACGGGATTTTTTTCAAAATATTGATAAAAAAAATACGTATAATCGATTTTTTGCATTTTTGTTGGAATTTTTTTATTACCAATTGTAACCATGTTTCCAGTAATATTACCAAGAATATTACCCAATTTTAAATGACCAGTAATTTCACATCACTTGCGTATGCGCAATAAATTTGAGTTGGACGGCCCTGATTAAGTATTTCATGGACATTGGACTGAATCAGAGCACATTGGAACATAAATAAATTAAATGTCTTTGCTGCTACAGAAGTTAGGTACTTACATAAAAACAAAAACGTATCCCTTCTATAACTAAATACATTCTCATAATTTGAACATCTAGTCTTATAGTTTATTAAATGATTAACACGATTTCTATAATTACAACAGTTTATTGTTTCTTTTCATGTGATAATACTGAAATATAAAATCACCTAATTATCTGCATGCAAAAAATAAATTTTGTACAGATGTCCACAATCTGAATCTTAGATTTGGACATTTATTATCACCTTCAATATATAATACAATGTTTTTTAAAACAAGTTTAACTTATAGCATATACAATGTACATAATTCTATACCAACAAATATTACATTATTAAATGTAGGCGCTTTTAAGAAAAAGTTTAAACTAATGTTGTAATCAAAGTTTGATAATGCATAATAATCTCTTATATTAAAAGCATATTTGTGTAATACGATAATTTAATTTGACCATAATTTGTGGATCATCTATTATAAACTGTATGTTTTGTTTGTTCTCTTTTATTTTTATTTTTCTATGCACATGTTGATAAACTTTCTGTTTTCACTTGAAGGGCTATGACGAAGCTATACTATGACGAAGCTATACTGAAGAGAGATAAATCTCGAAACGCGTCTGTAGATGGCCTAAGACATTAGTTTTAATCCAAGTCCTTTTACTTCTAATTTTTTTGTTAATTCTCCTTTCATTTTAAATGTGTATTTGTTAGTTGGTTTTAAGAAAATTTGACCTAAACGTTACAAATACTTTAATAGAGCGTTGTAACAAATCAAATTAAATAAGATTTTAAATATTTCATTGTATAATTCAATATCCGGAGGTGTATTTGCACGGGAAGTAGTTGTTTCAATGGATATATATCGTCTTAAGTTGTCTTATTAATTAAGACATTGTTTGCATATTCACGAATAGTTTTTTCGTAATTTTATATATTATATTTAAAGTGTGCAAACTATAAGAAGCGTAAGCTTATTTTCTCGAATTCAAATAGTTTTGAATTTGAATTTATCTTGTTTTAAAAGTTGTTTAAAATAGGACTATTGTACTAATTTTATTACACATAGGACTATTGTACTAGTTTTATTTTTAATTTATATAAATAAATATAACATTTAGTTGTATGATGTTTTCATATTATAAATGTATTACTCTTGTGTTGATTGTAAATAGATTTGTTATTATAATAGAATCCACGCTAGACAATTTTTAAAAGACAATTACTTAAGCCGTTTAATTAATACGTATAGATGGAATATGTATGCTAAATAAAATATTAGCTTTGAGGTAAAAGAAGGAAAACAAGACACAGGTAAGATGTTCATAAAAGTATAAAAGGAAATAACTAGGTAATTCCGATTTACAAATTTTAACCGAGAGCTTTTTAGATGATCTTATTATCGTAAAAAGCTGACTTACATTTAAAGTTTTATTAAAACCCAACGGCATAACTAGGGTCTCTTAGGATCCCTGACTGCAAGGCCCATGACCACTTCAAAGTAATTTTTACGGCAAGTCTTGAAAAGAGGCCTTATTTTTAATTCTTACAATCTAAAGTTACCGAACTGTTAAAATATCATTATATAAAATGCACTCGAATGTTAAGCGTGATTTTAATTAACTTAGGATAACTGTTTTGTGTTGTAGGCGTTTACTTTGTGGTACAACTTAAATACACTTGTATATAAAACACATTTTTACTTTGTTTAACCACTGTATTGCACTTAATTCATGTGACTATAGTTTCGACTATCTAGTAGTAATTCTCAAACCAACAGTGAAATAAATGCAGTGTACAGTGGTTAAACAAAGAAAACAAGTGTTTTATTTACAAAAAACTTAAGATAATTTATAAAATGTCTCTGAAATGTTTTCTATTATGTATTAAACTCAAAATATAAAAAAATATCCATACTATTTATAAAAGGTAATCAATTAAATCTATCTAGAGAACTATTTCTTTCAGGGGGAATTTCTGGCGAAGTTAGATAGAAGTTAGTAATTTTCAAAGATGCCGTAAGACATGTTGGGAATGATTAAGTAAGACGTGATTTCGTGATCTCCGAAGTCCGAAAAAATGTGTTGAAGCCTACTTAATACTTGCCATTGTGGGAGCGCTTTTTGCTCGGATTTAATCAGTGGTTGAGGAAGGAGTTCACCGGACGTAATTAATAAGTCGAGCCGTTTATTCAATTCGGACCTCAGTCAACATCAAATCAGATCAGTAGTAAACTGACTAAATCGTGGATCGGGCGGACATGCCGTGCCGTACTTGAGAACAGTGATAACAAAAAAGGCCGCCAAAAACTGCTCCATGGGTTGATTAAGCGCTAGACAGTTACGGAGTGAGATGTGTGCCCGTCGTATTTTATTGTTCGTCCGAGCTCCAGATGGTTACATGGGAGGGATTCATACTTACTTTTTCTTACCACCGGGGGTTGTGTGGGAAACGGGACGATACATAAATCACATTCAGTTTAGTTTGTATTGATTAAGATTTCCTCTTTTAATTACAAATGTAAATTGTTAACGGAAGCTGATTAGAATATCGGTTGGGGGAGTTTTGCGGGTTTAAGAGGCAACTCCGGGCGCAGCGCGTTTTGATGGAAGATATTTGAAGGGGAAGTTCATCCACAAGACAAGGACACTACATATGTTCCAATCAGTCTACTGTAGTCATGTCACATAGATGGGGGATAACGTGGGTCATTTTAAGCTATATACGTTCTTTAAATATAAAATATAATTGTATTAAAATTTATATAAAATATTTATATTACTAAGATATAGTGATGTAAAATTACCGTTAATTTCAAATTGGGTAATATTCGCGGTAATTTTACCGGAAAGATGGTAACAATTGGTTATTTAACGTTAGACACAAAACTTACTGTACAGTATAAAAAATGTACAAATTGAAAATATTAAGTAAATCAATGGTACGATTTTTAGTAAGTTCAATTATTTGTCTTTTTAAAATATATAAAAGTAGAGCTCAATAGAATTAATTTGTTTCTTTCTAAAATACTAGTATATAAAAGTAGAATTGATTAGAATACACAAAAATTTCAAATTAAAAACTATTTTAATTCAAGAGAATAAGTTTACGCTTCTTTATTACTAAGCGTTATCGCACCTAAGCGTTACGTATTTTTAACTTTGCTGTAAATCAGTGGTTTATACGCGTGGCGCATGAAGAAAAATTTCGAGTTTAGAAAAGCCCCGTGAAAATGTGTCTCGGGTCGCTGCGCGACCCTCGATAAATTTTCTACGTGGGGCCTGTCTAAACTAGAAATTTTACTTCATGCTTAGTCTGGGAGTGGAAGACACTCGTTAGTTTAAAATACATCACAACTGTTAAAATATGTATCGAATTAGTATTTTGTCATTAAATCGCTATATTGACTGTATTTCATATAATGATTTAGGTGACTTACAATCATAACATTACAATAGCCGAAATACAGTCCATAGAAAGATATAATCAGACAAAATTCTAGCCAATAAATCAAGCCACTTCCACTCAAAATAGTCAAAACACGAGCAATAAAGATATAATATGACAAAATCCTATGATAGTCCAAAGACAGTCAAGTAATTTATTAAGATTCAAAATGTCACACCAGTATTTCGTTTATAAACAAATACATTTTCTATCAGTACAGTAATTAATCAGCTGGATGCCCGTCTTCAGGGGTGATATGTAAGCAAATTATGGGTCCTAGGAGTTGTCAAATAAGTAAGTTACTCAACTGTTTGCAATTAATTCACTCTTTACAAAAACCAAAAGAATAAAATTTTACATATAAAATGTACAATAAACTATAAGTGTGATACATCATTGAATTTAGAAAAAAATATTTTTCCAAAAAATATTAAAAATCCAAAATGGCGCTCATAAGAAAAACAATAGTTGGCTATGGTCCCTGCGTTAATGTTATAGTTATCTTAAAATAAAATATGTTACTAGATTTTTCGTTGAAAAGTGCTTGTATAATGTCAAAGTTGTAAATATCTGGATTCAATAGTTTTTGAATGAAAAATTAAAAAAAATTCAAATAATCCGTTTTTGACAATATCTCAAAAACGAAAGAAGATATTACGAATGTATTTTTAGATTATTATTGGGCCCTGAAATACGCAGCTTTGCCCCAATTTAACCGACTCTCTATCTCTTCAAATAACCGTATAAAATTAGGAATTTTTTTGTATAAATTGCAAACAATAAGTCTTAATTAATACGACTACTATGTGTTCAATTGATATTTCTTGTCTTAGTAGTCTTATTTGCAATATTAATAGAATATTATTAGAGTATTTGTGATTTCTTTGGAAATCTATAAAAATTGTAAAAAATGGATTTTAGCAATTTCTATAAATTATCGTTGATTTTCATTATTATTAAACTGTTTGATTCCGTCTAGAAACAAAATATTCCTAATAAAAAACTTGGCTACTAATTATTACTAGGAAACGAACGCGTTCTAAACTACACGTTAAACCAGCGCGCAGCGCTTAGCGCGCCCGGCGCATGAAGTAATTATTTCGAGTTTAGAAAAGTCTGAAAATTTGGATTGGTCAATCTTCAGGCTTTTTTAACTCAAAATATTTACTTCATGCTTAATCAAGGAATGGAAAATACTCGTTAGAAAATTGAAGTTAAACGATATTAAAGACGTTTTACCTAACATATTAATCTGTAATATAACGCAACCAGAGTGTCGTTGTTTTTTTAACCTAATCTTATTAATTGATTATCATCAAATATTAGTAAAAATTGTTTTTTTTTTAATTTCTGTATTGTTTTGTACAAATCGATAAAATGCTACTAATATCACGTCAACATTAATGAAAAGTTGTAAAGTACGGTAAAAATCAATAATTTAATTAAAATAAAACAAATATCCTAAAAATATACAAAAATTGTAAATTATGTTATTTTTAAATGATAGTAACATTTGATATATTTATTATTTTCAGATTTTATCAATTTCTAAGGAATTTGGGAAAATTTAACTTTGTAGTGCATATTTAAAATATTAGTGCATTTTCCAATTATTTGGTAGATTTAGCTCTTTTTAGCTTTAAAACAAAGCACATTTAAATATTAACTGAATAATCACTGTCAGTTTTATAAAAAGAAAAGTAGAAGCTATTAATTTTTATTGATTATTCTAACACAATATGATTTTCTCTAAAATATTCTAAAAAAAAAAACAAATTGTAGCTTCTGTCAAAATTACAGAAGCTAGAATTTGTAATTTTTTTATGAATACTTGAAAGAAAATCATATTGTCTTAGAACAATTATTACAAATTAATCCTTTCTAGTTTTTCATAGTACTTAAATTTTGTTCTTTGTTGGTTGCATAACTATCTGAATATTGTTTATTATTTTATAAGTTTAAATTGTATTGTAAAATATTAGAACTAATAATTTCTTATATAATATAATTAAATATCTTTATTGTGTTAAATAGCAATCTGCTTTATATTTGTCAATAATAGGTAATGTCATACATAGTTATGACTTGATTAGAATCAGAGTTGTTATGTTTAATACGACCATCGGTCTTTCAGCCTGAGTTGTAGTTGTCCTTGTCTTGTCAGTTAGTTATGATTCATGTGAGATGAAATGAATTGATAAATTGTGGTTTCTGGGTTGTTGAATTTGGAAGAAAAATTGGGGTTTCGTACTCAACAGAGGTGATTAAGGATGTCATGTATGTGTGGGTTAGATGCGAATTTTTGGGATAGTTGGGTAAGTCGTTGTTGGATGGGGATTATTTCTGTTTTTTCATACAATAAGGTATTGGAGGGGTTGTGGAGTGGGTTATTGGGGTGTCGGATTTTTGTGAGGATTCTAAGGGCTGATCGTTCTGCGATTTCGATATTATTTAATGTTGAGGGACGAGGGTTAAGAAAGAGGATTGAAGCATATTCTAGTAGGTGGCGGCAGATCATTTTATAGATGTGGACAGCTGTTTTTGTCGTGATCCCTTTATTTTGGAAGGTTAACGATCTGAAATGCCGCGCCCTATTTTGAATTTTTGTTTTCATGGTTTGGGAATGGAGTTTGAAGGATAGTTTAGGGTCGAAAGTAATGCCAAGGTATTTACACGCAGGGGAGGGGCTAATTACGGTGTTTGATATGGTTATGCTAAATGGGGAATTGAGCGGTCTGTGGAAGGGTATGAATAGATAGGATTTATTGGGATTAATGGATATTCTCCATTTGGCAAACCAAAGAGATAGCGAATCTATTAGCCCTTGGAGAGTAAAGAGAGCTTTTGGAAGGGTGGGTTGGTGTGTTATAAGGGCAGTGTCATCAGCAAAGAGTAGAAAATATGCTGAGGGATTAAGGTACTGTGGGTTCGGGTTGTATATGTCATGAACGTAGATATTGTATAGGAGCGGAGATAATGGAGAGCCTTGGGGAACACCTTGTTGAGAAATAAAGGGCCGAGAGATGGTATTTTGGACGCCGACATTGAGGAGTCGATTGTTTAGGAAATTATCAATGAGATAAATTAGGTGTAATGGGATATTGAGGGAGTTGCACTTAAACAGCAAACGTCGATGCCAGACTGAGTCAAAGGCCTTTTTATATCTAGGAATAATATAGCTGTTTTTTTGTTTTCAAGGTGTGCTGTATCAGTTGGAGGTTAGGATAGTGAGTGGGAGAGTGGTTGATCTATTTTGGAGGAATCCAAATTGATAGGGAGGAATGTGTTGGTCGATATGAGCTAGGAGTTTATTTTTAAGGATGGATTCGAATATTTTTTCCAGAACTGGAAGCAGGGTAATTGGTCTATAGCTAGAGACTTCTAGCGCATCGCTATCGTGTTTTAATATACACGTAATTATACTCTGCTTCCATTCCTGGGGGATGGTTTGGGTTGTTTGGTAAATGAAATTGAGGATTTTGATAATATATTTATCGATGTTTTCTGGAAGGGATTTGAGGATTGATCTAGGAATGTTATCATTACCAGGCGCGCTGTTTTTACCTTTATGTAGCACAAATACTCTTCCTCTTCTATGTCATCATCAGGGAGATAGGGATTATGGTTATTTATGAAAGATGCGTACCAGGAGTTTACGGTATTATAAAAATCGTCATTATATGTCATCGTCTGTTTCTCAGAAAAGTTTTCTTCGAAATACCCGGCAAATATGTCGGCCATTTCTATGGAGTCACATGTCACTTCGGTTGTTGTCGGATGTCGTAGTTTCTGTAGTATGTCAGTCCTTCTGTATTTAGATAGCTTTTTAATTTGGTCCCAGTAGTTTTTGCCCTGTCGTCTGTTAATTTCTTCGCAAGCCAGTATCCATTTGTCTTGTTTGTAGTCTTTGATTAATTTTGTGAATGTCTTTATTTAGTGCATTAAATTTTTGTTTTAGAGTTTGTTCGTTCATCTGTCATAAGTCCCTGTATAGTTGTCTTTTATATTTAATCAGTCTAAGGATATATTTTGGGAGGGGATATTTATATGTGGGTTTTGTATACGTCGGAGTGTTCTTTTTGACTGAGTCGGAGAATACTGTAAGGAATTGGAAAATAGTGGTGTTTGAAATGTTGTCGTAAATGGATATAAATTTAGTAATGTTTTCTGTCACTTGGTCTATATCGCAGTCCTTACGTCTGTACAGAGTTTTTGAAGGGGTGGGTATTGGGGGATTTGCTTGTAGGAAAAATATTATTGAAAGATGATCGGAGCATATGTCAGGGATTAGGCTGATGTCTGTAATTAGGTGTCGGATGTTGCTAGTGCATAATAGGACATCGGGAGTGAAAGATTCGGACAAAGTTAGAGTTTGACATAAAAGAGGAAAGCTGTTTCGATTTCGTTTTGTTGATATTAAGGTCGCCGATTATGATGACGTGGTCATATAAGGATGCTTTCGTTAAAATGGTTTGTTCAATATTGGAGAAAGGGTGGATAAAAACTAGGAATAGGTGTAGGGTAAATTGTGGTAACTCAATGGTACAGTGTAGGCATTCGTTCAGAATGTTATTGATTTTGGGGGGGTTAGCTTTGCCTAATTAAATTTCGGGCCTAGCTGCAACAAATGAGCCACCACGTTGATTATGAAATGGAGCGGATGCGGGAATTTGGATTGAGGACCAATTTTGAAAGGTATAGGGTGTATTTGATTTAGTTTCCACCATCATTGATACATGGATAGGATTGTTACAAAGGAAATGGGAGAGAAGGTGGGATTTATGATGTAATCAGTTGATGTTTGTATATATGAAATTCATGTTAGCCATTTCTGACAACCTCTGTGGCACTGATGCGGACTCCCGTTAATGGCTCAACGGGGGGGATAATGCCAGGGTCTTTCATGTCGAACATTACTATGAACATCCTGTTGCCAGAAAAGCTAACCTTAAATTTGTTTAAAACGTTTAAATTTGCTAAATTTAATTTTACACTACTTAATTTAAATTTGTTGTATACATTTTTAAATGTTAGCTAAATTATTAAAGATATTTAAAATTACATTATTAAACATTTTATTACAAAAAAATATCTGTGTGTGCATAAATATAATTTATAAATACAGGGAATTTTTCTTTGGGGTATACATATGCATACACTGTACATATTACGACATTGGTTGTCTTTTTAAAAGATTTCAATTTGAATCTTTAACCGAGGGTTTTCCACTCCCAGACTAAGCATGAAGTAAAATTTTGAGTTTAGAATAGCCTGAAAATTTGGATTATCCACGTAGCGAAGCGAAGCGGCCAATCCAAATTAGGCTTTTCTAAACTCGAAATTCTACTTCATGCGCCACACGTATAAAACACTAAAATATCGCAAAGTTTAAAATATACGGCTATAGCAATCTAATATGTGCAATTCTGCGCTGAACAAATTGTTTAAAACAGTGATTATAGGCAACCCAATAGCTCTAACGTATATTAGGTTGCGTATAATTGTTGTATGTGTGTGTCTTTTGAACTTCACTGTAAATCAGTGTTTTTCAGCGTGGCGCATAAAGTAAAATTTCGAGTTTAGAAAAGCCTAATTTGGATTGGCTGCTACGCGGCCAATCCAAATTCTTAGGCTTTTCTAAACTCGAAATTTTACTTCATGCTTAGTCTGGAAGTGGAAAACACTCTTTAAAAGCCTCAAATTAACCGCTTTGAAACAACGAATTCCCGCAAATTTAAAAAATGCTGTAATTATCGGGATATGTATACTTAAAAGAAAACTCTCCTGTATATTATGTTTTCAACACGATTGAAACGTATTTTAAACATGTTTTAAACACGTTTTAAACATATTTTTAATTGTTAATGTTTTTAACATTGTTTCAATGAAAAAAACCCGTTTTGTTAAAAAAACTGTTTGTTTTAATTAAAATGAAAAAAAAAAACGTTTTTTTAACAACCCTGATCAGAATAGAAAAATAGTAAAATGTTACTTAAATATAATCTATATAAACATATAAAAACTCTACAAAATTGGCTAATAATATGGAAACACAAGTAGTAAAATATCATTTTAAAATATAAATAGCGGAATATTGTTAATTATTTTATACATTTGAAATTGTATTGTGAAGTATTAGCAGTATTAATTTTGAGTCATAACCATCTGAATTTATAAATTTTAAATTGTTTCGGTTTCTGTAATTTTATTTCCAATGCTTCTACTTTGTTGTTTCCAATTTCTAAACAAAGCTAATTCATTTATAATTAGTGCAAGATTTATCAAAAATCGGATTCTTGATTGATTAATTTAATGTAATTTATTGATGGAATCTCCAATTTAATAATACATTCAAATTTGAAAATACAATGAATTGACAACACTACAGAAATGCTTTCAAATATTTGCATTTTAATCCCAAAAAGTTTAAAACGTGACAGTATAAAACATGCTCACCTTCAAGTTACAATAAATAAATAAATCAAAATTTAATCCATCAATCAATAAATCAACCAACCAACCAGCCAATATACAAACTAATAAATAAATAAATATAAAATCAATAAACTTGAAACACACAAATAAATTAATATAAAATAAAAAACATATAAAATAAAGAGGATAGAAAGACCTACGGTCTTTCTATCCTCAAGTCAATTTTTAATTTTAAGAATAAATATTATGTTATATGTGTATTGTATACAACCAATAATGATTTATTTATTATATAAAATCAATAAATAATATGAACGGACCGAAAGTCACACAAGGTAATACAACGAAGTATTGTTTGCAAAAGCAAATTATCAAAGATTGAACTTAAATAGTAAATAATGAATATTTATTGAATTAACAATCAACAAAAGAATATACTGTATATAGTAAAATAAAATAATATTATGAATATTAAAAAAAAACTGGAATTAAGTACATACAGTTTAATTTATATACAAATTAAAATAAAGTCAAATAAATATTTAGCACAAAAACTTTGTATATGTGTATTATTGTTGCAACTAAAAATTATTTTTTAGAATCTAATGATTAAAAAAAAACTTATAAATTAATGCTTGTTTTAAATGAGTAAATTTGTGAAACCGATTTACCGATATTTGCTCGATAATTCAGAAAATCAATGTTTCAGCGGTTGGTATTATATTATTCTAAAACTTAAATTGTTTTTAAACTTAACATTAAATTCGTGTTTTATACGCCTGGCGCATAAAGTAAAGTTTCGTGTTTAGAAAAGCCTCAAAATTTGGATTTGCGAGGCGCTTCGCGCCGACAAAAAGAAATTTTCAGGCTTTCTAAACACGAAATTTTACCTTATGCTTAAACAAGAATTGTAAACACATTTTAATAAATATCAAAATACGAAAGAAGGAAATCAAACTAAATATTACTAGAATTTTAAAAAATCAATTTTTAAACAAGCATTTTCTTCATTAAAAGAAAATCCACGAACCTCAGAAGTTTGTATAAAATATTTAAAAAAATATATATATATATTTAATCAACATGAAAATTTACAGCGTATACATCAGGATATGCATACTTATAAGAAAATTTTGCTGTATATAAATTTAAAAAAAATACAATTATTGTACGGCAAAATAGCATACATCATTAAATACAATCCTAATAAAAGAGCAAATTTGAAAGAAGCGTTTTGGTCACATTTGTGTTTCCTGTTTGCAATGCGACCCCAGTCTGTCGTTCGTGAAGGAATAGCTCTGAATCAGAACCGTAATTATGTTTTGACGCCCTAGGCAAATTGAGAAAGAGGGTGTCAAATTTTTTAGATGGGAAGAGGGTGGTTTCTGAATAGGAGGGGGTTTAATTATTATTATACTTACGTGGCAGAATGTTCCTTAATTTAAATGAAAATGCCAAAGTAAATTAAGAATAATTAAAAATATAATTTATTTATAATAAAAATTAATTATTTGAGATTATGATATAATTATCGGAGTAATAACAAATTGCAATAGTCTAAAATTACAGAATACAATTTAAGACTATTAACAGCTGAGCAATTATAAGGTTAATTTTAGGTAAAAGTTAAGTTTAGGTAAAACTCTACACTACTTTTCATGATTTCTATGAATGACTTACTATAATATATAAAATTACGAAAATGTGATTCGTGAAAATGCAAACAATGCCTTGATTAATAAGGCAACTTAAGACGATAAATATCCATTGAAATTGTCTTAAGTTGTCTTATTAATTAAGATATTGTTTGCATTTTCACGAATAACATTTTCGTAATGTTATATATTATGTTTAAAGTGTGCAAACTATAAGAAGGGTAAGCTTATTATCTCGAATTCAAATAGTTTTGAGTTTGAATTTATCTTGTATGACTTTATTATATCATATACTGGGAATAATTCTTTGTATTATACATAAAGTATAGTTAATGCTTGTTGCGCTACACTCTCGATGGAACCGGATGTATAAATTTGGTGAAAAAGACACTTGTTTTGTTCCATGATTTTATTTTCAGTTTCCTGACACGTGTGTCAGGAAACTGAAAATAAAATCATGGAACAAAACAAGTGTTTTTTTTCACCAAATTTATACATCCGGTTTACACATCCTGAAAAATAAAATCATGGAACAAAACATGTGTTTTTCTTCACCAAATTTGTACATAATGTATACCCCGTAAATGTTCAGGCATTCGTCGATTTTATAAAAGCGTTCAATTTGAAGTTTTGAACGAGTGTTTCCACTCCCAGACTAAGCATGAAGTAAAGTTTTTTTTAAAACGCTGAAATAGTGTAAAGTTATAAATACACTTCAAAATACTTTTTAAAATGAGTAATAATAAAAATATTTAAATAATAAAATGTTTACATTTTTATTCACACAAGTCGGGTCAAATAATACAATGTATCAAACTTATTTAGTTATTTAATGAACAAAAAATTAACTTTAGTAATTTTTTGTTATTGCATCAATTGCGCTTAATGGGTTAAATAAATGCGTTTTTTCCTAAATAAATTTTGCTTTACTTTTAAGATATCATTTAAATATGTTAAATTTAATAAATTTATGACGGGTTTTTAGTTAAATACATGTCAAAAAATCAATCAATTCACATGATATTGATATTTATAACATGGAAAATGTCCATTTCAGTTGACAAATAAATTTAATTAAATTTGTGAAACCGGACATAAGATTGTCAAAAAATTAGCAGTATGTACATTGCTAATAATATGCAATTTATAATTTAAAGACGGTTGATATTTTAAATGAAAATAAGGAAAGATTCCATAACCTTGGGAATAATAGCGCGATAAATAATGCAGGCATTTCCTTCGTCTTTAATTCTCTGCTACTTCGATACTTTCTCATTCTAGATAATACAATAAATAAAGCTTTTAATTCACTGCATTTGCGGTAAAAATCTCCAAGCAAACACAATTATAATGTTAATTATTATTACGGATTTTTTTTGTATAAAATAAATCTCCTTGTACATATTTCATTAACGTAAAAGGCAAAGCACGTAATTTTTAATTGGTTTATTATTATTTTATTGCGTAAAAATAAAATGAAACGAGGGTGTAGAAATAATGCAATTGTATGAATACGGAAAAATAAAGCATGTAACAGCGTGTTGAGTTATGCCAATTAAACGCACAGGGGGTTACAATGCGGAGTGCATTAATTATGATGGTATTAATATGATTCGTCACGAATTTAAAATAAAGTATAGTCTTGCGGTGTTTGATTGGGCGAAGCTCACTTGTTTGGTGAATATTCATAACTGAAAGCTGGCTATACATTGTTAAAGGAAAAATTGAACAGTTTTATAATTTCAGTGCATATTTAAACTAATTTTTAATTTCTCATACTGGGAGTTTTTCTTTTTG
This sequence comes from Philonthus cognatus, assembly GCA_932526585.2. NCBI lineage: Eukaryota > Metazoa > Arthropoda > Insecta > Coleoptera > Staphylinidae > Philonthus > Philonthus cognatus. The sequence continues at coordinate 90,993,916 of OW052243.1, forward strand.
GTATACATATGCATACGCTGTAAACTTTCCGTCGTTCGTTGTTTCTTTAAAAGAGTTCAATTTAAAGCTTTAAACGAGTGTTTTGCACTCCCAGACTGAGCATGAAGTAAAATTTCGAGTTTAGAAAAGCCTTAAAATTTTCAGACTTTTCTAAACTCGAAATTTTACTTCATGCGCCGCGCTTATAAAACCCTGATTTTAAGTGAATTTCAAAATATACGTCTATAGTTAACTGCTTAATTATAATATTTTAATGGATGAGAGAGAACGGAACTGGCGTAAAGATGGTAACTGTACTGGGTTGGCGGAGGGCGGAAAAAAAAAGGAAATGATATAATTTTTTGTTCTATTATTATTTTGTTATTATTATTTTTTTTGTAATTTTATTTTTTATATGCCAATAAAGGTCTTTTTTAATATTGTAAACTTCAGAATATTTCAGTATACGCGTATAGCGCCTGAAAATGTGGTTTAATCGCTCCGCTTCGCTACGCGACCAAATCAAATTTTCAGGCTTTTCTAAACTCGAAATTTTACTACATGCTTAATCTGGGAGTGGAAGACACTCGTTTAAAGCTTCATAATGATGTCTTTAAAAAAAACAATTAATATCTGTAGATTTACAATATGTAAGCTGTAATTTTTTCTCAAGATTTAATAATTAAGTTAAAAATTACGAGATGCGAGGAAAACTTTATTAATTGAAAAAATATATTTATTTACAAATTTATACATAAAGCGTTGATTAAATTATTCGTTTTTGTTTAGTGATTTGTGATAAATTTGATCAATGCTTATTTATATTATTGACACTATTTACAATTTCAAATTTTCTGAAATCTAAATAAAAAATAAATAAATAATAATTGTTTAGGCACCATGAATTTTTACAGGGTAAGTTTAAGTAGATTCTCCAATTGAAATGTTTGTTTCAATCTGTCATTTGTCAGATTATACAACAACGTGTAGAAATATTGCGGTAAAAAGTGATTCCGCAATATGAAATGTTTTTGTTCAGCAACAGCTGAACGTCACTAAACGGCAAACATTTAATATTTCAATGTTCGGTGAATGCGCCGGGACCACGCATGTGTGCACGTACATATTTTTTATAAACACCGACAGATTAAGAAATGTTTTAAGTAAATGTATTTCAACTATATTTCATAAATTAAATATCGAGGCGGAAACGTCGGAGTGAAGAGCAAAGTTGCAAATCCGAAGTTCTCTTTTAAAATTTCCTGATATTCCGGGGCATAGAAAATATGCCTTTCAAATCTGCTAATTAAATGATATCTGGGAATCTTGGTTGAGATTTTAATTTCTTACAAATAAGACCAATTAGCGGGATCGATAAAAAACGAGGCGGAAGAATTATCGCCGGAGAGGAAATGTTTAATAGATTACCTTGGTTTATTCAAGTAAGCCCGAAAAATACGACGGAAGTGCCTTTATTTAGGCAAACGGGAGAGCGATGTAATTTTTAATTGTTGAATCAGTTTCAATAAAACGACTGTCGTTGTACCATAACACTATGCGTTATTATTTTTGGTAGGGGCAGGTATCGTAAAGCTGAAGAGTTACTGGCATAATTCTCCCCAAGAAAAGCAGCGCGCATGTTTTTTATTACTTTTATGCAGATACAGTTCCCCTGGCTCTACCACCAATAAATGGAAGATATTACACCGATGTGTACTATCCAATTCTCGAATTATTTTCTTATTAAATCATCCCCAAAGTAAAACAAAGATTTTCTTAGTAAATACTAAATGGCGCAATTAGCCTCATATTTTATATTATGACAATAACAAAGATCTTTTACTAATTTCAACAAAGACAAATGTTTCACGACGTTAAGGCAGTTGAAATATTCCAGCACAATAACAACAACTAAAAACGTATCTTTCTACCTAAAAATGTATCATAAAAAGGTTAAGAGTTTAGACATATTTATTGGAATTAACATTATTATTATAAGCTACGTTTTTTTTCAGATAAAATATATATTTTTAATAAGACTACTAGAACAATAAATATCCATTGAAACAACTACTTCCCGTGCAAATACACCGCCAGATATTAAATTATACAATGAAATAATTCAAATCTCACTTGATGTGTTATAACGCTATATGATAGTATATGTACGTACCATTTAGGTCAAATTCTCTTGAAACTAACTAAATATTAAAAGTGAGAGGAGTAATTAAAATAAAAATAAAAATGAAAGCGACGTAGATTAAAATTAATGTCATAGGCCACCTATAGGCTCGTGTCGAGATTTATATTTCTTCAGTATAGCTTTGGTTATGATATTTTAAAAATAGATTTATTTTAGTTTTTTAAATGTATCCGGCGGTGTATTTGCACGGGAAGTAGTTATTTCACACTTCATATAGTAGGTATCAGTATGTTTGTACACTGTGTATTTTTATAGGAATGAGGAGATTTATTAATTTATTATTCAATGGATATTTATTGTCTTTGTAGTAGTATTAATAAAGACTTATTTTTTGTAGTTTATACGAAGATTATTGTAATTTTCTAAATAACAAGTATATTTAAAGTGTTTCAAATTAAAAGAAGCGTAAGCTTATTCTTTCAAATTTAACAATTTTGAATTTGAAATATTCAGAGTAAATTTATTAGGAAATATATAAAAGAGAAAAACATTTACTTCAATGTTTTATCTAGAATGTGCAATTGAATTTCAATGCAAGGCATGTGACATAGTTCAGCGCAAAGAAAATCAAGTTGAACTGAATAAAATTTATTATACTTAATACTGCTCTATTTTGCAACCAGCGGTGTTACACCGATTTCATTAAGGTCTGGAACGGTAGAAACGTAGCGCCGTAAAATAATGTGACAGCGCACTTAAATCCTGACGGATTCAATTATACAATTTTTGCTGAATTATATCGATTGCGCACATTCCTAAACAATTGATAAAATTGTATGCAAACACCCCCTTGTTTATTGTTTAATATTTAATGAGAGCTTGCTCTGTGCAAAAAGTGCCGCTGTTCGGCCATGGTGAATTATGGGAAATCGGGAAAAGGATTTGTTTTTTGTCGGTCCGTTCCTGGAGTTCGAGATGCATGTATTGGCAGATAAAGATGATTGGATTTATTCGGGTGCGGTAGATTTATTTAAAGTAGCTATGGTATTTTTGACATTGTTTATAATCCCTTGTATTCATTGAGTGATATTTACTGCAAATATTTTTATATTAGATGAACACATCTAATATACAAATATTTGGGATAAATATCTCTCAATGAACAATAGGCATTAAGAACAATATATTTACTGTTTGTTTTAAGTTATGTGAAGTAATCAATCACTAATAAAGCACGTTTTAATTTTCTTTTTTCACTAATTTAGTGAAGAACGAAAATATTTTTTTTATTAGTGATTAAAAACGCTGTCCAAAATACCATAACAACTTTAAATAAATCTTCCGCGTCCGAGTAAATTCAATCATCTTTACAGAACATATTTACAAATACTAGACTCAAATTATTTTGTGTAAATTTAGCTCCCATAAGATATCAAAGCTAAATTTAAACCGAATATATTTGAAAACCGGTTTACCGGCAAATCGTAATAAATGCGCTCCAAAATTTACCGATAATTTTCCGTTTTTTACTCATATTTTATTAAATAATAATGAAGCTATTTGACCGCTATACACTGAACTTTTTTTATATGTATACCTATGTATAATAAACGCATCCCGAACGGATTGAACCAGAGTTCAGTTTAATAATTTTGAATTTTAAATGAAATTGCCAATAGTTGGTTAACATTCTTAATATTTTTAATAATTTTATTTATGAATTACGATTTTTCTTTTAATAATCATTTAAATAATGTTTTCTTGAAATGGGGAAATAAACATCACTAATTTCACTGTGTCGTGACGACAGTGGCAACCCAATATGCATTAACGGTATTGGGTTGCCTATAATCATTGTTTGAAACAATTGAATACTATGTTACTCTGATTAAAGATGATGTATGCGTTTTTGAATTTCGCTTTAAATCAGTGTTTCATACGCCTAGAGTATAATTTAAAATTTTGAGTTTAGAAAAGCTTGAAAATAAATTTGGAGACTTTTCATAAATCGAAATTTGACTTTATGCTTTATTAAGGGGAGAAAGCTCTAGTTAAAGGCAAGTCATTGAATGCTATTAATTTTGTATAATGTGGTTGTTTTAACGGGTGAACTTTATATAAAGACATTGTGATTTACTGGTAAATTATCTGTAAACCGATTAAACCGCTAAATTAACGATCCCTAATTAAGACAAAAAAAGTGCTATTCTTTAGGACAACAAATTTAGCCTATTCGATACTTGTTCTGCTACTCTCTTGATGGAACCAAATTTTCAAATTAGGGTTTTACCTTTAAAAATGATCGCAACGGATCGAAACACATGCCAGGCAACTGAAAATAAAAACATGGAACAATACAAGTGTTTACCTTTACCCAATTTACAAATTTAACCTTTGAAAGACAAATTTGTTCGAGATTTAAAGAATCGCACGTTTAATGTTTTAAAGTATTGGCAACTTCATTTATACTTATGCCTACTGTAATTAATATGAACATCAGTTTTCCCTGGATAGAAATAACTATTTAAAGGATTCCAGAGATTTCTATTATTACAACTTTGTAGACTTCTAATAACAAATATTTAGTCCACTATACGCACCCTCGCTATGATACTGTTGCCATGTTAAAATAAGTTATAGTCATCGTTTATAAAATCAAGTTTATAAAATGTCACTAAACTTAGAGTAAAGTAACGTCCTAATTATGACGAACTAAAACGTTATTTTTGTCACTCTTCACTTATTTGAGGTAACAGTGACGGCATCTAAGACCACTTAACAACAACTGTTACGTTTATGATGATGCATTTTCATACATAATAATGTTCCTGTTATTTCAATGTGTAATATTTAGTAACATTTCTTCGCGTGTATTTCAATTTTTTTGCTACACAGGAGACTCTTAAATCGTTGACCCATTTATTTTTTGTATAAAATTATTAGGAAATCATTGGCTGCATATATTCAATTTTTTTGTAAGCTCCCCTTGTCGCAATTCTGAATGAATACTCCGCGTAGTAATAATAGAGGTTTATTTCGAAGAAATGTAAACTAAATAAGAATTGTTTAATTAAACTTCTAGGGGCCCGTGTAACTTTCAAGTCACATACTAATATAGCGATATTTTAATAAATAATTGAACTTTTTTCCACAAGATGGGAAAAGTCTGAACATTTCTTCTTGCTGCAGAATTTTTTAAATGTTGCTTTAGCAGTTTATTTTTTAATACTGTTTCACCAATATATTTTTACAATTTCACAATATTTCAGTGCTAAATATTAGGGTTGTTAAAAATACGTATTTTTTTACAAAACATGTTTTTTTCATTGAAACAGCGTTTGAAACATTACCAATTAAAAACATGTTTAAAACGTGTTTAAAACATATTAAAAACACGTTTAAAACATACAGGGCATTATTCTTTTGAGTATACATATCCCGATAATTACAGCGTTTTTTAAATTTCCGGGAATTTGTTGTTTCAAAGCGGATAATTTGAGGCTTTTACCGAGTGTTTTGCACTCCCAGACTGAGCATGAAGTAAAATTTTGAGTTTAGAAAAACCTAAGAATTTGGATTGGCTGCGTAGCGAAGCGGAGCGGCCAATCCAAATTAGGCTTTTTTAAACTCGAAATTTTTCTTCATGCACCACGGGTAAAAACACTGATTTAGAGTAAAGTTTTAAAAATACACACATGTAACAACGATTATAGGCAACCTAATATACGTTACAGTTGTTGGGTTGCCTATAATCACTGTATTAAACAATTTGTTTAGCGCAGAATTTGGCTCATGTTTTATTCACATCTACATATTAGATTGCTAAAGCCGTATCTTTTAAACTTTACGATATTTTTGTGTTTTATACGTGTGGCGCATGAAGTAAAATTTTGAGTTTTAGTAGTTTGGATTGGCCGCTCCGCTTCTCTACGCGGCCAATCCAAATTTTCAGGCTCTTCTAAACTCGAAATTTTACTCCGTGCTGGGAGTGGAAAACCCTCGTTTAAAGATTCAAATTGATATCTTTAATGCATATGTATACCTGAACAAAAATTCCCTGTATTAAAAAATCACATTTATGCACACACAGTTGTGATATTTTATTGTAATAAAATGTTATCTTTAATAATGTAATTTGAAATATCTTCAACAATTTAGCTAAAATTTAAAAACGAAAACAAAAACTCTTAACGAAGTAGTATAAAATATAATTTAGCAAATTTAAGATAATAAAAAAAAAACGTTTTAAACAAATTTAAGTTTTAAAACATGTTTTAAATAAATAGAAGAATTAAAACATGTCTAAAACAAAATCGTTTAAAACACTACGGCTGTTTTTAAACATGTTTAAAATACTGTTTTAAAACAAAGTGTTTTAAACATAACAACCCTGGTAACTAGGCGTGGCACATTAAGTAAACTTTTAGGCTTTCCTAAACTTGAAATTTTACTGTATGCTTAATCTAGGATTAGAAGCACTCGTTAGCAGCTTCAAATTCCTAAGAAAATAAATTATCACAACTCATCTTCTTAAAATATTAAAACAAGTTGAACTTATGCAATCCAATCAACGATTTTAGGAGAACGTTTTTATTGGAATAATTGTAAAAAATCAACAGACTAGTAAATTGACATAACATTCATAGAATCTACACAGAAATAAATAAACTTTGATTGACCATACTTAAATCAAAGGTAAAATTTGATTTGTTTAATATTTATTTTATCAGCGTATTTCTTTATTAAATTAAATTTCATTCATTTTAAATAATTTCTGAACAAATAAGTTTCTGATTGAATGTCTAACAAGGGTTTCCACAACCAGATTAAGCATGAAGAAAAATTTAGAGTTTAGAAAAGCCTGGAAATATGTATTTGTCGGCGGGGCGCGCGAGCGAAGCGAATCGCGCCCCGGAAAAACAAAATTTTCAGGCTTATCTAAATTCGAAATTTTACTTCATGCACCACGCGTATAATAAAACACTGATCTTAAGTAAAGTCCAAAATATATTCAGCTCGATTTTATATTTAACCTCACATTAATTAATTTTACAAATGTTTATTGCGTCTAACCAAATGTCTAAGGCCAACGAGGTATCGGCAGAAAGCAAGTGTTTTGGCTAAAAAAACATTCGCGAATGGACAGGGATCTGGAGCGTGGAACAACTTTTTAGACTAGCGGAAGACCGGCACGAATTCGCCAAAGTGATCTCCAACGCTAGGGAGACCAGACACGGCACATGAAAGAAAAAGAACCAAATTTTACGCTTTCAAAACTTAGGAAATTTGGTTTGGGATATGTAGGTATACTTAAAATATTGATAGTGTTATAGATATAAGTGTATATTACATTAGATATTTAGGATTCTTTTTATTTATGTACCCTTTTATGTACACTTACATTGAATGAGTGTTTGTGCATGTACAAGTTCTAATCTGACAAGTAGGTAATTAAATTCTTAATCATTTTATTAATGAGTATAAGATGATTTTTCGTAAAATCAAAATGAGATTATATTGATAAACGAGGTAAATTTAGCACAAAACATGATAGGTCGTAAGTAAGGAACTATTTGGGAAATGTTCCTTGATTAATAAATAATTAAAAAGGATAAGTCGGCGAGGGGAAAATTCTCATTAATAAACATAAATCCAGTTGAGATTGGGAATAAATTAAAAAAGGCTCGCGTGTGCCTCAGGTCAATGCGCCGCAAGGTGAGGAAATATTAAGGATATCTGAAATAACGTTAGAGACTGACATCATAATTATTCAGGTGTAATCCATTAGGAACAAATTACATAATTAAAAGTATTAGCAAAGTTGAATAATCAGATAGGGTGATTTAAGTAATTGATTTGATTTTAAGAATAATGCAGTTCCTTTCGTTTAGTACTTGTAATCTTATTAAGATGAAAATGAATTTTGGGAATAATTTCCATCTGTCTTTATAGGGTGTTCTTGATATGTAAAACAAATTCAATTAGGTGATTAAAAGGGGTATGGAATAAGGCATGTAATGGAATTTATATGAGTAGTTTTCTGTAACGACTATTGGAGTTTTCGAGTGTGATGACAAACAAGGCATAAACAAACCTTTTAAAATAATTACATGGATGATAAAATCACATTAAACAAACCAGATTAAAAACAAGTCATAAAATGATCCTCGATCTATGACCCATTAATTAAATACGGCCAGCATAGCCAGTTAGCAGAATAATGCATGCACCATTCATAATGGCTGTCAGAGCTCGCGAGCACTACAAATGTGTGTAATGTATTTTCGGTGGGGAGGGGACGAGGCATTAGCAGAACAATTTGTGCATGCATACTACACCCACTGAATAAACGATTGCACACTGTTTAGACTTTTATTTTTATTTCACTTAATATCCACCAGACTGATAATTCTTTCTTTTTTCTATACTTACTCAATAATATCTCACGGTAATTACAAAATTAGAATTTTAATTAAAAACGACCTCGACGCGCACCCCCCGGACCATGGCGTAACTTCCATTCCATTTAATAAACCAAGAATGCAGAAACTACTCAAAACAACACTAGCCCATTATATCACAAATTTAATTTTGAACTACACAGGCCAACGGCGAACAAACAAAAATGCACCCTTTTATCCTTAATCCTCCATTATTTCATTCCGTATCATCACCTTCATCCATCAGTAGAGAGCTTACGGAGACGGATACAATGAGTTCTAACGGCCTATCCACATTACGCATTACGGTCACTCTTATGACTCTGAAATACCCATTAAAACATTCTACTGCGTCGTAGTACAGATAAAATTACCAGATGAAATAAAAAGTTTCCTATTGCTAATGCTTAACGGTCCACTTCATCTCTGGGGGATTACTTAAACCATTTGGCATGTCTTCCGCAGCCAAATGACCAATAGATAGCCCAAGCGGATGGTCATCGCAATACGCCATTTACTTCCAATTAACAATCGGCTCAATGATCATTTTGCGTCTAAGCTAAGCTGTGCAATCAATTGATTCATAAAAACGTGAGTGTGTTCTAAACAAGTTTATGGGGGAAATTGTCGGAGTGGTCATAACAATATCCGCCGTGTTTACTAAGGGAAATGAGAGGTGTTTATTGCCCCTCAATCGTTCTGCTTTTATAATTAGGTGGCGCGACCCTAATTAGTTTTACGAGGATCATCAGATAAGTGAATGGGGTGAAAGTGATACAACGGTAGTAAAGCTCGGTTAAACAGAATGCGACAACCGGATGTTGCTTCTCCGGATGCTTTTATTACACACTGTTTTTATTTACGCAGGCTTTCACTTCAAGTCAAGTGATTCTAACACTAATTCTAATGGGGTCTCTGCAGTTTTTATCCACTATCTTGATCTGCTAGTTGCAAGTAAACATTTGCAATGTATGTAATACGTTATTTTCACTTTGATTGCATTTTTGTTTGGTTTGGATACGAATAAGACAAGGACACATTGTACCTTACAAGCTTACAAAGTATTATTGCGGAATGCATTTATATGGTTTAAGAAAGTGTGCAAATTTCAAAAGCACTAAAATAAACATCATTCAATAGCCAGTCTACAATTAAAAATTAACATGTATTTTGTACAATAACACGTGTATATAAACTGTTCAATAAAGATGTATATCTTATCATGTTTCGGTATTTTACATGATTTCTATATACAGGGTGAGTCATTTCTCTTGCACTCAAGTATCTCAACAATTAATTATTTTATGAGAAAAAGTTTCAAATCAACCCTCTATATTTAAGAGAGGCAAATTGATCTGTAGTGAAAAGAAGTTCCTACAAGGCCCCCATAGGGGCCCATGGGGGTCAAATTCATAATTTTAAATGAGAACCCCCATTTTTATTTTTTATTCATATAGTTCTTTCTAATCTCTATAAATGGCGCTGTAATGAGAACATTTATTTTACAATTTTTTTTCCTATTTTCTTGATATTTTCCAGATAAGTAAGTAAATATATTTCTCGTTCTATTTTTAGTTGTTGTTCAGTTCTCGTTCAAATTCTGTTATTACCGTGTTTTTATGTATGTTGATTTAAGATAATTAATTTGTAATCAGTTTATACATCTTAACAAATATTTCTATTTACTTATCTGGAAAATATCAAAAAAATTAAAAAAATTAGTACAAAAAATGTTCCTCATTACAGCGCCATTTATAGAGATTAGAAAAAAAAGTTCAAATAAAAGTTACTTCTTTTTGAGATAAAAAAAATGGCTTCCCATTTAAAATTATGAAGTTGATCTTCGTGGGCCCCCGTGGGGACCTTGTTGAAACTTCTTTTCACTACAGATTAATTTGCCCCTTTAAAATATGGGGGGTTTATTTGAAACTTTTTCTTGTAAAACCATTAACTGTTGAGATATTTGAATGTCTCAAGATAAATGACTCACCCTGTATACTCCGCGCCATTACTAAATAAACACTCACTAAACGTGGGTGAATTTTAATAAGATTTTTAGGAAAGATGTATTTTATTCGTGCTAAGAAACGATGCAATTTTCAACAAGATTCAACTAATAAATGGAGATGCCATCGACAATAAAACAAAAATGCTTTGATCTTATTATTTTGACAATAATTAAAATTCGGCACTTTAAACCAAACTTTTCAGATTAATTAGTCTTAGTCGATTGTAAAAGAATGCCACCTATTCAAAAATGCGCAAATTAAAATGCAAGTTTGTGTTATATCTCGAAAACTAATGACGATATAAAATATCTAATACAATTTTTTATTTAGTGTAAAATTATCGAAAACCTAGCATTTTGTAGTTTTTTTTATCTTTTAATTACTGAGAAAAATCGATTTGAAGAAATCGGCACTTTACATCTTTCAAAATATCTAGTTGCCCTTGACTTTTCGCACTACTTAGCCCATTTAACCGTTTCTCTATCTTATAGTTTCTGAGATCTTCATAGAGGACATGAAAAAAACTCACCCTGTATAAAAAGATATGAGGGAGTGTAATAGAATAAGATAATAAGTTCTAAATAGACTATAAAAAATAAAGATGTAATGTATATGCTGTGTGTGTTTAAAGAGTTTATAAAAAACACCTAACTATTGAGCGATAGTATCAGAGTGGAAGTGTTGGAGGAAGTATGTAATACTTCCTTTGGAGGAATGTAGTAGAGTTCACTTTCCGCAATTTGAGGGAGCGTTTGTGTTGGCTGCCAACACCATAGCCGAGAAGAAAACATTCCCTTTCTATGTATTTGAATGGGACGTCAAGTTGTCAAATGTTGGGACCGCGAGTATCACGCACAATATGCTCCTACCGCGCCGTGAGAGCAGGGCGAAGCGGGGGCGGCGAATCCAATCTGGCACCGGCACACTTTCCTATGTTCCTATGTCTTTTTATTCGTTTCCATTCGCATTCCTATTTCATGTATAGATGCGTGTTTATGATACACATAAAACACTTCAACACGACGGGAAACAATAGCGGTACAACACCCCCCAAATAGAAACTCGATGAGCGTGTAGTGCTCACAAAACGGTTACCGTTATGGTTTCCGGAGCCTGGACACTTTTTCTACTTGTTGTTTGTCCAGTCCCTCTGAATGAAATTTATCTACTGGAAAACGCGGCCAATTTTCTGATTACAATTTTGAATTAATTCCAAGCTTGGGGCTTTAAATAATTCCAATTAAAACTAGCGTGAAAATCCCGCCAATTTTTAATACAACTGAAACCTTTTTCCCACATTTCCACTGCACAATTCATCATAACACTAACACCAACACTCTAAATTCTACCGCTTTTAGTAAGCAATTAAATTAAGAGCTATAGCTAATGGTCGATGCTATTTGTCACCATAATTTATCACATTGGAGGAATGCCATAATTACACACAGCTACCAAAAATCCTCCTCATACACGCACCCCTCAACTCCTTCGCTATGTCATTATTTCGCACATTCCCCATTGAACGTACTTTCCCTTCCACGCTTATTAATATTTACCACTAAGTTTCACAAACAATTTCAGCCACGTTACAATCTTGTCAAAACTTCCCCGGCTATAATTGTAATAATAATGTAAACACAACATTACAACGACTTCATACAACAATATAATTTCAAGTAACATCATTATTTTAGCGAATTTCCTTCCCATAAACTCTCTTAACAGCGCAAATAAAGTGGACACATGCATCACACCACATCAAAACTAGAAATGGACCTAGAAATGGTGCCAAAAAAACACAACGATATTTATTAACAGGAAGCTGCTATCACCCCAACATCCAATTTTCGAATAATATATTAATTCTACATCTCTTAACTTTGTTATTCAGGATATGTTCATATATTTTCCCGCATTCACACAGCATATATGGCGCTCTTATCCCGTTTTAACATCATAATCACAGCTTAATCCGCCTGGGAAATGGGATTAATTATAAAGATTTTAAACTTCACGAGGGTCTTACAACTAATGAAGTGTAATGTTACACAATTACAACCTAGTAATTCTCTATTCTGACAGCAAATATTTCTTATAATTGAATGCTATATAATGTACCTACTCTTAATTACATTATTGATATTTCGTTACAGAGCTGGGACGAATCCTCATAAATAGGATTAGAATCACGAATCCGAATCACCTAATATGATTCGAATCATGAATACTCAAATAAATGATTCGTAAGAGATAAATATGATTCGAATCAAAGATTCAAATTCTGTTTTTTCGAATCACGAATACAAATCCTTTAAGAATACATTTAATTTTATTATTTTTTTCCAACCATTAATATATAAACATCGTTACCAGTTGTTATAACAAAAATATTCAAAACCTAATTATTTTCTATTAACACTAAACATCGTTGATAATAGACTAAATATCTGAGTCCTTGTTACTCTGATTAAAGATGTATTTGTGTGTTTTTGAACTTCACTTCAAATCAGTGTTTTGTACGCGTGGCGCATGAAGTAAAATTTCGAGTTTAGAAAAGCCCGAAAATTTGTCTCGGGTCGCTGCGCGACCCTCGACAAATTTTCACGGGGCTTTTCTAAACTCGAAATTTTACTTCATGCTTAGCCTAGGAGTGGAAACACTCGTTCAAAACTTCAAATTGAATTTTATTATAAAATCGACGAATGCCTGAAAATTACGGATATAAAAAAATCACTGAATATCATTAAAACCAGGAAAGTCAGAGAAAAGCCATGGAATTATATTCAAATTGACCAAAACACTAACAAGAAGTAATTAATATGATATTATTAAATTTGTCAAAATCAGCAGGCAAATTACAAAACACGTAAAACTTTATAAAATTTACTTTAATATTGACAAAAACAATGTAAACAATTTAACAAAATGGGGGTTTCCCACAGAAGAAAGGTCAGGGAAATGCCGGAAAATTTAACATATCAGATTGTGTGGCTACCATGTCAGTTCTACTTCAAATAATATTAAACAAAATTTTGAAAACTATATTATTATCTTTAAAAACATTTTCAGTTATTTAATGTTCTTATCAAAGCATTCAGTTTAAAGTTTCGAACGAGCGTTTCCCCTCCCAGACTAAGCATGAAGTAAAATTTCGAGTTTAGAAAAGCCCCGTGAAAATTTTTCTCGGGTCGCTGCGCGACCCGAGACAAATTTTCTGGATTTTTATAAACTCGAAATTTTACTTTATGCGCTACGCGTATAAAACAGTGATTTAACAAGGAATTTAAAAACACACAAAAGACATTTTCCAAGTTAATCCTTACAATTAATTCGAATTATTTTTGACGATTCAAAACCTTTTGTAAGTATTCGAATCCTTTTTTAAATATTCGAATTCTTTTACAAGGATTCGAATCACCTACATTTGGATTCGAATACGAATCCTCTTAAAAAAATGTAACGAATCCGGATCACGAATCCAGTTGAACTAAAGTATTCGAATGCCTCTTTTGAATCCTCTAAAAGGATTCATATCCAGGATTCGAATCCTGAATGATTCGAATCCTGCCAAGCTCTGTTTCGTTATAATTATTTTTATTTATACTAAAAGAATATTCATCTCTAAGCAACCTTTTAAAACATATATGAAAATCTTGGTCCAACATTAGTATATTGTACAACGAAAGTGGAGATGATGCCTATATCTCACGACGGCAAGTTTGGGGCACGACGCCGCACAATGTGCCAAATCCGAGCGCGAGCGCCAGGGGGGGATTTGGAAGAAAAAAATTAAATTAAAAATTTCGAGAAAAAAAACATATCCACTCCATTGTAGATACATGAAACCCTTATAATCTTGCATGTTTATATTTTTTAACCCCCTATATTATTAACAATTAACGCTTAAAGTTGAGCAATTTAGAAAACATCAATTTTACGGCATTTCATTCGCAAGTTTAAATAATTTATTACATGGATAGTAGGCGTACTATAAATATAACATTATACACTATTGTTTATAACATAATACTGTATATTATGGTTGAAAGATCAACTCTCTAAATATTTTAGAAAAAAAGTTAAAAAAATTTGAATATGAAATATATTTTAAATATAAATTTTAACTTTAGAAAGTGTTATAAAAAAATGCCAACTCGATGAGGTCTGTGACTATCACTAAAAATTAGTTCTATGTTTTCTCTAACTACCCTCAAAATTTCGTATCTCCACCGGTGCGTTTTTTGGGGTCTTTTTAATTTTTTTATTCGACGCCACCAATTAAAATTGGGTCGGGCGAGGCCCGTGTGCGGTGAGCATCGCGGAGTCGAGCGCGCTATTCTCGAGCAGCACGCAACATGATTTCTGCGTTGGCCCCCGTAATTTTATTTAACATAGCATATCATTCTTAGTAATATGGTTTAAGTTCTTGGCAGTATTTTAAGATAAAATTATTTTTAAGTTTACAAAAAATAAGTATTACCTCTTATTTACGAATACGAGTATCAGTAACATCCAGTTTCAATGAATAATTAAATTGATCTAAATCCCAGATTCATACTTTATCTCCAATTTTATACATTTTTCACTTATGTACATATTAGGGCTGCGATTCAAATCCGGATATTCATGGTATCCTGATAAAATAAAAAATATTCGAATAGCTGAATATTTGGATAGTAACTATCCGAATAATCGGTTATTCGTAATATCCGGATATTTGCAATATTCGGATATTTAGAATATCCGCATTATTATCCGCAGCGATACGTAGATCAACGTTGCCAACGTTGCCATAGCGCGCCACACTGCTCTTTTTCCCATTGCAATCGCTGATAGATTAAAAAAAAAAATGCGAGCATATTTTAAAACTTTGTACACACGAACATTTCTGTAAATTTCGATATTTAATAAAATCTAATAAGATTTTGATCTTTTAAAGTTACGTTTCAGTATATTAAATCCATCAAGATTTTTTAGGTCGCGCCCCCTCATAACTAATAAATTTTAATTTAATACGGATATCCGCATTATAAGAATATTCGCATTGTCCGAACATCAGCATTATCCGGATGTCCGAGATATTCGAATATATTGCAGGGTTGTTATGTTTAAAACACTTTGTTTTAAAAACAGTGTTTTAAACATGTTTAAAAACAGCCGTCGTGTTTTAAGCGGTTTTGTTTTAAAAGATTTTTTTATTGTCTTAAGTTATCTTAAGTATATTTTATTTTCTAAACGTTCGAGTTATTTTCAATTAAAAGTCAAAACCGTACAACTTTATAGAAATATTTAGGTAAATCAAAGTTTTAAACATTCAAAACATGGAAATTCATTAAGAAATTTTTATGAAAATTCGTGTGAATGCTAAAAAGACATTGTTCTTTCTGAATATGTGAAAAACAAAAAATACGTCATCGGCAGTTTTCGAATTATTTTCAATTGAAAGTCGAAAGAGTGGAATGTTATGAAGATATTTAGACAGATTATAGTCGAGTATTTTATTATAATTGTCGAAAAATATCCAAAAACGTCGTAACTGGTAAAACATATCATTTCTGTCATCAAAAAACATAATACCAAAAAAATTAAAATACACAAAACATTTTCAAAAACATCAAAATTGTAAACTTAAACACGTAAAATAAATTTGTTGTTCAAATTTAAAACAAACACAAATTCGTGTACGTTAAAAAATCAAGTTCAAATCAAATCAAGTTTTATAAAATCAACATAAAATTTACTTAGAATCAATTGCAGTTGCATATGCTTTACAGACAATTAAATTATGACAGCGCATTTTTCCAAAATATTAAGCTAAAGTTGAAATTATGCAATTTTTCTTTTAAGTTTAATTTAAAGCTTCTAACGAGTGTTTTCCACTCCCTGATTAGGCATAAAGTAAAATTTCGAGTTTAGAAAAGCCTGAAAATTTGGCTTGGTCGCTTAGCGCGAAGCGCGGAGTGGCCAAACCAAATGTTCAGGCTTTTCTAAACTCAAAATTTTGTTTCATGCGCCACGCGCATAAAACACTGACGTATTGTAATGTTTAAAATATACTTCTAAATCAGTATGCTGCTGAAAAACCGTATTTAAAGTTTCAGATTATTTCAGTGTTTTACACGCGTGGTGCATGAAGTAAAATTTCGAGTTTAGAAAAGCTTGAAAATTTGGTTTGGTCGCGTAGCGCTACACGACCAAACCAAATTTTCAGACTTTTCTAAACTCGAAATTTTACTTCATGCTTAACCTAAGAGTGGAACACACTGTTTAACTTCCAGTAATTTGAACTTTTATAAAAATAACGAATGCCTCAATTTAACGATTTTAGGAGAATGCTCATTTTGAGACAATTGTAAAAATTCAGTCGTAATGGAAATTTTAATATCTCTATTGGATTTTTCAAAATATCAAACCAAAGTTGAAATTATGCTATTAAATTGACAATTTTGGGAAAATGTTTTCTTTGAACAAATTGTAAAAAATTAAAATTTTATGCCATCAACGTGAAATTCACACAATTTACTTAGAATTGATAAGACTTACATCTTATGGAAAGAAAATATAATTATCTTGACGAATTTTCCAAAAATATTCAGCCAAAGTTGAAATTTTGCAATAAAATTGTCAATTTTTGGAGAATGTTTTTTTTGAAAAAATTGTAAAAAATTAAAATTTTACACCATCAACGTGAAACTCACAGAATTTACTTAGAATTAATTGCACTTACATCTTATAAAAAGAAAATTATACTATCTCACCACATTTTCTAAAAATATTCAGCCAAAGTTATAAATATGCTATAAAATTAACAATTTTAAGAGAATGTTTTATTTAAAAAAGATGTAAAAAAATAGAACCCTATACTATCAACATTACATTGACAGAATTTACTTAGAAATGATTGCACTTACATCTTTGAGAAAGAAAATTAAATAATATAACCACGTTTTCCGGTAATAGTCAGCCAATGGTAAAATTATTCAATAAAATCAACGATTTTAGGTGAATATTTTTTATTTAAACAATTGTAAAATATTAACAGATTATCAAATTAACACAAAATTCTGAAAACTTACACAGAACTTCAATTAGTTATAATTAAAATTTGAATATCTTTACTAAATATTCCAAAAATATCAACTAAGTTTCAAGTCAAAGTCCGTGATTTAATGAATAATAAATTCTGAAGAAATAGTCGCTCAAATAATAAAGCGCAACTCTTTTGAACTTGACATTTTCTCAAAACAAAAGGCGAACGACAGGCAAAGAATGTGGCTTCAAAGTGAGGTAACGCTCGATTGATTTCAAACTTAAATCAAGGCTTAAATTTAAGGTCCAAGTCTGTGTTTTAATAATTTGTAAAAAAAAATGGCCGAAATATCTAAGCTTAACTTTGTCTATGGATTTTATATTTTCATTAAACGAAGGGCAGACGACAGCCGAAGAATGTGGCTTTGAATTAAAGTAAAGCTCAATAGTTTTCACGCTTAAATCAAGGCTTAAAATTAAATTAAAAAAAGTGATTTTCGCAGAGCGAATTAAATTTAATACAACCAACAAAAAAAACGGATGGCTCCAATCATTATTTTGGCCAACTTTATTGTAAACTTTTTAAATTTCACGAAACAAGCGACAAACGACTATCAAAGAATCAAACTGTGATGTGACGCAACGTTTAATTGTTTTTACGTTAAAATCAATGTTTTAATTTTAAGCTGCGCTTTCATTATTTCAAAAAAATATCTAGATTTTACAAAATCGAGCATAATTTTTTTTCAAAAACACTTAATTTTCATGCGACAAAAAAAAACTACAAATACATTTATTTGTAGTTTTCTAATTTCTTATTATTATTATTCATTTAAACATTCAATATTTGTTTTACAAGACTATGTTTTTTTTTTGATTTCTCAAAATAACTGAAATTTTTATTTCACGAAACCGAATGCTTATTTTAAGATTATCTGAGAATTGAGCGTTTCGAACTTAAGTGGAAGCTTAAATTTTAAGTTAATGTTTTCGAATTAAAATTGGCTTGTTGAATCCAACGGTCGTAACTTTAACCTTTTGTAATTTATTTTCCAAGTAATGAATTCTATTTATTCCCACGTGATAGCAAAGCGCATTCTTTGCTCTTGCGATTCCTAAAAAGTTCATAAAAATCCGAAGTTTCGGTAATATTTCACAATTTTTTTTAAACGCAACAAATGTGTTCACTATTATCCCGATTCACTTATTAAGCAACTTTAACCATCTATAGTTTGTTTAAAACCATTATTTCCTCTAGCGATTCCTGAAAATTTTATGAAAATCCGACGTATTAGTAATTTTTCACATTTTTTTAAAACACTGCATAAATAGGATTTTAACGGTGTTTTAAACATGTTATGTTTTAAAGACGTTTTAAACATGTCTTTAATTGTTATTGTTTTAAACGGTTTTCAATGAAAAAAACGCGTTTTGTGAAAAAAAAAATGAATAAAACGTTTTATTTAACAACCCTGATATATTGTAACAGACTATAGGAAAATTCTTTATCCGGAAAATCCTGATAACGAATATCCGTTATTCGAATAATTTGTATCCGGATAACCGCAGCCCTAGTACATTTGTCCTTTGACTTACAGAGTTTTCATATGCTATTTTGATATTTTTCGCGCTGTATTCTTGCTCTGTATCTTTGGCAGAATGTCTCAACTCCAGAGAAGTACACGAATCACTTTCACACTCACCATCTATATTGTTTTTAATTATAGGGACAATTTGAAAATTTGCTTATGACGGAATCTCTTTACATGTGTCATTTACAAAACTTCAATCGGCTCAGTACGAGTTTTTACCCGGGTTACGTAAACAAACGTAACTAACAAATTTTTATATTCTAACAAGTGTGGATATGATGCTTTAGTGTGCAAATATGATATGAATTTCAGGGTAGGAGTAAAAAAAAGTACTAAACTACTAACGTTAATATTGCTTTTTAACATATGAGTTTTATCAAAGCTTCATACCAGTGGTTCTCAACTTTTTTTTAAGCTGGCAGTACTCAAACAAAAAGTTTCAAATGTTAAAGACGCCCTGCTATTAATACAATTTTACAATCAAGTATATCTGAATTTGTTGAACAATTATTAAAATGTATCTGCCCTGGTTGAGAACCACTGCTATAGACATCCAGGAAAATTGTCTTTTAAGTATACATATCTCGATGTATAAGCTGTAAATGTTTAGGCATTAATTAATTCTCACGTTAATAAATTTAATAATAACCTATGTATTTCATCTGCGAATGTGAATCAAAACCAGTTTACCGATAATTTCCCGGTTGATCACAATATCGCTGTTTTATAGGCAAAAGCCATTAAATACACGGAAAATAAATAGGATTCTATGAATTGACTTTAACGAGTGTTGTCCACTTCCAGACTAAGCGCAAAGTAATATTTCCAATTTAGAATAACCTGATCATTTTCAGGCTTTTCTAAACTTGAAATTTTACTTCATACGCCACGGGTATAAAACACTGATTTCAAGTGAAGTTCACTTTTTCACAATATTTCAGTGTTTTTAGTGTTTAATACGCGTAGCGTATGAAGTGCAATTTCGAGTTTAGAACAGCCTGAGTCTACACGTTCAGGCTTTTCTAAACTCGAAATTTTACTTCATGCTTAATCTGAGAATGGAAAACACTCGTTTAAAACTTAAAATTGAACTATATAAATAAGAAAACTGATGACGTCATTGCTTACTTATAATTTACCGTAAAAAATAAAGTGAACATAAAAAATAATGTTTTGGTAATTATTAAAAATTATTAAAAAAATAGTTCAATGTAAAACTTTAAACGAGCGTTTTCCATTTCCAGGTTAAGCATGAAGTAAAATTTCGAGTTTAGAAAAGCCTGAACGTTTAGATTTGGACGCGAAGCGCCTAATCTAAATTTTGGCTTTTCTAAACTCGATTTTACTTTATGCGCCACGCGTATAAGACACTGATTTAAAATGAAGTTCACTTGTTACAATAATTCAATGCTTTCAGTGTTTAATACGCGGTAAAATGTCGAGTTTATAAAAGCCTGAATTTGGATTTGGACGCTTCGCGTCGTTCAGGCTTTTCTATATTCAGAATTTTACTTCATGCTTAATCTGGGAGTGGAAAACACTCGTTTAAAGCTTCAAATTAAACTATTTGAAAACATAAACCGATGATGTCATAGCTTACAAACAATTTACTGTAAAAAAATGAAGCGAACATAAGAAAGTATGTTTTGCTAATTTTAATATCGAAGGATTTTTAAAAATTTAAACTATTTATTTTTTAATAAATTTATTGCATCATTTTGCCGCGTAGTGTATATTTTTAATGAGTATACATTAAATATATGACGTACGTATCTAATTTAGCAAATTAATAATTAAATTTAAAGAAATTATTTACATATAAAATATGTTCTTTAACAAACAGAAGGATTTATTTCAATTGTCCAACTGAAATAATTTATTATGCTTAATTTTAATAAAAACATTTATTAAGTTTTGTTAACATTCATATCACCATTCCAGCGAATCAGTTCTAGATCCAAATCGTACTTTTTGCCGGTTGAATTGTAATTAAAGTAATTAACGTCAGATTTTAAACAAATTCCTTAATTAGAACACCGATTACGTATTTGCAGATGGTACACTTTAAAGGGCCCGGGAATGCTTATGCCGATCGAAAGGCGAACTCGCCCTAAATTCATTAATTAATTTACTCTTCCACATTGTAACTATGCCAAATGTTGTAGTTTACTATATATTTCGATATATTGTTTACGCTTAATAAATACTAGTTTCTGGTTTATATTATATTTTATTAACATACTTACTTTAAATAACTAAATATAAACAAAATTATTCTTTTGTACAAGATCGTTATAGCCAATTAGGGATCGTAATACCCTAAAATGGTAATTTTTTTTTACCGGTGTTTTGGTAAATTAAATAAAACAATTTGGTCCAGTAAGCACGTTTTGTGTTTTGATATCAAAAGAAATCTTTACTTCTTAACTAACGCATTTGTATAATTGTAATTACAGTTGATTTATACGAGGGGTGATCAAAAAGTAAGGTTACAAAATGTACACGTTTCATTGCAGGCTGTGTAACCTTATTTTTTGACACCCCTCGTATGTTTCTCAACTTCACATTTTTTCAACATTTGATGGCGCATGTAGTAAATATTTCTAGTTCAGAAAAGCCTCAAATATTAACTTAATGCTTAATCTGGGAGTAGGAAACACTTGTTAGAAAAATATTGAACGCATGGATTACTCCACTAGCGTGAAATCATCTTGAATTATATTTGCCTTAAAGTCATTCAAAAATAATACAGCTATAACCCACTTAGATTTATTTATTTTTTAAACTGAATAATACTACTATCCAATGTACAAAATCTGAAGATTTTTAGACTCACTTGAATCCAGTTCTGTGTTTAGACCCCTTGAAGATAGAAGTCATTTAAATACTATTCGGTTTCCATATACTTAATAACATCTAGTCATAAATGACTTCTAACAAAGGATTAACTTGATTCAGTTACGCAAATATTAAATTAACGAATAAAGCAAATTTATTAAACGATTAAATTAATAATATTTTAAATCCTAATCAACGAATGCTACACATTTTAACTTTCAGCTAAGCAGTATATTTTGAACTTCAATTTCAATCAGTGTTTAATATGCGTGGCGCATGAAGTAAAACTTCGAGTTTAGAAAAGCCTGAAAATTTGGATTTGCCGAGGCTCGACTCGCTTCGCTTGCGCGCCCCGGCAAATCCAAATTTTCAGGGTTTTCAAAACTCAAAATTTTATTTCATGCTTAACCTTGGAGTGAAAAACACTCCTTAGATGCTTCAAGTTTTGTAAAATTGTTTTTAAGTATATATATATGTATAAGAAGTAAATTTTTCCAAGTTCGTTGTTTTTTAAAAGAGTTCAGTTTGAAGCTTTAGAGTATTTTCCACTCGCTGGCTAAGCATAAAGTAAAATTACGAGTTCAAAAAAGCCTAAAGCTTTTGGATTGATCGCGCAGCAGGAAATTTTACTTCATGCGCCACGCGTACAAAACACTGAATTATTTTAAAGTTCAAAACACACTACTTTGGAATATTGCTCGAAAAGTATATTTCAAACTTCACTTAAAATCAATCTAAAATGCTTCAGGCTTTTCTAAACTCTAAATTTTATTTCATGCTTAGTCTGGGAGTGGAAAGCACTCGTTTAAAGCTTAAAATTGTATTAAATGGATTCGATAGCTAACGCCATCTAATGCTCTATAGTGGCATCGTCAATGACACGAATGCACAAGTGCATATATAGGTCACTGTTTCGTCCACGGAGCTATACTCTGTGTAACCAGAAAACAAATATCAAAATTGAATTTAAGTTCAGTATTCCGGCACCGAATACCTACAGACGCTTTTAATAGTTTTCACATATCGGCTTGATAAAGTAAGAAATGTTCAGTATTCCTCAGCACTGGGTCGGGACCCCACTGAAAAGGACTTTGAAGTCCGAATCGCGTTTGAGTTCAGTATTCCGGCACCGGATACCCACATCCGGTGCCGGAATACTGAACTCAAATTCACTTAAAATTGTACTCTTATAATAAAAAAATAGCCAATATCTGATAATTCACAGCATAAACGCTGTAATTGGGACATGTATACTGTAAACTATATCAAAACACTATTGAAAGTTTTCCCATGACTGTAACTTAACCTTAAAAATGTATTTGTTTAAATCAGTGGTGGGGAAACTTTTTTTAAGACGGGCCATTTGTAATAACCAGACAATCGTAGCGGGCCAAAGAATAATGCTTAATCGTAGGTAGGTAGTTTTTATGCGGGTCGTCACATTACGAAGTAAGAACGCGTTCAAACATTCTCACGACGGCACTCTTAAACGGGCCGGATTAAACCTTTCCGCGGGCCGGACTTGGCCCGCGGGCCGTAGTTTCCCCATCACTGGTTTAAATCATCTACAGTGTGTTCTGTAGTAAATTTCCGATTTGTAAGTGATTTAACTCGAAATTAGATTGCGCGACATTTTTCGGTGTGTAAGTATATTGAAGACCATGCTTTGGGAAATCAATTGATATACAACGATTCTCTGCTAAGGACCGTGCTCTCTGCATAGAAGCGCATTACAAAAATGATAATTCTCCCATTGCCGCGCGAATATATTTTTCGCATCATGGCTTACAAAATATTAATCGTGCTCTTTCAGAGAAATTGATCAAAAGTTATGTTGAAAAATTTGAAGAAACGGGCACCAAAACGCCAAGAAAATGAAGAATACACCTTAAACCTAAAGTGTACGAAGTATTTGAATCTGAAGGAGTAAATACAAAAAACCACCCGAGAAATTCGCGCCATAACAGCGGCCATAAGGTCGGTACAAAATTTTAGGGTCCGTTTAGAAGAAGTCATCCGTTGTGAAGGACGTCATTTGAATGATGATGATGTTTCACAAATAATTTGCCAAGGAATAAATGTTAATTTGTAATTTTTCTGAATAAAAAAGTGTGAAGAGTAAAGAAGTTATTTCACTAAAATATCGGAAATTTGCCACAGGACACCCTGTATTTAGTTGGTTCATTTAATTTCAATGTTAAAACATTCACTGCCTACCTTGGTAGAGTTTTAAAACTGCATTTTATGCCTTTGAGTAATAATAAGACTCTTCTTCTTCTTGTTGTTTAATGGACTTGGCAACTATGCCTTGTCACACTTTGCTGTATACCTTAATTAGTAGTCTTAAAACTGTCATTACTAAACAGTTTTAAGACTATACAGTAAAGTGTTGCAACAAATTATGAGTCACAACATGTGTCACAGTAGCCATACTACTAGAGTGTAAAATGTTACACTAAACTATTTGTTCCATTAGTCACAGTAGTCTTAATACTGTCTACTAATGTGTATTAACAATAAATAAATTTGAGTTCCATTTAAAATTAATTAATTTGTCAGCTCTTATTACCGATTTTATACAAGCGTATCTTCAATATTTTTTTTTGTGAATTAGTAAATGTTAATGTAGACCTGTAGATTTAATTACATTATTTTTCATGTTATTTACTTTACTCTCTTTGTTATGATTTTTGTAAAAAAATAGGCATTGCCGTAAATAAATAGTATTATTATTATTAATAAGGTTTTAACTGTAAATAATAAGCCACCTAGGCTGCAGTGCATCCGGATCCGAAAGGAAGACGGCCCCCACAGAAAACTGCCTTATTAATAATAATAATAATATTTATTTATGGCAATGCCCTTTTTAACAAAAACCATTGCAAAGAGAGTAAAGTGATACAATAAAAAGTAATCTTTGTTTAGTCATGTTTCTTTTTTTTCTTCCTCTAAGACATTTCACACTCAACTCAAATAAAATACTACATTTTATGCCTTGATTTAATTTTGAAAACAATTAAAATAGACATTATTCTAAAGCCTGGTTTTTGAAAAAAGTTATGATCAATTGTTTCTGCAACAGTTTATAAACACACAAAAAACTAGTGACATTGGCCTTGATTTAAGTTTGACAACAATTGAAAGTTACAATATTCCAAAGCCTAGTTCTGTTGCTTCTGTTAATTTTTTGTTTCACCTTTTTGAAAAAAGTTATGACCAAGTGTTCCAGCAACAGTTTATATAAGTTAATAAACACGACAAAAAATGAGTGACATTGGCTTAAGATATAAGCGTTGATTTAAGTTTGAAAACAATTAATGTAAGAGTTACATTATTTCAAAGCCTGGTTCTTTTGGTGTTGTTTAATTTTTGGTTCGTGAAAAAAGTCAATTGTTTCAGCAACAAAGTTAATAAAACATTACAAAAAATAGCTAAAGTTTTAAGCTTCGATTTCAGTTTGAAAACAATTGTAGGTTATATCTTTCACGGTTCTTTTATTTTTGTTTAGTGGAAATATCACTTTTTAGAATTCCCAAAAATAAAAAGTCTTTGTATACATTTTTAAAAGCTTGGTAATAATTAATTTAAATATAAAAGATTGTGTGTAAGTTTGTAAATTTAGCTTTCAGAAAATTCTATTTTTATAGACATACAAGTATTACAATTTATAACTTGTTCTTATTCTTTAAGTTTTTTTGTATAAAACATACTAAATCTTCCTTACTAGACTCCTAGTCATAAAATAACGATTTGCCGGCAAATTTCACAGGCCAACAATAAGTTTATGACTTGGATTTATCCATTTTTTAAAAGTTTTGTCACTAAGTGTCATATTTATGGTTTTTTTAAATATTTGCGAATAAAAATTAAATGACATTCTAAAAATTGCTACGCCACTGAGATTAAATTGTGTACAAATCAATAGAATAGTATATGGGAATTCCCAAATGACGGAAAGCTACGAAAATCTTAAAGTAATGCTTGAAAAAATCTACAATGATCATAATTAGAAAATTTGTGGGGATTTGCAAATTGTGGAACTTCTACTAGGACAGCAGTCAGGGTATACAAAGTACCCATATTTTTTGTGTGAGTGGGACAGTCGGAGTAGACATCAACATTGGAAGAAAAAGGACTATATAAGAAGAGATAATTTAACTCCTGGATCAAAAAATGTTCTGCACGAAATTCTTGTTGATCCACAAAAAATCTTGTTACCTCCACTGCATATTAAACTAGGATTAATGAAGCAATACGTTAAAGCTTTAAATAAAGATGGAAACTGTTTCAAATAACTTTGTAGAAGGAAGACATTTTTGTCGGTCCTCAAATAAGGAAATTAACGAAAGATCAAGAATTTGCTAATACCATGACCGAAACTGAGAAAGATGCATGGATTTAATTTGCTAATGTTATTGAAGGTTTTTTGGGAAATACCAAGGATCCTAACTACAAGGAAATTGTAAAAAACATTCTACAGAAATTTATGGAATTGGGATGTAATATGAGCATAAAAGTTCACTTTTTACACTCGCATCTTGATTACTTCCCCGAAAATCTTGGTGATGTGAGTGAGGAGCAAGGTGAGAGGTTCCAGTAAGCATGAAAGAAATGGAACGCAGGTATCAAGGTCGGTGGAATGTTTCAATGATGGCTAATTACTGCTGGTCAATAATAAGGGATAATCCGGCCCTGGAATACAGAAGAAAATCCACTAAACGTAGTTTTTCATCCAAGAGGGAAAGATCTTCTGGAAATAAATTTTTAGTTAGACTTATTTTACTTCATGCTTAACCTGGGAGTGGAAAACACTCGTTTAAAACTATAAATAGAACTCTTTAAAAAAAAACAACGAATATCTGACGATTTACAAGATATAATTGGGATATGTATATTTAAAAGTAAAACTTCCAATATAATATCGATGCATCAAACTATTTTACATTATATGAATTGTATTATTTTAAGATTAATTCAAGAAAATTTAATAATACCTCGCTAGTGGTGAAGTGAAACGTTGGCATATAAAGCTTTCTCAAATTTTATACTAGTTTTCGTCCCTCTGGACATTTCTCGACATTCCAATCCACATCATCACCGACATACTTATTCTGTTTCTGTTATACATATGTAGGTTCCTTGATATGGATAATATATATACAAATATATACAAAAATCTTTAAAATGAAATGTAAAAGAGGAAGAAAAATCTTTTTAAAATATGTTTAAAAATAGATAATATAAATGCAAAAAAAATTACGAGTTCCTGATTTTAATATAAATTCGTGACATTCGGACGTTTGACTTATATTCTCCCATTAAACATACTTTCTGAAAGTTTTAACTACAAAAAATACTGATTCAAACTAATGAGTTTTATTTAAGATGATAACTTGGGGATATCAAGGTTTCTCAGTGCAGAATTTAACGTTTACACTTTAAATTTGTCATGTAATTGAGACAGCGTTATTAAAAAAGTGGATGTTAACATTATAAAGCTATTTTCTAAAATCTGCAAAAATGTCTAATCACTTGGCGTGGGTTCAAATCCCGATAAGGGCTCAACATTAATGTCCGATTTAACAATAATTCAATTCGGCAACCTTTCTCCTTTCAACCATTCAGAGTTAACACTTTCGTGTGAAATTGTGTGGATTGAACATGAAAATCGATCAAATTTATTAGTCATTATGACCGTGCTCTGCAGGGTTTTGGATGGTATCGGAAACGAAGGAACAAGCGATGCCCAAAGAAGGGAATAATAAAAAATCGTCAGCTGGTGAAATGTTTATTTTGTAAACGAATTTCGCCGTTCATAGGAATTAAAATCGTAAAACAGAATCAAATTTTTTTAATTATTCCGCTTGGGTTTTAGGTCGGATCCAATTTAGTACAGCAAACCGACGACAGTAGAGAATTATAGAAAATTAATCTATGTTAAAATATTCGAAGTGATCAATTATTTCATTTTAAATTAAGAGGTTCAGCTCAATTGGAATTATCGATCCAAAATTTAAATCAGAATTGGCAAGTCTTAATTAAAAATTAATTCGCGTACAATTAATTCTCCACATGATTTCATTCTAGCGTTTAGTTGGGGTTGCATAATAAACAGGAATCATTAAAGCGCGTTGCACACTAAAAATGTAACGTTATGATATGACTAGACAGTGTTAGTTATCAAGTTAAAAGGGTTTGCATAAATAAACAGGCAGCGAGTATGGCTTAAATATTTCACATTTGCTCGTTTCCGTGTATTGTTAGGGTATAAATCTCCCACTCTGTTGTCTACTAATTAGAAAATGCATCAAGCTGATTCACTGATAATTGGGTGCTCCCTGGGGCAGAATTATGGATAATATGGACTGCACCACTACGTGTAAATATTTCTTTGTTACACAGCCTGTTCTCTTAATTCCATATCTACACCTCTTTATCCATTCGGTTTTCACTGAATTACATGACTTTTTTCAGAATTTACTGCATTCATACCTATTCACTTTTATATTAAAGAAAAAATATACATTTCTGTACGCTCCAAGTATGTATTTCCCTTCCATGTTATAGTAATATGCTACACTTACCAGCAAAATATCATCATTTAATATCTGCAGAACAATCGTAACTTTAAAATGGAAGTAATAGCCCATAATATAACATAACCCTTTTGTTCTTGAAGTAATTCATTAAAAGAATCATCGGTTATGCTTTAGTTACAGATAAAAAATGAAAAGATAAATACAGGGATTTTTTCTTTTAGGTATACATTTCACGTTTTTTCGATGTAAATTTTCAGACATTCGTGGTTTTATTCAAAACTTTCAATTTGAAGACTTTAACGATTGTTTTTAATCCCAGATTAAGCATGAAGTAAAAGCCTAAAAATTTGGTTTGGTCTCGTAGCCAAATGTTCACGTTCTAAACTCGAAATTTTACTTCATGCACCACGCGGATAAAACACTGATTTAAGTTGAAGTTTAAAACACAGTGCTTAGTTTTGATCACATGTTTATTAATTTTACAAACGTTTCTTTGGAATTCCTGATAATATACCTAAAAAAAACTCTGCGTATCAATATTTAACAAAATTCACAACTTTTAAATTATTATTATTATTTTAAATAAAACTAATACACATAATAAAATTTTACAAAAACTTTAACTTCATTAGATCTGTGAAAATTACAAAAAATTGACAAAAATGTAATAAATTACCAAACTAACAAAAACATAAAACTCTAAACAAGTAATTGATTAGTGGAATTTGAGCTACGTTTTAAAACTGTCTTTAAAAGATAATTGTGCCCCAAAATTGCTCTCGGGATCCGCTCCTGGTAATGACTGTCAATACGAATTATACTTTCATTAAAAAAATTTAAAAACTGCAGTACTATATTGTCAAAATTACCAACATTAAACAAAAAATGAAAATACGAAAATCGTTCAAAATATTTAAAGTTATACCGTATGTCCGGTTTCAAGAACGCATCATAGGGAATTCCTACGTTCATTTTCAAATATAAATGAAATAGACTTGCTATGTGAAGTAGTCTTATTAAGACTATTTTTGCGGTTTATTATAATTTTATATTTAAATTTCTGCGAATTCAAAATAGTTTTGAAGAAAGTATTAATATTATCACGTCGCCATTTTTTCCTCTAGGTACCCCCAAAGCAAGAAATCACTGATGCTTACATTTCGCAACCGGCCAGACTCTCGGCAAACATCTGTTTCAATACATTGAGTGAATTTCATGCTATGTGAACAAAATGCCCATCCTGTTGGAACCACAAGACATCTGATTGCTCTTCTTCATTATCTTTCTCGTCAAGAGTTTTTTTTAGCCTTTAAAGTACAATTGTCGAAACTTGCATTGCAACAAAAAGCCATAAACCAGAGCAATGTTTAGGGGAGCAATGGTCAACAGTTTCGACCGAAATTTGATGTAAAATATGCATTTTTTAAACATTACAGTTTTACTAGAATAAGCAACTAAATTTCTGGATCTGTATTTCTAGAAATAATCTAGATGGTAGAATTGCATTTTCATTTATATTTTACCACACAACTACAGGGTGGAAAAAATGAATGAATTCGTAAGTTCATTTTGAATAAATAATTCTACTAATAAATACATAATTCATTTCCAATGGATTTCTCTATTTAGTTGTTTCTCACATTTGACAATATTTATGACTGTTGTGTGCAATGTTTGTTGATTAATTGATAATCTGGAGTTTCTTTAATATTTTATGTATGTTATAATTAAACACAAAGTTTCTACATTCCTATAAACCAAAACGTAGGCTAATTTTGTTAATATTGTAGTTAGTATTGAAATAATATTTTTTTCAGGTATTATGCTAACTTTTTATTATTAGTTTTATGTTCTATATTCAAGGTGATTTAGAATATTCGTAATAATAGTTTCATATTTTGTTCATAAGTTTATTTAAAGGAAACAGGTTGAATAAACATAGTTTCGATTATTATTATTTATAAAACTACAGCTGACTTAAAATCTCAAAAAATATGAACTATGATTATTTGTTTTTTTTACAAAAATCGTAATTTAAATGCAAACTGATGGTTAATTACTAAAAATGAAATCGACTCAAATTTAAACAAGTTTTAAATTGACAAACAAAATGCGAGTAGCCTTTGTATAAATTGAAATTGTCTTTGAAAGACGCTCAAAGTTAGAATTTATTTCCGTCAGTTTTCTAACGATTAAAAAAGTAAGTGAAATGTTATGGACATACATGTTTCCACTAAAAAAGGAATATCTAACGTTGTTTCTAAAGTTATAGAGACATTTTTTGGAATTTAAAATATACAAATAAAATTTATAGAAAAATCACACTTTTTAATGATTTTCATCAAAACTACAAAATTTAAAAAAATTACTTCCCTGTACTAACTTACTAATACTAAAATTTATGTGAGCTACTCATTTAATCCTTAGATAGTTTTTTCATTAACGTCAGAACGTCTAACTTGTAGTCACACAGCAGTCAATATTATTATTATTTGTCAGTAGTATGATCAGTATACTTTTAATAAAATTCATAAAGACCATAAATCAAGATAAAAATAGATGGAAATGATAAAAATTGTGTAATATTTACAAAATTTACAAAGAATTTTCACAATTTGGAAAAATATATAAAATCGTGGAAAATTACCAACCAATTTTAACACTTTTATTGATTACATAAAATGTCCATAAATTTGTTTTACATTTTTATAGACATTCATAATTCATTTCATCATTATTCGTTATTTGTATAAATTACAAATATGGAGAAATCGACAAATTTTGTTAATTTTGAAAATCTTAAAATTTTACAAAATTATTTAAATTTATACTAAAGTTAAATTGAATCGTTTATTTATGTAAAGTGCAGAAATTGTGTATTTTCTTTAAAATAGTAACCTTCAAAAGTTATCGATAATTTAATCCCTACAGATTATTTTAAAATAAAATTGCAGACGAGCAACGATAATTTTATTTAAAAGTGTAAAAAATGTGAGTCTTATTTAAAAAAAGCTCTAAAACTTCGTAATGTTTCAAAGTTTGTTTTTGTTACATAGAACTTCAAATGTCGTTGAAATTTCCAAAAATTATTTAGAAATGAATAATCACTGTTTTAATGTCGCAAATATGAAAATCTAGAGACTATTTTTTGTAAAATAGTTCACTCCATAAAGTGAACATTTTCAAGCTATTCTAAACTCGAAATTTTACTTCATGCGCCACGCCTGTAAAACACTGATTTTAAATGAAGTTCAAAATATACTGCCTATCAAATATTTCAAAACTCGATGGCCTTAATTAATTTTCTTTGGGTTGTGTTGAAATAATTTAACGAGAAAACTATACCTTTTAAATGGGAATAAGCAATTTCAAGTTGGGACTTCAAACATAGATGTCAGTTTAAACCAAGGTTGGTAAAAAAAAGGTTTTGTTTTATTTTAATCAAAACAAACAGTTTGTTTTTTACAAAACGTGTTTTTTTATATAGAAATAGTGTTTACAACATTAAAATTAAAAACATGTTTAAAGCGTGTTTAAAACATGTTTAATAGTATATTGTACAACGAGCATATAATGATAGCTATTAATCACGAGAATGATGTTTGCGGAACGAGCCGAAGGCGAGTAGAGCAAGTCGTTCGAGTGATTAATAGCCATTATATGCGAGTTACACACTATATTTTTTTCACGACAACAATAATATATAACACAACATTTATTGTATAATATATTTATCAAAATGAGTGCTGACAATTATATATATTCTATTATTATAATTATTATACTGAGTTCACTGATTAATTTTTAAATTTAAATTTTTTTGTTTTTATTTTTTTAAATTTTAATTTGAATTTTAATGAAGCTTGTATTAAAACCACATTAAGCACGCCCGTGTTAAAAAATCACATTTAACACTACCGTGCTAAATGTGTTGCCCACAACATTAAATAACGCACATATTGTTAGATTGTCGTGAACAAAACACATTTTAAATCACATTTATGCGCACACATTTGTGATCTTTTAGTGTGATAAAATTTTAATGTTTAATAATTTAGTTTAAAATAGCTCCAACAATTTTGCTAAAATTTCAAAACCTAAAAGAAGTAAAATATTGTTTAACTAATTGAAGATTACAAAAAAACGTTTTGAACAAATTTAATGTTTAAAACATGATTTAAACAAATGTAACATTTAAAATATGTTTAAAACAAAACTGTTTAAAAGACGACGGTTTTTTATAAACATGTTTAAAACAACCTTGGTTTAAACACAATTAAATTGGGATTAATCATCATCAAATTAATAATAAGTAATTTCAAATTAGGACTAAAAGATATAATTTAAGAAATAACCAGATTAAATAATTTATCAAAAATAGCAACAACAATATTAATTTAACATGTTTTATATCTAAAAATGTTCTAAATTTAGAGCGACATATTTTGCACAATAAAAACTTGCTTGGTCATGTCTGTTCAAATACTACAAATGTTTGCTTAAGAAGGCATATACAATGTTTCGCAAATTTCGTTTAGACTTTATCGACCTGGAACATAATATTGAAACAAAACAACTTTCGTTGTTTTTTAATAGAGTTCAATTTGAAGCTTTTCCACTCCTAGATAAAGCATGAAGTGAAATTTTCATGCTTTTCTAAACTCGAAATTTTACTTCATGAGCCGCGCGTATAATACACTGGTGTTAAATAAAGTTCAAAATATACGTCTAAAGTTAACTGCTTTAGTAGCATATTTTAAACTTCACAATATTTCAGTCTTTTATACGCGTGCAGTGCAGTAAAATTTCGAGTTTAGAAAAGACTAAAAATTTCACTTCATGCTTTATCTGGGAATGGAAAAAGCTTGAACTATTTTAAAAAACAACGAATGTTGTTTTGTTTAAATAATATATTTCAGGTCGATAAAGTCTAAACAAAATTTGCGAAACATTGGATCTGCCTTGAAGCCTGAAAATTTGGTTTTACCGCGAAGCGAAGCGACCAAACCAAATTTCAGGCTTTTCTAAACTCTTAATTTTACTGCATGCTTAATCTGGTAATAGAAAACAATTGTTTAAGGCTTTCAATTAATCCTTTTTAAAACAACAACAAATATCCGAAGATTCACATTGTATAAGTTGTAATTAGGATATGTTTACTTAAAAGATACCTCTTTATATATCATTTACATTCAAAAATATTTCAAATTTAGGAGATGGGTACAAAACATGTTAAATAAGTACTGTTTCTGTTATTTTTGCTAAATTATGTATACTGGTTATCTTAAATAATATTTGTTCAATCCTAATTTGAAATTGCTATTCCTAATTTGTTGTTGTTTATTTCCAATTTGATTGTTTTTAAACCAGGGTTGTTATGTTTAGAACACTTTGTTTTTAAATGTTAAATTCGTTTAAAACATGTTTTAAACGTTAATTTTGTTTAAAAGTTTTTTTTCTTGTCTTAAATTAGTTAAATTATATTTTATACTACTTTATTAAACATTTTTTGCTTACGTTTCAAATTTTAGTTAAATTTTTATAGGTATTTCAAAATACATTCTTAAAAATGTGTGCATAAATGTGATTTAAACTTGTTTTAAACATGTTCAGCCTTATTAATAAAATTGCTGTTAATATCATTATAGTTTAATGCTAATTAATCTCTACTAGACACATACAAACACGATACTAACATCTCGTATTAATAGAGCAAAATCTACATGTTATTAGTTAGTTTTGAAATAATGATAGAATGAACGTAGCAACATTACATTTTCATGTGTTCTAACTTCATTGTAATCAAGTAAGTTGGAAAGTATGTTACACTGTTTTTTTTATGTTTGTGAAAATGTATTTCTTCTGATATATTATTGGACTGAAATTTACTTCTAATGAGTGTATTCACTCCCACACTAAGCATGAAGTAAAATTTCGAGTTTAGAAAAGCCTGAAAATTTGGTTTGGTCGCGTAGTGCGTAGCGCTACGCGCCCAAACCAAATTTTCAGGCTTTTCTAAACTCAAAATTTTGCTTTATGCGCTACGCGTATAAAACACTAATTTCAAGTGAAGTTCAAAACATACTGATAAGATTTATACATTTATAATTTATTGCATTATTAAATTAATTCTAAATAACCCTACTTTGTTATAACAGTTGAGGTTATGTATAAGACTTAAACTAGGGCTATTAAATTATTAGTTGTAAACTAACAATAGTAATTTACTGAAACGTTTTATTAAGCAAAAATTGTCAATAACATTTTATGAACTGTAGTAAAGCTGTATGCTAAGATTTATTAATAAGGCTAGTTCCCACTGAACACGGAAACATATTTAATATTGCAAGAATATTGAACATGATACTAAAATAAAACATTGTATTCAAATTATTACAACAAAGTTTTAACAACGTTACAAACATTGTATAAACGTTATTCGTGCAATATTAATTTATATACATTACCGAAATGTTAAACATGATACTAAATTCAACATTGTTTTATAACGTTTCAAAAATATTAGGTCAAAGTAACACAACGTTATATAATCATTACAATTTGACTTTTATGCAACATTGTATTGTAAACATTGGATATATATTGAAAATGGTAACATTGCATTTTTAACATTGTATAATTGTTGAAACTGTTGCTATAATGCAGCATCGTGTTTTACACATTTCATGGACTTGTCCAAATTATATGCTGTACATCTTCAGATATTCGTTGTTTTTTTAAAGAGTTCAACTGAACGCTTTAAACGAGTGTTTTCCACTCCCAGACTAAGCATGAAGTAAAATTTCGAGTTTAGAAAAGCCCCGTGAATTTCGCGAAGCGACCCGAGACGAATTTTCTGGGCTTTTCTAAACTGGAAATTTTACTTCATGCGGCACGCGTATAAGCCGCTGATTTCATTGAAGTTCATGCACTTGTTAACAATATTTTTATGTTTTTCAGTTTTACTAGGTACTTAGGTTCCGGGGTACTGTCTCCCCTAGACTATACATTACTTTTTGTAAGACAGTTTATTTTTTATTTTTTCGTGTTACTAATATATATTTGTATTTTTTGACCCATTTAAACCTAGAAATAAATTATGCATTGAGATTACGAGAGAAACCTTCCTATAACGTTCACCTAATTGCTGCACATCGGGTTGTATACAATACGGATTCTATGCATTCATCGTATACAACTTAACATACATACAGCTTGTTACATAAGCGTTGCTTTGTCAACAGTGCAGCAACATTTTTCTTTGAACGTTAGCATGCAACGTTTATGCAGGCGGACATTCAGCGTTTATTCAACGTTTTTTCAACATTCAACTGTAACGATACCGACCATATGGTATCGATATTAGTGATATATCGAAAAAAGAAATATCGATCATTTTGCATGCAAATGTTAATATTCCAAGATAACGATTTATTTTGAACATCCCTAGTCCAAACTATGTTTGTGAATAAAATGAGGTTAGTAACCAGACCAATTGGTACCACTACAGCCAGAGTGGGACAATCAAATATGCCCCACCCTGTACAATATAAATGAATGTAAATCAGAGAACACACATTAAATTAGTGTACAAATATTTGTAGGATTGCAAAGTTGTAAAATACACGTAGCGGAATTGACATAATTAATTAGATAAATAATGGTGATGATGCGTGTGAGAAAGCGAGGAAAGGGATGATAGTGGTAATGAGGTAATTGCAAATGTGAAGTGGCAGTTTTAGTTGTTGGGGCAAGATCCTAATTGTGGCGTCGCGGTCGAGGAGAATAATAAAGCGCGGAAAAAGTGCGAGCCGGGCGTTCAAGTGGGAAATGCATATTTTATATTAACTCCGACCATTTTATTTGTTAGAGGCGCGATGAAACACTATAAATAATTTCGTATCGAGAAATGAATAAAAGTAGTACGGTGCAGGAATAAGCTCGTGTTTTCAGTTTCGTATGCATATGTAGTAGAATATAAGGCGATGTGACGGCTCGCATATAGCATTTTAAAAACGGCCTCTGGTGACACATACATCATGAGCGCACACTGGAGGCTATGCTGTGTCCATTGCCTTTCTAAATATGAGAATCTTTTGATAAATGATATCACAAACGAAATATGTATGTGCGGGTGTGTATTTGACTGAATAAATCTAAATATTTTGCTATTTAGAGTTGACCTCGAAATTTTTCAGCCAGACTCTCTTAGAATCGGTACCCGCGATTCATTCATATGATATATTTATGTGAAAACGAAATATCAAGTTATGACATTTATTTGTTTGTTTACCTCTGGTGTTCTATTTATTCCGCGCCATAAATCCTTACAGACGGATTGATATCTTTCTCTGTTTGCAGCTTCGACATGTTCACTAGTTCGCTTTCTGGACCCTGCCGAAGGATGAATTTGTATATTGCCGGAAAGGGACGCCACCGCCGGTCAAGTTCATTTTGTTGAAACAATCGTTTTTATTTAAAATTTTATTTAATTCGCGCACGTGTGTAATTTTGCTTAATTTGTGTCGCAGCTTCCCGGCATCATATTTATGAAGCATAACTACTCGCATCTTTCTACGCAGAATGAAAAATTCAGCCGCTTTTAGTTAGGAACACGAAATGAATGTTACGTAATGCATAACAAGTAGTTAGCTGAAGGGTTTGACGAGATACTCCTCTGGAATTATAAACCTCCCTTTCTATACTTATGCGCTCACATACGCAAAATAGACGCTGTTTATTATAATTCTGTTATAATATATGTCTCCATATGTAAATGGAGCAAAGCTGAGGTATGAAATTAATAGAACTCATTGATCCTAGCATATTAGTAAAATACAATATTATATACTTACTAATTTAACTATAAAAATACATTATATTTACTGTAACATCATTTATTAAATAAAGTCAACCGAATTAATTATACAAAAATCAAAGGACAATTTTCATCCAGAATTTATTAGCGTAATAACTCAGTGAATAATAAAAGAAGCGCCCCAAATCATTAACGTGTGCTTACATTCGCTACACCATCCAACACGATATAATCCCATTTACAATTACGCGACATATTTAGCTGCAATGAATTACAATGGGTTTTTAGTGAAAATTCATTAAATTCCAATAAACGAATTTAAATGACGTATTCCCATAATTATCTCATTTCATTGTACCGTCAATATTTAATATTCATTCATTTATTTCACTGTTTTATTCTAACGATATTATTTATTTACTAACACGCCCTTAAACGATTTATCTGTAAAAGAAGGCCGACGTCGTCGTTCAATACAATATAGTTTTATTGGTATTTATAAATTGACGGGAATTCGACACGGCTATAAATTTTGTTATTGGAATAAATCTGCAAACGCCCTATAAATAAAAGTTTCATTGATTTTTTGTGGGATACCTCGGCACCAAAACACTATCAGGTCTAAGCGACATAACACTATTTTTATGTCTACCTCTTGTTACTCGTATATACTTTCCATATACAGGGTTTTCCATTAGTGCGTTCTCGGAAAATATCTCAGCTCTTGTTGAAGATAGAAAACAGTGTAAGAGCTGCATAACTTAAAAATATTTGTATGTATACACAGTGCGCCATAAGAGTAGTAACGGATACAATTTGCGTATTTTAAATGGATCACCCTATACCATTCATTTATTTTATCGTGCTTAACATTGGGATTTCCTAAATTATAACAAATACAACGAAGGCTAAATTAGACCAAAGTTTCCATTTCTAATAAAAAACTTAACTGCGTTAACAAATTGCATCTAGCATCATTTGTTTTCAAAATATAACAAAAAATGTGAAAATCGACAAAATCATCTATGTTGTCATAACTTTGTTAATTATAACAGTAACAAGCTGAGAATAACATCCAAAAAACACATCAAAATTGACATATTTTATACAGAGTGTCCCATTTCCAAGATACGACATCAATGTTCAATTTTTCTTTGTTAATAAAAGACAGTAGTAGCTGATTGGCATTTTTGACCGCCCAGCGAAAATTCTTAGCATCGGCACTTAGCATTGTCGGAAAAATGTTTTTATAATAATGTCAATTTATGTCAACAGAAGTCAATTTATATCAAAAACGATTAACGTATTGTATGATTTTCACGTCAAAAATAAATTATCTTCTAAAACAAAGAATTATTTACATATACTGATCTTACGTTATTCTGATTAAAAATTAATTTTCCTCAAACTTCAACTTTAAAAATTATAAAAATATTATTATACAATCCTAAGCAAATTTTAGCTTAGGATTGTATAATGATATTTTTATAATTTTTAAAGTTCTTTTTAAATCTTATTTTTTAAATTTAGACTCAGATAATTTTCTTCTAACTTTAATGTTTTCTTGTTGATGATGTTGATGTTTACAACTCCATATTAATCCTAACAATTATTTTATGAGAATACCACGGCCTGAAATTTTGTATACAGGGTGTTCGTATTTCAACGGAATGTATAGGGATCTCGGTTATTCGTCGTAAAGTCGGTTAAATTAGGGCAAAGTTACATAATTTAGGGCCTAATAATAACCTAAAACAAATTTGAAATATCTTCTTTCGTTTTTGAGATATTGGCAAAAAACAGATTTTTTTAAATTTCGTTTTAATTTTTGTATTCAAAAACCATTGAATCCAGACATTTACAACTTTGACATTATACAGGCACTGCCCAGGGACCATAGCCAACTTTTGTTTTTCTTATGGGCGCCATTTTAGATTTGCATATTTTTTGGA
Organism: Philonthus cognatus; assembly: GCA_932526585.2. Taxonomy (NCBI): domain Eukaryota; kingdom Metazoa; phylum Arthropoda; class Insecta; order Coleoptera; family Staphylinidae; genus Philonthus; species Philonthus cognatus. The sequence continues at coordinate 91,033,255 of OW052243.1, forward strand.
AAAATATTTTTTTCTGAATTCAATGATGCACCACACTTATAGTTTCTTTGTACATTTTATGTGTAAAATTTTAATCTTTTGCTTTTTGTAAAAAGTGCCTTGGAAACAGTGGAGTAAGTCACTTATTTGACAACTCCTAGGATCCATAATTTGCTTACATATCACCCCTGAAGACGGGCATCCGATGATACATATTTTAACAGTTGTGACGTATTTTAAACTAACGATTGTCTTCCACTCCCAGACTGAGCATGAAGTAAAATTTCGAGTTAAGAAAAGCCTCGCGTAGAAAATTTGTCGAGGGTCGCGCAGCGACCCGAGAAATATTTTCACGGGGCTTTTCTAAACTCGAAATGTTACTTCATGCGCCACGCGTATAAACCACTAATTTACAGTAAAGTTAAAAATATGTAATGCTTAGATGTGATTGTGATCAATATTTACAGAGATGTGGCGAAAAAATGCAAGAATTACTTTTTTTGTGATTAATTTTGGAATAATAATAATAAAAGTAGAATAAATTTTGTTTGTACAACTTTTATGTAATAATCGATACTTATTATTATTATTATTATTACAAAAGATTGACAGTTATTAATTAATTTTGAGTAATAATAACGATTAAATGCTGTCAAGATTATAATGATTAACAGATATGACGTCATTGTTTTAAAGGCACTCTTTGCAAAAAGAAAATATCATAATTTTAAATATCAAATCTAAAATGAATTATGAGTGTGGTACATCAATGAGTTCAGAAAAAAATATTCTTTCAAAAAATATGAAAATCCAAAATGGCGCTCATAAAAAAAACAAAAGTTGGCTATGGTCTCCGGGTAAATGTTATAGTTATCTTAAAAGAAAATATGCTACTAGATTCCTCATTAAAAAATGTCTTATATTGTCAAAGTCCTAAATGTTCAGATTAACTAGTTTTTGAATAAAAAATTAAAAACGATTTTTCAAAAAATCAGTTTTTTGTTGATATCTCGAAAACAAAATAAGATATTTCAAAATTGTTTTCAGATTATTGTTAGGCCCTAAAATGAGCAACTTTGCCCCAATTTAACGGACTCTCTACTTCTTCACCTAACTGAGATCTCCATACATTCTGTCGAAATACGGGCACCCTGTATAACCTAAATGAGGAATATGTCAAATAAAAAGGAGAGTCATATAAGAAAATAGGACTCATTATATAAAGTTTGTCAATTTATTTGTATTTTTGAAGTACAATTAAGTTGACAGATTTTATATAGGGGATCCCATTTTGTTTGGATATGACTCTCCTTTTTATTTAACATACGAAACTTGGCTTCCCGCTTAATGTTAACAGTGCCATAGGAAAAATTGGACTGATATAGTACCTTGAAAATTTGATATATTTGTTATGTTTCTCAATTGTTGTATTGGGTACATTTCTAATTTCAGCTTGCTATCTTTCTAATCAACAAAGTTATGGCAAAAATACATTGTTAAAGATTTTGACATTCTTCAACATATTGTGAAAACGAATGACACTAATTAAAATTTGTTAATGTAATTTTATTTTATATCAAAAAATAAAATTATGTCGTATACGAGATCCACGATAAAACAAACGAACAGTATATTATTTGGTTTTTGAATCCCTCATAAAAGTTGAGTATCAATTTATTAGAAACATTCGGTCTAAGTAGTATTGTGTTGGAGTTATATGATATTTATGGATAAAATATCTCCGAAAGTAAATAAGACAGGGAGTTGCGGTTAATTTAAGTGTTTCTTTGTTTATTAAAAAATTAATAATAAAAGAATGTCAAATATTTAATAAAGTTATCAGATTTTAGAAAGTCGTTCATAAACTGTGTTTTAATGTTGGAAGAATCAAAATTCAGTGGATGACAGTAAAATTACAGAAGCTGAAAGATTTTTTCAAAGTACAATAATTTTGAATTTTATTAAATTATAAAAGCATGTTGATAAAACTTACAGATTCTTAAGATTACATTATGTATTAAGTAGAATTAGTTTTGTAAATATTTATTATTTTCTTTTGTTGTATAATCATTTTATAAAACAAACGTTTTTCCAGAATTTGAATCATATAAGAAACGAAGATGTGGACAGTATTTAAAAATCTATTCTTCAGTATTTTTAAATATTATCGAAATGATAGAAGATATTCCAAATGTAAAAGCAGTATAAATTGAAAGATAAATATAAATAATATTATATGTTATTTATTTCAGGCATTAATTGCATTTTAAAGCGTTCAATTTAAAGTTTCGAACGAATGCTTTCCTTTGGAGTGGAAAAAATTCATATAGAAAAATAAAAATAATAAATAAGTACAAGGTATTTATTATTTTATCTTCTCTATGGGGATCTCGGAAACTATAAGAGACACAGAAACGGTTGGTTTATAAAAGAGTTCAATTTGAAGCTTTAAACGAGTGCTTTCTACTCTTGGATTAAGCATAACGGTAAATTTCGTGTTTTATTACTACTAATTACATATTACTACTAATTTTACTACTTTTAAATGAAGTCTAAAATATACGTCTTTAGCATACTGCTTTAGTAACATAAACTAAAATTTAGAATTCAGAAAAGCCTGAATTTGGATTTGGACGCTTCGCTTCCAAATCCAAACGTTCAGGCTCTTCTAAACTAGAAATTTTATTTCATGCTTAATCCGAGAGTGGAAAGCACTCGTTTAAAGCTTCAAATTAAGCTCTTTTATAAACTAATGTTTCTCAATCTCTTATAGTTTCCAAGATTCCCATAGAGAACATGAAATAATAAATACGTTATACCTATTTAATTAAACCAACTATTTTACAGCTCTTACCTGTTATTCATTTTCTGCGATATATAATTTAACTAAATTAATTATAAACGCAGTTTAAAAATACATAATTTCCGGTGGAAATAACAATGGTAATACAATCAGAATTTAAAATAATATTGTACAGATGAGGATTTTAGTTGTTGAAACTCCAACTCCATAAAAGCACTGATTATGTAGGGTTTCAAATTTCGTATTATCGCACTACAACAATTATTAAGAATATTAAAAGCCTGCACAAATCTGTGTTATGTTTAAATCGAAAATAATATTGTGAAGTTCATCGTTAGCGAAATGTCTTATTATACATTAGTGCAGGAGTTTAATAAATTACATTTGATAAGTTTTTATAATTACTCAGTTAATACTTGGAGCTAATAAAATAAGAAAATATACCCCACGTATTTATCAATTTAAAAAATCTTTCAATTAATTCCCCGAATATGTTTTTTTAATAGTTAAAATTCATAGATACATTTTGAGCACAAAAAATTCTCGAAGAAATGTATAATTTACTCGGAAAAAATGTTGAAAGATTTTGTAATGATTCGACGCTAGGTATTATACAAATTTATAATATGTATTTTTATCTACGTTGTGTTTTGAATGTACTAACTTTTATTTATTTAACAAATTCGTTGTTTGTGTCAATATGCATTATCGCAATACTGTGTCTTTCTTCCTTTTCTTAATCTGACCAGGAGTATGTGTGGATAATAAATATAACAGGATATGACTTTAACGTATCTAAAGTTTATTAAGTTCAATTATAACATTTCTAATTAATTTGTATTTCTTAAATTATTTATATTCTCAAAATACGTTTGTGCTTAGAAGCCGTGTGCATTTTAGTAATACTCAAAAGTTGTATGACTCTACTAGTGGGAACAAAATTAAATAACCCTTGCATTTGCATAATGAGATGGGAAACCCACAAAAACCATCCCCGGGCTTACCATACAACTAGCTAGTGGGAACATAACTTTGCAGTACTAACTCAGGACGACCTCACCCGTTAATTGTTCTCAGGCAATTAACTAGCGGAAACACTCCTCCGTTTTCCACGCATAGCACGACCTCACCCGTCAATGTTTTGTAGTATTAACTAGCGGGAACATAACGTTGAGAACTAATTCGGGACAACCTCATCCGTTAATTTTGTTCAGGCAATTAACTAGCGGGAACACTGCTCCGTTTTATACGCATAGCTCGACCTCTCCCGTCAATGTTTTCGTATTAACTAGTGAGAACATAACTTTGCAGTGCTAACTCGGGACGACCTCACGCGTTTATTGTTGTCAGGCAGTTAACTAGCGGGAACACTCCTCCGTTTTCCACGCATAGCTCGACCTCACCCGTTAATTGTTTATTTATTAAACATTTCTTTTTAGGACATATCCAGAGCTTTAAAAACTTAGAATTAGGCGTAGAATTAATCAGTGTCTAAGATGATATACGCAGGATATTATTACGTGAATTAAAAATGCGTTAACCGTCATTCACTTTGAGATTTTAGGTGATTTTGAATTTTTTTCATTGGATTTATGTTTGAAAATTGGTAAAAAAACAATTTTTCGTTTAGAGATTGAAAAACTACGAATTAGGCGTAGAATTAATCTAAGTTTAAGATGATGTACGCAAACATTAAAATTGGAAATTAAAAATCAATTTGCAGCCATTTTTGGTGAAATTATTGAATTGTTTGTTGGATATGTTTGAAAATTAATAAAAAAATCAATTTTTGATCGAGAGTTTGGCAAACTGATATACGCGAGAATTTATTACGAGAATTGAAAAAGCTTTTACTGTCACTCATTTAATGATTTTTAGTAATTTTTCTAATTTTTATTTAAAAACTTGGAATTAATTGTCGAATTAATTATAGTTTAAGATGAGATACGCAGAAATTAAATCTGGAAATTAAAAATTAATTTACAGCCATTTCCATTAATATTTTAAGTGAAATTGTTTTTACTAACAGCTTTAAAAGCTTGGAATTTTACGTAGAATTAATCAGTGTTTAAGATGGCATGCGCAGGAATTTATTGCGGATTTTAACTTAAGGTCTTCATCAATTTTGTTAAAACTATATTTGCCATTGTTTAGAAGGAATGGCAAGGCTATACTGATGGTAGATAAATCTACAAACGCGTCTATAGATGGCCTGAATAATTTGACCCAAATTGTTACATTTGCAGTAGGTTACTGTATGTAACAGCAAACACTTGTTGTATAATTCAATGTCCGTAAAACAGTGATTATAGGCAACCCAATAACTTTAACGTATATTAGGTTGAATATAATCGTTGTTCTTTCTATGTGTGTGCTTCTTAACTTCACTGTAAATCAGTGTTTTTAAGCGTGGCGCATAAAGTAAAATTTTAAGTTTAAATAAGCCTAATTTCAATTTCAAATTCTTAGGCTTTTCTAAACTCGAAATTTTACTTCATGCTTAGTCTGGGAGTGGAAAACACTCGTTAGAAGCCTTAGATTAACCGCTTTGAAACAACGAATTCCCGCAAATTAAAAAAACTCTGTAATTATCAGGATATGTTTTAAACGCTGTGTCAATGAAAAAAACCAGTATTGTAAAAAAACTGTTTGTTTTAATTAAAATGAAAAAAAAAGTTTTTTTAACAACCCTGGTGCGTATGAGGTAATTATTTCCCAAATATTTTTTTCTGTTTAAAAGAAAGAAAATTATGCTTACCTATTCATACAAATATTGCGAAATATATATTATAATAAAAGAAATGTCTACGAGAATTCCTGTGTGTATTGGTATTGATATTTCATTAGACTTTTTTTATTTTAATATTCGTGATTCTAGTAGAAATAGATTTTTTGTGTAGGAGTGCAAAAAGGTTGAGAAATGCTGCTCCAGAAGTTGACAGTTGGTTGGAATACGTATCGATGCACGTTTATACAGTAGAGTGTAGTGTGAAGGGATCCTCTTTGTTATTTTATTCGTCTTATTTTATTAGAAATTCCTATTCTTCGGATCTGGCATCGTGGTGACTTGTACGAGTTTAATTTGAAACGTAATATTCTTTGTTCGCTGCCTGATAATTCGGCAGGCAGCAGGACGGGGCGAAGTATTCAAGGTGGCGTCGGAAAGAAGGTGTAATATTCTGTTAGTGATTTAGTTAGCCAGAATTGATCTGGAATGACAATATAGAAGTCACATAATGTAAATCAAGCCGCATCTTGAGTGGCAGTCAGCATCAATATAGCTACTATATCCACTTAGTTATTTGTTATGCATTCAACCCCAGACTTGCGAGGTCTACAATCCGAGATCTTCACACTTCCATTCCATCGTGGTATGACTTAGCAGAGTTTGCATTATGTATTCTGCAAATCCTTCGGCAGATGGTACATCTACACATCCAATATAAAAGGATTTACACTTATCTCAGCGAACTAAACACAATTGCGGTGCGAAGGTAAAAACGTGTCCACTTGTAATTAAATCATTATTAAAGCGTTATTTGGATGAAACGCAATAAAAATAATTTTTACAAGAGACCATGTGGTGTTTTTAAAATATATGAATAGGGCTCTAACGAAAGGATCATTATTAAAAAGATCTCCGTGAAATAGCATCCTAAACGATTATAGTTTAATCTCAGAATGTTAAGATGCTAGCAGAGACGTCTTCAGTGGAGACATTACAAGAGCGTATTTCATCGCAAGTTTTATTTATATTTTCTTCTTCTTTGCGTTTTTCTGAAGAGGGTATTAAATTGTGCAGCGGTCTGTTAAATATGGTGTGGAGTTTCTAATTTAGGTTATCTGTATATGTACGATTATAGTAAATATATGTTGACGGTATTAGGTATTTAGTCCACGTGTTCAATCATCGGCTCACGTATGCATCATAATCTTCTCATTATCGAAACAATCTCAGCGCACCTACTGCACATATATACCGTGCTATGTTGTTGTTTGTTCGGTAATACACAATGCAGATTAGAACCGGCCACAATCAATAACAAACGTGGTCGAATAATTTACCACTGGCTGATCTGCAAAGCTGTGTAGCTTATTTGTTCTGGACAATATATAGAACGTATGATGGAACAACGCGGGGAAACCTGGAAACTAAACAGATACAGGTTACTTCTCCGCTGCTGGCAATTATAGCCCAGATTCAATGCTGCGTCGCAGAATGGACCGTAGATCCAGTTATAATTAAAGACCAATAAGCAATGTTGTCAAAATAAATACTCTTAAGAAATTGGTAGTGACGCATTATTGGAAAGAATAGAAATGTTTACATTCAATAAAATCTATACGATTCTTTACAAGTTTCAAACCGATAGGGGTTCTAAAAGACGGTATAATGACATAAGTTGGCGTAAGGCGGCGTCTGGTCTTGATGCCTCAGTTAGATAGCAGTAAAATAACTTTAATAATTGCTTTATTTGATGTTCAATTTAGTGTATGTATGTCGCAATGTTGAGAAGTAGTTTGTATAATGTAAGAGCGACAACTAAAACCAGCCGCTCTTCATATCCAGTTTAACGGGCAAACTTGAATTCTTCCGGTCTACAAATTCCACATTAGAACTAAAACTAGGAATACTGTCCGAATATTACAGGGCGTCCACAATTGCGTCTCAATTAAACACGTATTCCGACAGCTGGACACTATTTCCTGAATTAAATCAACGGAATATCTTCGCCAATTCCTCACCAAATGTATCAGTGAATTTCATTTAAAATCTTACTTACTTTTAGTTACACAAAATAATGATAGTTATTTTTTTTCTACTATAAACTATTAAAACTAATTGCATGAGATGTAAAAATCAAATGTAATTGATTATGTGCTATATTAAACACTAAATACAATGTAAGATCAGGTGAGATATATTCTATTTTTTGTGATCGATGGCATTTCTCAATGAAATTATGTCATTTTGGAAAAAACCGTAAAGAGTAAATTATTGACTGAGACAAGTCATCGATGACAAAACTTATTGGTGTTTAAAATAGACTCCCCGGCCTGAATTAAGCCTCTGACGTTATAAAAAAGGGAGCAAATCACAGACATTAGTACACAAAAACGAGAAATTACATTAAAACTTATTTTTGGGTTTTGTACGGGTAGTGATTTGTATTCTTCTCGTATTATTTCTTGTCATTAATGCCTGGTATTATAAACGATTAATAACTCATTAGATAACTATTTGTGGAGTAAATTTATATACCTAGTAAACTAATGGGCAAATAAAATTGCGTATTATAAAGCAAACCTACCAAATAAATAGCAATTCTAGAAATAAATAATTTAATTAGTAGATTACTGACCAAAATTATACATCTTCATTGTGGCCATAGCTGGAACCACCAATTTGTTAAATTGAATTGTCAATATTTCAAATTAAATTGTCAATCAAATTGGAAACTTAGTATAATTCCTTATAATTATGGAGAATAACCGTAGAATAGGACAGAATTACACAGAACAAAAAAAAGAAAGCTTATTAGAAATTATAAACGACTTAAACGAGTGTTTTCCACTCCCAGGCTAAGCATGAAGTAAAATTTCGAGTTTAGAAAAACCTGAAAATTTGGTTTGGCGTAGCGCGAAGCGGCTAAACCAAATTTTCAGGCTCTTCTAAACTCGAAATTTTACTTCATGCGCCACGCGTACAAGACACTGATTTCAAGTGAAGTTCACTTGTTCACAATATTTCAGTGTTAAATACGCGTGGCGCATGAAGTAAAATTTCGAGTTTAAAAAAGTCTGAAAATTTGGTTTGGTCGCTCCGCGCTTCGTGCTACGCGACCAAACCAAATTTTCAGGGTTTTCTAAACTCGAAATTTTACTTTATGCTTAGTCTGAGAGTGGAAAACACTAGTTTAAAACTTTAAATGGAACTAATTTTAAAAAAGCGTATGCATAAGTATAAAAATCCTTTTTTATGTCTGATTTGAAAAACTTTAGGTCTTCGACTCTTTAGAATATCTTGTGGTTCGAATTAACCAGTGTCAGGGAAGATACTATGAGCGAACTTAAATCTGACACGGATGATATGGTAAACATGATCACCGTAATGAAATTAATAAATACAAGTAGTAGAATTTTGACTTTTAACTGTAAAATTATTTAGAGAATAAAATTTACTTGGTAGAAAAACAAACAAATAATTTACTGGGAGATTTATTAGCCAAATAAAGTTATTTTGTGTTTATACTGCCGAAATCTTTGGAATAAATTTATTCCTAAAGTAAATTTTATTTAGGGAATAAAACGTTTTATAATACCGGGCATAAAAGAATTAATGAACAAAATAGTATGCTTTTGTATAAAACAGTAGCAGCTTTATTAATCGTTAGCATACAGCTTTAAGGCGGTTCTAAGGATGATATTAACATTTTCGTAATAATAAAAGATTTTAGTAGATTCCTGTTGTTAGTTAACAACTAATAATTTAATACTGTTTGTTTTCATGAGATTTCTTGAGATCCTCATAGAGAAGAGGATCTCGGAAACAATAAGAAATAAAAAAAACGGTTAAATGGACAAAGTAGTCCAGTTTTACGAGCTGAATAAATAGACATTTGTAACATTCTCTAAAAAGTCAAGGGTAACTAGATATTTTAAGAAATGTGAAGTGTCGCTTTTTTTCAGTTATTAAAAGTATAAAAAACTATAAATAGCAAAGTTTTCGATAATTTTACACTAAATAATAAAATATTATCAAATTTTTTATATCGACATTAGTTTTCGAGGTATAACACAAACTTACATTATTTTAAATGGAAACCATAGTTGGTTATGTTATCATTGGAAAGGGATTTTGACGAACTTATTTACAAAAATAACTGAGTTATTAACTATTTTCTATTTTATTTAGCAAAAAAAATAGTTAGCCATAAAATAATGACTATCATAAAACAGATAGTTTCATTGTTGAATTTTTGTCATCTAATTTAGTATTAAAAACAACTCTTGTTTATGGATATTTTGTCCTGCCAATTCCCATTATTTCCTACACGTAACCTCCAAATAAACTTATTTGACAAAAGTTTAACAAACTCCTATGTTACAAAAAGCCGCAATTGTTTTATAATTGTCATTTTTTCATGGCCAACAATTGTTTTGTTGTAAAAAAAAGCAGAAAATTCCTTATACCTCAGTTATTTTTAGATCCCTTTTTAATGACGACATAGCCAACTATGATTTCTATTAAAAAAAATGCAAGTTTGTGTTACATCTCGACAAGTAATCTCAATATAAAGCATCTGATAAAATGTTATTATTCAGTGTTAAATTATCTAAAACTTTGCCATGGGACGTTTCATCGCCGGGCCAGTTCATCGCCGGGCCAGTTCATCGCCGGGCCAGTTCATCGCCGGCCGTTTCATCGCCAGGCCAGTTCATCGCCAGGCCAGTTCATCGCCAGGCCAATTGCGATAGGATATGTCAGGACAGGTTTGGATGGGTCAGGATAGGTTATGATACGTTGGGATAGATTAGGATAGGTTAGGATAGGTTAGAATAGGTTAGGATAGGTTAGAATAGGTTAGGATAGGTTAGGATAGGTTAGGATAGGTTAGGATACGTTAGGATAGGTTAGGATAGGTTAGGATAGGTTATGATAGGTTATGATAGGTTAGGATAGGTTAGGATAGGTTAGGATAGGTTAGGATAGGTTAGGATAGGTTAGGATAGGTTAGGATAGGTTAGGATAGGTTAGGATAGGTTAGGATAGGTTAGGATAGGTTAGGATAGGTTAGGATAGGTTAGGATAGGTTAGGATAGGTTAGGATAGGTTAGGATAGGGTAAGGAGACGAGACTAATCACATCAACACAAAAAACTAAAAAAAGCAAGGGTAAAAAAATAGAAGAAGCTATCAATCAGAAAACTCAACCAGGACAAGTGGCATACGTCAGATATATGACCCAAGAACCAATAGATGGAGGAGGGTGGAGTACTAGAGTGCGGTACCGGTACTACTTAATGGTCGATACCGAAGAGACAGAGGAAACCCAGATACAACATTTATATGAAGGCATGGAAATGTTGCAAAACGTCCTACAGAGGGAGAAAAGGGACAACATAATTATAAAGATACCGGGCTTTGACCAAGGCAAAATAAGAAAATTGACCGAGTATATCCTAGATGGCGGAGATATTAAAGCAAAACTGCTAACCACCCCAGACATCAAATGGGCGGAAAATAAGCAAAGAAAACACGACAGCGGCAATCCGCAAAACAATCAGGGAAATGATAAATGGATCCCCGTGACAAGAAGAAAAAAAAGAAATCCTGCTGACAAACTCATCATAACACCGATGCAAGGGAAGTCATATGCTGAAACGATAAAAAAAATGAAAGAAACCGTCCAGGTGAATGGAGTAACCATACAGGGACTCTCCAAAACACCAAACGGAAACATAGAAGTCAGATTCAAAGAAAATAAAGAGGGCCAAAAGGAGGCCTTAAAGAACGCGATAGAAATAGGACTGGATGGTGTCGCACAAATAGGGGTCCCCAAAGAAAAATTGGCATCGGTAATGATCCTAGACCTAGACGAAACAACAACAGAAGATGAGGTAAGAGCGGTCCTAGATGAAACGTTTAGCACACATGGGTCCAAAGAGTTAAAAGTTAACCTGGCGAAAAAAGGAAATAAGGCAGGCCACAAGTACGCCTTCGTCACTGCCGGGGTTAAGACAATAAAAGCGATAGAAAGCAAGAAGGAAATAAGAAATGGGTGGAACAGATGGACGGTCAAGACTCTTGAAAAAATGAAGAGATGCAGGAACTGTTTTAAGATTGGCCACGAAGCAAAAGACTGCACCGCAAGTGAAACTGGGAAAACATGCCACAGATGTGATGGTCCAGGGCACGTCGCAAAGCATTGTATAGAGACCATGAGATGCTACCTATGCAACCTTGAAGGGCACAAAGCAGAATCAATGGCCTGTCCTAAGTACAAGGAAATGGTACAAGCACAAAGGACAAAATGGGATAAACACCGCACCTAACAAGCGAGCAACTGATCTAGTCGTAAAGAAGTGCGATACAATCGATACAAAAATGAAATACAAAATCCTACAATTGAATGCAAACCGGTGTAAGGCTGCCCACGACCTTCTCGACGTAACGGCGGACAAGCTAGGAGTGGACATAATCCTACTCAGCGAAACCAACACGAACAAGCTAAACGACCTGTGGATACGTGATAAGGAATCGGGCGGCGATGTGGCCATACTGGCGAGACGGGGGCTCAATATTAATGCATGGGGGACTCCCAGCCAGGGTATCGTCTGGGTAAAGATAGAAACCACAATTTTCTACAGCTGCTATATATCGCCAAACACTACAATGGCAGAATATAGAACTTTTCTGCTAACCCTCGAAGGCAGTATTAAGAACCACAAATCAAATCTAGTAATTGGTGGCGACTTCAACGCCAAAGCGCCAACATGGGGATCAAATACACTAGACAACAGAGGCAGAAATCTCATGGACCTACTTGCCACGAACGACCTTATAGTCAACAATAAGGGAACTGGGCCCACTTTCAGGAAGGGGGCTAGGTCCTCGGTCATTGACCTTACCGCCACGAGCTCGCGTATCGCAAAAAACATCCACTCCTGGGAGATACTAGACATAGAAACAATGAGTGATCACAACTACATTATGTACACAATGGAAACAGAACAACGAAAACAAACGAGACACACCCCCAAAAGATGGCTCACTTCTAAAACAAACGAACAAGTACTTATAGAAGACATAAATAAGACACGACTGGCTATCGGAGATGCAGAAACCATGGCATCCAGCCTACAGCAAAACATAAAAAGGGCGTGTAAGAAATCTACGCCACACGTAAAATTCTCTTACAAGAAAAACAAATACTGGTGGTGCGAGGAAGTCTCGATGGCCAGAGAGACTGCAAACAAAAAACGCAGAGAACTAGCAAGAGCAAGAGCCAAAGGGAAAGCTACTCTCGATATGGAAAATATATACAAGCAAGCCAAATCCACCCTCAGGATCGAAATACAAAGAAGCAAGGAAAGGTCCTGGAAGAAGATCTGCCAGGACGTAGACAACGACCCTTGGGGCTTAGGGTATCGACTGGTTGCAAACAAGCTCGGAAAAAAAACACTGGGTCCAGACGTACTAGTGGACGGAGGCAACAGAGCAGTGATAGCTGCTCTATTCCAACTAAGGGACGCCGAAACGAACCCGATACACAAACACACAGTTAGTCCCATCGAAATTCCCCCTATACAAACAGAAGAGATTCTACTTGCGGCCAAGAACATGCCAAATAAAAAAGCTCCCGGCCCCGATGGGCTCCCTAACGAAATCGTCAGGGCAGCAGTCCTGGCATGTCCAACAAAGGTAGCCATGGTCCTGGATAAGTGTTTCCAGGAAGGAAACTTTCCCAAAATTTGGAAAAACGCAAAGGTCGTGCTTATTCCAAAAAAAGGAAAGCCCACACATAACCCGACATCATACAGACCGATATGCCTGCTAAATGGAATCGCAAAGATAGCAGAAAAGGTAATTGCGGTGAGGCTTGAGAAAGAAATCCAGCGACTCGGCGGATTGTCGACACGTCAGCATGGATTTAGAAAAGGCAGATCTACCTTAGACGCCATAGAGGATGTTAGGAAAGCAGCGACTAGAGCGAATTCAGGCCCACTCCGCAACAGAGAACACTGCATCCTAGTCACCATCGATATCAAAAACGCCTTCGGGACTCTCCCGCACGGCGAAATCCGGAACGAAATCTCTCGCCGGGGAGTATCAAAGTACCTCCAGAACGTGATCGCAGACTACCTAGACCAGCGAGTAGTGCAAATAAGCGACGGAGAGAATTTCGTAATAGGAGCGGGTGTACCACAGGGCTCTATACTAGGCCCGCTACTCTGGAATATCGTGTACGACGGTATATTACACCTGGACCTCCCAGCAGGAGCCAGGATAGTTGGATTCGCGGACGACATAGCGCTGACGATCCGAAATAAGAGCATCTTACGCCTGCAAACGCTCACCAACAGGGCCATGCAAAGGATTGCAGCATGGATCCAAAGTAAAGGCCTACAGATGGCCGCGGAAAAAACAGAAGCCGCCTGGCTATCTACAAAGAGGGCAGGCAGAACAGCCAATGTTACCATCCCAATTCTGGACACCAGTGTAACGGTAAAAAAATCAATCAAGTACCTAGGAATGATAATGGAAGCAAACCCCAACTGCAGCACCCAAGTAATAAACGCATGTAAAGCGGCAAGTAAGGCAGAGATGGCAGTTGCTAGAATTATGCCCAATATAGGTGGCCCCGGAGAAGCTAAGCGACGCCTCCTAAGCTCTGTCGGAAGATCCAAATTGTTATACGCAGCCCCAATATGGGCAAGCGCAACAAAAACAATAACCAATCAAAACAGACTAAGGCGAAGTCTACGACCAGGGAACCTGAGGATAGCGCGAGCGTATCGCACAACATCGACCGACGCAGCAGAAGTGCTGGCTGGGATAGCGCCAGCTGACTTATTGGTACTAGAAAAAAAAAGTATACACCAAGCTCGCAAATCTGGTGAGGATAAAGCGCAGGCAAAGCAGGAAGCGACGACCGCTACTATGAGGAGCTGGCAAGGAAGATGGGAGACAACAACAAAGGCTAGCTGGACAAAGGAAATGATTCCAAACATTGTAGATTGGACAAGCCGAACACACGGAGAGTGCTCCTACCACCTCACCCAGTTCCTCACTGGACACGGCTGCTTCGGAACATACCTGCATAAGATCAAGAAGACAGAAACAGACGCATGTAAATTCTGTGAGACACAAGCTCCCGATGACGCAAAACACACCCTCTTTTACTGTCAAGCCTGGAACACAGAAAGAAAAGCGTTGGCGGAAACGGCGAACCTGTTGTCACCAAAATCATTTATGGATAGCTTGCTGGAAGACCCCAAAGCGTGGAAGAAAGCAGACATCTTCGCCAAGGTTGTCCTAACCAAAAAGGAGGCACGATATGCCGCACATGAAGACAAACCGTTGAAATAGACAGCATAGATGTATGGTAACATATGGTAACATAGGTATCTTGTATTATGTAATTTTGTAAAGCAAAATATAGTATGTAAATGTAATGTTATATGTAAATAAAGTGACCACAATCCCCTCCAGACGCATGCCTTTAGGCGATTCCAGGGAGGCGATTGAGATTTCATGGGGGCCACTTGCTGTGTTAGCCTCGGCGCACACTACGTCCCCAAATTAAAAAAAAAAAAAAAAAAAAAGGTTAGGATAGGTTAGGATAGGTTAGGATAGGTTAGGATAGGTTAGGATAGGTTAGGATAGGTTAGGATAGGTTAGGATAGGTTAGGATAGGTTAGGATAGGTTAGGATAGGTTAGGATAGGTTAGGATAGGTTAGGATAGGTTAGGATAGGTTAGGATAGGTTAGGATAGGTTAGGATAGGTTAGGATAGGTTAGGATAGGTTAGGATAGGTTAGGATAGGTTAGGATAGGTTAGGATAGGTTAGGATAGGTTAGGATAGGTTAGGATAGGTTAGGATAGGTTAGGATAGGTTAGGATAGGTTAGGATAGGTTAGGATAGGTTAGGATAGGTTAGGATAGGTTAGGATAGGTTAGAATAGGTTAGGATAGGTTAGGATAGGTTAGGATAGGTTAGGATAGGTTAGGATAGGTTAGGATAGGTTAGGATAGGTTAGGATAGGTTATGATAGGTTAGGATAGGTTAGGATAGGTTAGGATAGGTTAGGATAGGTTAGGATAGGTTAGGATAGGTTAGGATAGGTTAGGATAGGTTAGGATAGGTTAGGATAGGTTAGGATAGGTTAGGATAGGTTAGGATAGGTTAGGATAGGTTAGGATAGGTTAGGATAGGTTAGGATAGGTTAGGATAGGTTAGGATAGGTTAGGATAGGTTAGGATAGGTTAGGATAGGTTAGGATAGGTTAGGATAGGTTAGGATAGGTTAGGATAGGTTAGGATAGGTTAGGATAGGTTAGGATAGGTTAGGATAGGTAAGGATAGGTTAGGATAGGTTAGGATAGGTTAGGATAGGTTAGGATAGGTTAGGATAGGTTAGGATAGGTTAGGATAGGTTAGGATAGGTTAGGATAGGTTAGGAAATATGACATTTAAATTATTTATGATTAATATGAGAATAACAAACTTAGAATCTACATATTTCCATTAAATACAACAACTAGAAAACATTTATTTAATTAAAATTGGTAATTGTGTGCTATTCCACGAAGATATTCTATACGCTCCCTATTATCATAATCCGACACAATTTTTTTGATTTTTTCATCAGCCTGACGATATTTGCGGAGTTTAACAGGTGGATCATTCCCTGCAACTAATTGTTCGTAGTAGGTGTCTCGACCTTTTTGTATTTTCCGTAATGCGTCAATAAATTTCCAAATTGTAGGATGATGAACTCCTAATTCAACTTGCAGTCGCCGATGCGCAGCTTCAGCATGATTATTTGTTCGCTCTTTTTCGTGCAATACACGCTCATAAAGATTCCATATTTTAAGTGGAAACATTGCAGGCTGTCTTCCTTTAGTGCGTCTATTTTGACGTTCAATATATATATCTTCAAACCAATTTAACAGTGGTTGTAACTCTGGAGGAATTTCTGCTGCTAAGGCATCCAAATAATCGTCAATATTTTATTTTATAAAAATATTGGCGATGAACTGGCCCGGCGATGAAACGGCCGGCGATGAACTGGCCCGGCGATGAAACGGCGGCGATGAATCGGCGGCGATGAATCGGCGGCGATGAAACGTCCTAGACCGGTAAAAATCGATACCTTTCACATTTTTTTTTTAATATCTAGTTACCCTTGACTTTTTCGAAAAATGCTTAAGTGTCTTTTTATTTAGCTCGTGAAACTGACTGGAAGGGGTGCTTAATTAGGAATATGCCCAGGTAATATAAGAATTATATACAAAATCTGCATTAAAAATAATTAAAACTACATCTTATTCCGTTATATATTCATGTTTTGTAAACTGTAAACGTATTACTATTTCTGCAACTGCCCTATTATACATTTCTTTAGAAATGCGTACAATTCTTTGTCATTTAATCCCTTTCAATGTCTATCTTGAAAAGGCTCACCCGCACAAAGTTAATCTTAACAGATTAAATATCATAAATAAATAAACCGACAATAAAATATGGCAACTGAACTTTTCTACTTTAGTAAATGTCGCTAGGTGTCTTTATCGATTTATCGCCAAAAACCGAATGATAAATTGACTAAACTTTTTAAAAGTGAAAAATATTGTCGAGTAGTAAGTTACAACAGGGAAACATTTGCAAACTACAATATTTTTATGGAACGCAGATTTTTCTATAAATACGTATACATATTTTCACATTTTATACACTATTAACGAAATTTACATATTTCCATTATGTATGTGCCCTTTATATTCTATTCAATATTTTCACGTAAGTGTGTTTATTTGTAAAGTTGATTTATACTGGGTGTTGCACTTAAATATCTCAATGGAGAGAATATCGCAGAAATGGATACGCAACGCAAAGGTTGTTTGTTATAACATATTAATTGTGTTTATACACGTACATTTAAAATATTATTTCGAATATTTTTCAAGTAATAATAAAATTAACAGAATTAATAAATTTCTGTGGTTTCTTCAAATAATTAGCTTCTAGATATAGTTCATTTTTCTCAATTCTCCTTCTACAACCTAACTCGGTAAATACTTCGTTCACTGCACTCTTGATGAAACCCAATTATAATATTAGGTTATTTTAAATTAAAACACTTAATTGGTTTCTTATTATTGTCTTAACATACAGTTAACTAATTGAAATATAGATTAATTATACAAATAAAACTTTTATACATTTATATAAATTAGTTTATCAAAAATTATATGGAGAATCTTAAACACAGATGGGATTTAAAATACATAAACCGGTATACACATCCAAATAGTTTTAATGAAATATTCAACGATATAAATAAATATGGAATATGCATACATTTTTAATGATCAATTAAAATCATTAAAAGATACGACACAAACCAATAACATGTTTTGTAAACATATACATTATATTTACATACATTATAGTATTTACATTTCCAAAAAGACAATAAATCAACACAAATTTAAAAAAGTACAAGTTTCTATAAATTCTCGACACAATTTATTATCCTTGCTTTTTTAATATTTACCACAATATATATACATGTATATAGGTATATTACCACTAAAACCAATTACATTAACTTCGATTATTACGATGGATATGCTTTATTGACACATAATTTTTGAATGATTGAATTGATTTAAAAAAAAAATTACACGCAATGGTGGCAGCGCCGGGCGCATTCTGATTATTTATTCATTTACACTGTAAATATCACCCTCTAACAGAATTATGTATTTACTTTCAATTAATTTAATTAATGTATCTCATATTTGCTAGAATTAAATTAACTATGTAAAAATAGAAACTAAATCATTTATTCTATTGTTTGACACAAATATTAATTTTGAGGGCCCGAAATTATTCGTTTTTATTTACAAATGATCATTTCTCATATTACCAACGAGAACTAGATAAATTCACAATTCAATTTGAAGCTTTAAACGAGTGTTTTCTACTCCCAGGTTAAGCACGAAGTAAAATTTTAAGTTTAGAAAAGTCTTAAAATTTGGTGTCACGAAGCGGAGCGATCAAACGATTTTAATATTTCAGTACTTGCAGTGTTTAATACGCATGGAGCATGAAGTAAAATTTCGAATACTTCATGCGCCACGCGTATTAAACACTGAAAGTACTAAAATATTGTGAACAAGTGAACTTTACTTGAAATCAGCCTCTTATACGCGTGGCGCATGAAGTAAAATTATGAGTTTAAGAGAGCCTGAAAATTTGGTTTGACCAACCTACACTTTCAGGCTTTTCTAAACTCGAAATTTTATTTCATGCTTAACCTGGGAGTAGAAAACACTTGATTAAAGCTTGAAATTGAACTCTTTTAAAAAAAGAAGATTTACAGGTTGTAATTAGGATATGTATACCTAAAAGAACAACTCCCTGTATAAGTCTTTGCGGGTTAATAGAAATAAATTTAAGGGGCGGGAGTAAACAAATATGTTTATCATGAAAAAAGGGACAGCCTAGTATAGACCTATATAATTAACATGTACAATTAGGGATTTTACTTTTTAATGGCCAATTGTTTATTATACAAAGGGAAAACGATTTTAATTACATGTGTTTGTATAAATGATAGTTACCATAACTAGTTTATTCAAATATGTTGCAATTCAATGTTATTTAATTAAAATTTCCCTAAAACGTATTCAAATAAGCTATCTTTTACCGACTATAATTTTATTACATAAATAATTATTAATGACACATACATGGTGTACAGCAACTGACGTAACAGGTGAATAAATATCGTTTGCGATAGGTGTTACATCAGTATCAAGCATGTATTAGAAACACGTTCTAGAAAACTTAATATAGAAGATGTTATTGTTATTGACCACGTACGTTACGTTTTGAAGAATTCAGTTTGAAGCTTTAAATGACTGTCTTTTACTCCCAGGTTAAGCATGAAGTAAAATTTCGAATTTATAAAAGTCCGAAAATTTGGTTTAGTGGTTCCGCGAAGCAGAGCGACCAAACTAAATTTTCAGGCTTTTCTAAACTCGAAATTATATTTCAGGCAACATTCACAGCGCGTAGGATAAAGCCAAGCAAAACTGAGAACGTGACTTCAAATAAAATCTTTTCAACAACTATTTGTTGCGTCTTCGTATCTTTAAATGTTACTTCATGTGCCACGCGTCTAAGACGCTGATTTCAAGTGAAGTTCACTTGTTCACAATATTTCAGTACTTTTAATGTTTAATACGCATGGCGCATGAAGTAAAATTTAATTTAATTTAAAGTTTAGAAAAGCCTGTAAATTTGGTTTGGTCGCTCCGCGAAGGGGCATCCACAACGCGTAAGATGGAGCCAAGGAAAACTAAGAGCCAGACTTCGAATAACTCTCTTTAACAAATATTAGTTGTATCTTCGTATCTTTGCACCTGTGAGCTCTGCAAATCACGGTCATGCTTTGCGGAGCGACCAAACTAAATTTGCAGGCTTTTCTAAACTCGAAATTTTACTTTATGCCTAATCAAGGAGTGGAAAAGGTGGAGTGCATAATGCTTAATTTAAAAAAAATATATTTATGTTAAATATAATATTTTTGTATATTGAAATGTATTTTCTTTTCATTATAAAATAAAATTAATTCAAACAACAGACGCGAATATTTCTATTCACATCTCAATGAAATTTACTAATTAAGAATTTAAGAAACACAATAGTAAGTTAGCAAATTTGACTACATTTTTATCAAATATTAAATAAAAAATTTATATAAACTACACAGCATAGTTTAAAAAAAAACGAATAAAATTGTCGATGAATTTTTGTACTTAATTAAAATAACCTTATTTCTTAACTACTTGATCATAACTTATATAAAAATTAACAACGCGAAGTTGTCAAAAAACTAGTTGAGGTATTTAACGTTTCATTAAACAATCTTAAAATGTATTTAATTATTTTCTTAAAAAAAACTTGTCTATAAAAAGGTTATAAATTCATTCCTTTTATGTAAATATACTGATTTTAATGTTGATTAAGTAACAATCTCATGGTTTATTTATATTTTTTACAAAAAAATGCATGTTTAAAAATTGCATTTTCGAAAAAAAAGAACGAATAGTATTTAGTATAATTTCCTTCTTTCATATCATCATATTTATTAGAGTGTTCAATATTCTAACGAGTGTTTACAATCCTTGGTTAGGCATGAAGTAAAATTTCGTTTTTAAAGAAGATTAAAATTTCACTGTAAAACACGAATTTAGTGTAGAGATTAAAAACAATATTTTTAGAATAATACAATACAATATTAACAGATGAATTTTTCCCAGTTGATAAAAAAAATGTTGTAAAGTTCAAAATATACTGTCCAATTCCAAGTTTAGTCTTAAAGCCTGAAAATTTGAATTTGCTGGTCGCAAATGTTGAACCTTTTCCAAACTCCAAATTTTACTTCATACTTAATCAAGGAGTGGAAACACGCGTTAGAAGTTTCAAATTAAACGCTTTTACAAAATTAACTAATATATGAATGTGTACAGCGAATACATGAGGATATGTATACTTAAAAGAAAAATGCTCTGTATGTATTTTATAAAAGTGACTCGTTGGTAGTACAATGTAAATGAAATGTTATTGATTATTTTCGTGCACATTTCTTTTAGTGTAAACACTTATTCTAGATCCGTTAGTTTTTCCAACATTAATTGATGTTTTTGCGGAATCCCAGAAGACGGATATAATAACAGGATAAAATTGTAACTGGAGAAAAAGTCAAGTGGTGTGGAATTCGTTTTCGAGTAACATCTCCCCAGATCGCACGTAACAAAGTCATAAATTTTGTGTGCGGTTTAAGAATCTGGTTAACGCAGTTAATCTGGTCTATAAATTGTAAATTTTTCAGACGACACTGCAGGTTTGTAAGAAGGTCTAAGGAGAGAGCACTTCCTTCATTCATGACCCCTTTCTCGCCCATTTACAGTCTTCTAGAAACCCGTACTCATTATTGGGGTCTGGAAGGTGGGCTATTGATTAATAAATCCGAAAGACATGAACATTGCGAGCGTAACTAGTTGGATGTTATCGGGGTGTAATAAATCAGACCGTAGTCTTCTGGTGGAGTATTTCGAGATAAAACCTTTAGAACCGTCGCTTCTAGCACCTTGGGCTATTCGCGCATCGTATCGTTCCCGTCCTAACCGTACAATTTTATTTATGCCCCCCACATTTTTGGAATTGTGTATGCAGCGATATTTGCTCCTAAATTAAGCCGTACCCCACCTCACCTTACCTCACCTCGCTTCGCCTCGCCTCGCCTTATTCTGTTCGTCAAGGAATCAAAAATCCCGCACCCTAAAGTAACCCATCGCGCGCCACCGAGTTTTACCGCATCCAACAATATTCAACATTTCTTCGCTTCCCAAGTAAATGCGATTTATTTTCTGCTCGATTACTTTTCCTCCGATAACTTGTTCCAATGGGATTTGCGCAATTGTATAAATTTTATATGTCTCCGTCTAAGAGCTACACGGTCTGTCGTTGTTTCGCAAAGGAAATCATTCATAATTAAAGAGAATAGCAGCTTTATTCGTATTCGAATTCGCATTCACTTTCATGGATTTCAACGTAAAATTAGAGGTAAGTTTTAATAGTTCGGAAAAAGTGTAGTGGATGCAGTGAATAAATAGCAGGGGTGATTTTTTTTTATTGCCGGGGATCGTGATTTGCAGAGCTCACAGGTGCAAAGATACGAAGACGCAACAAATATTTGTTGAAGAGAGTTTATTCGAAGTCACGTTCTCAGTTTTGCTTGGCTTCATCTTACGCGCTGTGAATGTTGGCTGAGGTGGTTGCTGTTTTAGCTTTGTGTACTTTGTACCGGTAAGGTCGGAGATTGGGATAAAGCAGATGAGAGAAAATTTGCCGTGTTCTATCTTTCAAACTCCCAATTATTAACGGGAATATTCGGCACGTACTAAATGCCAATGGAATCAGGAAAATGGAGCTGAATGCACGAGTCGACCCACTATATTCCTTCAGTACTTGTGTTTGAACATAATTACCTATTCTATCTAAGAGCCGCGGTAGCCGCACCATACTCCACTCCAGCTGAGGTTATTTGGCTTTGCATTATATTAACTTTATTTATATAGTAATAAAAATGAGTCGCTTGGCACGGCTGTGGCCCTAACGAAGGACGAGCAAATTATCCGACCACTCGTTACACGTCTCCGGTAAATATTGAAGAGTCCCAGTTGAATATCGCGGACTTTAATGAGAGGAAACCCTCTCGGATCCCCAAAGTGGCGTCACCGTATCGCGAGGGCTGAGGGCTCCCGTTGTGACCACGAACAGCCATTTTATCACCACCCCTTCCTTCCTCCTCAAGCCAATAAACCTGCCAAGCGGCTCGTTCATTTGATTCATTCTATATTCCAGGCCGCTCTGCAATTTACATGTTATCGATATTTTTATCCTCGTTATAAAATCGTTTTACAATCAGCCATTTTTAGTTCCGCGGCTCATAATAATGGGGCAGGCAACGAGCTTTGTCCCTTAATACTGGTATTACCTGGTAGGATTTAACGTTCTTAACTGCGCTGATTTCCATCTTACGAGGCGCCCTATTCCGCAGTTCACGTATAATAACAAGCTTGGAAGCATAGGAGTCTGTTGACTTCACACGCTGCCCCGCTAATTGTATATATGTATATATAAATGCATAATTAGTACACCAGACTTCAGATTAAACCCCTGTAGTTCAACGCCATGCAAGTTGTCTTGTTAACAAATCACACCTAACTACAGATCCGCTTCCATTTCTTGAATGACGTCTCTCCTCTTAGGAACTATGCTAAACATGTTTGGACAGCTGTTGCACATTTTTAATATTTCAATTAAGTACAATTATTACAATCTTCACTATAGCCTATACAGGGTGTCTACGCTAAAACGTTCGTTAAAAGTTTATAGAGTTGCCGTTGCACTAAAAATTTGAAAAAAATCCTTGTCATATGGTTGAATTAGCTCTCCTCATGTGAAATATTTTCAACTTTATATCACTTCCGGTTCCACCGGAAGTAGCACCAAGTGTGTTATTTCAAATAGAACACCCTATATATTAGTAATTTTTTTGATTTCTCGTTTAAATTCCAACACATTTTATTCGAATATATGTACACTCATCTCTTATAGTTTTCAAGAAAAAAATATATTTCTAAAATTCTGACCTCTAAAAGGCATGTTGAAATCTGACTGTAACTTTTCTTAAGAATAAGATAAAAATATGAATTATATCTCTACTTGTACCTAGTGGATGCCTCTATGAGTGAATTAATTGGAAACTGTCAATTTTCACAATAAGTGTTCTTAAAATGTCAATATCTAAGTGCCCTCTGCAATATCTAGTAATTCAATTTTTTTAAATGGAATAACCCAATTTTTATCACATGGTACGATTGGGGGGTAAATTTCCTACAAAAAAGTATTATAAAACTATACTCCTAAAGCAAGTAGTTTTCGAATTATTTCGAAAATTCGTTTTTCGTCGCATTTATGCAGGGAATAATGCGAGCATAAATCGCAATTGAATTTTAGTAGGCCAATAGTACGCTTTTGTTATGTCGCGATTGTATTGCGAAATGTCAAATAATAAAAAGAATTAGTACAAAGTTTTACAGAAACCAACAAAATGAATAATTACACAAATCAACAAATTATCAATTTATTCATTATACATGGCAACTGCCAATTGAACAAAATTTGATTCCAATCTTCTAAATCTTGTTTTATTCATCGGCGGCAAATGTGGATAAGTTTCATTAAATATTCTACATGTTCGAGTACCAATTCTATCGCAGTTGCCATGTATAAAGAATAAATTGATAATTTGTTGATGGGTGTATTTATTCATTTTGTTGATTTCTATATAACTTTGTACTAATTGTTTTTATTATTTGACATTTCGCATTACATAAGCCACAAAACAAAAGCATGACTACTTGCCTATTCCCTGCATAAATGCGACGAAAAACGAATCTTCGAAATAATTCGAAAACCACTTGCTTTAGGAGTATAGTTGTTAATACTTTTTTGTAGGAAATCTTCTCCCCAATCGTACCACGTGATAAAAAATGGGTCATTCCATTAAAAAAAAATGAATTACGAGATATTGAAGAGGGCATTTCGATATTGACATTTTAAGAACACTTATTGTCAAAATTGACAGTTTCCAATTAATACACACATAGAGGCATCCTCTAGGTACAAGTAGAGATATAATTCATATTTTTATCTTATTCTTAAGAAAAGTTACAGACAGATTTCAAGATGCCTTTTAGAGGTCAGAATTTTAGAAATATTTTTTTGCTTGAAAACTATAAGAGATAAGTGTACATATGTTCCAATAAAATATGTTGCAATTTAAACAAGGAATCCAAAAAATTGCTAATATATAGGGTGTTCTATTTAAAATAACAAATTTGGTGCTACTTCCGGTGGAACCGGAAGTGATATAAAGTTGAAAATACTTCACATGAAGAGAAATAATTCAACCGTATGACAAAGATTTTTTCAAATTTTTAGTGCAATGGAAACTCCATAAACTTTTAACGAACGGTTTAGCGTAGACACCCTGTATACCCCTGAAATCAGCGCCGCAGTACGGAAAACTTGAGCCCGGGGCAAAAATCCAATTAGCGCCCCTTAACTTGACAGTCATAATGAATGTCATGTGTCATTACAAACTAAATGTCGACTAATAGGCACATTCATCAGAAAAATGTACTCCTAACATGTTTGGATGTTTTTTACGCTTTGCGTTAGCATCTAGTGAACGCTGCTCAGGCCAGTTGACTTTGCATCTAACCTAGAATTCCACGTAACATCTATCAAGTTCATGATCTCGATAAATTAAGCGCTTAGTTCATCACCAATCAGCATATTGTGTACTGTTGCAAAAATGACGATCATCAGAAAATTCCCTAACTGTTGGCATCAAACTCCTAACAGTTTTCATATGTTCGAAAGCGTAAACTCCATCTAATGCCCATTAGCTTAAGTAGCATCGCTGGCAAACTAAACGTTTGTATACAGCAATTGTTCGTCCACAACAGGGCTTTATTTTATAGAATTCAAATATCAAGAATATAAATTTGTGTTCAGTACTTATTCATTCACCGGATAACTATATACGTTGGCATTATTGATGTAATTACTATATGCATTTCTTTTTGAATATTGTAGCGCAAGTTTGTACTGATATTTGTATCTAATATAATTTAATTTAAGTGCAGGTACTTTTGCGTTATCTTCTTTCAATGAAACAAGTATTATGATCATTATTAAATCAAACGATATTGTTGTTTAACGTTTTTGTTTTCTTCATATGAAAACATTTTAAGGTGCTATGCCTTTAGAGTTTAATAAATGATAAAAATGCACTTTCAATTTCTTCACACTCATAAATAAATGAAAAGTTAGTATATTCCAGTATATTATATAATTCAAATTTACCTTGTTCTGTGATTGGTGTGATTGTTAATATTATATGACGTTTATTCAGTGCATTTTGCATAAAACGATATGGATCGATATGATCCGAAAGGCACATGTCTATTGGTGATACGCTTATGTCAGATGTAGGTATTGTTGTGAAAATATTATCCAGACAGTTAGTTTTTTAAGTCCAAAGGAATATAAGAGGTTAATTAAATCAGCAGCACGATCATCTTCTGTTTGAAAGTGAACGTTTAAATCACATCCCAAGATTATTGCGTTGTTGGAATGAATGTTGTTAAGTGCATTCCCTAGAACATATAAAAATGTATTAAAGTCACCAGTGAGCGATCTGTAAATATAATTTATTATTGTCTGTAGTACAGTGTAATACGATGCATCAATTTCACAATGTTTTTCTTGTGATAAGATGTTAATTTTATTAATCGAATTAAATTATGTATTTCTTTTCATTAGCGGCATCACGCCTCCATGTATATATTGAGACCGTGTAAACTACGAAATAAGTGCATAATTGTTTATATTTAAACTTAAAATTTCATGTGTACAGAGCTAATGCTCACATATACATATAGTTTTAAATTCACACTTATAATCCAATATGCTCCTAACTCATTTATTTTATTATGTATACATTGAATGTTCATAAATAACAAGTTAAAAAAATGCATTCCTTTTTAATTGTACTCATGTTTATCTAGCTTGTGTTGTTTCCGACGCTGTTGTAAAACTTTCATCTTTTGACATTTTCGTGGGAAATAGAAACGCCTGATGTTTACTCTTTCAGGCCATGTAGTCATTTGACAGTATTGTAATAATTATGATTTGTTTTGACTATTGTAATATTTTATACTTTACGTCTATCGTGACAGTAACTATATATTTTGACAGTTATAACGTTTTTTGGGCAATTTTTTGACAATTCTGATACATTTTCGGCATTCTTGGCAGTTAGAAATAAAATATAATAGAGTGTTGTAATAATAGGAAATAGCTAATCTTGACAAAAGTGGCTTAAAGTTTGTAATTATGTCCGTGTGAGTAACGTTTCCTTATAATCTTAAGAAATAAATATCAATTTAAACACAAATAATTGAGATTTCATTTTTTAACGTATGTTTCCACTCCCAGATTAAGCATGAACTAAAATTTCGAGTTTAGAAAATCCTGAAAATTTTGATTTCCCGAGGCGGGCGAACGAAGCTAGTCGCGTCGTGGCAAATC
Organism: Philonthus cognatus; assembly: GCA_932526585.2. Taxonomy (NCBI): domain Eukaryota; kingdom Metazoa; phylum Arthropoda; class Insecta; order Coleoptera; family Staphylinidae; genus Philonthus; species Philonthus cognatus. The sequence goes on from OW052243.1 coordinate 91,060,506, forward strand.
CCAATTTTTAGGCTTTTCTAAACTTGAAATTATATTTCATGCGCTAACCGTATAAAATACCGATTTAATGTGGAGTTTAAAATATAGATTTCTTATATATAATAAAATGTCTGATTTAAATTTATGAAATTTCGAATTTCCCTGACTTTGATGGCACCCCTCTCCGCTGCTTCATGCCCTATGCTTTAACATTTAGTATGCGGAATCGGCCCATGTCAATTTTATATTATATATTTTCTCTATTTGTAAAATTATTGTTTGTTCTATTTATTATATCGTATTCCGATTAAGGAGTTAAATATGTACTATTGGTATTGAAAACTTGGCATAGTTATTTTCTAATCTAATTATTTCTGAACATTTTCTTATTAAGTATAAATGAAATTGCCAATTCTTGGTTGCAGAATACTTCAAACATTAAAAGTGCGATTCTTTTCGCAATCTACAACAAGTTAGTCTTACGAAGACTATATCAAACATTCATTGAAACAACTACTTCCTGGGCTAATACCCCGACGGACATTGAATTATACAACAAGTGCTTGCTGTTACATACAGTAACCTACTGCAAATGTAACAATTTGGGTCAAATTATTCAGGCCATCTATAGACGCGTTTCGAGATTTATCTCTCATCAGTATAGCTTTGCCATTCCCTCTAAACAATTTGACACCTTAGACTGGCGGTCACGTTACCGTTCAAACATAAGTATAAATGAAATTGCCAATTCTTGGTTGCAGAATACTTCAAACATTGAAAGTGCGATTCTTTTCGCAATCTACAACAAGTTAGTCTTACACAGACTATATCAAACACTCATTGAAACAACTACTTCCCGGGCTAATACCCAGACGGACATTGAATTATACAACAAGTGTTTGCTGTTACATACAGTAACCTACTGCAAATGTAACAATTTGGGTCAAATTATTCAGGCCATCTATAGACGCGTTTCGAGATTTATCTCTCATCAGTATAGCTTTGCCATTCCCTCTAAACAATTTGACACCTTAGACTGGCGGTCACGTTACCGTTCAAACATAAGTATAAATGAAATTGCCAATTCTTGGTTGCAGAATACTTCAAACATTAAAAGTGCGATTCTTTTCGCAATCTACAACAAGTTAGTCTTACAAAGACTATATCATACACTCATTGAAACAACTACTTCCCGGGCTAATACCCCGACGGACATTGAATTATACAACAAGTGTTTGCTGTTACATACAGTAACCTACTGCAAATGTAACAATTTGGGTCAAATTATTCAGGCCATCTATAGACACGTTTCGAGATTTATCTCTCATCAGTATAGCTTTGCCATTCCCTCTAAACAATTTGACACCTTAGACTGGCGGTCACGTTACCGTTCAAACATAAGTATAAATGAAATTGCCAATTCTTGGTTGCAGAATACTTCAAACATTGAAAGTGCGATTCTTTTCGCAATCTACAACAAGTTAGTCTTACACAGACTATATCAAACACTCATTGAAACAACTACTTCCCGGGCTAATACCCAGACGGACATTGAATTATACAACAAGTGTTTGCTGTTACATACAGTAACCTACTGCAAATGTAACAATTTGGGTCAAATTATTCAGGCCATCTATAGACGCGTTTCGAGATTTATCTCTCATCAGTATAGCTTTGCCATTCCCTCTAAACAATTTGACACCTTAGACTGGCGGTCACGTTACCGTTCAAACATAAGTATAAATGAAATTGCCAATTCTTGGTTACAGAATACTTCAAACATTAAAAGTGCGATTCTTTTCGCAATCTACAACAAGTTAGTCTTACAAAGACTATATCATACACTCATTGAAACAACTACTTCCCGGGCTAATACCCCGACGGACATTGAATTATACAACAAGTGTTTGCTGTTACATACAGTAACCTACTGCAAATGTAACAATTTGGGTCAAATTATTCAGGCCATCTATAGACGTGTTTCGAGATTTATCTCTCATCAGTATAGCTTTGCCATTCCCTCTAAACAAATTGACACCTTAGAAATCAAAACGCGTCTATAGATGGCCTGAATAATTTGACTCAAATTGTTACATTTGCAGTAGGTTACTGTATGTAACAGCAAACACTTGTTGTATAATTTAATGTTCGTCGGGGTATTAGCCTGGGAAGTAGTTGTTTCAATGAGTGTTTGATATAGTCTTTGTAAGACTAACTTGTTGTAGATTGCGAAAAGAATCGCACTTTTAATTTTCTTATTATATTTAATTCTTTAGATTGATTTCATAAATAAGGGAATTCCGTTGATATATGGAAAAATCATATGGAAAATATAATGATCGGGTAGTTTTTGCTAATTAAAAAGCATTTATAAAATACCTACGTATATTATTTTCCATGTAGAAATGTTAATACAACTAATTCCTCTTCTCTGTAAAATGCGTCTCAATAAATGTATCTTTGTAAAATTAAGAGTCCGGAGAAAATTAGATTTCTATTCCTAACCATCCACGAAACTACAATCTTTGCCGTCGAGATTACGTCTACACCGAGACATCTTCTTCACGAACTTGAAAGCGAGTCATTATGATCTTACAATTTTATTAGACTTTTCTACATAAATGCAACGTTTGTGTTCGTGCTTTTTAAACTTAAATCAAGGTTGCTTTTAGTCTTGATATACAGCATCATTTCCTTTTTGTCTTTCATTTTGCTGAGGTGCCCAGACACTGTGCGGTGCGGTGAGGAGAAGAACGCCGTAAATTCCGTTGTTGTTTTTTCAGTTCCTAAGGACATATCTAATATAAAGTTAAAATAGAGAGCGGAATATATAAATTATAAAACTATCACTTCCCTGCTCTGAATTTCAATTCTTGCCCATGAAAAATATTAGGAGTGACAGAATTTAAATTTAATATGTATCACGTTCCACTCGGTTTACTTATCAACGATAGAACAGGTTATATCACTCGGATTTATATATGTGACTGTGACGTTTACATTACATCAGGAATAAGAAACCGCACAATTTACACATGAGGCCATTTCATCCTGGGATCGCCGAGGTGTGCTTTCAGCAAAAACATTATTTCTTGTCACAACACGGAATTAGATTATTGGTAACGTAGCTGTTGTTAAAAAAGATTGACTGCTGCAATTTACTTATTTAAATTTCTTGCAATAAAATCGTAATAATTACTATCGATAATCTAATCTAAAGCGTTATAAATGGTCATTTGTAACATAATATATAATAATTGCAATAATGTTGCAAACAATAAGTCTTGGTTAATAAGACTTCTAAAACAATAAATAACACTTGAAACAACTACTTCCCGTGCGAATACACGCTATTTGTAATTGTTTTTACGTTCAAAGCTTTTTGTGAATTAATTAATTACGAAATAGTAGTTTTTTCCTTCTTTTGAACTACTATTATTATTGATGTCATATTAATTTAATTCTTGTCAACATGTCATTTTGATTTTCTCAGTTTCTTATTTTGTGGGGTGCTTCCTTTCTAGACATGAGCGTCTAAATACGCAATTAGTTAGTAGCTCATCTTAAACATAGCTCATTTGAGCCACTGTTGAATAACTAGCCCTAAATAAATTTCCATTCCCAATGTATATTTATATATTAAAATATAATTAAAAAAATCACTAACATTTATAAATAATATATTCGATCTTTTTTCTGCAAAAATTACAATTTATAATGAAAAAGTAAGCCGTACAAATTGTAAAAGATTCCATCGCAATGATTTGTGTTTTTTTTTTTATTGATTTTTTTCTATAATAAAGTCACTAGGACGTCGTGCGATAAACAGTTTTAAAATGCTCCTTTTATCAGAAAATTCAATCGTGCATTGATAAAACAAGATAATTTGTAATCTTGATTATTCACATTACTAGATTTCTATTACAAATACATTTAGACATGTTGATTATGTTTATTGTACAGGCAAATAAACACAAGTGTTTCTTTGAATGGCGTTTGAAAATTATTAAGGCGTGACTCATCAAGATCCCATTTGTGCCCATAAAACTTAAAGTTAATTACTGTATCGACATGTAATTATTTTTTGCATTTAAATGCTTGATGTAAAATTTCAAGCATTTGTTCTTTTTATAAAAACGTTCAATTGTAAGCCTCTAAAGAGTGTTTAAGATCCCAGATTAAGCATGAAGTAAAATTGTCAGGCTTTTCTAAACTCGAAATGTGACTTCATGCGCCACGAGTATTATACAATGATTTATAGTAAAATTCAAAATACACTGCTTAGGATGTTACTTTAGCAATATATTCTAAACATCACTTGACAGTAATGTTTTATATGCGTGGCGCATAAAGTAAAATTTCGAGTTTAGAAAAGCCTGAAAATTTGGTTTGGTCGCTCCGCTTCGCAGGGCGACCAAGCAAAATTTTCAGGCTTTTATAAACTCGAAATTTTACTTTATGGTTAGCCTGAGAGTGGACGACACTCGTTAGAAGCTTGAAATTTAACTCTAATCAAAAACAAAGAATGCCTGAAAATGTACAATGTGTTCATCAGGATATGTATACTTAAAAGAAAAATTCCCTGTATATTATCTTCACAAATAAAAATGTGTTATTAAAAAGAATTACTTAGGTTTGTTTTAAGTCAAATTTGTTTTTATTTGTTTATTTTTCATACGTAACATTAAATTAATTAATTGGATTTAGTTATTGAAAAAATACTCGATTTAATAATAAACCAGGTTTGCTAATAAATAATTATTTTAGTGTTAGTGTTTTCATTAAAATGTCTTTTTTTTAATAAAAACACTAACACTAGAATTAATTATTGTTATTGTAAAATTTAAAATACACTACTTTAGGATATTACTTTAGTAGTATATTCTGCACATTGCTTGAAATCAGTGTTTTATACGCGTGACGCATGAAGTAAAATTTCGAGTTTAGAAAAGCCTGAAAATTGGGTTTGATCGCGTAACGAAGCGGATCGACCAAACAAAATATTAAGGCTTTGCTAAACTCGAAATTTTACTTCATGCTTAATCTGGAAGTGGACAGCACTCGCCAGAAGCTTCAAATTCAACGCTATTCAAAAACAACGAATGCTAGAAAATTTACAAAGTATTCATCACGATATGTATACTTAAAAGAACAATTCCCTGTATGTTCTCATCACAAATAAAAATGCATTGATAAAGAGAACTACTTTTTAAGTCCAATTTGTTTTTATTTATTTATTTTTCATGCTTAAAATTAAATCTACGTTTAATGTGAAAACGCAAATTTCACGAATTTTTCATATATTGCATTTAAGGAGCTGTATTTTATAATCCTAAAATTGAATTTAATTTATTCGAAAAATACGTGATTACGTATTGAAAGGGCTTTAACTTCATGTATAAATATTGTTGGAGAATTGAAAATTGTGCTCAACACGAACGCCTAAAAATTTAATTTCCTGGGGTTAAACTTAAAATGTAAACACTAACACTGGGATCATTGATCATTGATTAATTTTCAGTCACTTTTTTGAATGTGGAATATTTGTAAGAGCACCTATTAATATTATAAGATTTTTTAAAAAGTGAAAAATATTTAGACGAGTTATGAAATATAATTTACAAATTTTAAAAGCTGACATGAATTTCAATTGTAAAATGTATTTATAGTTTATGTAAAATGTGTTAATTTTAGTTATGTGGCGGCCACATAGCAATTAGGGCATGACATAGATGTAGATAATGTGATAAATTTGTTAGGAAAATTTATCAATCTGATAAGCAGCATTAATGGTATTATTATGTTATGTTGGGTGTCACCGCCAATACCTCAATTGGCGTTAGCATCGTCAGTTGACTATTGCCATTCTTCATTCCATATGCATAGAAACTTAATGGCATTTCGAAACCCGATGTAACTCTACACAGCAGCAAAATGTTGTTATCCATATCATCTCGCATGCAAATTAAATGCAAAATTATACACCTTATTGCTACAGCAGAACGAGCAAAGGGGAGTTCGGCTAGTTTCTATGAAAATATACTCCTTTGCGATGTTTACAGAGCTGGGCTGTGCGTAGATTAAATATTGTGATGGTAATAGACACGTGAAAGCAACGCACCTGGCTGTTCGCGAGCAATTATGATTTCGTAAACAATCACTGTAAACACCGAGTGAATTCGAATCGAGATATAAATAAATTTCAAAATGCATACAGATTAAATACATTAAGCTAAGTGTAAAAGTAATCCGTAGAGGCAACAACATCGCTGACATAATTCGTCATGTAAGTTGTTCGCAATGATCATTCTGAGGTAGTCGAGGGTCTGAAGGAGGGAAGTACAAGTACAAAATGGAATAGGAACAGAGAATAGAAAAGGGAAGGAAAGGGAAAGGAAGAGAACACATCACATAGCATAGCACATAGCAGGAGAGTACAGTACAGTACAGAACCGGCTGCAGCGTGAAAGACGCGAGATCTGCGAAGCCGAGGAGCCGTGCATTTACATAATTGAAGAAGTACACGAAAGTTACCGCCTCTTTACAGACCTTGTTCACTTATTCTTATTTCGTTGCCGTTGCCGTGTTATTTTCAACTTCAACCGACATTTATTTAACTTAGTTTAAACTTCCACATTGCTAAACAAGTACCTATTACACATACTACAATTTTTCGTGGTTGCCAAAAGCACTTTTACTCGAACTCGCATAACTTCCAATGAAAATATTCAAATAGAATTTGAATTTTGATCCACTTTTAACAGAATTTATTACGTCCAGAGCCTACCGATTCCACGCGGAAAAAACACATTTACAATTTTTCACAACTAATTCCCAAATCTGCTCTTACTTTTACCTTCGGCAACTTCGTTGCGTCAATTTTAAACACAATTCAGAAATTGCGTTATATAATTCGATTTGGTCTCGTCTACGGAGTGTGAGGTGCATTAACGATGCTCTCAAATATGCCGCCATTCCTTGAGACATCAAGATTGTACTATGCACGATAACTTTTCCAATCTCTGCACTTGTTTAGTTGTAAGAATTCAGTTTGAAAATTTTCCCTTTTTTCATTTCCAGTCCCGGCATTTTTATAACTTTTCGTTTTTTCTCTTTCAATCAACAGAACGATTTTGTTTATATAAAAGTCTACAATCAGCTTAGTATATGTTATTATGGCAATAACAGAAGTACAACATATGACATCTAATATTGAAAACAGAGTGAACAAAAATTAGTTAACTAACCAGTATCAGTAACTATTTCTTCGTTTATCCCTTGACACACGTTTTAAAATTACATCTAAGAAATATACGGGGATGTTTTCTTCTTAAGTATACTTTTACATATTCCAAAACAAATAGCTTCAGACGTTCCAATTAAATAAAATAAACATTTGTAAAATTGATTAACATGAGATCTATTATAAGTCGAAGTATATTTTGAACTTCACTTTAAATCAATGTTTTATACGCGGCGCATGAGATAAAATTTCGAGTTTAGGAAAGCCTGAAAATTTGGTTTAGTCGCTCCGCTTCGCGGAGCTACCGAACCAAATTTGCAGGCTTTTCTAAACTCAAAATTTTACTTCATGCTTAACCTGGGATTGGAAACACTCGTTAGAAGCTTCAAACTAAACTCTTAAAACAAAACAACGAATGCCCAACAGAGACGAGCAGGGAAGAATCAGAAGTTATTACCCCTTCAAAATTCTAAATGTGTTATGTATAGAAAAAATCGTTTTTTTTGTAGACACCTAAATACAAGTGACAAAACTGATAATTGATATTTAGAAATACAACTGAACTATTTATAATTGCAGGGCAATAAACGACATGATTGGTTTTATAAGGTCTTTCAAACGATTCTTAATATTACTGAAGCGACATTTAAATCATCGCGAGACAAAAATGCATAAATAAAATAGAAAAAGTCGAAAGTGCAGTTCACTCGAGGCTCGCAGATTTTGATAACATTGAAGGAATTTCCTCTTTTGTTAACAAATACACACATAAGATATTGCCGATATTATCGAGTATTGCTCAAAAAATCCTGACTTGTTTTACATCAACAGATTTGTCGGAATCTGTGTTTTCAAATAAAAAAACGTCATCATACCAACCTGACTCTACAATATATATATATATATATATATATATATATATATATATATATATATATATATATATATATATATATATATATATATATATATATATATATATATATATATATATATATATATATATATATATATATATATATATATGTATATATATATATATATGAAACGTGTATATAGTTATCCGGTGAATGAATGAGTACTGAACACAAATTCATTATCTTGAAATGTAAATTTACAATAAATGTATATATATATATATATATATATATAAATTTATTGTAAATTTACATTCACCGGATAACTATATACGCGTTTCAGGCTTCAGCGCCATGATCAGTATAGTCCCGAACCAGTGCTTGAAGCAAATGGGTATTAGATGGCATTTACGCTGTCGGACATACGTAAATTTACATTTGTGTAATTACACAAATGTATAATTATGATTGAAACTATGAATGTAGTTTTCTAAATAGTTATGTATTTCAGAAATTATCAATCTACACATACAGGGAACTTTTCTTTCAAGTATACATGTCGCGATGTAAAAATACGCTGTATTTTTTCCGACATTCGTTGATTTTATAAAACGTTCAATTTGAAGCTTCAAATGAGTGTTTTCCACTCCCAGATTAAGCATGAAGTAAATTTTCAGGCTTTTCTAAACTCGAAATTTTACTTCATGCGTCACGCGTATAAAACACTATTATGTTGTGAAATTCAAAATATACTACTTATAAATTAATGACTGAGGAATATTTCTATGTTTTTATACCACTTTATTTTTTATTTTCAAGTGTGGCTAATTTGAAATCCTAAAGAGCGGAATTTCAAATTTGTCACAAATGAAAATTACATTGAATATGTCGAAACTCTAGTCGTGTAAAATAGGATAACAGGAAATAAACAATAGCTTTAAGAAAATGTCTACTAAAGTGAACGTAATAATGGGGTAAAATTGTATGCCCCTCGGTAAAAAAACACTGAATGTGTCTTTTGAAAAAGACATGGGGTGAATATATTAATATACAAAACTAACAAGTATTGTGTATTAATATATGTTGGTAACCTAGAAAAAAAGAGTTCTTTCATATTTAAATAAATACATACATATTTAAATATTGCACTCCTATTCTAATGGTTTTATTTAAAATTTAAAGCCAGTACATTTAAAAAATTGTAGCAATTGTATAAATAGTCCCACAAATGTATTTGCAACTGATGGTATCATGTATCTAATTAATATACTCAATTAAAAATATTTTCCTTTTCTTTTAAAAGTTTTGAAACTAGGTTTATTTATTTATTTCAACGGCATAACATTTACATGAAAGATATTAACATAATACAATTATACAAAATACTCATTGAAACATATCCTTCGGGATATTAGCTAGGGATGTAATTAGTTCAATGAGTGTTTGAACTAATCTTTGTAACATAAAGTAAAATTGAATTTTTTCGAATAAATAAACAAATGTAATTTTACGTTATACTGGGGAGAGAATAATTTAACCTGATGTTACATTTTGCATATAAATTATGAATACAAACAGTAAAACTGTTGTGTAACTCAAACGTTCATTGTATAATTCAATATCCGTCGAAGTAGAGAAGTAGTTGTTTCAATGAATATTTTAAAAAGTCTCAACGAGACAAAGTTTTTACAGAAAGTTGATATTAATTCGTTTTTATATTTAACTCTTTGCAAGACAAATTAGTTGTAGATCGCGAAACAAATCGCACTTTTAATATTTTTGAAGATATGAAAGATTGCGGTAAATTATCTTAGGCGGTGTTATTCTTCCAGCTAAAAAAACATTTGATTTCCGCTTCGTCAATCGATTATAAAACAGATAGACTGTAACACCTTTCGACCACTTGCCTGCTACAATGATAGAATTCACGTCGTTGCAACAAATGACAATTTAAGAAGAACAGTATACTTTGTTGCTGATAACAAGAATGCAAGCGATATTATGTACATTTATACCAATCTACAACTAATTTATCTAAAGACTAACTCAAACACTTATTAAATCAACTAAGTGCTGGGCTAATACTCAGACGGATGTTTTTTATACAATGAAGTGTCTGCTGTTAGTTATAGTAACTAACCTACTGGAAACGTAACAATTCATGGAATTTCAAGAGGTACAACTAACAGGAAAAGGAGGCCGCCTCAAGATGTCCTTCGGATACGCCGCATAAAAATCAAACATGACAGGTAACATTAATTTACCGAAAACAACCAACAAATTGCTTCAAGATGTTCTGAATCAAAAAAAACACAAAACAAAGCGAGCTGACAGAGCTCTCTCAATCCACCACACTCCCACAAATCCCACAACTTCAGTCGGATCAGTCACAAATTATTTACACACAAGCACAGCCGTCACGCAGCAAAACTCATAACCCTCACACATCACAGAAAATCACAATACAATTAATCCAAAACCCCATAATAAAACCTAACGAAAAACAGTCAACAAAATTACAAAAACACATACACATTTACTACCACCAATGAGCTGTCTTGAACCCAATTCACCATAATATTGTCGGAACATAACTTCGACAACAATGCGCTCATTATAAAAACTAGATTTGGTTTTTTAATAAAATCAAACGAAGACACACAAAACATCGAGCAATATCTAAAATAACTGCAATACGAAAACATTATCTATGAGTTCCGTCCTCAGCCAATGACTCGAATGATCCGAGCAAGCGATAACTCAGCCACAGCCGCCACAGCAACTCAGCGCAGTGCGCCAGCGCCTTCGTACTGCTGCATCATTAAGAGGGTGGAGCCTGAGATTGAGGATCTGGTCACAGTATACTAAAGCAATAGAGGCAGTTGGCGAATTAACTCCACACACACATACACACAGTTCGCGCGTAACAAAATGTAAGGCCGCCACGGTGTAACGGCTTAATCACAACAAAGGGTAGATTATGCCAACTGCGAGGGCGGGGTAATCCAGGCGCTAACAATATTAAAGATTACCTGAACGGGATTACTGAAAATGTTCAAACAATATACAAATTTTCAAACGAAAACAAAATTATAGATCCCCGCGATGCAACGGGCACAAAGTACAGATTATGCCAACTATGAGGCCGAGAATTGAAGGCGGTAACCATAATTAAGATACCGTAAACAATTATTTAAGTGGTACAGATCTCCCAAAACGTTTTCATTTTACTTTCCCGCAATAATATTTTATTTCACCTTAATGATTTTAAAAAAACGATCTTAATTTAATTGTCCAAATACCAAATACTTATAAAACATTAGCCTACATTTTCAATTGTTATTAAAAATTAGTCAGTATGGTAAAAAATATACCCAGCAATATATATATATTATTGAAAAAAAAACTGTATTGTTATTGAACATGTGTTTTTTAATAAAATTCGATATACTTTTTGTACTTTGTGTACTTTTATAATTTTTTTAACGATTCTACACACACAACACATTGCAGCAAATTATACTCATTTGTAATTTTCACATAAATATGAGGACGTTATTTTTTATTGTTATTTAAGAATAGAAGCAGTTAATTTTAATCTAAGGGGTTATTTTTTTATAATCATCTTGTTATTACTCATTTATTATCTTAAACATTGCTTTATATAATTATGTTGTTATTGCTGCATTTATTACAATATTTAAAACACAGCATATAAGTTTAATTGTCGCGCCATTTCGCGCACCCGACATGCGCTATTATGCGCTTACTGAACAGAAAACGCCGCTGGTACGCTGAACTACCTTTCAATCACAATTTCTCCTGGTCTGTGCAATGTCTTCTCTGCATATGTGCTCTCCGTGTTCGTTCAGTAAGGTGCGTGAGGATTTTCTATTCCGTAATAGTATAAAGGCGCCGACACCTAGTGTCTCTAATGCTTTAGTAGACTGTGATTTGACAATCAGTGCTCGTCTGCATGCACAAGAAATCACACACCGCTGCCGTCTGCCATCGCATTATTGCAAAACTTAATAACTTCGCCACCCACATGATACGAGTCATTACTCCATCATTGGAATCCTTCACCAAACTATCACATGAGCAATTTCGATTTATGTGTAAAATCTACCCCGTAATACAAAGCAAACCACCAACACCTGTCCCATGCAGCAGATCTAATAAATTCGATCACGTCACATCTAACCAATTTTAGGGGGTCCCCCACCCCCTAAAATTGGTTAGATGTGACTAATAATTACTATTGAAAAAATGTAATTATTATATATAAATACATATTTTATTCTCTGATTTGTTAAGGTTATTATAAACTAGGGGCTATTAATCTACATTTAAAAATGTTAAATTTACCAAAAAAAAAGTTTTTTATAATGTTCGACTGAACATTGGGGGGGGGGAGAGATTTACCCCACCCCCCCGTGGATCCGCGCCTGCCTCGAACTGCACTGAAACTATCACTTGTGCAAAATGTGCAGGGTCACACTCTACATCATCATGCATTAAAACGCTGCCAATAGAATGCAAATCGTGTGGTCTACGAAATGCACAAAGAGACCACTAAAGCCTATCGAGGGGATCCCGAATGTAAAAATTATCAGTAAAAATAAAAAAGTCATCACTACTAGACAAAGACTTGACGAAAAACGCGCGAATTCACAGTTCGTGATTATATCATCGACATTTACACAACCAAAATCAACGAACTAGTGACAACTGACAACTGAAAAATCACGATTCATAGACTCCTTCCATGTTGACACCTACGTAAATTTCTCTGGTTACAAAATATTCATAGTTATGTTTGACCTCGAATCCCCACACAGTTCACACAGGTTTCTCACAAATAAACAACAATACATAGTTTAAATTTCATTTTAGCCAACATCAACTCCCTAACCAATAAATTCTATTTGACTTCTTAGTATCTCTCAAACAAATTTATCATCATCCTCCCATGACATTAGCAAACATGACGTATGGAACAGCCGTATGACACGAACTAGTTAGAAAGATATTAACGATTATGACCCTTTTTTGACAGAAAAAAGTACAAAAGGTTGAAATTGAAATTTAACATTCTTTACTTAAATTGTCCACGAAATATTATTCTATGCTATAAGGTACTAGCATCTTAATTATAATTTTAAAAAAATGAAAAAAGGGTGGTCCATCTATCGGTTTATTTTTTATCATATGTTATTTTGACTCTGACAAATCTTTTGCCCTCAAAATATTGACCAAAAACTCAGTATCGTATGCCCGCGGTACGAAATGTACGAAATTCAACAACCATGGGAAATATTGAAAACTTATCAACTCATTCAGTGCGTACAGACAAGAACTCAGTGCGTACAGACAAGAATATTGCTATTGTAGCCCAAAGTATGACAGCCAATTCAAAAACATCAACACGCCATTTTAGTCAACAGGGAGCATTACAGAGGCATGATTGTCGACTTATGTGGCCCGAAATTGAGGACATGGACTTGAACGATCTTTGGTTTCAGCAGGATGGTGCGACATACCACAGCCTATCAAACAATCGATCATATGTGCACTAAATGCGGTAATCGCGTAATTAGTCGTTTTGGTGATATCAATTAGCCTACACGGAGCTGCGATATATTGCCGTTGGACTATTTTTTTATACGGTGCAGTTAAATATTTATGTTATGCATACAATCCACAAACGATTCAGGCGCGTAAGCATAATATTACTCGAGCTATTCGTGGGATAAAGCCCTCAACCATCGAAAATGTACTAAAGAATTGGGTTGACAAGATGGGTTTCTGTCGTGCCAGCCAAGGCAGCCACATGAACGACATGAGTATTTGTGAATTGGATAAGCAAAATTGATCTTATGACATAGATCATGGCTGGGAATGTTGTTATTGTGAGCGACACACATATTGCTCTTAATGAAAAGCACACTTTCCAGTACTTCATATCAATATATTCATACCAAGAACTGGTATGAAATATTATTTTTATTTATTTATATATTTAACGGATAACACCTTTTTAATCAATTACGCAATAGATATATAACTATAATATTATAATACTAAATCACTAACAAATAAACAGTAACATGTAAAATAAAATAACTAAAATTTTAACAAAACATGAAATCAGTAATTCAATATATAAAGTTTTCTACATAGTACTACTACTGTAAACTAGAGTAGACTGCACATAATTTATGTATAGGTTTAGTTCACAAGTATTGATGATTTATCAATACAATATCATTTGTCTGAGTTTGAACAAAGATAATGGGATATTTATTTCACTTATATAATTGTATTTATAATGGAGGATATTTACCATTTTAAGTATTCTGCATAGAGGGTTGTTAATTCCGTAGTTAGTAGAATGAAATTCTAAACTTAATAATTATTCTAAGCGAGTTGACATCCCAATGGTTCATTGAAATCAATATCTTTAAGAAGACTGGAACAATCAAGATTAATTAATATGCTTAAGCCCAAAACACAGGTCTAAATACATTCTTCGATTCTTCAATAGCTGCAAATGTAAGAATCTTAAAGACTCTGTATACACTGTAATGATCCCTGGGAATTGGGAGTTATCATATTTGTTTGATATTTTCGACAGTTGCAAATTAAATTTATTAAAGTATTGTGATAATAGGAAACGTTTATAATTTAGCCCGCGTGAGTAGCTTTCTCACAAAATTATACCAAATGTCAATTTTTAGTGATTTATTCTATTTTTACATTGGTTTCTACTTCAAAATAAAAATTTGGATTTGCCGGGGCGCGCGAGCAAAGCGATGATGAGAAGATGACAATTTTAAAATATTAATACCTGCAAATTACAGAGAATTTATTAATCTCGAATATTCCAAATTCAAAACTATTCGAGTTTGGAAGTATAAACTTACGCTTCTTATAGTTTGCAAAACGTTAAACGAACATTATCGTAATTTCTATATATTATTAATCTTATTAATCCAGAAACGAGAAAACATCTTAAAAACGTATACATTGCAAATCCATAAATAAAAGAAGTACATGTTATTTCATATTTTAAAATCTGAAATACTTCAATTTTGTATGATGAATAAATCAAATAAAACAATCATAAACAAGAATGGTAATGCTGTGGATATAAATGGCTGTAAGCAGCGAAACCGATAAGACATACAATTTTCAGATCTGTACAGATCACACGTGCACTAAATAATTGGAGCCAATATCTTAGTTTGACATGTCGCTCAACTCTGACTTGCTTATTTCCTGTTAAGGGAACGTAAAAAAATAGTCCTATATTCGTATGTGTGTGTTTGAGTCTACACGAACAATCATATTTAAAGGAGACGTAAAAGAAATATTATCCTGACCATGAATAAGAATAATGGACATATGAAATATTTAAACGACGAGCCCAGGCTCATAATAGTTTTCGAATAGATGTATGGCAAATGAGTAGATTTATTTTATTATAAGAAATGTTTATAAATCCTGTTTAGATTACATTAAATTATATAATGATTAAGAATAATATAATAGAAATTGTGAATTAATTCACGGATCATATTAGTTTATAGGGCTGGAAGTATCATTCTAGCGTCGGAATTATCATTTTACCGTTGAAACTAATTCACAGTCTCCTAAAACAAATATAAATCAACAAAATAACTGACAATACAAGTTATACATTATAATTTGACTATAAAATGTCACCTGGAAAATCTTTGAGTAAAGATTTGCGCATATCAATAGTTAATGCTTATAGAAAGGGTATTTCAGCACGTCAAATAACTGCATCACCCTCGGTGAACTGAGTGTGATGCTCCACCGTAGAAGATACAATTAATTTGCACAAACGAACTGGTGGAGCGCAAAAAAAAAGAAAACCGGCAGAGCATCGACAATTACGGGTGAGGGAGCTTTACTTAACATAATAAAAACTCATCGGCGATCAAATGCTAAGGAATTAACTATGTTATGGTATAGGAAAAGAAGCTTCGGTATCAACAACAGAAAGAGCTATTGAAAATATAGCATACAAGTTCTATTAGGTATATATTTTTTAATTGTAATAAATTGTAAACATGTTTGCAGCTTGTGTAATCTTTCTATAGGCAAACAAAAAAACATTATTAACGCTTGTGAACATCTAAACTAGACACAATAACACAGATAATGTAATCGAAACAATATTCGCAAACATTTGTTATGATAAATAAATTCTGTAATTTGCTAACACATCTATTTGTAAATATTAGCTGCCCGAACTATTATGAGCTTTGGCTCGTACAATCAAAGTGAATATGAAATATCATTATTTTTAAAATGATATTAATTTATTCCTGTAGCCTGAGATTAATTTAGAGTACTCGAAATGTACATCTAATGAATACAAATAAAAGTGGAGTAAGAAATAACACGTTTTTCATTGTGTTCTTTTACCATGTTTATGTTACAAAATGTAAAATTTATTAAAGATGATTGCCAGTTATTTGTTTGAAGAATAAGGTTGAAAAATCGTTTCGCAGATTATAGTTTATTATATTTAGGGTTTTCATTCTCTTAATTTTCGACACTTATTTTTTTTTATTTTAAGAATTCATTTAATTCAATTGAAGTCAAAATTAGCTTGTGTTGTAGTGATAACTTCCTGAGTATCCTAATACCATTTGATTAATTACTTTAAAAACAATTAGTTTACTTAATATCTAACTTCTTATTAGTACTTGATTTGAGTTCGGCGTTATTTCAAGTTAAAGACCTTGCACATGATGCAGTCTAATGTGCAGTAACGCAAATTGTGCTTCATTTATATGCAAATTAGATATCATTTTACATGTTATCTAACCTGCACAAAACCTGTTACACAACCTGACCTGCCCATCAACTAGCATCGTGTGTATAAGATCCTCAAAGGTGTCCAACCCTCGGCAAAGCGCAAATTGCCAAATTCTTTATTTAAGAAAATGTGTTATCCCTTTTTTTGCTCTTGTTCAAATGTTCAGACTATTCTAAACGCGTATAAAATACTAAAATATTATGAAGTTTAAAATATACTCCTTTACCATATTGCGTAAGCTTTAGTATATTTCAAAGTATATTAGTATATTTAAAACTTCGCCGAGCGACCAAACCAAATTTTAAGGCTTTTCTAAACTAGAAATTTTACTTCATGCTTAATCTGGGATTGGAAACTCTCGTTGAAAGTTTCAAATTCTTAAGAAAATAAATAAACTCAACGCATCTTAAAATATAAACCTAAAGTTGAAATTATGCAATTAAATTAACGATTTTAGGAGAACGTTTATTTTAAACAATTGTAAAAAATCAATAGATTATTAAATCATCATAAAATTTATAGAATCTACATAAATAAACTTTGATTGGCTGTAATTAAAATTTAAATAGCTTCGCTGGATATTCCAAAATATCAAATTAAAGTTAAAATTTAATTTGATATATATTAATTTTATCAGCGTATTTTGTATTAAATTTAATTCCATTCATTTTGAATAAGTTGTAATCATATAAGTTTCTGATTGATTGTCTAACGAGAGTTTCCACTCCCAGATTAAACATAAAGTAAAATGTCTAGTTTAGAAAAGCCGGCGGGCAAGCGAAGTGAGTCGCGCAACAGCAAATCCAAATTTTCAGGCTTTTCTAAACTCGAAATTTTACTTCATGCTCCACGCGTTTAAAACTGATTTCAAGTGATGTTCAAAATATATTCAACATGATTTTATGTAAATTACATCAAAATTTAATTGAATCGGTCATTTTTAAAGATAGCCTTTTCAAAATAGTGGTTCTGGCCCATTTTCATATAGAATACACGCGTAGAGAAAAAAGAAACGTTTTTTAGATTGAGAAGATTTAAATAACCTTTTCATTGTGTTTCTTCTCAATTTTATTCAACTTTTGTTACTTCAACTGATTTTATTTTTCTCAAATAAAAACAATATTTTAATGCCTTACATAAATATTTCTCTTAGCGTATTTCTATGTTGAATGGGTTTTTAAGTGTTGAGTCTATTATCAATTAAAGTTTGCATATTTGTTAACTTTGATCTTCCATACATATACTCTTTTACTGGTAATTCGGTAAATTTGTGATTCTAAACTGGTTTACCGATAATTTTCCTGCAAGTCACGAGAATCTTGTTTTATGGATAAAAGTTATTAAATGCATGGACAATCAATAGCATTTAATGATTTACCTAGAACGAGGGTTTCCACTCCTAGACTAAGCATGAAGTAAAATTTCTAGTTTAGAAAAGCCTGAAAATTTGGTTTGGTCGCGTAGCGCGGACCGGCCAAACCAAATTTTCAGGCATTTCTAAACTCGAAATTTTACTTCATGCGCCACGCGTATAAAACACTAGGCTATTATGAAGTTCAAAAACACATAAGTACATCTTTAATTAGAATAACACGGAATAAAATATTTTGTCTGTTACCAACGATTTTTATTGTTAATAATAATAATAATAATGTTTGCTTTTTTCCCTCTTCACTTATTATGAGTGGAAATATGTAAGCATAAGCTCTTCGCTTATTGCGGCCTAAGACAACCCGTCTTTGGAGAATGCAGCCCAGCGAAGGTATAATTATCCCTTGCTTAAAACTACGTTTTACGTTTTATATAAGCTATTTCATCTATTTAAATAGCTTACGTAAAACGTAAAACGTAGTATTTCTTGAATAATTTTCTCACTTATCACTTGGTGAAACATTTTTAAATATTGATAATGAAGGTTTAAATTAAATTACACTTGGTTTGTTTCACAATTTTTTACTTATTATCAGGAGTGACTCCACTCCTGATAATGCTGTAAAACGCGAAACTAGTCGAGTAAATAGTAAAGTACAAAATTGTGAAACAAACCAAGTGTAATTTAATTTAAACCTTCATTAGCAATATGTAAAACGTAGTTTTAAGCAAGGGATAATTTTCTGTTTCAAATAGTTTTGATTTTAAGGATACAATAAACAATACATCAAAATAACATTCTGAATAATTTATGGTATTACAAGTCGGATAAATAAGGAATCATTTCAAAATTCTCGTAACGTCAACTTCACGTTATTACATTATGATTTCACAGCTGAATATTTATGACACTAGATTCATGCAAACCATCATATTTACTGAAGTACTAGTTTCTAAAGTTATACAGAATATATTATTCATATTGACTCGTGAATTTATCGAAAGAAATAAAAGCGTTTTATTATAATTCATGTGAAACTTTTATGGGCTGGTGTTTGTTCAATCCAACTAGTCTTTAATGCCTTTTACGTATATCAAAAATCGTTAAAAAAAATTACGCCTGAACAATCGATGCTATTATCATTCAGTAGTTATGATTTAATAAGAAGTCTTGTATTGATTACTCATCATTATGATCGTTTATATGGTTTAAACAACATTAACACGTTGATTGCGGTAGTGAAAACGAACAACTGCTCTGGTGTGCGTTACCGGTCCCTGAGGACCGGTAATTAAATAATTTTATAACTTGATTTGTTTCACGCAATATATATTTACTAATATATGTTACTATTTGCCTTTGCAGTTGTTTTATTTAATGATTAACAGATATATTGTGGAAATTGAAAGTTCAGAATAAATAAAGTATGGCCCACAAAGAAGATCAGCACCGGTCCTGGGCGAGCGGAAACGCAGTCAACGTGTTACGGATTATACCCACTGAGCAAAAAACAAGCAAATACCGTTATATCAACATTGTAGCAACATTAAACGGTATTTTAATGTTGATAAAACGTTACATAAATGTGTTTGTTCAGTGGGTAAGGTTCGGTTCGCCTAAGAAATAATGATATAAACCCAAAAAATGTATGCCTATTGCAGACACTTAGCGGTAATAATAAGGAATTTTTCTTAAATCAACTTTGAGTCGGCCTATAAAACATTAATCACTACCTAATGATTCGAATTGTAATACCAGTATCGTAAAAAAAATGCTCTCTAAAATTAACCGATAATTTGGAGATACTGGTATTTTGCTAAATTAAATAAAGCCATTTGATCGGTATACACTGAATTTTTCTTTGAAGTGTACATATCCCTATATTTAGGGATGTTTCGATCCCACAAAATGTATCGACATTGAGTATCGATTACATAAAGCAAAGTATCGATTCGGCAAAATATTTGTGATTATTAAATACTGAACATTATATTTTTGTAACAGCCCTTCTTGTCAATATTATCTATCTAGAGTGAAGGTAAGATGGATAAAATATTACCAAGTAAATTTTAATGACAGTTTCAAAATGAACCAAAAACGGCTATCAGCTGTTTTATAAGAAATAATAATGACAAGTCGTTACATCAACCTAAATATTTAATACAAATTTTCAGGCTTTTCTAAACTCAAAATGTTCTTCATGCTTAACCAAGGAGCAGAAACACTGTTTAGATCACATATGGGCAACCCCCGGCCCGCGGGCCGGATCCGGCCCGCTGTAAGATATGATCCGGCCCGCGAGACATTTTGGAAAAACCCAATTAAAAAAATATTACATTAGGTACTTATACTCACGGGAGTGACAGTGAGGCGGCAAACATCAAATTCTTTGATGTTTGCCGCCTCACTCTTTGATAATCGCCGCCACTCGACTTGCTCGATCAAATTCTTTAAGGTTTGCCGCCTCACGGGCGACACATCAAAAGATTTATTGCTTCTCAATTATTCTAAACTAGTTTATTCCAGATTATTCGTTCATTTTGCCTATATAAGCGGGTGGAGGGCCCGAACGTTAGTTCAGTTCTATTTGAGCTACCGAGGCGATAACTTGGACAAGCGATATCCTAGCGAACTGCTTGAGCCGTCAACTTGCTTTGTGACTTTGTGTTCATCTTAAGTGGTTACTAACTATAGTTTGGTATTAAGTTTATTGAACGAAAAGTAAACAAAAATGATGTCTGGTGGAAAGAAACGAAAAGTAGATACAGAGGGTCGCCATTTTCAAGAAAAATGGACTGAAGAATTCTTTTTTATCTTGCACAATGGTAAGCCTATTTGTTTGCTGTGTAATGAATCCATTTCGGTAATGAAAGAATTCAATATAAAGAGGCATGACTCAACTAAGCATGCTACGCTGCACTCACTGACAGGATAATTAAGAACAGACAAAATCCAGAAGCTTACCGCAAATTTGGAAAAATAGCACAACTTGATAATGTTGTGAAAGCTAGTTTTATAGTTAGCTCAAAATTGGCAAAGGCATTAAAACCATTTTCCGAAGGAGAATTTATCAAGGAGTGTATGTTAGAAGTTTGCGGTATTATGTGTCCTGAAAAGAAAAAAAGAATTTGAAAAAATTAGTTTGTCAAGACGAACTGTTGATATAGAAATAATGGTTAATGATATAAAAACAACATTGACTGACCGTATGGCTGGTTTTGAATCATTGTCCATAGCATTAGACGAGAGCACCGATTTGTCTGACACAGCTCAACTGGCTATATTTATTCGAGGTGTTGATAAGGAGTTCACTGTTACTGAGGAATTGCTTGCTTTACAGCCGCTAAAAGGAACCACAACAGAAGAGGATATTTTTATTGAAGTTCAAAAGGTATTCACAAGTTTTGGCTTTCCATGGTCAAAATTAATTGGAGTATGCACTGATGGTGCACCTTCTATGGTCGGCTTACGTAAAGGTTTTATCGGAATTTTGAATGAAAAAGCAACAGAATTAAATGTGCAAAAAGATGATTTGATAGTCCTTCATTGCATTATCTACCAACAGAACTTGTGTTCTAAGTCCATTCGACTCCAGAATGTTATGAATGTGGTAGTAAAAACCATAAACTTTATTCGATCCCGATCGCTTAACCATCGTCAGTTCAAGGCGTTTTTGGATGAAATATCAGCTGAATATAACGACGTAACATATTATTGTGAAGTCAGATGGCTGAGCAAAGGAAAAATGTTGAAACGGTTTTACGAGCTTAGAAATGAGATAGCAGACTTTATGAAAATAAAAGATAAACCACTATCTGAATTAAGTGACCTAAAATGGATATGTGACTTAGTATTTCTGGTCGATCTTACAGGCTATTTGAATGATTTAAATTTGAAACTTCAAAAACAAGGACAGTTAGTAAATGATTTGTACAGCCATTTAAAAGCGTTTCAGATCAAACTACGCTTGTGGGAGTCACAGATGCTGTCTGGTAACAGTTACCATTTCAACACGCTCTCTGTGTATGAAAATATTGCTTATGCTCAATATGCTGAAGAACTCAAGTTACTGTCGGAACAATTTTCGAACAGATTTTGCGACTTCAAAAACATGGAAGACTGTTTCAGTTTATTTGCTACTCCTACAACATATATTGTAGAAAATGCTCCAATACACTTACAATTGGAGTTGATCGAGATTCAAGAAAACTCACTCCTAAAATCCAAATTTGAAGACGTAGAGTTGTGCGATTTCTAGAAAAAATACCTAGAAGAAGACAATTTTCCGCAGCTTAGAAAATTCGCAAGAAGATTGATTTGTGCGTTTGGCAGTACTTATAAATGCAAACAGTTCTTTTCATTGATGAAAGTTAATAAATCAACACATCGTACAAGACTGACTGACGACAATTTGGAAAATTCTTTACGCCTTTGTGTCAGTGGAATTAATCCAAATATCGATGGATTAGTTTCCCAAATTCAAGCTCAAGTGTCTCATTGATTTCGGTGTATTTAACTTTCGTAGTTTGTAACAATTGCAAATTTAACGATTTAATTATAATGTACAATTTTTTAAAATTTCATTTTGTTATTTTAATAAATTGTACTATAATAACATTGTCGTATTATTTCATGTCTAATATCTATCGCAAAAAATATTATCACTACTTTAAAATGCACTATGAAGCATTAGATGGCGTTAGCTATCGATATCCATTAATAGTTTTCACATATTGGCTTGAAATAGTCAGAAATGTTCAGTATTCCTCAGCACTGGGTCGGGACCACACTGAAGAGGACCTTGAGGTCCGAAACGCGTCTGTGGGTATCTGGTGCCGGAATACTGAACACAAATTCAATTTTGATATTTGTTTTCTGGTTTCACAAACAGAATTCTGCTCGTTCGTGGACGAAACAGTGACCT
This sequence comes from Philonthus cognatus, assembly GCA_932526585.2. NCBI lineage: Eukaryota > Metazoa > Arthropoda > Insecta > Coleoptera > Staphylinidae > Philonthus > Philonthus cognatus. The sequence continues at coordinate 91,083,735 of OW052243.1, forward strand.
GTATATGCACTTTGTGCATTCGTGTCACAGACGATGCCACTATGAAGCATTAGATGGCGTTAGCTATCGATATCCATTAATAGTTTTCACATATTGGCTTGAAATAGTCAGAAATGTTCAGTATTCCTCAGCACTGGGTCGGGACTATACTGAAGAGGACCTTGAAGTCCGAAACGCGTCTGTGGGTATCTGGTGCCGGAATACTGAACACAAATTCAATAGTAAATGTTAATTAATAGTTGTTTTACTTAATTAAATAAATTCCGGTATAAAGTAAGACTAAAGTAAATAGTAGTCAGTACTCTCAGAACGTGGTGTATGTAGTAAAATAACAATTATTATTATTATTATTAATCCGTATTATCAGTATAGTTAAAGAATCAATAACAGCGATATTTAGGAAATTCCCAAATACTCGTCAAAGTTTTAGAAATTAATTAAAATTACTAAACTGCATTTGAAAATGTCATTCAAATATATTCAACAGTTTAATTGATTACACAAAATTACAAATATCTGTGAAATTGACGAAATTTTTGCATTTTGGATGAAATTGTACTTCTTGCGCCACGTGTATTAAGGTCGGAAATGTACATGTTATTTGGTTATAAGAACGAACAACGATTAATCTTCTACAATAATGAAAATAGACCATTGAAACTTATACATATTGTACATTAAATATAAATTAAATAGTGGAACACTGTCAAATGATTACATTAATCCGTGTATTGCTTCCATAGGAAACATTATTTCTTTTTCATATTGCTTTAATTTATTAAAGTATTTATTATAAACATGTTGTATTAAATAGATTGATCTAAAATAAATGATAAATAAAATAAATCGTTGCTTAGAAATCTCCATAAGAGCAATGTAAATTTTGATTATACTTTCAATAAATAGGGGGCAGCATCGTGCCTTTTTAGTAATATTTTAAAAATATACTGTGATTTCTAAAAACATGTGAAAAAAAATTACAATTGACAAATGTCGTACATGAATTCTACATGTACGATATTTATCGCGACACGGGCTCCCGGCTACCAACCTTGAGTTGAGAATGCATTCTCACGCGGACCGTTCATTCATTCATTATGTTATTGATACACAACAAAGAAAGACATTAAAATATTTTCCAATACATTTTGTAAATAATATTGTATTTCTGGATTCATGTTGTGAATAGAAATGTTGAATGTCAGTAAATGTTGATTTAAGTGCTGAGTTGGAAAAAATCTTTTTTCATTTATCATTTACAAAATTGAATGTGCGGCATTCGGCGATTTGATCACCAACTTAGCATTTTTTAGGTCCCGTGAATATTTAGTAGACATTCTTCGCGTACTAGGTATTTCTGACTTATTTAGTTTCAATCAACATTAATTATAATCATGTGGGCGCCCGCACATATAAAATTCTGATTTCTCAATTATTTATTACAGTACGCTGAAAATCGACTAAATATATAATTATTAATGCTATGATTTATAAATAAATGTACATACAGGATCAATATATTTTGAGCTTTGGAATAAATCAGTGTTTTGTGCGCGTGGCGCATGAAGTAAAATTCCGAGTTTAGAAAAGCTACGCTTTACGCGACCAAGCCAAATGTTCAGTCTTTTTTAAACTCGAAAATTTACTTCATGCTTAATCTGGGAGTGGAAAACACTCGTTTAAAGCTTCAAACTGAAAGCTTTTAAAAATCGCGAATGCTTGAAAATTTACAGTATACATATTTCAATTTATCTCAAAATCTAATATTTAGGTATTCCTTTGTAATTATCTAATTTTCTAAAACTGACATTAGATTTTTACATTCTGAAGATCCTAATCATATTATATTGAATTTATCAATTTGACCGAATTTTCAATGAGTATGTCAATTTTGATGGTATGTGTTTTGAATCTTGTCGTTTCTGTAAATTATGCTTGTGTTAAATCAAGCAATTGTAACTTTTTTTGAAGTCAATTTTGACGACTTGTGTTTGAATTGACTTGAGCTGTTGATTTTTGCGAATTTATTCAAAATTTTTTTTTTGATGTATAAATAAATACTTATAGTATTATTATTTGTATTGTTTTGTTTTAGTTAAAACTAACAATTTTTAATGTTTTTGATGATTTGCAAAATGTGAAGGGTTTTCTCAATCTTTCTTATATTCGACATTTTAGAAGATTTCAATTGATTTTTATTAAGTTTATTTAAAATAATTATTATAATTGGACCCCGTGAATTCAAAAGATTTTAATTCATTTTCGTTTTAAGAATTTTTAATGAATTTTAGTTAGCCTTTAACGCTTTTCGAAACTTTTCCATGATTTTCTGTAATTCTTAAAATTCCTCAATTGTTTACATTTAGTGGACATTCTTCGCCTACTAGGTATTTTAAATATGTTGATATATTTCATAAATGTTTCTGTTTTTGTAAATTTCCCCAAGATTTTTATTAATTTTTAAAATTTTGACGCGTGTTATGAAATTACAAGATTTTCGTTAATTTTTAAAATTCTGACGGTTTTTGTGAATTTTGTAAATTTTTTAAATGTTGATGCTATTCATGGATTCTCGAGATTTTCGTCATATTTTAAAACGTTAACAATTTTCGTGAGTTTCCTAAACTTATTTTTTCATGAATTTTACTTAATTTTTAAAAATGTTCGTGAATTTTTAACGTTTTAAAAATACAAACGTTTTTCATAAATTTTCAAATTTTCAAATTTTCGTAATTTCCAAAATTTCGTGAATTTCCAAATTTTCGTAAATATCCAAATTTTCAAAATTTCGACGGTTTTTATGAAATCCAAAGATTTTAGATAATTTTCAAAATTCCAAGATTTCCGTTAATCTTCAAAATTTTCCTACAAGTGTGAATTTGCAAGAAGTTATCAACATTTATTGCGAATTTTTAATAATTTTTAAAATTGATCATGAATTTTTCAGCTTTGATTAACTAATTTAGACGTTATATTAATCTTTAACGATTGATTAACGTTTTGAAGAAAAGCATCATATTTTTTGTAAAAAAATGTCTTTGAAATTTGTGAACCTGAAAACTAAGGAATTTCTTAAAAATGCATGCATTTTTTTTCAATTAACGAAAATCTAGTAAATACATGAAAGGCGTCAAAGTTTTAAAAAGTAACGAAAGGAGCCAAGAATTTGAAAATTAGCAATAATCTTGGAAAATGCATGACTTTTATCAAAATTTTAAAAATTGTTATAAAATTTAAAATTGTTAATTTTAACGTATTACAAAATCCCGAGTCGTCAAAATTTTGATAATTAATTAAAATCTTGGAAATTTACCAAAATTGGCCAAATTTTAAAAATTGAACAATAACTTGAAAGCCCTCAAGATTTTGTAAATTTATGAACATGTTGTAAAAAGCCAGTGATTATTTTTTAACGAATGTTTTCCACTCCCAGTCTAAGCATGAAGTAAAATTTCGAGTTGAGAAATGCCCTAAGAATTTGGATTTGGACGCGTAGCGTTCAAAACCAAATTCTGGCTTTTCTCAACTCGAAATTTTACGTCATGCGCCACGCACATAAAAATACTGATTAATTGTTAAGTTTAAAATATTTAAAACATTTTATCAATATAGATTATCACTTTTGACATACCTTGAATTGTTGTCAAATTTCAATATTTCTTGACTCATCACTTTTTGACATTGTGTTAACATTTTATCAAATTTAAACATTTCATCGATTTTCGACAGTTTTCGATTTTTTGAAAATTCTGTCAAATTTCAACATTTTTACCATGACATTTCATCACTTTCATGGTTTTTGCAACACGGACAAAGCATATAAATCTAGATAAAGACATAAAACTCTATTATTATTATACAGGGAGTTTTTCTTTAAAGTACACGTATTTCAAATTCCGCGTATTTGTTGTAAATCTTTTGATATTCGTTGTTTTTTTTTAAATAGTTAAATTTGAAGCATTAAACGAGTGTTTTCCACTCCCAGACTAAGCATGAAGTAAAATTTCGAGTTTAGAAAAGCCCCGTGACAAATTTTCTCGGCTTTTCTAAACTCGAAATTTTACTTCATGCGCCACGCGTATAACAAGTGAAGTTCAAATGTACGTAAATTTGACAATACTTTAGTGTTTTATACGCGTTGCGCATGAAGTAAAATTTTGAGTTTAGAAAAGCCCAGAAAATGTGTCTCGGGTCGCTGCGCCACTCTCGACAAATCTTTACGGGGCTTTTCTAAACTCGAAATTTTACTTTATGCTTAATCTGGGAGTGGAAAACACTCGTTTGGAGCTTCAAATTGGATTTCAATTTAAAAAAAAACAACGAATATCTAAAGATAAACAACAAATAGGCGAAAATTAAAATACGTCTACTCTAGAGAAAAACTCCCTGTATATATTATATATATTTATAATAATTGTAATTCATAATTATATAATAATAATAAGTATTGGAAATGAGACAAGCAAAAACAGTTAAAAGTTTGTCGATTGGAATTAAAATCGTGAATATTTATTTATCCAGTTTACCTGTCTACTGAAATTTAATACATATTCAATCGCCCGGCGCTATCTAAACAAACACACAAGGCGTTCCCACTCATAATTTTTATTAGTCGTTGTGATAAAATAAAATGTGATAAAATAAAATAAAATAAAAATAAAATTCGGCAGGCACTATAAACCAATATATAGTGAAAACTACTTTCAGCATTTTTGCTATCTCTGCACACTGAAAACATTGAATTATTGTAAAGAAGTGAACTTCACTCATGAGTTTATACGCGTGGCACATGAAGTAAAATTTCAGGCTTCTCTAAGCTCGAAATTTTACTTCATGCTTAATCCGATAGTGGAAACACTCGTTTAAAGCTTTAAATGTAACTCTTTTAAAAAAACAACGAATATCTAAACATTTACAGGACACAATTCTGATATATATATACTTAAAAGAAAAACTCCCTGTATAATAAAACCGTTCTTAAGGCGGTAGATTTTTATCAATCTAGCGTTTTCTACCGGTTTGTTTGTATGTTATCTACCTCTAATAAATTGTATGACCTGGCATCACTGTATAAGCTGGGTAATTCAAGCTGCCAGTTCAGCCATTTCAAAATAAAATTCTTGGTTCCAATTTCTATAAATGGATTTCTTAAATTAAAGTTATTTTCTAAATACTCATCAAGCTTGTTGTTTAAGTTTTAGTCATAAAAATTGTTTGAATATGATTTATTAATAAGTAATAATAATAATTAAACATAATGGTGCCTGCGCCGGAATTTTAAAACCTGTAGCTGCAAAAATGTAGGCATAGATTTTCTGATTGGTAAGGGATTAAAATGTAAATATATATGTGTATATGTGAATGAGTGAATATGGCCCTAAAACGATCGGTTGTAATCCATAAAGCCAAGCAAGTTTGCGATGCTTTTCAAGCGGAGTTCGGGACGTCGTTACGGAAATCCGCAATGGAAGTGGATACAGACTATAAATGTATTAGGGAATCATGACATCCTGATATTAAATTCGTTTTAAAAATTACCTCGCACCGTTGGCATTTAATTGGTGTTTTATAGAAAGACTTTTCATGGCCTTTCTAAGAGGATTAAATGTAGGTTCGTTATCACGAGGAGTTAGTACTGGCAAGAAACGCGACAAGAGCGAGGCAACAGGTCGCCTTTACGCTTGTCTTTTAGCTTTGGTTGCTGTAGGCCGCGTTCACGTTCGCGTTCCTATTGCTCCCACTTTCCCGCTGCCGCTGCCGTTCCCTCTCCCACTCCACCCAGTCAGCTGGGAGACATTCATTATTTCAATACAATGAACTGCACCATTTAGCAATTTTACGCTAAGATTACACATGTTAACACCAACCTTTCCAGCCCATACATTACTCAATTGAAATTGAACCACCCTTGAAAATGTCTTATATTATTATTTATAACCGAGAACCAGTGGCGTATCCATAGGGATTCCTCGGGTTTCGTGGAACCCGGGCCCAGGGGCTTTAGGGGCCCAAATGCCCAACACATATAAAAACAAATAGAAGCTTAATATTTATAACAAAAAAAATATGCTAGTTTAAACAAAGAAATTAATACAGGTAGCAAAGTAACTAGATAACATAATTATGACATATAAAATAGATAGCAAATCGTCATAACCGGATATTTTCGAATCATTTTTATCGAATTATTGTAATTTAAGTTGACGTTTGTGAATTTTAATCTTCACACTTAATCAGTGTTAATGCACCTGGTGTATAGTGTTTCGAGTATATGGGAGCATGGGACAAAAATCGATAAAACAATTTTTAGAGATTGCAATTTTTTTATTTGTTTATATTTTAATAATAAAAATATATTGTCATCATTTAACACTTAAATACATATATTTTTTATAGTTAAGGGGGTTTTATTTTATTTTCGTTAAATCGTTAGATATTCGTTGTTCTTTTAAGAGTTCAATTTGAAGCTTTAAACGAGTGTTTTCCAATCCCAGACCAAGCATGAAAAGCGTGAAAATTTGTCGAGGGTTGCGCAGCGATCCGAGACAAATTTTCTGAGCTTTTCTAAACTCGAAATTTTACTTCATGCGCCACGCGTATAAAACACAGGTTTCAAGTAAACTTCGGATATGCATAAATTTCACAATATTTTAGTGTTTTATACGCATGGAGCATGAAGTATAATTTCGAGTTTAGAAAAGCCCAGAAAATGTTCACTGGGCTTTTCTAAACTCGAAATGTTACTTCATGCTTAGTTTGGAAGTGGAAAACACTCGTTCAAAGCTTCAAATTGAACTCTTTTAAAAAAACAATGAATATCTAAAGATTTAAAGAAAATAAGCTGAAGATGCAATCCGTGTACTTTTCAGAAAAACGCCCTGAATTTTTTTCATGAACCCCGGCCACTAATTGAGCTTTGTATTTGATATAAACTTTGGACACTTATAAGAGATAAAAACCCCTTAAGCGCGTTATTTACTATTTTTAAATTAGTATTACCTTATTATAACGTATAAATAATAATTAGTTATACTATATTAAAGTAATATTGGTAAATTCACTTAAAAATAACTTCAAACCTTTAATACTTTCACGTATTTCACCATCACAACCCGCAATATTCAATCGCGAACATATATCGTCGAATACACACTGTTTATGGTCACTTTTCTGAGCATTTAAGCACATATTTGCTAGATCATTTTTTTTTATAACGGTACCTCTCTCTACAAAAAAATTATAACTTGTAAAAGAGCAGTCAGAAGCAGATGATTCTTATAAAATTTTGAAGTATATTAATGTACTAATAAAGGGATGTTAACACCCCAAAACGTTTTGATACGTTTTTTTTAAGTCTCTTCAAAGTTTGTAATCGCATAAATTTTATACAAAATTTAGGAGTTTGTTTAAAAGTTATTTGCGGAGTAAATCATCGTACTCCAAAAGGTAAACTTTAATATATCTTATATATCTTAAACTACATACCTTGGGCTAAAAAATCCATCATAGATTATTTAAAAACACTTCGTAGCAATTGTAGTATAACGCTTAGAACAATTGATAAAATAGAACTGATATTAAAGACGAGTACCCGGTCGATCATTGCCTCGATTTGAGAGTACATTAATAAGAAATTAGCGAAACTCAGGTAGCTGTTAAATGGAATTCTTGGAATAATGGATTATTTACTTTACTGTCCTAATATGAAAATCCTTAAAATTAAATGTTAATTTTTTGATTTTTGTCCATTGCTCGAAACACTATGTGGCGCATAGAGTAAATATTTCTTTAGAAGACCTTGAAAATCCAAAATTTGTTTCTAAAGTCGAAATATTTACTCCATGATTATTCAAGGAGTAGAAAACACTCGTTAGAAAAAATCGAACACTTCACTAGCAAACCCTAATTTATCATTTATTTCCTGGAAATATTCGATTTCTTTTTAAATTTAAAATAGTCTAACTGAACTATTCGTTTTTTGTTTTATTAAAATGTATTTATATCAAAAACATATTTATTTATTTCAAAAGGAGTCGCATCGGGATTAAACAATTTCTAAATCTCTAAATTGATGTTAATCACTTGTCTCTAGTATGAACATTGTGTTTGTGGTGAAGCTAGAGTTAGAATTTTCTTTCTTTTTAACGCTTTTCATGTCACAAAATCAACTAATTTAAAAATTAAAAACATTTTATCAAAACATAATATAACAATAGCTTTGAAACCATTTAAGAAAATAAGGAATGTTATTTTTAATCCAAAAACAGCAATAGAAAATACTCACAGATAAGAAATATACAAACTTACTTGTAAAGATTGTAACGGAGTATATATAAGACAATTTGGCCGTAATTTTAATGCAAGACTCAAAGAACCTCTTCGTTCTTTTCGACTTAATTTGATTAATAAGTCCTCATTTGCCAAACATATAATTGAAAACAATTACACTTTTGGTGAGGATGTACTGTCAATTATACATTTCACCGAGAAGGGCCGTAAGATAGACCTCCTGGAGTCTTTTGAAATTTACAAAGCCTGCGCTAATCCGGAAATCTCCGTCATCAACGACCAGCTTGACAAAATATATGTATACCCCCATTTTTAAAGCAATTATAAGACCTTTATTTTAAGCATATATACCTGTTCAATTGTTAGTTTAAATCACTTTGAGTTTGAAAATGACAAGTTAAAGTTGTCGAAACTATAGCTACTTAATGAAATCTCAGTTATACACACAAAGTTAAAGTCGTGTTTCAATTGCAAACAAAATGTTAGTAAAACGGTTAATTTACGATCAAAAATTAGATGAAATATTTTGAGCATCCACTTTTTTTGTTTATTGTAGACAAGAGAAAATAGGTTAATTACATTCCTATGCACAAACGTCAAAGTCATCCCTTTCTTTAATTGACGTCATGCAGGGCGACCAATCGCAAGGATTTTATTTGAATTTAAATATTTCCCGCGCAAACCAAAACCAGTGGCGTAACTAAAGATATATGCTATTACACAATCTCCGAATTTGAACAATGCATAAATCAGGGATTTTATATTTCATCTTTAATTTTAATTTGTTTTTAATCTACGTGTCTGTTTTTTTGTTTTTGTTTAGAATTGTACATTTCTTTTAACATAAACCAATTGACATGTTCAATCTATCAAAACGTCTCATGCGTTTAGTTGAAAAATACTGTATATTGTATTAAATGTAATTTCATAATTGTTAAATTATGAAATTATATGTATCTAAAAAATGTATGCATTTCAGTAAATGTTTAAGTTCTATAATTTTATTTAACTAACGAGTTCATTTATTTTTTTAATAATTTTTGTGAATCTTGTTAATATCTTTGATTTCTTGATTTTGTTTAAAAAAATTTCAATTTTCTATTTGTAAATAATTATAGTAAAGGCATCATTTTTCAGTAAGTTGTTACGATCTTAAGCTTCCAACTTCACTCTAATTAAATTTGAAGTAATGTAGAGGTTATGTTACACTGTTTAAATGTAGTTATTTAAATTTATTTAAAATAAAATAAGTAAATATATATTTTTTGCACTTTTTAAATAATAGTTAGTTTTCTTAGTAAACTTAGATTGATAAATGAATAACAATTCTCTGCACTTCCAAATAATATATAATAGAAATGATTGTCTCATAGGATGTTTTTGCTAATAATAAGCTTACAATTTGAGAATTTTTGCCTAGAATTACTTTACTTGATTTAATGTTATATCATGAATCTTTTTTTCCACAGGTACTTAAAATCAATATATTATAAACTTCATATAGTAATCTTTGAATTATTAATTTGAACGTGGCAACATCGCATATTCAAGTGTTTCAAGTTCACTCTAATTAAATTTGAAGTAATGTAGAGGTTATGTTGCACTGTTTATGTTTGTAAAAATGTATTTCATTTGCTGAATTATTTAATTAAAATGTACTTTTAGCAAATGTTTCTACTCCCTGTAATATTAAACATGAAGTAACATTTTGAGTTTAAAAAAGCCTGAAAATTTGGTTCTCATGCTTTTCTTAACTAGAAATTTTACTTCATGTTCCAGGCGTATAAAACACTTAAATAATGTGAAATTCAAAATCGTCTTGTTCGGCAGTATATTTTTATCCTGCTTCAGTAGTTTATTTTTAATATTGATTTAGCACCGTATTTTTAATTTTACAATATTTCAGTGTTTTATACGCGTAGCGCATAAGGGAAAATTTCGAGTTTAGAAAAACTTGATAATTTGGTTTGATCGCTACGGTTCGCTACACGACCAAACCAAACGTACAGGCTTATCTAAACTCAAAATCTTACTTCAGAGTTGATC